>JADMNL010000033.1:121597500-122797500 GCA_016271365.2 Neoceratodus forsteri | reverse complement strand
TATTTTCAGACACTACATGGGGAGGGGTTACAGATGAATGCCAACTGACCTTGAACCAAATTAAGGTGTTGGTGGTATTTTGGGTGAGTGGGGAAATTTGGCCAGGGTACCGGGAAATTCTCCTATTCTTTCGAGAAGTGCCACGGGATCTTTAACATCCAGGTGAACTACCACCAGTACAGGCAGATGGGACCTTGGTTTAATGTCTCATCCAAAGACTGCACCTCAGGGGTGCAGCACCCACCTCATGCTACACAGCAGTGTCAGTATTGGATTTGGCCCACGTGCCTGGTGTGGGAATAGAACCCACAGTGTTGTGATCTCTCGGCCTCAGAGGCGAGTGTGCTACCTGCTGAGCCACTGACACTGTCTAATAACCTATGTAATCACAAACCACAGCACACAAGGGGAAATGGGGAAAGGGAAATTGTTTAACCAGAAAAGGCACACTAAGTCGGAGCTTGTTTCCAGGTATGACCTGGGAGCACAAGGAAGTTAAGTATTTTACTCAGGGTCACATAGTATGCAAGTGGGGCGACGGGATTCAAACCCAGGTCTCCAGGTTTGCAGCTCAGTGCCCTAACCACTACACTATACTGCCTCCAGTGCTTGATCACTTTAATGTGGTGACCATCTTTTTCATGAGAAAACATTTAAAGATATTTATAAAATGCTCAAGCATTTGTAGAATTAGGATGTTTTACCACTAAATAAAACTGTAAGGTTCCTGTAATCCTTTATAGTGAAACAAAAGTAGGATCAAATTATTTGCCCTGTTTTGTTGCACTGCTGCTTTAAAGCTCAGTTACTGTTAACCAGCGCATTTGGGTTCAAATCGACCAAAGTCACTTTCTCACTTTACAACCAAAGGCAAGTCAGTTAACCTCCCAGCTATATGATCTAGTGTATTTCGACCCACCGCATAGGAGTTGTCATGTCTGGCCTGAGCAGCTCTGGGAAAATATATGAGAAATGTTATTCAACCTTGGGCAGTTGGTGTCTGACATACCTGCTCATGTATACATGCAAACACTGATGCTCACACTCGGTCACATACACAGTACTTGCTTCATTTTGTGTTTATACTTTCATTTCTCCCCTCACTTCTTATTTCGGACCAGACAGATCAGCCTCCCTCTGTTGATCCAGTGCCCTCATCTTGTTTGAGGAGGTCCACATAATATACACGCTGATTCCAGTTTCTGCTACCACTGCCTGTAGTAATCGTGTCTCAACCCTCACAGGTGGGACCCTAAGTGACCAACTCCCAGGGCGTTGACTCGACTGATGGGGCTGGGAAGGGAGGGAGGGTCTGGAGAACCCTCATTGAACGCTGTGCATGGGGAGGACCTTATCTTAGATTGCTTGTGATTTTTCCCAAGAAACACACCCTTCTACCTCCGATAAGGTGTAAACCATAGGGCAGCCCACCAAAACACCTACTAGGGATTTCAGAGGACAGGGTCTCGGACTGTGTAGTCTATGACTTCCCTGCTGGCTGTGAAGTACTCATTTTCACCTGGGTGTGGCCATCGTGTATTAGGTTAAGCAGTGGATGGTTTGGACTTCATATGGAGTTATTGGAAGTAATGGGTGGTTAATAATGATTTCACATCCTACATCAGATAGCAGGTGCACACAGATACAAAGCTCTTTCCAAGGAGGGGGCATTCTTTAGCATACGGGTTCCCTCCCATGGCCCATCCTCCCTCCTTGAAAGGAGGCATTCTGCATGGAGGCCTGTCCTTCCTTAGCTGACCCACTTCCATTGTGCTGGGCTTGGGAAGAAAATCTGGGTCACTAGCATGGCAAGTGGCTACATGGCCACTGTGCTACCAGTATTTCACTTCTTTTTCAGACACCCATATGTGCATTATCTATGACACGCAAAGCCTCAGCCTAGAATTCCAACCCAGGAAATAGATAACCTGCCCTCAAATCAAGTTTCCAAACCAAGGACAACAGTAAGGTGCACCTTAACCAGTGTTGTGCAAAACTCTATTTTTCAAGTCAATTAACTCAGAATAATCCTTTAATGTTAAATTATATATGTCTATGGTTAGTAGAAAAAGATTATTTCTAGGAACGTGGATATGTTTTCATCCACACTCTCTGGCATGTCCTTTCCCTTTAAATTCACCAGAAAGTCTTCAAGCTGGCTCCTTCCACCCACCGGTGATAAATACCCTGCTCCACCCCATGGCGCCAGATCTTCCTTTCCGCTGAAAGATTCAGGTTCCCTCGTGCTACTTCTGCAGTTCAGAGGCCCTGGATTCTCAACGCACGGTTTTCACCGCAATTTCTTTAAAACTCATCAGAGTTTACGATTCTGATCTGAGCGCATCAGACATGGAGGACAAGTCGTCCCCGGATTTCACCGTGTCCCTGTGGACAGAAAATGTTAGCACTGATCCCCACCTCTCGTGTGTTCATAGCTTGGGTGTCGTGCATGACACCACTTCTGCACCATTCGTCTGGCCTTCCATTCCAACGCCCTGATGACCGCAAGGCGCGCCTAAAACAAAGGAGACTGGAGCTCGCAACCCACCGGTGAAATCAAAGGAGGCCAGGTGGGTTTCTGTGGCTGCGGATCCGGCCGAGCAGCCCGACTCAGATGGTTGTCAAAGAGGAAGCTGCCTCAAGCTATGGCCAGCCAAGTTTTTGTGCGCTTAACCTGGGTTCCACCTTCACTGGGTCCTTTCAGGAGCTGTGCCAGTCTCTCCCACCAGGGTGAGGTGCCCTCGACTCGCCTCCTCCCACCCTAAGAAAGGGACAAGGACCCTAAATCATCTTCTGCACAAAGAAGATGTCCTGGGACCGAGTGGTCCGATTCCCAGGATCTTCTCGGTCGAGACTGCTGCCTCGACGCCCGGCTTTTCGGACCTTCCGTCAGGCCAAGGCACAGAGGCGAGGGACATGGCTGAACTGGCCGAGATTTCTCTTGACCCGATCGAGCCATTGTCGGCGACTCCTTGGAAAGGACACCTATCCTTTCCTTCCTCGACAAGGAGACCCAGCCCTCGGGTATCCCGATCAAGGGAAAGGTGCTGGAACCTCGGTTCTCACCGACTCCAGCTTCTCCCGATCGAACCAGCCGACCCGTCGGTCTTGATCGAGGACCGGGACCTCTTCGGTCGAAAAACCGAGAAAGGTCACGAGCACTCTAGAAAGAGGTGGCGCCTACCGATCCTCATCCTCCTTGGATGAGGAGAGACTTTGACGGAAACTCCGTCGGCGTTATGAGGTTCTCGTGGTGGCAACAGCTGATTCCGACTGGTTAGAAGCCGGCTCCGCCTGCACCACTGGTCATTACTTGGCCTCAGCCTCTTAGGCTGACGCCGACCCTCTGGAACCGAAGAATCCGGTTCCTCCACCCTTAGGGCCAGTACGCATTCCAGCTCGGCCTGTTTCGTCTCCCCACTGATTTTAATGGAACCACCACCTAAGCAGCCTTAGGAGAGGCTCCCTTGAAAGAGGACAGGATAGACACCGCCTTCCCCGCCGTCCGCCTGTCCATTACGGTGGTCCCCAATCACCCTCGGCGTGATCGAGGAAGACATAGGTGGGAGACCCTATATCACGATTCTTCAGACTCGGATGCCATGGTCTGCACTCGCATCCGGGGATGACGATCATCAGTGGCAGGCTTGGAAGAAGGTCCTTCCTCCTTTCAGGGCATCCTCCGCCTCATTTTAGAATCGACCTGAATGCCCTTGGAGCCCATCCAAAAGAAGTCGGAGTAACCCCTCACGGATATCCTCAAGTGGAAGGATACCCCAACGGAGGCCTTTCCAGTAGCCAGGCATTGTTGGCCTCGGCCTTGAGCTATGGCAATGCCCTGCCTCTGCCCAGCTTCATCTGCCCGCATGGCCCACCAGTATAGACAGCCTTGTGACTGCTTCTGTGTTTAGACGCATGGGTAGCTCAGCTGACACTGACCACCCTCCGGACAAGGAGTCCAAGTATATGGACCATTCTGCCCAGAAGGTTTATGCGGCCTCATCCTTGGGCCTTCATCAGGCCAGCTGTGCTATGATCATGGCACGCTTCTCTCATGCCCTTCTGGGGTCACTAGATGAAGTCGTCCCTCATCCCCAGTGGACATGCAGACCACGGTTAAGCAGGTCTGTGACCAGGGCCGCTGTTGCCAAACAGCAACTCCAGATGGCCCTGAATATTGGAATTCCTGTGCCCGCTCTTTAGCAGCCGTGGTGGCCACTCGCTTCAGGGGCTGGCTGGGGTTATCCTCTTCCGGCGGATACTCAGCACAGTTAGGTGATGTGCCGCTCTGCGGCACTGACCTCTTCAGTCCGGGAATGGCAGGTCATCTCCAGCATATAGATCAGTCCAATGCCACCTTGATGCTACCTTCTGCAAAGGGTTCTTTGGGCAAGAACCAGTAGAAGCGTAAGAAGAAGCCCTTCGCACTCTTTCCCCAGGGAGTTAGACAGCCCTCCTATCATGAGGTCAACAGCAGCAGGGCTCAAGTTTGGCACCCCAGGCCCAAGCAAGGTCCTCAACAGCCCGTAAAGGAGGCTGAGGTGCTGGTCCAGGAGCTTCCTCCTCCTCTAAGCCTGCTCAGTGGACGGGTCAGGGTTCCCACCCCTACACCCGCCACACCAGCTCTGGTACCTCCGCGGGGGCCTGCTCCGCCACTTTCTTTCCGCCTGGTCCGGTATCACTTCAGACAGGTGGGTTCTGGAAGTGGTTGGCCAGGGACTGCCTCTAGAATTCGAGCAGTACCCCAGCCAAGCCTGCCCCTCGGAGGAAAGGATCCCAGCTCGACTTAGTCTGACCTTCGCACGACATTGCTCAGTTCCTCCAAGGAGGCAATAGCTCCAGTGCCTCATCCTCCCACAGACCCAGGCTTGTGTCCAGGTACTTCCTGGTGCCCAAGCGGACGGGGTTTGCCTATCCTAATCTCCACGCACTGAATCAATATCTCAGGTCTTGTACCTTCCGGATGGTAACTCTGAACCAGATCATACCATCTCTGGAGCGAAACATGGTTCTGTTCACTGGATCTATAGGACACGTTCTTTCATGTCCCAATCGTCCGTCCACCAGCAGTTCCTCCGCTTCAGGGTCCGAAGGACCCTGTGAGTTCAAGCCATGCTGTTCGACCTGTCATTCGGCCCTTGGTCTTCACCAAGTGCATTGCAGTGGTGGCAGCCCATCTTAGGTGTTGAGGAGTTCGGATATACCCTGGTCTCGACGACTGGCTCCTGGCAGGTTCCTCCTTCAGGAGGTGTGAGGCCAGGGATCTGGCCTTCCAAACCTGCTCCAAACTAGGCTCTCCTGATCAACGAGGCCAAGTCGGAACTCATGCCCTCTCAGGTGATGGGCTTTTTCTTTTTTTTTTTTTATTTAGTTACTTAACCAGGTGAGACACACTAGCTGAAAGCTTTTTACAAGCGCAACCTGGGAGAACAGGGAAGTTAAGTGACTTGCTCAGGGTCACACAGTATGCAAGTGGAAGCTGTGGGATTCAAACCCAGGTCTGGTCTGCTGGATGTCATCAGATTTGCAGTTCAGAGCCTTAAACCACTGCGCTATAATGCCTCCCAAGTTGCTTTATCGGGCAGAGTTTCGACTCGCCAAGCCAGAGCTCGCTTCCGGCAGACAGGGCGGAGGTCTCTCCTCCTTTGCCTAATCATTTCTGGTTGGGCACTTGCACCCTGCCCGGACTTTCTGCGCCTTCTGGACTACATGGCGGCGGCTTCTCGGTGCTCTGTTGGGCCAGGTGGCACATGCGCCCCTTCAATGGGAGCTGGTCGCCAGTGGACTCAGTGATATGGTCACTTTGACCAGCTGATCACTGTAACCCAGAAGATGTGGGATGCTCTCCAATGGTGGACCGTCCCAGACCAATTGCAGGAAGGGATCCCATTTGGCTGCCCTGAGCCGGCGGTCATCCTGGCGACCGATGCCACATCAACCTGTTGGAGCTCAGAGCAGTCAGACTGGCCCTGTCAGCTTTGCTTTCAGTTACAGGGTCAAGTGGTTCAAATCAGACGGACAATACCACAACCATGTACCACCTCAACAAACAGGGCGGCATGCACTCCCGCCTGCTATGCAAGGAGGCGCCCGATCTGGACCCTCGTCAGCTGGTTGGAGGCGGATCTCCTTGCCATCCATGTGGCAGGAGTCTTGAACCAACTGGCGGATGTCTCAGCTGCATAGGCCAGACATCCCACGAGTGGTCTCTCCATCCAGAGGTAGCTACAATCTGTTCTTCCGCTGGGGCAAACCGTTGGTGGACCTGTTTGCCTAGGGAGCTGAAACTGTACCATGCCGCCCCAGCAGGGCTTGCTGCAGGGGATGCCTCTCGAGGCCGTCGGACCCCAGACCTCCTCTACGCCTTCCCTCCATTTCCCTTGATCCACAAGGTGCTTCTCAAGTTGAGGAGGACAAGGTGAAGGTGATTCTGGTAGCCCCAGATTGGCCCTGCAGTTCTGGTATCCAGATCTCCTCAGCCTCAGCTGCAGGGCCCTGGAGTGGCTTTGTCCATGCCCGGACCTGATATCATTGAACCAGTGGAAGGTATTCCATCTGGACCTTCAATCCTTGCACCTCACAGCCGTACCTGAGCGGGTAGAGTTCCAGGCTCTGGTCTTTCTGAGGATGTTCACACTGTGGTGGAAGCATCTCTTAAGGAATTGACCAGGAAATGTTATGCCTTCAAATGGAAAGGTTTTCTATTTGGTGTTAGGGTAAGAGTCTGGACCCCTTATCCTGCTCTGTGGCTAACATTTTAGACTACCTTTGGTCTCTGTCCAAGGGGTCTCACGGTCATCGACCCTAGGGTGCACCTGGCAGCCATTTCTGCTTACGGCGAGGCCGGTCAGCTGACATTGGCACAGGAGACAGTGGTCGGGTGCTTTTTAAAGGCTTGGATCACATATCCTCTCCGTGTGTGAACCTCCACCTCCATGGGATCTGTTGCTGGTTTTGGCAAAGCTCATGGGCAGCTTTATACCCATGCACAAGTGTGAGCTCTACACTTGTGGAAGATGGCCTTCCTGGTGGCTATCACGCCAGCCAGAAGGACAGGGGAACTCCAGGCGCTGTCAGTGGACTCCCTTATCTGGTCTTTCACAGGGACAAAGTTGTCCTCGCGCCCCACCAGAAATTCCTTCCAAAGGTGGTGTCAGAGTTTTCACCTTAACCAGGTGTTGACTTTGCGGTATACTACCCTAACTACACCTGGGATGCAGTACAGGCTCCATACTCTGGACCTAGGACATGCTCTTTCCTATTATAAGGAAAGGACGGCAGAAATTGGGAGAGGTTCACCAGCTGTTTGTCACCTACGCTGAAGCTGCTTCTGGCAGGCCTGCAGCTAAACGGACCACTGCGAGATGGATTACATCATGCATAGGTCTGTGCTATGAGTTGGTGGCAAGGAGCTCCCAGAGGATAAGAGCTTATTTTACCCGCCATACTGCTGCATCGGTGGCTGCTTCCAGGAACATCCATATCCAGGAAATCTGACGGGCTGCTACCTGGAAGTCAGCAAACACCTTCATTACCCATCACCACATCGACCTTGAGTCACGCGATGCTGCTTTGGGGCCTCAGTTCTCCAATCTCTGTTCCCAAAATAAGGGGTGTGTGCCTTGCCTCCCTCCTCCCGGAAAACTGCTTGTAGTCTGCCAGAGAGTGTGGATGAATAACATATCCGCGGCTCCTAGAAGAACAGGTTACTCACCTGTAACAGTGGTTCTAGGAGTGGTATATGTTGTTCATCCACACCGACCTCCCGGCTCTAGAGCACCACCTTGTTTCCAGCGGAGGCTAGATCTGGGCGTCGTGGGGCAGAGCCAAGATATTTATCACCCGGGTGGGTGGGAGGAGCCAGCTTGAGGGACTTTCCGGTGAATTTAAAGGGAAAGGGACATGCCAGAGTGTGGATGAACAGCATATACCACTCCTAGAACTACTGTTACAGGTGAATAACCTGTTCATTTTGCCTTTGTGAGGCAGAGAACTGGACTGTTTACAACTGGCAGGTGATGTCACTGTATAGTGAAAGCTAAAGCTCCATTTTCAGTAATTGTTTTTCTTTTCTTTCTCTGTTTGCCTTCCATGTTTCCAACACATTACTCCTTGAGGTATTCCTATGGAGGCCCAGATTTACTTCATGCTACCTGGATTCATCACCAGGCTCTCTTGATTCTACCACTGTCCAGTGATATCTAGTGGGTCCCTGATTGGGGGCTCCATGCTGCCACCAAGGAGTATCGGTGGTTTAATGTTTGGGGTGCCAGCTGATGGTGGGCAGAGCCAGCACACTACTGGGCCAGGTGGCATGTGAGAATTCCTGGGAGCCATCATCTGGATTACAGTTGTGTTCAGTCGCACGTAGTCACCCACCGCCAAGGATGTCACTGCCATGCCACCACAGGAGTCGGTATTGTAGCAGTGCAGCACTACCCTCTACTCTTGGCCCTGTCATGAGTGGGTGAACCTTATGGACAGGTGGGTCCCAGGGAGGTGGCTTCCGGTTGGGGAGGAAGAAAAGCAGTGCTTGCACCCAGAGTTGGCTAAAAACCCTGTATGGTTTCCTTGAGGGTCAATCTTGGCCATCTGCTGTCCTCCATTTTTAAGAACCTCCTGAAGCACTGTGAGGTGTCATCTACATAGGTATGTGGATACCGTTCTCTACTACAGTGCAGTTCAGATATCCAACGTTAATTCAGTACTGCAGTCTGAATTCAGCACAATCTCCTCCTAGTTTGTAAACAACTGCCTGATCCTTAATGCAACCAAAATTAAGTCCATGGTACTTGGATCCCAGAACTTGTTAACTTGTTCAGCTGATCCACTTGTAATCGTAACATTAGATGGCTACACTACTGAGCAGCTTAGCATAGTCAAACATCCAGGAATCTGGCTTGATGTTTTACTTACGTATAGCAGGCACATTGGTCACACTTTAACAACTGTTGGGCCCAAGTTCAACTTCCTCTTCAGGTCTAAACACTGTCTCCGTTGTAATGTGAGGAAGCAGGTGGTCTTCCACTTCCTGCTCTCTTCCATGTGTTATGGGGACATCATATACTGCTGTGCAAGAAATCCACTTTTCTGCCCTGGATCGTTTATACAATAAGTTGTGCAGAATCATGCTGTCCATTGAAAGGTCAACCCATCATTGTTTGCTAAATGACCAGCTTACTTGGCCAAGTCAATCAAGTAGGTAGGACACCACTGACTCTCTTTATGGTACAGCTGAGCGTTAGAAAAAGCCCCTGGTTGTCTTCTAGCCCCCGCAGTAGTAAAGCAGTGCCTACTCACTCTGCTCAACAGCGCAATTCCTTTCTCAGTTTCCAGATGAAGTGGAATTTGGTAGAAAGGCCTTGCATTTGCGCAGCACCAGCCACCCGTAACAGACTCTCTACTGATAAAGACTGCTTCTAGCTTACAAGAGTTCAAGTGCAGTCTTTCCAGCCAGCTTATAATCTCCAGTATTTGCTTTGGTTCAGTATTCCTCTCCTGACTGTGATCATGTTGCATAACAATGCAAATGCTCTTGTTTTCCTACCCCGCTTTGCTAGCTTGCTTGGATTACGATTTAGATGTACTTACCTTTAGAGTGTGTTTTGCATGTGTATATTTTAGCCTGGATATAACTATTCCTGCTGGACTATATTAACCTGTTGACTGCTGATGTTTTCCTGGGACCCTCATGAAAACAAGATGCTGGATCTCATGGGGTTATCCCTGTCAGAGTCATTTCAAATAATTAATTAATAAAGAAAACTCTTTTCTATAACTAATACTTTTATTCACTGAACAAAGCTGTAGTTTAAGTATCATCTTGGAAAACACCTCCTCATTTCGATATCTGGGAGTTTGGCTGGACCAGCACCTCAACTTCTCTGTGCATATCGATGCTATCCTGAAGAAACTACTTCCAAGCTTGGTGCTCTGTACAGGAACTGTAGTTGCATCCGCTGACTACGAGCAGAAATGTCAGAAGATGACACTCCCCATCCTTGTCTACTGTGACATAGTCTATGGTGCTGCTCCCAAATCTTTCCTGACCAAGTTGGACACTCTCTTTAACTCCTCCTGCTGCTTTGCTATCGACTCCTCTTCTCTCTCCCACCACCACCATGAATTCTTATCACTCTCTAACCTTCCTTCTACTATCTCACAGGCCGCATCTCTCACTGTGCCAAACTAACCTCCAAATTCTGGTTAAAGGCTCCCTCCTATCTCTCATCCTCTCTGTCTACACTCCACCTCCCCACCCACTCTCTCAGATCAAATGACACCCACATCTTGATGGTCCCTCGCCACTCCACCCTCATTAGTCAGACTGGTTTTGCCCATCGGTTCCCTAAAATCTGGAATTCCCTCCCTGAAATCGTCACTCCTCCTCCAACTTCTCCCTTACTCTGCCCACACAATTACCTTTCCTTCAGCTGTTCCTGCTTTAACCCGCATATGACCTATCCCTAGTTCTATCCTCTCATGAGCCCCCCGCAAGGTTCTCAAATATCCTGAAGGGGAAATCTGGGGTCATGGTAGAAGTCAGAAACTGGGGATAGGTATTAAGGTGGTTAAAGCAGGAACAGCTGAAGGAAAGGTAATTGTGTATATACTGTTATTCTCATCTGTGTTTGTACTTTAAGTGTTTATGTCACAGGACTCTCCTTGTGAATGAGCTTGCTCAATGGAGTTTTCCTGCAATGAACTTGAACTTTGAACTTCTCCTCATATTCAGTTTCTTGCCTCTTCCCGCTCTCTTCTCCTCCTGCCCTTCTGGGTCACCAGTGTGCACAGCCTAACCCCATCCTTTTTACTCCAACAGCACTTTCATACTACCTCAAGCCTGCTCTGGTACACTCATGCACTATAAATGGTTCTATCGCATTTTTCCTGTTTTGTGCTTTTATATGTTCTTTTGTATGATTTTGGACATGTAATTTACCCAGTGTCTCACTACTGTTTATTGTACAATACCTTGTGTTCGACTGTTGCACAATCTCACAATGTTGTTTGTACTACCCACTGCACTATTGTAACTGATCATCCTTCACAACCCTGTGTAACCCCTCCCCCAGGTTGCACTGTCGATGAGCAACTTGTTCTTCAGTGTGCCCTCCTGGTGAAACATTTCAATAAATAAATAAATAACAAACCCTGGTTATTTACACAGCAGCCTTGATAAGTGTCATTTGTTGTAAAGAAAAAGTAGTTCAAAAACAATAATAAAATGAGAGGACATTTCCTCAGCACTCTCCATACAGTGATAGCATCTGACACTTGTAAGTAGTTCTTCTCTAACATATGATCCTATGCTACAAATCCTATATTTTAATGTACAATACTTTTCAAAATGAAAGAAAAGGAGTTGTCAGGATGTAACGGATTTAACACTGTGTTTTAAACTACTTGGAAAGTGCAACAGTGAGCCATGGATGATTTCAGGAGAAACATAAGATTGTGTGTGTGTGTGTGTGTGTGTGTGTGTGTGTGTGTATTTCTAATGCCGGGCTGTGTTAAAGGGTGAGCCATATTTCTTTTCTGCTTTGTCATTTGACCTTTTGTGGTTGCAGTAGCATTGTTCTTGAAGTAAAATTCTGATGTCTTGGTTCCTTTCTGTTTTGTTAGTCTCCTTCCCAGGAGATGATGAGGAGGAAGTGTTTGACAGCATTGTGAATGACGTATGATACCCACGGTTTCTGTCAACAGAGGTGATTGGGATTATGAGACGGTAAGTAAAGGTCGATGCAGTAATGGAAATAAACAGTTTACATATTTTGTTTTGAAGCTGTAAGTGTATTAGATGTCGATAATGCTCTCAAATTGGCAGGCTTGGTTTGGGGGCCAGCAGGCAGATGTCTGGATGTGTGCACTGGTCTTTATTTAGGAGAATGTTTCTCAGAGTACTGATCCCAGCCTCACTAGTTTTGGACTCCTCCCAGACCTTTTGGGCTTCATACCTCCTTCAGCATGTGCACATGCATGTGATTTGGGCTTGGATAGATGGGGTGCGTGTGCAGTTTACAATCACAGGAGTCTGTGTTCCAGCACGTCGACACTTTTATGTCTGAAACCAAGTGCAGCATGTCAGCACTGAACTGTTGCTGGTTATCCAAATCCATTTTACAGAGCACAAGGGCCTGCCTTCCAATGAGTTTTCCTCTTTAATCTTTGAGAATCTCCAAGAGGAAGGCACTGTTGTTCAGGGATTACTGTAAAGCCTGGTTTCAGCAGCCCCTCATTAATTCCAGTGTCACTGAGACCGCACCAGAAGCCCACATATTGTGACCTACTTAGACAGCTGATTGTTCCACTCCCCAGTTCATGTGGCACCAAACATCGCTACTTAGCAGAATTTGCTTAATGTGTACAACTCTCATTGATGAATAGACAGTTTGATGCACCAGCTGGCTTTGTGAAATGGCAGCCTGTACTGTCTCATCTCTAATGCTGCTGGATACAGAAAAATATGATGTGCCAGAATCACAGGAGCTTACATTCCCTTCTCCCCAGAGTGCCTCGGATTGTTAAACAGGAATCTGGTCAAACTATTAAAACTGCAGGCACACACTGCAATTAATCATATTCAAGTGTATGTTGTGTGTTTTACATACAGTACCATACCTCCAGCCCCCTCCCCGCCACCTCTGGTATGCCTTGTCAGACAGTGCCAGTGCAGAAGATGGGATGGAGCCAGATTTTATTTATTTATAATATTCTAATTCACCCTCTTCTTCCAGCCTTCAAGCTCCACAAAAAACACACTCAGACGTACTGTTTTAAAAGAATAGTGGTTTCACATGATGAGAAAAGTCAAACAGTTAATTTCTGGAAGTAATAATTCTGTTTTAGGTACCCTCTTTTCCATCATGCAAAGCTCACTTCTTTCACCCCAATGTTAAGAAGGTCATTCTTATTAGCCAAGAGGTATACTGTCAATACGTTTCAGTAATAGCGCAGTAAAATGCTTGTAAGTGGAAATAGCATGGGGGACAACAGCTACATGGACACAACAATGTGGGTAAAATGTGCGCCATGGTGATTCATCCCCTCAAGTTACCTCCTTCCCACAATAGTAATAACCCCTCGGTGATTAGTCCCCTCCCTGAGTTGTAACGGTAAATCAACCCCCATTACCAGAGTTGCCTCCCCAGAGGGGTATACAAAATCACCCCCGAGTTGCCTCCCACTCCTGGAGTTGTAATACTGAATTATCACACTGTCATTAGTGTTTGCGCTATTTGTGAAGCACGGTTTTTGGTGTCAGCGTTTTCTCTGTGCCGTCTATTTTAGTGCATTTGTCATGGACCCTAGCCAAGAAGAGCCACTCCTGATGCTTGACTGGTTACTTGTGACATGTTACCAATCAGGTAGCAGCAGGGTTTGTGATGTAACAGCGAATGAGCTCACATGCTGATGATGTTGTTGGGTAGAAACCCATCTAATGAGCACATAGAAAAGCAAAACACTTCAGAAATAAATAATGGGGCTACTTTTAAAATTGCCTTTTTTGGCATTACTAGCACTTGGGAATATTAAATCTAAAAATATATACAATAAGCATAACACGCAGGCATGTGTTTGCTCTCTTGCCCTGTATGAGCTGCTGTAACCCTTGAAATGTAGTGAATCAAGGGTCAGACAGACGGTCCATAGTAAATGCTCACGAGTCTCGGGAACAGTGGGCAGGTGAGCATGGCTGTACGGAGGAGACACTCTAGAATATGGATTTATTTAAAGGTTTAACCAGGAAAGACACACTGAGCTGAATATCAGCTCGTTTCCAGATGTCCTGGGGAAGGGATAACTAAACAATACAATTACTAAAAATAATAAGAAAAACACAATAATCTAGCAGTAAGAGAAACATCACCATCAAATTAGTTGCAAATAGTACATGAATACAGGTTAAAAACACATTCTTATAAGAAGGAAAATTAGTGGAAAAGCATAAGCAAGGCGAAACTAGTGAAGGGAGAATAAGGAGAAAGGTCATAGACAGCTGCAGGTAGGATAACAAAAAGACAAAGAAGAGACTTTAGGGAGGAAGGTGACGAGGCAGATCGAACTGAAAGGGGATGGAAGGACCAAAGTTTAGGAAGTCAGCAAGAAAAAGCAGACTGACCAACAGTAGATTTTCTATAAGGAATAGAGAATGAAAATATTAGTTTGGAGGGTAGGATCAGGAGAGGATAGAAGAGAGTTGAGATAAGAGGAAGGGTACCGAGCCAGAATTTGGATATAAAAGAGACACAATGGGAAAGCGCCTAGCATCAAGGAGGGAAGAGAAGGGATGAGCACACAGAGCAGTGGTGAGTATGAGGGGACAATCTATACTGCCTGTACTGGCAGGATGGTCTGCATCTGTCCGGAAGGAACAAGTCTTTTGAGCAATTGGTTTAAATGCTTCATTGGCAAGCTTTTAAACTAGTCAAGGGGAGGCACTGATAAGAAGCAGGAAATCCCAGCCTCTCCCTACAAAACAGGGTACTAAATGAGAAAAAGACCGAGGTAGAAAGGTCAGTGGGGATGCTGCAACAGAAGGTAAAGCCATCAAAAATGGAGAGCAATGAGTGCCAATGCCCGTAGTCTGAGTAACAAGCTTCCTGAATTAGTGGCCTTGATGGAGGAGGAACATCTGGATATCATGGCAGTCACAGAAACATAGTACACACAAAACCATGACTGGGATGTAAACATACCAGGATACACTATCTACAGGAGGGACAGGGAGGGTAAAAGAGGAGGAGGAGTAGCTCTTTACATAAGGAAGAATCAAAGCAACAGAACAAAAGGGTAAACAGGGAGGAGAAGAAGCACTGTGGGTAAATTTGAGACCGCAATGGCACCACAATTCACACAGGGGTTTTATACAGACCCCTTCTCAGGAGGAGAAATGGACAAGGAAATGATAGAAAGTATACTTAGAATGACAGAAAAAGGAGATATTGCTGATGGGTGATCTGAATATGCCAGATGTTAACTGGAGTGCAGTTGCAGCAGCCACTTGAATAGTGGGGTTATTCTAGATGCCCTACAGGGGGCATGCCTAGACAACTAGTATGGGAGCCCACTCGGAGGGAGCAGTCTTAGACCTGGTTCTCTCAAATGGAGATGAAGAGGATGACAGATGTAGAAGTGGGTAGCCATCTGGGAACTAGCGACCATCGAACAGTAGGGTTCACAATAAACACAGCAATAGAGTCAAGCCTTACAAAGGCAAAAGTACTGGATTTTAGGAGGCTGACTTTGCCAAAATGGGTGAGTGCCTAAGGAATGCACTAGCAAATGGGCAGGAAGGAGGGTGGAAGAACAATGGGGAATAATAAAACTGCCATCACAGAGGTAACAAGCCTTTGTGTAAAGCAAATAAACAAAACGAAATGAGGTAAGAAACCACTGTGGTTCTCAAAGGAAGTGGCAGTGAAGGTTCAAGAGAAAAGAAAGTTTCAGGAAGTGCAAGGAATCACAGAAGGAACAGGGCAGAGAACTGTATCAGTTAAAGCAAAAGGAAGCTGGGAAGGCAGTCAGAACAGCAAAGGCCCAAACCGAGGAAAAAGATAGCCAACTCAGTTAAGAAGGGGATAAAACCTTTTATAGGTATATCAGGGAGCAAAGGAAGACCAAGGGAGGATACTGAGGCTTAATAAAGGGAGGGAGGGTGGGCAGAGGGTGACTGTGAAAGGCAGAGATACTAAACAAATATTTTGCTCAGTATTCACAAAGGAAGAGGGGAGGTACCTAAAACAAACAGTAGAAACACTCTGGATACAGAAGTTGATATCAGCCCATTTACAGAAGAAAGGGTTCTGAAAGAACTCTTAAAACTGAAGGTGGACAAAGCAATGGGGCCTGATGGGATTTATCCCAGAATTCTAAAAGAACTAAGGGTAGAACTAGTGACACCACTGACTACCCTCTTTAACAAATCATGGGAGGATGGGGTGGTACCCGGGACTGGAGGAGGGCAGATGTGATTCCTCTTCACAAAAGTGGAGCAAGGCAGAAGAGGAAACTACAGACCTGTTAGTTTAACCTCAGTGGTAGGGAAAATGATGGAATCACTTCTGAAGGAAAAGAATTGTTAAGTATCTAGAGGCCAGAGGGCACAGGACCCAAGGCAGCATGGATTCACAGTGGGAAGGTCATGCCAGACAATCTGATAGATTTATTTGACTGGGTGACCAAGTAGTTGATCAGGGAGGGGCTGGACATGGCCTACCTAGACTTTAACAAGGCATTTGACACATTCCCCCACAAAAGATTAATATACAAGTTAGCCAGCCTGGGAGTGGGTCCCAAGATGACAGCCTGGGTAAAGAATTGGCTGGAGAATAGGACACAAGAGAGTAATAGTAAATGAGCCACTCTGAAAAAGGGGGTTAGGTGGGTAAAATCGCATTTGTCTAGAATTAGATCGGTCCTTCAATGTCTTTATAAGCAACATTGCAGAGGGACTGAAGGAAAAGTATGTCTCTTTGCAGATGACACAAAGATCTGCAACAGAGTTGATGCACAAGGTGGGGTGGAAAGGATGAGAAGGGACTAAAAGGTTAGAGAATAGTCAAATGTATGGCAGCTTAGATTTAATGCTAAGAAGTGCAAGGTAATGCACCTGGGAAACAAAAACCCAGGGGAGAGTACACAATGGGGGTGAGATACTAACAACAACAAAATGGAAAGGACCTGGGGGAGTCGTATCAGATGACCTAAAGGTGGGCAAGCAATGTGGGAGGGCAGCAAGGAGGGCTGGGGGATACTGGGATACACAGGAGAGGCATCACCAGTAGAAAACAAGAAGTTATTATCCTCTGTACAGACAGCTGGTGAGACCCCATCTGGAGTACTGCGTGCAGTTCTGGAGACCAATCTCATAGAACATAGACAGGATGGAAGCTGTCCAGAGGAGAGCAACTAAAATGGTGCAGGGTCTGCACGGAAGACATAAGTGAAGAGAGACTTAAGTAGCTTTAATATGTATAGCCTCGAGGAAAGGGAGGGAGGGGACATGATAGAAACTTTCTGGCACCTCAAGGGAATCAACAAAGTCCAAAAGGGTAGCATCTTTCAAAAAAGGTGTGCAAGAACAAGGGGCACAATTTGAAGATAGAAGGGGGCGGCTCAGAGGTAATTTATTAAAGCATTTTCACAGAAAGGGTTGTGGATGTATGGAACGGCCTTCCAGAGGAGGTTGTGAGTCAAAAACAGTGGTGGAATCTAAGCATGCATGGGACAAATCATAAGGCAATTCTAGGGGTGGGGTAGAAGAAGTAGGCTGCTGGTCAACTAGGATCTGCAGCTTATCCATCAGGTAGGGAAATGGACAGACTGGGTGGGCCAAGCGGTCCTTATCTGCTGTCAAATTCTATGTTTCTATTTATTTTTATTTTTATTTATGTATTTAAAATGTGGTGACCAGGTAGGCCCACTGAGCCCAGAAGGTCCCTTTTCAGGGGTGACCGGGATAACAATACATATTTTCATACAGAGAAAGACTTGGGTTACAGAGTAGTTTCAGGTGTGTGAGCAGGATACAGCCATGCTTATCATCATGCAACAGTCTTACAAATATGTTGACAGTAGAATTAACAAAAGGTGCAGGCAATGTAATTATTCTGACACACATGGGAAGGATTTTCTTCAGTATAGTCTCATTCAGGCAAGGTCGACATGCTGGTGTTTGAGAGGTTCACTCCTGCCTTCCTGTGGTGCCAGGTTAGTCCCACTAAGGCCCAGCGACACTCAGTTTATCCCTTGTGAGGGAGCTGACAAGCAGCCCACCACCGGGGCCACTGAGGCAGCAGGCTGTGGCAGCACCCCATCTTGGCTGGGACACACTGTCAGCAACAGTGCTGTTACCAGCTTTGAGCACCTGGACACGAGCACTTAAGTCTGCTGCTGGACACAGATGCGCCTGCATGGACAGTATGACACACTCTCGCTGGGCTGCAGGACTTCTCCAGATCCAGAATCTTTTAATGGGCAGCAGTTTTTCAATGGAGTTGCACTGGCCTAAGAAAATAGTCATTGTATTTATTTAGTTTTGGCTTGCTGGCTAAGTACACTAGGCAAAATATACCTGCTTTCAGGAACAACCTGGGAGATTACACTGAAAAACAGATTTACAGTATGCAAGAACATATTTACAGTTACAGTAAGGTAACAGTACAGAGCAGGTGATAAAAGCGCAATAATATTACAAGACAGACAAACCAAAATAGCACATAGGATGAAACACAAAACATAAATTCAGGAAATATTTACAGGTAGTTCAGTGTAAAATGTTCCCTTCTAGGGTCGTGGATATGTTGTTCTATCCACACCGTTTAGCATGTCCTTTCCTTTAAGAATCTTGTCAGAAGGTGTTTAAGCTGGCTCCTCCACCCACCGGGTAGTATATGCCTCAGCTCCGCCTTGACACCAGATAGTACGATTACGTGGGTGCTTAGCATTAACAGTAGATTCGAGAGAGGTTCCTCAGTAGGTCATCACATATAAGACTGAATCCCAAGCAGTCCATCTTAGAGAGACTGAGAGAAACAAGGAAGGAGAAGAAAACTCAACAACAAAGGAACAGAGTGGAACCAGCCTAGGACAGAAGACCCTGCAGCACAGCTAGGCCAAAACCTGCCCTTCGCCTAGAAGCAATGTCCAAACTGTAATGGTTGGTAAAGGTATGGACAGAACTCCAAGTAGCTGCTGTGGAGATATCAGCTGCTGACACGTTATAAAAAAGGCTGCTGAGGCAGCCATGCCCCTAGTAAAATGACCTCTCACAGACCCCAGCAGGAGCGCCATACTTCTGGTAGCAGAAGCGGATACAGTTGCCCAACCAATTGGACAGGCACTGCTTTGCCCCAGGATCTGGGGCGAGAGGAGACAGAGTTGGTCATCCTTACAGGACTCTTTCATATGGTGGGTATAGCACGGAGGATATGATGCACATCCATAGTTTGCAGGAGTCCCTCACCTCTGTTTGCAGGGGACAGAAGAAAACCAGGAGCTCCACTGATTGGCCTCAGTGTGACCTCCAACACCACCTTAGACAAAACTTAGGATTTGTCCTGAGGACCGCCTGGTCCCTATGGAAAATTAAATAAGGCTCCTTACAAACCAGAGCCTGAAGCTCTGAAGTTCTCTCGAGCTGAAGTAACTGCAACAAAAACAACGCCCAGGACAGGAAGCATAAATCACAGATCATCACTGGCTCAAAAGTGGAGAGTGAGCTTCTCCAACACAAATTTAAATCCCAAGGTGGTGTAGGGCTGTGGATTTGTGTGGGGGTTCAGATGGAGAATCCTTTTCAGAAAAGTTTTTGAGACTTCCAACTGAGCCATGGGTTTACCATCCACCAGCTTGTGGTATGCTGAGATAGTGAAGATGGATAAAACCAGGTGCGAAGAAAGACCAAAGGGAGGGCCCAGAACTGGAACAGCTCCCTTGGAAACAGAACTGCAGGAACCGGCAGTGGCTGGGAAAATTGGAATGTGCAGGTAAGCGCCCTGCATGTCCAGAGCACAAAGCCACTGATTCTCCAGAAGGAGAGGGAGGAGGCCTTGAAGAGTCAACATTCTGAACTCTTGTACTCAACGAACAGATTGAGACTGCTCAGGTCGAGGGATGGGTCTCATGTCGCCTGACTTTTCGGGACCAGGAAGAAATGGAGTAGAACCCCTTCCCTTTGCTGAGGGGAACGCCTCTATCGCTTCCTTGAGCAAGAGATTTTGAATTTCTTCTCAGACAAGAAGAGCCTGGTCTCAGGAGTAGGCTGACCAGTTTGGAGGAGATTCTGGAGGAAGCTCCAGAAAAACTGTGGTGTGTCCGACAGACACCAGCTGCAGGACCCATGCATCAGAGATGATGCCCTACCGCTCCTGCGTGTGGCGGGCAGATCCCCACAGCTCCTCGCACTGAGGCTGAGGAGGGGTGGGGCGAGGGAGTCAGGAGGTGGCAGGAGCGGTCTGGGAGGACCCCTGAACATCTCTGGTTCTTGGAGGTGGGAGGTGGGCGGAACCAGTGGACTTACGCTTGCCCTGGCGCGTGTGAGAGCCTGCTCCTCTACCTCCAGGTTCTTTTCTGGAAAAGAGCTGCTGTTGCTGTTGGGCACCCGATCGATACATAGACCACTGACCACGCACTGACCTCAGGGCCTGACCTTGGTTCGAAGGTTGGTGATGATGTCCTTGGTGTCTCCACAAAAAGCACTGAGCCCGAAAGGGGCGTCCTGAATCGCAGACTGCACCTCATTTGCGAGGGCCAGAGATGCGGCTAGGCCTGTCGTCAAGCAGTGACGACAGCAGTCACCGAGGCACAGGCTACTGAATCAACAGAGACGTAAGTAGCTCAACGCATGCCTGCAAGAAAACCGGGACAGGTGGAGTTCTTGGCGAGCTCCTCCTTGAGATCTGAAGGGTCCATAGCTTGGACTCTGGCCTCGAGCCTGGCCAAGGTAGCCTTTTGGTGTGACACCATGTGGGTTACATAATTAAGGGACCAAGTGCACATGTGGCCGAGATCTGTGAGATATTCTTACAGAACTGGTCCATCTGCCTCGACTTCTTGTCTGGAGGAGAGGTGCTCATGTGCTTAGGTGCTGATGAGTGGTCATGAGCAGCCAAAATCACAACAGAGTCCGCCTTCAGATGTGCATTGAGGAATGGGGCATCTTTAGGGGCCCGTAAACTCTCTGCCCTCTTAGGGAAAGCCGGATCGAATGAGGCATCTGCCAGACCATAGAGGTGAGGTCCTATCCATGGAGGAACAGGGATCGGGACAGAGACTCCAGGTCCAGATGTTCATCCGAGTCTCTGATCATCGGATCCTGTTCCTCTGGCTCCCAATCAAGAAATTCTTCATGGACCTCAGGAGGTCTGAAAAGGCAGGGTCCTTCGGTGGGGATTTGGGAGAAGCCTTGCCCTTGGGGACCTGGGACTCGTGATCCGAGGGCTCCTCTGGCGACTCATCACCATCCTCGCGTCGTCATCTTCCACATCCGGATGGTCTACAAAATCTGGGAGAGCTATATCCTTCAAAGTGGTCCTCATGACATGGACCATGAGGGTACAAACTCCTCAGGGACAGGGACCTAGGAGAGCGGAGGTGGGAGTCTGCTCTAGGACCGTTACCAACTCGAGCACGCCTGCCCCAAGACTGGATGAGAGTCTTAAAGTCTGGTTGGGCCGGAGCCGGTGGGCGGGTAGAGGAGGAGGGGGCTTACCAGGGGAGGAGTGTGAGTGGTACCCTTGGTATCCTGAACAGCCATACCCAGTAAGGATTGTATCCGGGAAGTAATGTCCGCACCACTCCAATCTGGAAGGGATCCACGGTATTGGTCCCAGGATACCCGTGGGGTGAGCGGGACAGTGCAGGATCAGAATAAGGCCCAATGTCAGGGGACCAGACAGAGGGAACCCACATAGGGCCCACCATTGTGTGGATCAGTGGCAAGTCAGGCATCGGAGGCCAGCATCAGGACCACCATTGCGGGACCGGCACCACCCGATCTGGCGCGGAAGGGGTCAGCTTGGGGACTGGGCGGAGGGTTCCGACAGAGGGACCTCATCTGGCACAGGGCGGTGGCGGGGGCAGGCGAATGGTCCCTGGCCTCGGACACCAGCATTGAGGGTCCGGCGTTGGGTGAGGTCTTGCCAGATCTGATGGAGGGATGTCGACCGGAGCAGTTGCCTGGTCAGGGGTGATCCCACCAGAAGAGGTGGGAGGGGCCTCTGGAGTAAGGTCAGACGGTTGAGGAGGAGCCTTCTTCCCTGCAACCCCTGAAGGGAGTGGGGACTGACCCAGAGGTGTGATTGACATCCAGGGGCCCTGCACTGTCATCATCCGAGGTAGCGACTGGGAGAGAAAGCTACGGCGGGGATAAGAGGGAGGGACAGTCTCCTGGGCTCGTCCGGACATTGGGTTGGCAGCCACTAGGTCCCGAAGGAGAGCGCGTCTGGCGCCCGCCAGAGTGGTGCGTCTGACCAGGCGGGCCAGGCGGGGGAGGAGCCCCTGGCCGACTTAGACATAAGGCCGTGCAGGTCCCCAAGCCTGGGGGCTGACTTGCAGTGGCAGGCGGTCCCTGGAGGCAGGGGCTGACTTAAGCGGCAGGCGCGGTGTGGCCGTCAGAGGGCGGCAGCCGACTTACCCACGGAAGAGGGTTTACCTGGATCTCCTGGAGCCGATGTCTCCTTAGGCGGCAGCTGGGAAGAGGCCTTGCTGGTAGGGGGCCTTGAGGCCTCGGCCTGGGAATCCTCCGTGGAGCACTCCACTCCTTCTGCTTCTCTTTCTGGTATTCTTTTCGGAAGGGAAGAAGATGAGAGTCCATAGATCCACTCCATCTGTTTTTCAAGAGGCGGAGCCGGTCTTCAAGACATGGGCCTCAGAGCCTGCTGCCTCCTTTTGTGTGTAGCTTGATTAAAAGGCTGACAATCCAGGCAGGAAGAAGTTGGATGGTCGGGCCCAAGCAAATCACACACTTCACGTGTCTGTCTTTATGTGGAAATTGAGTGCCACAACACTGACTCTTTTGTTCAGAGAAGACATAGAAAATTGTCGAAATTCGAAGGAAAAACACGGTGGAACCGATGATAGGAAAAAAACTTTTCTGACGATCGCTGTGGATAGTGTGCAATCATCGACTGACATGGGGTAGCGTCGGGAAAGAATGGAGGGCGGGTGTGGGGACCACCCACTATATAAGGTCACGCTGATGTCGGTCACATGACATTGTGTGGGTGGTCCCCGTCAGGGATTGCTAGAAAAGTCTGCCATGTGGCCCAGACACCAGGTGGCGCTAGTCCTATATGTGATGACTTACTGAAGGAACCTCTCAAAGTAAGATCTTCCTTTCTGCTGGAAGATACAGGTTCCCTCCTTACTGCTCTCACGTTTTGTAGGCCCTGGCTCTCAAATCTTCAGATTTACTTAAACTAACTTCGCAATGTAAGACCACTATGGAGAATAAATCCTCACCGGTTTCCGGCGCTGTCCGTGTGGGCAAAAGATGTCTTGCAGCAATCCGCATACCTCGTGCGTGTACTGCCTGGGGGCGCTATGGCACTCAGGCTTGTGAGATGTGCCGTGTCTATTCACCGACGCTCGAGACAAAGTTGTCTCGCATGGCTCCAACTGGGCAGACCAAGAAAGAATCCGCCGGTCAAATCTGAGGAAGCCTGATGGGCGGTCTCCACAGCTGTGGGATCTGTTGAGCAGCTCAAACAAATGAAGGCTTTCAAGGAGGAGCCAACGAGGCTATGGATCGGTCCTCAAGTCCTCCTTCTGCCGCTCAACTTAGGTCCCACCTTCTCGGGTTCTTTTGGAAATGTGTCCGTCCCTTCCCACCAAGGCGAGGTCCCTCAGGTGTACATGCTTCTCGGTCCCGTAAAAGGACAAAGCACTGAGAGATTCTTTGTCTCACGGCGACATTCCTGGGATCGTGAGAGATCTCGGTCCCAGGAATCACCTGTCTCGACATTGGTCGAGATTGCGGCCCTCGGCCGCTGGCTTCAATTCCCCGTCAAGCCAGCCAGCTCAGGCGTGGGACAATGATCCGGTTGAGATCATTGTCGACCGTGTCGCCAATGAGGCCAACAACTCCTTATTCAGGACTCGGTCCTGACTGTCACCGAAGAGAAACAGCCGCTGGGAATCCTATCGGTGAACTGGTCCCCTGACCTAGAGGAGCCGGTCCTCCCTGGCACCTTCTTGACCCTGTTGGTCCCCGATCATCGAGGTCAGGGTCTAGGACCCTTGACCGATAGGCGAAGAAGCGCACAAGCGCTCAGAGAAGCGTGCCGCTGCCATTCTTCTTCATCCTCCTCAGATGAGGAAAGGCTTCAATGGAAACTCCATCGACACTACGAAGATCTAATGTGGCAGCAGCTGATCATGTCTGGCCAGAAGACTGTTCCAACTTCTACTCGGGCATTGCTTGGCTGTGGCCTCCTAGGCCAAAGCCGACTTCTCCGGAGCTGGCCTGCACTGTTCCTGCTTCAGTACCAGTCAAACCTGTTTGATTTGGCCAAAATCTACCTGTCCACCCGATCATGGTGGAGCCACCACCAAACAGCCCCCCGGAGCTCCTGCCAAACAGTCTAGGTCTGTTCCGGGCCTCCGCATAGGCTTTCTGTCACCCTCACTCCCAGCTGTCTTAGGCAGGTGGAGGGAGACTCAGATGGCTGGCTGATTTATCCAGTACTCCTCTGAGTCTGAGGACTCGAACCTTCATTCCGTCCCTGGACAAGGAATCGGTTGGTAGTCTCTCGGCGGAGGAAGGTCCTCTTCCTTTATGGGCATTCTCTGTCTCATCTCCGAATTCACAGAGATGCCTCTGGAACCCATCCAGAAGCGGGCCGAATATCCCTTACTGATATTCTCAAATGGGGGATTCACTGATGGAGCCTTCCCAGTGGCCAAGGCCATTGTTGGTCCTGCCTTGAGCTCTGGCAGCACCTGCCTCCTGCCCTGTGCCGCCTGCCCATATGGCTGGCGGATACACGGTGCCCATTGGGTCCCTTTCATGTTTCACAGAGCACCCTCTGCGGAGGGTTTGGTGACTGAATCTGTGTTCAACTGCTCGGGTAACTCAGGAGACACTGATAGGCCCCTGGACAGAGAGTCCAGAGAGATGGACCATTCTGCCCGGAAAGTCTATGCTGCCTCATCATTGGGCCTTCATCAGACAAGCTCAGCTGTCATCATGGTGCACTTGTCTCATGCCCTCCTGGGCTCCCTCGATGAGTTCTACCTCACCTACCACAGACCTCCAGAGTACAGTCAAGCAGGTCCATGACCAGGGTCAGGCTGTTGTGAAGCAGCAACTCCAGATGGCTCTGGATCTCAGGGACTCTTGTGCCAGCTGGTGGTGGTTGCAGTTGCCATGTGCCACAGGGCTTGGTTAAGGGTTTCCACCTTCACGGCAGACACCGAACACAAGCTAACAGATGTCCCCTTCCTGGGTACTGACCTCTTTGGCCCAGGCATGGATGGTCACCTCAATGCATCGAGAAGTCCAATGCCACCGTGGACTCTGACTTCTGCACAGAAGGAATCTCACTGTTTCAAGAAGCAGAAGAAGAATCCATTTTCGGCATTGTACCCCCGCGCCAAGCAGCCCCATTTCTAACAGGGTCAGCAACAGCAGTCACAACGCTACGCCCGCCCAAGTCCGGGCCCCTGCCGACCAGAACCTTAAGGGGCGGGTCTCAGGAGGTCCCCAATCTGGATCCTCCTCCTCCAAGCCTGCTCAGTGACGGATAGGGGTGGCCACCCCATACCTGTCACACAAGCTCTGGGTCTTCCATGGGGTCCGGCTTCACCACTTTCTTTCCGCCTGGTCCGCTGTTACCATGGACAAATGGGTTCTAGAAGTGGTTGGCCAGCCTCTGAATTCGAGCAGTACCCTCCAAGCTGAGCCTGCGTGCCCATGGGAGGAAATGGTGTCTGTACACACTCAGTCGGCTCTTCGAGAGGACATTGCCCAACATCTCTGCAAGGAGGTGGTGACCAGAGTCACAGACCCCTTGTCTACCTAGGGTTCTGTATCCAGGTACTTCCTGGTCCTGAAGGACGGAGGCCAGCACTTATTCTAGATCTGCATGACCTGAACCAATTCCACAGGTCACGACATTCAGGATGGTAACTCCTGTCCCAGATCATACCATCTCGAGCAGAACATGTGTTTTGCTCTCTGGATCTCAGGACATATTCTTTCATGTCCCGACCCATCCGTCTCAGCAGGGCTCCTTCACTTCCGAGCAGGAGGCCTATTCGATTCTAAGCCATGCCGTTCAGCTATCTATTGGCCCCATGGGTCTTCACCAAATGCGTTGCAGTGGTGGTGGCTCACCTACAGCGCCGAGGGTCAAGTGTACCCCTATCTCGACAGCTGGCTCCTCGCAGTTCCTCCAGACAGGAGGTGGAGAAATCAGGATCTGGCCCTTCAGACCTGCACCAAACTTGGTCTCCTGGTCAATGAGACCAGGTCAAAGCTCGTACCTTATGTATATGCTTCATCGAGCCAGAGCCTGGCTCCCGGCCAGACGGGGCGGAGGTTCTCTCCTCCTTTGCCCAATCATTTCTGGTTGGGCACTTGCACCTGCCAGGACTTTCTGCCCCTGGGTTACATGGCGACTGCACCACTGTGGTCCGATGGGCCCGTTGGCATATGCGCCTTCAATGGGAGCTGGCCAGCCAGTGGACTCAATGTCATGGTCAATTTGACCAGCTGGTCACAGTGACCCAGAAGATGTGGGACGCTTTCCAATGGTGGATCGTCCTAGCTCATCTGCAGTAATTGATCCCGCTTGTCCATCCCGAGCCGACGGTTGTCCTCATGACTGATGCTTCTCTCATGGGCTGGTGCCATGCTAGGAATCACAGAGCCCATGGGTTCTGGACCCGAGGAATCCCGATATCATATCAACCTGCTGAGCTCAGAGCAGTCAGAGTGGCACTGTCAGCATTCCTCCGCTCCTTCAGGGTCAAGTGGTGCAAGTCCAGATGGACAATACTATGACCATGTACTGTTTCAACAAACAGGGCAGCACACACTCCTGGCTGTTGTGCAGGGCAGTGCTCTGCATCTGGACCTTTGTGAGCCGACTGGAGGCAAATCTCTAGTCATCCATATGACAGGAGCCTCAAACCAACTGGCGGACGCCTCAGCCATGTGGGCGAGATGTCCCACGAGTGATCTCTCCATCCAGAGGTAGTACACAGCCTGTTCTCCTACTGGGGCAAACCTCAGCTGAGGCTGTTCCATGCCCACCCCCTTCAGCAGGGCTTGCTGCAGGGGATGCCTTCGAGGCCGTAGACCCCAGGCCTCTTCTGTGCCTTCCTCTCCTACCCTTGATCCACAAGGTCAGGAGGGACAAGGCACAGGTGATCCTGGGAGCCCCAGACTGGCCTCGCCACTTCTGGTATCCAGATCTCCTCAGCTCCAGGCCTCTGAGGTGTCTTCTAGTATGTCCGGACCTGTTATCAGTCAATTAGGAAGGTATTCCATCCAGACCTTCAATCCCTGCACCTGACAGCCTGGTACCTGAGTGTCTAGGTTCCAGGCTTTGGGTCTCTCTGAGGATGTACTCACAGTAGTGGAAGCATCCAGAAAGGAGTCGACCAGGTGGTGCTATGCCTTCAAGTGGAAAGTTTTTCCATTTGGTGTCAGGGCAAGGGTTTGGACCTTTGTCCTGTCCAGTGGCTAGTATCCTCGACTACCTTTGGTCCTTGTCCAAGGGTGATCTTGGTCCATGACCCTTAAGTGCACTGAGCCATCTCGCTTACCAGGCACGGGCTGGTCAGCAGACGGTGGCACAGGAGAAGGTGTCCATTTCTTAAAGGCTTCAACCACATATCCCTCCGTGCATGGATCTCCACCTCTGTGGGATTTACTGCTGGTACTGGCAAAGCTCATGGGCACGCCTATTCAAACTGATGCACAGGTGTGAGATGTCACATCTGTTGTGGAAGACCACTTTCCTGGTGGCTGTCACATCAGCCAGAAGGACTGGGAGCTCCAGGCGCCTCGCTGAAGTCTCCTTACCTGGTCTTCCACAGGGACAAGGTAGTCCTGTGCCCCCACCTGAAGTTCCTCTTGAAGGTGGTGTCAGAGTTTCACCTTAACCAGGTGTTAACTCTGCCCATGTTCTATCCGAACTACACCTCGGATGCAAGTACAGGCTCCATACTTTGGACCTGAGATGAGCTCTCTTATTGTAAGAGCGGATGGTGGAAGTTGGGGAGAGGTTCACCAGCTGTTTGTCACCCACGCTGAAGCTACACCTGGCAGACCTGCAACAAAGCAGATGATTGGCAGATGGATTGCATCCTGCAGTGAGCTATGCTACCGGTTGGTGGGCAAGGAGCCTCCCAGAGGGATAAGAGCTCATTCTACCTGCCATACTGCTGCATCAGTGGCTGCTTCCAGGGACATTCCTATCCAGGAAGTCTGTAGGGCTGCTACCTGGAAGACAGCAAACACCTTCATTACCCACTACCACATCGACCTAGAGTCACGCCGGGATGCTGGTGTTGGGGCCTCAGTTGTCCAACCTCTGTTCCCCAAGTAAGTATAATGGGGATGTGCACCATGCCTCCCTCCTCCCAGACAACTGCTAGGAGTCTGCCAAACAGTGTGAATAGAACAACATATCCACGATCCTAGAAAATGGGTTACTCGCCTGTAACAGTAGTTCTAGGAGTGTTGTATGTTGTTCATCCACACAAATCCACTCGACCTACCCGGCTTTTACACACAACCAGCTTCCAGCAGGCAAAGATCTGGCATCAAGGGGTGGAGCCGGGCATATACCACCTGAGTAGGTGGGAGGAGCCAACTTAAAGACCTTCCTGCAAGAAGGAAAGGGCATGCCAAACAAAGTGGATGAACAACATATACCATTCCTAGAACTACTGTTACATGTGAGTAACCTGTTTTCCAAACCTCAGCCTAGGAAAAGAACCTCTACAGGTTCATTGGTTTGTAGGGTAGTTGTGCTGCTTACTGTAGCTACAGAGCTGGATCTGTTAGTGTTTATGAGCTATTTCTATATAAACATGCAATTACCAGCATTTTGACAGGCTACCCCCCCTTGTTTAGCAAGTCTGAAGATGCTTGAATCCATTGTTTCCAGCCCTGTGAGAAACCATGGGTCGGCGATTTTAGAGATCAGGAGGAGCTTTATGCTTGGGAGAAGTGTACCAAGATATCACCATACCAAAGGAATTACTGACTACCCTGGGTAGGGAACCCTGTAAGTTAGACACGTTTAAACAGCATGCTTTTTCTATATCTGCTGTTTTATGTTAGAACTGTGCTCACCCTGTAAACCTGTGTTATCTCTAGAAGTGGTGTTTCAAATACTGCTTCACATTCTGTTTCAGTTCAGCGTTTCTTTTGCAACTCTTTGTGCCCCCAGAGCGTCACTCTTTAAGACCCTGAATTATACCACTCCTCTGCCTGCGAATTCACTCCGTCATCACCATCAGATCCCAGTTTATCCGCTGTGGTGCACAGGTTGGTTCTTTCTGTATCACCCACATTTTCAATGGGGAATTAATACTTATGGGTGATGTGCGCTCCCACGGGTAGTGGTACAGCCCAAAAGCTGTGACCTCAGCATGGAACTTTGAGGATATGAGCGTTTGAATACAGCAGTTATTCAGTTTCTGCTGTACCTCTGAAAGGGTAGCAGCATGGACAGAGTTCTTTAGAAGATTGGTCATTTTCTACTTGCTGTTTGTGGTTTTATTATGGGATTATGTCACTCCAAGGTAGGTTGGGGCTACCTGGTGAAAGGAATACCTCTGAATTTAGAAACTGTGCCTGTTAAAGGAAAACTGTCATTATGTTAATGGTCCCACCCCAGAAAACTTTAGCGTCTGATTAAGGTTTGGCAGATTAAATCAGTTTTTAGCTCGTCTACTTACTGAATTTTGGTTTTGAAAAATCTGCACTTCCCAAATGTGGCAGCTGCTGTGCAGCTCCATTGCAACTGAATTCTGACATCGCACCACTATCATGTATTGGGGCTGGTGGTGCAGTGCAGTAACATCAGCTGAAATGGAACAGCGCACTATCCACCATGTTCAGGAAGTGCGGACTTCAATCAATCAATTTTTATTGTATAGCAAAAAAGTTATTACAATTGTATGCATCCTGACAGATTAGACACTAAATACAAATCTAATAAATATTATAAAAGAAAATCGTCTCAGACAGCTTCCATTTATGTATAGTAAAATGGCTCACAGTATTACCTTATTGCATTAGATTCACCAAGTGCAGTCTATTCAGAATACAATGATACTGCACTAATCTAAACCATTTAAAATCTAGTATAAATATTTCTAGAGCACAGAGCACATATTAAGAAAATTATTAATCATGTCAAATAGCAAACAGTCTTAAGTCTTAATTAACACACTTCTATAACTTATTTAAAGGTATGCAAAGAGATGAATATTATTGTTGTCGACTAGACAAGTGGGACCTTTAAGACATATCATAGCTTGTATAAAGTGTAAATATCACAATAACTAACCATGTTTATAATACCAAAATTCTATTTCTTATTTGGTTAATAGCATTCAAATACAGTATTTAGCAAACCTTTCAACTGACCATACGTCCATAGTGTGAAAAGAATTGTGAGAGTCGCATTATCAATCTGGTAAAGGTTACCTTTAAAGGGACTCAACCAGTAATCCCAGTATATTATTATACCATCAGCATTCCCAGATGGTGCATTAAATTCTCTTCACCTCCTGTACTACAATCAACTGACATTAAACCTTTTTCTTATATCGATAAGCTAGCATATTGCTAGGGCACTATTCAAATTTATAGTTTGAGACTAAGGATCTTAATTTGGGATCTGTCAGAATTTCAAGATATGGCTTAAAGCCAAAATAGTAATTATTTTGGGCAAACCATTTTGAGTAGCAGGAGTTCTTAATTCCAAGTCCTTACAGTGCCAGCTAGAAGTTATTCTTTAGCTATGTACTCCTATATTTTCCACTGATTATAATACCCTATCTACAGCTCTTTTAAGGGTCATCATCTTATATTTCTTTAAAATGTTAATTAATGTCGTATACCAGAGATCAGTTTTATAACCCAAGTTAAACCAAACTTCTTTCTCTTTAAGTGCCTTCTTTGCTAAATTAGGACCACCTTGTCTGGTTAGTCTTGTCCAATAATTTACTTTCCTAGTTTCTATTTTGCCCTATATTTTCGATGCACAGTTCTGATCTGAAGTCTGAAGCTGGGAAGAATGCCCTACCATAAGAACTGAACATAAATACTTATAAAGTGGTGACATCAATCTGTTTAAATTCTGACACTCACATATATCAGATCTGTATAACAACTGTGTCTCAAACTTTGACCTAATAACTTGTATTAATGGTTTAATAGTCATACCCCAAATTTTATGTTAAAACAAACTAGTCCAGCTACTGTTTTCTTTAATTTGTCGAGAAGCAGATCTACATGCAGTGTCCATTTACCATTCTCTTGAAATAATAAACCAAATAACGGTAGCTAGTTACTCTCTCTAGCCTATCTTTTCCCACCAGCCAGAAAGTTGTCTTTTTCCTTCTCTTATCAAATATGACAAGCTTGGTCTTATATTAATTTTAATTTCAATTCAGAGGATTTGTCATATATGTAATCGAGCTTTTCTGTAATCCACATTTTGTAAGTGATAGAAGAACGATGTCATCTACATAGGCAGGAAGGGGCATGGCATTGTATCTATTTTTGGTGAGTCAGACATATCAATATCAGACTGGGATAGCATATTATTAATATAGAGGAAAATAGCACTGGGGCTGACACATCGCCTTGTCTGACTCCTATTAATATTGAAGAGGACGATAGTCCCCCTGTTTACCAAGTCTAATTTTTGCCCAGTTATTCTTGTATAGCTGTGAAATTAGGGCTACTAGGTTCCTATCAATCCCCTTTTTCTAGGAATGACCACAGAATATTTCTAGCGATGTAATCAAATGCAGATGAGTAATCAATGAACACTACATATAGTTTCTGCTGTCTAATTGTGACATATTTTTCAAGTTAAGTACTTCAATACAAAGATATTGTCTAATGTGGAATAATTGGCTCTAAAACCTGCCTGGTAGTCTGCTAAACCTCCGTTCTTATTAGTTCATTCTCTAATCTTCCTAACAGAATTATAGGCAGTATTTTCAAATCCACATCTAGGAGGCTGATAGGCCTATACATACATGGATCAGAAAGGCTGCCATTCTTATGTATAGGAATAACATTTGCTCCTTCCAGGAGTCAGAAATATTTAAATTAATACATCTGTTGAAGTAGATAACTAAAATGTAGCCCACCTCAGTGGTAGGCATTGAAACACTTCTGAAGGGATCCCATTTGGGCGGCAGCTTTATGCTTTTTAATCCCAGTTGCTTGCAGAAGCTCCATACTGGTGATTATTATGGAGCCATTTTGTACAGACCTTTATCCTGGATCACCTCTATTTCTGGATCATAGAAAATAGTTGTAAAATATCTGATCCACTCCTCTTCAGACATATAAGTATCAATTTCATATTTAGAACTCGAACAACTCCTAGCAACCAGATTCAGAAAGACTTAGTTTCCCTTTGTTCAACTGCATTTAGCATGTTTTGCCATAATTTATTATGATATATAATCTTTTTGTTTTATCATTTGCTTATGATTCATTTTTTCTTGATTTAATTCTGTCAGTACCTGTTTAGTTATGGCATTCCTATAATTTCTGTTTAACCTTTTAATAGGAGCTTTTTTCTTTTTACATTCGTAATCTAACCAGTTACTGGGAACAGCAGGATAATTTTGGGGCTCGTTCAAGGTGACTATGATATCTGCAAAGAGCTGACTTTGCATTGTTATTAAAGTTCAGCGCCCTTTTTTCCAGAGAGGTTCACAGAATTTATCCAAAATACAGGAATCAAGCAGCAGGGGCACTATAGTTGCTTTTAAATCGTGTTGCCAAAATTATTTTTTATCCCTCTAATCTCAGTATAGAGAAAAGTAGTTATATGTTGATTTGAGGATTGTCCTGAAACATTAGAATCCAATAGAAGGGGAAAATGATCACTCTCTGCTCGCACAGGTATGGTTGAGGAATTCTAAGAGTCTGGATTACCTGACCAAATGGCATAATCTACCACTGAAGCTCCTCTTGCAGACAAGAATGTAATATCTCCTGCTGTCTCTCCCTTTAGCCTACCATTAAGTGGATAAAGCATATTATCTGTCATGAGATCTATTAATTTTTTCCTGTTATTATTTGACTTACTATCCCTTGAACTCCTAATAGGCAGTATTATATCAGGTAACATATATGTAAACATCAAATTGCCTATCAGACCATCAAACATAGCAATCCTTGCATTAAAATCACCTAATAAAAGAATATTTGTTGTAGGTGAATCCTGATAAGCATTTAAGACTATATTTGCTATGTCATTCCACAGATCTTCACAGTAAAACCCAGAGTTCTCTGGGGACGAACAATTCAGCACACAAATATCCATATTCCCAACCTTAATATCCACTACAATTTCATTATTATGATAAGTTTTTATTCTTACTTGTCTAAACTTGCCTACTTTTACAAATCAGTTAAACCACCTGAATTTCTGCGAACTTAGTATGCTTGATACCAGGAACCTGGAAACACTCATAGCCATTTAAAATAATATCATCACTGTTTGTGTGCCAAGTTTCTTGCAAACAAAATCCGAGTCCATAAGGGCATTTTTAAAATCTACATCTGCTATATCTGTTGTCCAGCCTGCAATGTTCCATGTCTTAAAAGTTAATCCAGGCTTCTCAGCATTGTCCTCAGGAGAAAATGGACAGTTTACCGGTAGTCCGTGTTTCCATAACCGCCAGCTGCAAAACCTATATTTATTGGCACTCCAGAGATTCTAATATTACTAGAATTTCCATTCATTATATTCTCTGTTGTATTAAGGCATTCTGAATTTGCCATGTTAAGCCCCATACTATCTAGAATCAGTCTTCCCAGGATAATTTCTGCCAATTTGGGGTTTGAGACTTTATATCTACTTGTCTCTCCATACCCACTCTGTTTGCTGATATATCTCCCAAGTCTCCCAGTGGTATTCTTAGGAAATTTATCAGCAGATCTTTTATAGCGTTGGTTAATCTTGCTTCATTTTCTTATTTAAGTATAGACATTCCAAACATGCTGAGGGTAACCTGCTTATCCTGACACACTGTCAGTTTGTTGAATAATGTTCGATTAGGAGAAGTAATAATTAGATCTCTATCTTAGAACAGCCAATTGTTCACCCAGGTGTAGTTTGCTACTCTGGGGATAGAATACAATATCTATCATGGTCACTTCTACAATTGGTATGTTCTTAATTTCTAAAATGTCATTTTCTGTAAAATTGGTATCCAGATTTTTATTTAAATACTGTAGGACCTCAGTTTCAAACTGGGTCAGATTAAAGTTCCCCAGTTAACTGGCCCATATAATCTTATTAAAGGATAAGATTATGCCCAATTAGTTTGTCTAGATTAGCCTTCTTCTCCAAAGTGGTCTCTGGATTAGGTATAATCTGCTTCAGTCCTTTTCAATAATTTGTAACCCTTGAGCTTTTTCTCTTCTTGTTGTATTTTAGTCCCTGACTTCAGTAGGACCATTTTTAATCACCTCCATCGGATTAATTAAAGACCCACATTGCTTGTTAAATTTGAGATTTCTTTTTCTAAAATTTCCAGTTCACAACAGGTCAGGATTGGCTAATGTATCTTGCAGGGCAGCAAGTTACCCTCCAAATGTCTGTCATACTGAACTTTTGTAGATTCTTCTTGTTGATTGTTATAATATCTCTGGGTCACGAGTATCTGGTTCAATTTCTTGTTTTCCTTATTTTTCTCCATAGATTCCCCTTTTTCCTTTTTTTCTTTTTAATCTTTTTGCAGCAATTTTCCTTACTGGCGTTTGAGATTTCAATTAGGCTAAAGTCTGGTTTCTGTTTATTAACATTAGTGTCCTGTTTTAACTCCATCTCGGTGTACCTCCCTTGCACTTACAGTATCGTTTGAATCCATCTTTTATCCTCAAACGAATAGTATCTATTTTAGCTCTATTAACTGCTTCATCTGCTCTTGACTTTCCAGTATAGGCCTGTTAATAACAAGTTGCTCCATTAATAATAAATACACATTCTGAGGATTTTAAAGTTCCTATTAGGGATTCACTTAAACAAGAAGGTTTGTAATGATCGTCCTTTCCCAAATCTTTCTGCAAGACTCTCCCACACCCTTTACAAAATGGAATTACCACTGATGTATCGTTCAGACGTTTTAGACCAATAATGGTCTTCTGTAACTCCATAACTACCTCTCCCAACTTAGAGTTTAACCCTTCTTTATCGGGCTGCTCTGAAGTATTTAATGACTCACAGTAATTAGGCTTCCATAATTTTGGTGATTTTTCTATACTGGAGTATATTACAGACTGCTCCCTCTGTGTTGTACCCTCGTTAACAGTGTCCATCTCTTTATTCTCTGATTCAGTAGTTAAAATTGCTGACTTGTCTATCAAGGAAATATCATGTACCTCATAATTAGAATCAGCAATAGATGAAGTACACCTAGTATTAAATAACTCATTGTTGGTGCAATGCAGTAATTCAAGTCCACTGCTTGATATCTGGGACACAGGTGGTAAATCCTTGAAACTACTCTCCTGCTGTATAGGGACGTGATTATACCATTTCTGGGAGTTGAGGTCTTAGTATCATTATGTAATAAGACCATATGCTCTGTTATTTTAGATTGTCTGCTGTTGGATTTTCCCACCAGCACCTGCAAAAGTGACCCATTATTACTCTGCATTCTTTGCAACCTAGTATGTACCATTCTTTCTATGTTCCTGATTAGATGTAAGCCTGTTAATGGTACTAATAGTTTTCCCACCACCTAATTAGTGCAGCAGAATTCAGTACTTATAGTTATACTATCAAAAAAGAATAAAATATTTTAAATAGTCCAAATGATTCTATAGTTCTACTATAGACAAGTACTATCTAGGATTCCCCATTCTTCTTCTCCTCTACAGTCCATGAAATTGAAACAAATCAAACGAAATTCAAGATGCCAAGTGCAGGGTCAGATCAGATACCAGATACCAGACAGTCACTAGTAGAAGTAAATGGGTCTCACAATTTACGTAAGATCCAGAAGGTTCTTAGACCAGATATTGTTCTAGCAAATCCTGAGAGATCAAATATATAGGAATCTGGGTCGAGGTGAACCTGAAGTAAACCAGAAAAGCACTCCAAATGCAATATCCCTGTATCCCAGTGGTTTATAAATAAATGCAATTTCCAACGGGTTTTCCAGCTGCAACACTAAAAAAAAAAAAAATTACCTTGAATAAATGGACACAGAGGGGAACCGAACAAAAGGGCTAGGAGGAGAGAAGGCACTGAATACTTAAATAATTTAAAATGGAGTTTGTATATTTTAACTTCTTTAAACCTTAAATGCCATATGCACAGAACAGTGTGATAAAAGTAATAGGAAAAACTTCCTCGTGTATTCAGAAAGGTGAGCAAAGGTCCGAGAACAGCAGTCTTGCTGGCTTCCAATACAACATAGCATGGCTAGACCGACGGTGAATGTTAATTATCATTTTACAAACCGGAAAAAGTCGCCAAAAGCTGTCAAGCTGCCAGGCACCAACTTCAACACAGCCTGGATTAAGCATACCAGCCAGAACACTCGATATTGCTTTGAAAAGCTCCAGCGCCTGAAGAAAAGGCTAGATAATACTAGAGATAAAACTATCACTGCTCTAGCTGTGCAGTGCGATGCTTAGTTGAAATGGCACTGGGTGAATGTAGAATGCCAAGTCAGCGCCTGCGCATTATGAGAGGTAAGATCAGGTGAGCAACCCGATCATTTGGCACGAAAAATTCTAATTTAAAATATAAGATATAAGTATGAATAAAAAGTACAACAATAAAAACAAGAAATTTTAGGTAAAATTAAGCATCTCACTAACGAATAACCGTAGCCAGATAGCCAAGTATTATTATATTTATTATATGTAATATCAGACCCTCTGTGGAGGGAAAAAAAAAAAGACAAAATACAAACAGTAGTCACTCAGTTAATGGTCCGAATAGTTCAAAGGATGTCTAGTAACTAAACCAAAGGCTCTGTCATTCTGCTGTATTCTCCCACTAGTTTTTGTAGCTATTATAGTGAGAAGAATATCTTCTTTACATTTTCTCAGTTATCTTTAACCCGTTTCTTCTGTCGATCCACATGGCCTGTCTTTTGTCCAGTAAACCCTCCTTCAACCCTCCAACCCGTCTTCTGCAAAGAGTATTCCAACCGGGGCGGGCTTTCCGTTCTCACTGCACCGTAGCTTAAGCTTGGGAAACCGGGCTCTGGCCAGCCACAGGAGCCTGCAACCACTGCCATGGAAAGCAGGACAGAGGGAGAACAGGAGACAGCAGATCGAAAGATCATGGTCGCAGTAAGATATACTGGAAAGGTTACACACTTACAAGCAGGCACTAGATATCATACCTTTTCTAAATTTAAAATACGCTGTGTAACCCTTGCTTCCTGTGCCTAGCTCCACAAACACAGAAGCATGTAGCGACTAACGTCCTCCAGCAGATGAGCTAAAAATTGATTTAATTTGCCAAAAGCTTAATCAGGGGCTCAAGTTTTCTGCAGTTGGACCATTAACATAATGACAGTTTTCCTTTAAGATGAGGCTTTCAAATTGACTAACCTGCTAGCTAACATCCATTCTATTGCCTACAGTGCCTGAGTGGAGATCACTTGCCTTAGCAGGGTGTGTGTGTGTGTGTGTGTGTGTGTGTGTGTGTGTGTGTGTGTGTTTATTTTTGGTCTGTTTGTTAATTTCTAGCCTGGTGCTTCAGGTAAGTAAAAAAAAACAACACTTGCCTTTCTGTTTTGGTGCTGGTGGGATTAGTCATATAGTTAGGTGGGGCACTCCAGTCTAACTTGTTTTCTCTTCCCACTTTAGCATCTACCAGCACAGTTCTGATCTTTCACCTGGTATTTTGGAAACTGTGGATGTTTTCTTTTTGTGCCAGGGCAGAATTTATTTTTCCTGGCAGTATAGGCTTTAGGTAAAGGAAAGCTTCTCCATGTCCTTGGGCCAGCTCTTAGGTTGGTTTTATGCCTAACCCTTCTTGGATATAGTGTCCTGGGCTGTATTCTGCCCATATGGCATTGTTTATGTTATGGAGACTTCTTATTTGGAGCCTGTTTGGGACTGACTGGATCCATCTCATCAAGCATGGCACTTCACGCCATTCTCTTTGCTGACCATGTTGTTAGTCAGCATTTGGTCAGGCATGGCACTTTGCACCGTTTCCTGCTGATCATTCTGTTTGGAAGCATTCGGCAGCTCCATTGGGTTGCAGTGCCTTGCACGCTGATTTAGCTCCACCTACAGGTCTGTGGAGATTTACATGTGCTCAGTGGCTGAGGGCCATCTTTTCAGCATCACACATCCGCATAACTTCAGCACGCCTGCATCCACACATGATGTCAGCATGCTTCCATGTGTGTTACTCTCCCTCTTCTGTCTTAGCGGGCATGCTAAAGAGGCATTGCAAGCGCAGGTGTGTGTGTGTTTTTAATTTTAGTCTTTGGTAACCAGGCAGGCCCACTAGGCACAAGTGCCTGTTTTCAGGGGTGACCTGGGAGCACTGGGCGGTTAAGAGACTTGCTCAGAGTCGCACAGTGTGCAAGCAGAGGTTGTGAGAATCAAACCAAGGTCTGATCTGCTGGATGTACCAGGCTCATGTTACTAAAGCTCCATTGGCATGTCACGATAGGTTGGGAGCATCATATTGGACTTCAGAAGTGCCAGAAGGTAGCAGTTACATAGAAACATAGAATGTGTCAGCAGAAGAGGGCCTTCTGGTCCATCTAAGTCTGCCAGTTGTTTGGATTTAAGCTACCTCCCCGATTTATTTTATACTACCATGTACCAGGATTCCTTTGTGTCTGTCCCAAGGTCTCTTGAGCAGCATTTATTCTTTTCGACTCCACCACCTTTTTAGGAGCCGGTTCCATGGCTTCACAACTCTCTCAGTGAAGAAAAACCTCCTCGTGTTTCCTCTGAGTTGGCCACCCTCAGTCTTACTTTGTGGCCTTTGTTCTAATTTGATTGTGTATCTGAATGAGGTTGAGTCGTTTCCACCCTGTTTGTGCCTTTGAGACGTTTGAAGGTCTCGATCATGTCCCCCGCCCTTCTCTGCTCTCCAGCATGTACATATTCAGCACTCTCAGTCTTTTCTCATAAGGTGTCGAGTGCATTCCACTCATCATCTTAGTCGCTCTTCTCTGGACTGCCTCCATTCTGTCTGTGTCCTTCCTGAGATGGGGCCTCCAGACCTGTATGCAGTACTCAGGTGGAGCCTCACAAGGACCTATAAAGTGGCATAACCACCTCCTTCTTCTTACTGTCCTACTGGTTATACCCTCCGATGTATCCAAGCATGCTACTTGCTTTCTGTGTTGCCTTTTGCATTGTTTGGTTGCCTTTAGGTCATCAGTTATGATGACTCCCAGGTCACGTTCCTGGTTGGAGGCGATTAGTTTTTTCCATTCATGAAGTATTGTTCATTGGGGTTACATTTTCCTAGGTGCATGATTTTACATTGTTTTGCATTGAACCTCAGTTGCCAGGTCTCCGACCACTTTTCAAGCAATTTCAGGTCTGTTGCCATTTTAGTTACTCCATCAGGGTGTCAACCCTGTTGTAGATTTTAGTATCATCTGTGAACAGGCACACCGTGCCATTTAAACCCTCTCGATGTCACCTATGTCTTGTTGAGCTTATTGATAGTGTGATGCAGTAGCAGGGATGCTGAACAGAGAGGAGGTTTCAGTGTCAGATGCCTGTTTAGTATCTGCTTCCGGAGAGGCAGTGGCAGGGAGCTGAGTACCTAACCATTTTCTCTTTCTGATGCATTTTCAGAAACAGTGCTAGTCTCTGGTGGAAAGCTGTAGTGACAGTAGAAAAGTAGGCAGTTTCTAACTTTGTCGTCAAAGGGCCATAGCTAGCCCTTACAAGTTAGTCCAGTAGCTAGCCTTACATGTTAGTCCAGTAGCTTGCTCTTACATGCTTTTTTTTGTTTGTTTTTACTTTATTTCCTCCGGTCATGGCCCTGCGAGCCTCTCTCAGGCATCCTGCCCGTATCCTGCCCGCCTGGGGTCCCTCGACCTGTGCCTCCTCTCCCCCTCAGCCAGCACCTCGGCTTAACCCTCCAGGTGGGGGCCACCCTTCCTCGTTGGGTGCTCTTACTAGTCAGTCTCTGGCTGCAGGTGAGGCCCAGGCGGAGAAACTGGAAGGCCAGGCCAGGTGGACCCAGCAGAGGCATGGGGACAGGTGCCATTGCCTACCCACAGAGCTGGTTGTTTCCTTGTTCTGGTGGCCTCCCCTCCTTGCGTGTGCATGCCTGATGCTATGGTGCATAGCAGCCCTGCCTGCGTCCAGCACACTGCTCTGTGTGCAGCCCATGCACTGCAGCGCTCCCTGATCTCCACTGGGAGCCACTGGTGTGCTGCACTATCCCCCGCCCTCCCCGGGAGGAGAGCAGCCTGCAGGCGCCAATCCTCTCCCCATCCCTGCCGACCCCGGTGCCCAAGCTCGCTCCTGAACTCAGGTCGGCATGGCACGAGGTGTGGCGCCCAGCGCCAACCTCAGTGCCACCGGACCGCCCTAGCACTTACATATTAGCCCAGTAGCTATCCTCTACATGTTAGTCCCATAGCTAGCCCTTACATGTTGCTCCAGTAGCTAGTACCTTACATTCTAGCTCTCAATCTGATCAGTGGCACCATGGCTTATTGAAGAAAGTCCTTTCAAAGATAAGACCGCTGAAAGACTATGTAGCCTCATCTAAGATGCCATACTGTCCTCACTGTGTAATCTAATGTACCAATTTGCACCCCCAAGCCGAACCCCAGGCTGGGGTACACCTGTGTTTTCATTGGGCAGTGGTAAAGCTGAGTCATGCAAATCCTTTTTTGCTCATCCTGAACAAGATTTTGCAGGATGATGTTCTGCAAGTCTTACCTGTGAAGTCACCCAAACCCAGGTGGGCCCTTTGGGTCAGGGAGGGCTCATACTGGTACACCAAGGTGCCTCGGAGCAGAGTCTTCCAACTCTCAGATTTGCAGGCAACCCTCGACCTTGATGACAGAATAGGTCAAGAGGAGGATGTAGGCGCCTGAGGAGAATCCTGGCCTGGCAGACTAGATGAGGAAAAGTATCCCTCCAAGGAGCAGAGGTGGTGGATGGGACCAAGAAAGGAGTCTGAATTCCCCTTGTTTCATTCAAATTCACGGTTTGATCTTATAGTGCAGTCCTGTAGTACACTGAAGCTAAAGGAGGTTCAGGACATGGAGTATTGCGACATGGTCCCCTCCTGTGTGCATCAGTCTGAACTCAAGTGTTCTTCCCTTTTCCCCTTTTCTTTTTCCCACTCTGGATGGTTCTGGGAGAAAGGGGCCAGAGTGGATAAATGCAAAGCCACTCCCCAGGCCTAGCATACTATGTTGCTGTCTCCAGGAAGAAAGTTTAGGAACTGGGAAAATTCTCTGGTTACAGACATGGCCAGTATACACTGGTAAAGCACCTCACCTTGCCATCGAAGGTTTGGATCTGGTAAGAGTGGACGTGGCGTGCAGATGAGTCGTTACGTAAATGGTATCAGTTTATGAAGGTATGTTATTCTCAGTTTATTCCAGGGCATGGTGGGCCTTGATAACTGCCGTGCACATAGTCCTTTTCTTGGTATCCAGAGGGGCAAGTATGTGGCAACTTATTTTTGATGGCCTCCTTTTGTGGGATGCGCTGTAATCAGTTTGCTGATGCTAATTTGTTCAGTCTCCTTGGTGTGGTAGCCATCGTGGTGGGTGACTACACCATGAGCTCTACAAGTCCGACTTCTATGACACATTTCTCTGCACACCTTTTCTGGGGATTGCATGTCAATCTGAAATTGAAGGTCTGGCTGTCGGCCTCCTGAACAAGAAAGGTGGATGTTAGGTTTGCTCAGTGGATAGACTACAGAGCTGTGGAATCAGAGGCCTGGGTTTGAATTCCACAACTTGCACTTTCTTCTGCTATAGACAATCAAGGGGTGGTGGTTGTTTTTGTTTTGGCAACTTGGTAACCGGCAGAGTCTACTCTGTTTCCAACAGTAACAGGAGCAGCAGCCCTTCATCCACAGGTGCAATGGATGTGCAAGCAGAGGCAGATCTTTGTCATGAAGGTGCATGGCTCCATTTTGCTATTCTTCCGTGACTGGAAGTTGGCAGAATCCTTTCAAGTAATGGGCCCAGATGAAGTCTGATGCATGAGTACTGTAGATTCTGGCTTAGAGATTTGCCATAGTTTTTCATTTGTGTTCACAACAGATAGTTACCTTCAATCTCTGGCTGGACGATTTCCCCACCTTTTCCTCCTTATGAGGAGAGATTGGGGCTCGGCATGATCTATACCTAGCCCAGCAGAAGTTGGAGGATTTCTGGTTAGTTCTAAACTTGAAGCAGTTCATCAGACTGGGCAGACACTGACTTTCAAGATGGGTTCCTGTGGGGGCCTTGTGTCATCAGTCTAACTGGTTGATTGCATTGACATTTTGGAGAGCTGCCTTCTAGAGAGGTACAGAACTCTTCTTTTCAGTCTGGTAGATGTGATGAGGTTTTCAGCTCCAAATTTTGTTGTTGGTACAACTGAGACAGTAGATTTTCAAGTATACTCCTACCTGGATGATCTCTTCTTCAAGCTCCATCAGTACAGAGGACAAAGATGTCTGTGACAAGGGCTGTGAAAGTTCTGGCAACTCCGAGCTGGATAGTCATGAGGCAGAATTGTATCCTATCACTGCAGCGAAGGTTGGAGCTACAGGGGCAGTGCCTCACTGATGAGAAGAGGGTTTCTCCTCCCACAACAAAAGGGGAACTACTTTGTGAGGTCAAGCGACTGAGTTTCCAGTCAGCTGTTTCTGGCTGCAGGCAACACAGAATTCTGGGTCTGATGTCAACAATGATAGAGTTGGTACCGTGGGCCAGTTTAGTTATGATTACCCCTAAATCAATTATCAGTGTGGTTCCCAACCTCAGAAGACTACCTGCCCCATGTTCAGTGTCCAGGCCGATGTTACAGTCACTTTTTGGAGTGGAGAACTCCGGTAGTTTTCCAGGGAATCTGCCTCAAAGTGGTCTTAATCATTGCAAGCATCAAAATTAAGTTTTGCAGCCACTAGCCAGCAGGGCTAGTGAATGAGAAAATCCACTACCCACAGACTTTTCCATTGGCCCAGCCTGGGCACTTACTGAAATGTTACCTTCTCAGTACAAGCCCACAGGGCTAATTAAAGGAAAATCTTACTACCCCAGCACAAACTCTGCCAGCATTTGGCAGGTGGGCGATGCCAGTTCGACCCCTGCCATTGTCATCACCATCTTAGGTTGTGGGCGCAATTCTAGAGCAGATTATAGGACTAGGAGTTTGAAGCTCTCAGGACTCCTGTGTTATTGTTTTGGAGATGGGGAGCTGTTTCTAGCTGTGACACTTTTTCAGGACCAGGCTTGGTCACATGCAGTACAGGCTAGAAAGCACAGTCACCATGATTTCATAAGCAGTCAAGGAAGTTCTAGAGATGCAGCATACTTGCAGAAGTGACCAGGGCTTTTCCGTGGTCAGAGAACAGTTTGTTGCCGGGCAGAAGCTCTCCAAGCAGATGAAGCTGCATGTTAAAACAACTGGCTAAGTCACGAGGGTGCACCCAGTGGGGTCACCCTGTATGTGATCAGTCATTCACAGATCACTAGAACCGTCATTCCTGAGATTCTTCTGCCAGTTTCACTCTTGTGGGCAGAAGCAGTAAATCATAATCTTCCCCTTGTCAGTCTTCACCATTCATTACTGCTGGGTGTAAGCTGGAGTGCGCATCTGCTCAGGGAGCTTTTTTGGGGGTTGGCACTGATGGCACCACCACAAGTCTGATACATTGAGTGATGCCGAGGGTTGGCCGTTAGGTGCCGCAGACAATTCCTCCACCCCAGTTGTTTCTCCCGCTGTTGAGGTTGCATCTGCTGCATGAGTTCCAGATGTTTACTGCTGTATCACTAGGCCTTCACCAATTCAACGTCATTCCTGCTATCTCCATCTCCATCCCAGTTCTGAGATATAACCCGATGCCATTGGAAACTGGCAAGCCCGTTCCTTTTATTTCTTACCGATGGTGCCAGTTCCCTTTTCTATGATTTTTTTTATTTCTTTCGTGTCATGTCTGGTTAGTGGGCTAAGAAAAATCCAAAGCAGGCCGTGCCCTATGCGTTGGTGCCCCTGTGGCTGGCATTTTCCGTGGCGGACTGACATGATGTTTGTCTATGTTGCCTGGCTCCCAACCACGATATGGACAACTGCAACACCTGCTTTCTCCATTGATAGCCCACATTTTGAGAGCCCGTTCATTTAAAGTCAGCAGGGCCCGCCAACATTTGGAGGCGGCGTCATTCTGGGGATGCAATGGCAAGATCTCTTGATCCTTTCTCTGGGTCACGTACCACCCAGTGAGGAGAAACATTCTCAGATTCCAGCCTTGCCGTCGAGGAGGTTTCTTCCACGGTGCTGGAGGAATGTCTCGGTTCTCTTTGGAGCTGGGTCGGGAGCACCGCTCGGCAGTCACCTCCTCGGAGGTACAGGCTCCCCAGTGTTGTGTCCCATGGTTGCTGGGCCTGGCACTGGCAGACCCTGGGCACAGCCAGCTGGTGCCAGTTTGGATCCTGGGCTGTTAGGTGGTGCCAGTGATCAAGGCGGCGCCATGGGTGGTCTGTGTCCCACAGCAGCGCATTTGGTAGGAGAGCTCCCAGGGTCACTAGCCTGGTGGTTTATGAGGTCTCCTCTTTTTCAGAGGTGGATGCCTCACTGACCGATCGGACTGGCGCCCCAACTCCTCAGAGTCATGGAGTCCTCTTGGATGCGACGCAGGTGGCCCAATGTTTGCCTCCGGACTCTTCTAAGTCTGTTGTCTCTGCAATCCCTCACCGACTCGGTGTGGGGTTGCTGTGTGAAAAGTGAACTGGGGCCTAGTGTGGAGGTCTGACGTCAGACCCGGGTAGCTGCCATCTCTGGTGCTGCTGTGGCCTCCTTGGTGAGGATGAGGACCTCCTGTTCTGCGTCGTCCCTCGGGGGTCTGTTGGATTGGGGTCTCCTTAGCACTGGGTTCGAGGAAAAGGGTGGCCTCAGAGTCCAAGGGTTGAGAGGCCATGGTGAGGTCGAGGCCTTCTTCCACTGCCCTGCGGGGTGGGAGGAGCCGCAGTGCTGAGCCCGCTTCTACTCCTCTGAGACTTAAGGGCACCCTTGGTGGGCAGCACTGAGGGTTGCCCTTCTGGAACCATGCAACCTCAGTCGCACCACAGGGAGATTCCCTTCAGGGTTCAGCCAGTATTTGTTCTCACATTTGCAGTATCCGCTGACTGGATCGACCCCGGATCCCCTGCGTGGGAGGATCTTCTGTGGGGTCTCGAGCCCTGGCAGAGGCTGGGCACTTTCGGTGAGGGTGCCCTTCTCCAGCCCTCTGCAGACACCTCCCTCTCTCCAGGTCATGTGGGCCCTGGGGACCTTTACTTCAGAGACGTTCTGGGCCACTGTGGCAGCCTTCGCTAGGTATATTAGCGCCATGGATCGAGCAGGTCTTTCTACCTGTCTCCCTGCTGCAGGAGGGCTCTGAACGGTCAAGCCCTCTACTCTCTCAGCTTCCTCATCTGAGGAAGAGGAACATTCTGTTCACCTTTCCTCCAACGCTGATTTCACCAAATACCAGCGATTCCTCGCAAGGTTTTCCTCCCCTTTCTCATTTCCTCTCTACTTTTAGAGGTCATTCTGGACACAGTCCGCTCCTGTTTAAGGTTTTTTTCCCTTTGATTAAGCCGTCAGGTGATAAACTGTAGAGGCCATGCTCCAGGACTTTAATCCATATGGGTTTAGGGGTGGGGGGGCTGACTGCGCCATGCTTTATATTATCCAAGACCATTTCAAATTCTCTTGTACTGGACCTCAGTCCAGTGGTCCCTGAGTTGATGGGATCCTTGCTCCTGAGTCTTCACACCTTCAGATGTTTGAGGCTAAAGTAAGCCAGTGGTCTTCCAACTCAGCAAGGCAGAAGGACCCCTCTTCTTCCCTATGTGTGTTGTATCTTACTCATCTCTCTCTTTTCTTCTTTTCCTGTGCTGCTGCCCAGGGTTGAGGCCATTGGCCACTTAGGAAAAAATCCTATCCTTCTGTCCTCTGGTCGGCTTATCCTTTTTCAGTTTATATTCTTTTCCTTTTCCTATCTCTTGGCTCTCTTGCCTCACCTTGATTTTCTCTATCCCATTTTCCTCTCTCCTCTCAGCTGGACAGAACTGGGGTGGAGGAGGAGTCTCTGATGCTAACTGCCAATCCTTGTGTGCTATGCAATGAGTTAGCCTTGTGGGCAGCGCCTTGGGCCACCCCCCAAAAAAAGCTCCGTCCAGGTGCACGCCTGGCTTACACCCAGCCCGTAAAAATGGTGAAGATACAAGAGAAGATCAAGAATTATGGTAGTTATGTAATTTTCATGTCTTAACTGTGTTTGACAGAGTATCTGTTTCCCTGCTTTCACTGTTGGCAGGATCTGTAAAAGATCAAGACAAAGTTTTTTTTCGTGTTAGCCCAGAGTGATCATGTGGTCAGTGGTCAGTAGTCAGGCCTGGAGAATCTAACATCGAGGCATCATTTTAGTCTCCACTCTATATGGACTTTCTCTATCAGACCACGAAGTTCTGTATCAGCCTCAGGGGCAGTTTAGTCAGTAGTCTAGCTCCAGGGAGGGCCTCTCTGAGCTCAGGTTTCTTACAGGTGCTTTGCACCTTGATGGCCTGAGGAAGTGCTCCTCAGTGACTCCCCATAGAGTGGTTAATGTGTTTCTTACTTTGGGCCTGAGCTCAGAGTGTTAGGTCCATCTTGGCTGCTCCCACAGATCTTGGAACGTTCTTTTGCTAGTTAAAGTTAAAAAGATCTAGCATTTAGCACTCTGCAAAAGCCAGGTGACTGCTTTCAGTGCAGTGCTGGGACTTAACATCTTGAAATAGATACAAGTGGAGATCATCTGTTTTCTCATAGCACTCAATAGAACTGTCCATATTTTTTTTTTTTTTCATTTTTGTTGACCGGGTAAGTGCACTAGACAGATTCTGTCTATTTTCAGGCACGACCCGAGAGAGGATACAGATGAATGCCAACTGACTATAGAACCAGATTAAGCTGTTGGCGGTATTTTTAGTGAATTTTAGTCCTCTGGCTCTTCCATGGGATTTAACTTGCTGTTACATGCTCTGTGTAGGATGCCCCTTGAACCCTCTTCATGACTGCTATTGGACATTCTGTCCTGTAAGGTGTGTTTACTGATTGTGAATTGCTTGGCCAGGAGGATTGGTGAGCTCCAGTTTTTGTTTTTTTTTTGTATAGGAAATCTTACTGTGTAAGGTGTAGGGACAGGGTAATGCTGTGAATAGTCCTCCTTATACCCAAGGCTCCCACCGCTTTTTTCATGTCAACATCAAGGTTGTCTGCCATCATTATAATGAAGTCGACTAATCCAAAAAAAAATAAATCTTGTAAGCTGGATTTATGCTGGGCAATCAGAAAGGTGTCTGCTGTGGTCAGTGCCTGCCCACCAGGCCTCCATCCCTCCCCACGTCCTGGGGAGAGAGTGAGTTTGGTGTTGGAGCATGGCAAGCAGCCATTTTAATGCATCTGCATGCACTTCTTACTGGATGACCAGTGCTCCACCAGTGCAGTCTTCGAAGCAGCATTTTAGTAAGCGCTTGGCTACTAGGTGAACCCTGTAGTTACCCTTATGGGTCATTTATGGGACAGTATTCTATCTCACCCTATTGAAGATGGGTACTGCTTCTGAAACTCGTGTATTGATTTCCCATTGACAACATGGAGCGATACAGAAAGGAGAAATTCCTTCATACTTATGGTAATTTTATTTTCTGTTGGCTCCAGTGTTGTCAGTGGGTCTCTCCCTGAGCCTTTGGTTCCACTTGGAGAATATTGTTCAATGTATTTGAAGATATGTATTTTGTTTTAGACAGGATGATTAGAGCAGATTGGATTCAAGAGTTAGCCAAGGGCATCACCGTGTAAAACCATCAGTTAGCATGATGGACCAATAGGCTAACTGATGCAGTGTCATAGTTTGTAAGGCTAGACCAGTTTCAGGTTAGTTGCCAAAGCTGCCAAATCCGACTTCTCCCTCCTAGCACACACCCCAGCAGGCCCCACACTTGAAGACGTCCCATCTTTTAAATACCTAGGTGTCACACTCGACCTCCCCTCTTTCACTAAGCATGTTAACACTGTGCAGAGAATTGCCAAAAACTTGCGCTGCCTACAGACTCAGATACTTTCTATTGGCTGAAGCACGCCTTGCAGTCACCCAGGGCAACCTACTGCCTCTACTTGACTACTGCTCCCTGTCTACTCCCTCATATCTCCCACCTTGAAATCAAGACTAAATACTACCTGTAACTGTTGTTTCGTCCTTCAAGCTCCACACTGGACCCACCACTGCACTCTTGACCAGTCCTTGGGCTGGCTCCTGTGCTAAGGTCGCTTGACTATGCTATGGGCTGCCTAGTGGACAGTGCAGTAAGATACCGACACCTATCCCCTTACTCTTGACAGAAGGAGGGCTCCTAGGACACTTAGGACATCCTTAGACCCCCATTGGAGGCACCCTGCATCTCCATGGCAATGGGAAGTAGAGCTTTCTCTGTGTCTGCACCCTCCCTATGGAACAAGCTCCCACAGTCCGTCCACTCATCCCCCACACATCTGGCCTTCAAACAAGCCATGAAAACCTGGCTCCTAGCAGCTGCTGACTGTCACTGCCCCAGTAAGTAACTCTAAGGCACCCTAATGCCCATGTCTCCATCTACTTCCCTGCCTTCCAGTTATCTCCTCCTCGTCTCTGTAGTTGTCTATAACCCTCCTTACCTCTAATCCCTGAAACTGATGTGAGTATCCACTACATGAACCTGCACAACTTCATGTTCTTCTGCACCATGTAATGTGGCTCCTGTATCTCATGTTATTTCTATTGTTATGTATGGCTCACTTTCACACTGTGTGTGTCTGGCTATTGCCTTACCCTGCCTCCATTGTACTATTACTTTTATTTTTTTTTTCACACCACCTCGTGCCTGAGGTGTGAATTCTGATATAATTGTATTTACCTGTATGTGCTGCTGTGTTCTCTGTGTTGTTTTCCACCCTGTGGCCCAGGTCGTGACTGAAAAGCGGTCCTCTGGATCAGTGCACTTACCCTGTAAACAAAGACATAAAAAAAAAATAGTAGCCACGTTATCAGAGTCAAGTGCAAATACTGATCCTATTAAGATGAGTTACATGTTATGGTGTGGAGAGGTTCCTCAAAATGTGGAAGATGATGCACAGTTTTTCCTAAAGCTGCTGTGAGGAGGATGAGAAGGTCAACTAACTTGACTATCAAAGTTTCATCCAAGGATAAAGGTAGGATGATGTTGCTACTCGCCATATTAATCAAGTTTTGACAGGCAGTGTTTTGTTAGAAGGCTCACTTGGGAGCCGGATGTCAATGGTTATGGGTGTTTTACTGTGGGACAAAGTGAACTGAATAACTGCTATATTAGACATTCATGTTCTGAGGATTCTGTGCTAAGATCTCGCTTTTGGGCTGTACCACTACCTTGATGGGGAGCACATTACACATATGTATTAATTCCCCATTGAAAATATTGGAGCTAACAGAAAAAGGACATTATGGTAAGTAGGAAGGAATTTTCCCCAGTCCCTTTGGGGGCCACTCTCCTGCTCCTGTGTGGCAAAGTAGGAGAGGAAAAGCATGCAGACAAAGCCAAACTTGGGCACCAGGGTCTGGGTAGCAGACAGGCTTCTGAAGATGGTCAGGTAGCCTAGGGAGCAGACCTGAGGCTGTCATTCAAGTCTTCCTGATCCAGCATTTTCACCTTTCTCCCCACCTGGAGTATGCACCATGTTGGTGCCCTGGGGATGAGACCCACCAGGTGCCACTCCCAAGTGGTGCACTCCCTCCCGGGAGGAGAGCATCCTTTGTAGATGCTTTTATACGAGCATTCCCTCACCACTCAGCACCACAAAGATGGGGTAGATCCATCTTTAATAGGTGTTCAGTAAATTTACTGAGTGTTTTGTTATTAACGCAGTTGTTGGTAGGGTCATTGTCACCAGGTGTGAATCAGAAACACTGAGTTTCATAAATACTTGTAAATACTGAACAGTAACGTAACTGGAACCATGAGTTAACCCCAAAAAACTACTTCAACAGGAAAAACGACTTACAGGTCCAATGCAGTTTTCCTTTTGGGAGCATTTGTGACCTCATACGTTACACTGTCTAAAAATTGTTCTCAAGTAACTACTGTATATTTCTTGGATACTGATTGTAAGCGTTGGGTTCATTTAGAGTTTGTTTTTCTTTTTTCCTGTTAACAGCTGCTAAGGAGGAATCCAGAGGCGTCTGGGATCCAGTGAGCGAGATGCAGAGGATGTGAAGAAGCAGTCTTTTTAGGTGCACGCCTGCCAACAGTCACTGATTTCTTCATATAAATAAGGGGTTTGGTGGCCAGCAAAAGGATTTATTTTGTTGGCTCAAAACAGTAATCCGTTGGGCCTGGCTGTGGGCCCCAGAGCTGAGTCATGGGATTTTTAGGGTTAATAGGTCACAAACTGTCCAGCTAACCACCAGGATGCAGCTGGATATGACTCTTCATTTATCCTGGTAGAGTGTGGTCAGGAAGCACATGGTCTACTATTCTGCTACACTAGTTTCCTGTTTCTGCGAAAGTTCTGCAGTGGAAGTTGGGAGCTTTGTCAGTAGACAGGGACCACCCAGCAGTGCACCCAGGTTGGGGAAAATGTTTCTTTTGAATCTGGAACCTGCAAATCAGGGAAGCTCGTCATTTGTCTCCGAGTCCAAACACATAAAGTATTAGAAGGTTTAAAAACAATCCTGTCCATCTCAGTCCTATCACCCTCCTCCCACCCCACCCTGAAAGCCCCAGAGTCACCTTATTGGAAGTAGAAATATTTGAATCAGGTCCCATGTTGCACAGCAGTCCTGATTGTTCTAGTTTCCTGCCAGTCCAAATGCCAGTTTCTCACTCCAGTAGTGCATTGTGTAGCTGTGCATGAAGCCCTGCTTTCACAAGAAATTGGAATTTGGTCCTAGTAGTAGAATTAGAAGGATGAGGTGCAGCACAGCATGGACCCTGATAAAAATATTACTATGCCAGATAAGGTGACTGCATTACCACTCTGGGTACCCAGGTTGGAAACAGGCCAGGGTGCGTACAGGGGCTGGTTGAGAGAGGGAGGATTGAGCATCCCAAGGACGTCTCTCCGCCCCAGGGGTGGGGATCTTTTGTCTCGTTCTTTGACTGCCATCAGGTGGACACCATGTGGCAGCAACAGTGGAACAGATATCATTGTATGCAAATGGCTACAGCACAGATCTGTGGGACTGGACACTTTGGTTTAAGTCTCCTAGCTTAATCACCCAGTGACCCTGAGCAACCACCCTCCCTATGTTTAAATCGCCCATTCTCACTACCTAATCCCCCTGACCATTCCTTGGCCTATCTCTGTGGGGCTTAATAGCTGCTGCTTGCAGCCAGCTGTTGATGGATTGTAATGTGCTTTGGGATACAACTTTATAAATTCCTTCCTTCCATTCCCTTCCCGATGTCCTTCTGTTGTATGACAGGGTTCAGACACATTAGTGGCAGTTAAAAGCTTGTTTTGTAACCTCATGTGCTGTACTTGCTCGTGATTAAAAGAGAACTTCATGGCCAGCCCAGTGGCGTGGAGGGTTGGCGCTGGGCGCCACACCTCACATCACACTGGCGACCCAGGATTGGATGCAAGGGGTTGGCAGCAGAAGGATAGGATCGAGCATCCACAGGACTGCTGTCCTATCCTGGGGCGGGATCCAGGAACCACCACTGTGTAGCGGCCCTGGTGATGACAGGGGGCACTGTCAAAGCAATGGCGGCAAGAGGCAGGCGGCAGACATCGGCACGTAGTGCCTTGATGTCATTGCACATCACACTCTGCAAGGGGCAAAAGTAAATCAAGCGGAAAACACGGCGGAGGATGATCTCTGTGGCTGATAGCCATGCTTGGTGCCCCCGGTTCCTGCAAGGATCCTGCCTAATTGCCGGCTCTGTGGTGTGCCAGACCGGCCCGAGGGTGCGGTGCTGGCAACCGGAGATCGCCTGTGATTCACACCACCAAGAGAGGAGAAATAAATAATGAGATAAAAAAGAGAACTTCGTTTCCAGTACTATCAACCAGGCATCCCTCAGAAATGAGCCCTAACATTAACTGGAAAAAAGTAAATTAAAACATAAATTGAAAGAAAAATGATTTTCATAAGTCTTACACATGCCTGCATGGGAGATCTGCACTAGTGCAGTTGTGGGGCATTGCAGATTTGTGAGAATATAGTTGCAAAAATAGAGGTCATAGGGCTGGCTCCATTGTGCGGAGCGGCGTGGCATTGCTCAGCATGCTGGCGACCAAGTTGCGTCCTGATCCCGGATGCCAGCAGCAGAAGATGGCAGAAAAGGAGTTCTGAATGTCCTTTGGACACTTCCTCCCTAGTGGGTTGGTTGCTACTCACTGCTTCAGTGGTGGCTCCTAATAGTGGCTCTGCAGAGGTGATTTCGGTGTGGGTGACCACACACTGAACACCCTGCCCCCAGACGCCGGGCTGCAGTTGAATAACAGGAGAGGTGGGTGGAGCCCCAGGAAAATGGCTACCACAGCCCTGGATGACAGCCTCGGGTAGGCTTCTCGTGTCCCAGGTTGTGCAGCATGAACGTTCCTGCCCACATCCCCAGATCAGCCTCCTACCGGGGATCGGTTGGATTCAATGGGTGTGCCTGATGGTCAGACCTAAAAGGTCTGATGGGCGATATGCAGCAGAGTTGACACCACCTGGGCAGAAGGGGAAGGTCTGACATTAGAGCCTGAAGGAGTGGGCCCATGGCAGTCACAAAGCATGGGACAAAAATTATGGGGCACAGTACAAGAGTGTTGCCAGACATTTCAGTTTTGTACACTCACTCTCCAACTGCTGTCCCACCCCATTTTGTGGCATCATGTATCACTGTCTACTTTTAACACATACAGTAAAGAAACCTGTGTACTGATATCCTGTCCATGATCCAAATAAAAGAGCTTTAATTTAAATTGTCACAGCTACTAATTAGTGGCCGATACATCACTGGCATGTTATTCTGCCATTACTGTATTACAAATTAGAATGAGAAAGGTTAGAATAGGGCACATGCCAGCCCAGTGGTGCTGTGATCTGAGGCAATGGGTGCCACACCAGCGACTTTGGTTTGGGAACTTGTCAGTGGCCTGGGAGGAAGGAGGACTGAGCATCTGCCGACAGCTCCCCCCTTCAGGGATGGGGGCAGTGCATGTTGGTGCTTGCCTGACACCCAGCAGAAGTAGTGTGTCATGGCGTCAGTGGCTGCCTCTCAAAGGATCAGGTGCAGGCGTTGAGTATATCAAATGTCTTCATGTCATCCGCCTGCGCCATGGTATGCATTGCTGACCCTAAGGGACAGGGAAGAAAACTCAAGGCGCAACCCTGAGCAGCAAGATAAAAGCCAGTGACTCCACTGGCTCTGCTCCATGCCCATAGTTGTAAGAAAGTAGCTGGGGTAAAGCCTGGGATGGTGGGTGATGGGGCTGGCAGTCGGCGCCAGAAGGGACTACTCAGTGACAAGGGATGAATAGATAATTTGGAGGACAGTTCATGACTTGTGACGTACTTATGAAAGTATATACAAATGTACACAGTAAGTATGATTGCCTAAACCCTGTAAAAAGGAAAGTCAGAGGACAGGACAGATACTGGGTTAAAAATAAAGGATGATGTGCATTATTGGGGCTCAGTTTTACTGGCCATGCACAGCTACAATATGTATGAAACCTAAATATGCACAACAGAAGTTCTTGCTGTTGCCGTTCCTGCCAACTGGACATTGACACATACAGCAGCAGAAATCCTTGGAGACTACAAAGTGACTAACTGCGAAAAAGTAATGTGGGCAGGCTGGATGGGCCTACTCGGTCTTATCTGCCATCAAATTCTGTGTTTCTAGTTATGCTAGGGCTTGGCGCCACCTAGTGGCAAAGGCTGTTTTCTAACATGGCAGAAATACTATTACAATGTAGTACGATCCCAGAACACTTCATTGTCTACTATCTGTTAGCAAAACAAGACGTACAGCAGGAGTTATTACCCATTGTGGAAGAAATAATCCTGAATCTGGCACTATATCCCTTAAGCAAGTTTAAGCAAGTTGTTTTCATTTATTGATTAAAGAAAAACTCCTGATATCCTCACTGTATACAGAACCTCAAGTCCCACCAGTTTTACAAAAACATATTTATAAAATGTGCGATTAAAGGAAAACTCTTGATGTCCTCACTGTATACAGAACCTCAAGTCCTCACTCAATTTTACAAAAAACACATATTTATAAAATGTTCCTCAGTTTCAGTACATGTTAAATGTATTGTTTTAAGTGCTCTGTCTCTTCTATTGCAGGTGTCGTGTTAAATGGCGCATGGCTTCCTCGACTTGCCTCACGGAATCACGTCTGTCTTTTGCATAGCACTAGCCTGCTGCTTACATGGCACCATCAGTGGGAGCAAGGAGCACTTACAAATAAACCAGTTTAACAGATCTTCCAAGAATCAAGCTTCACCATTGAGTCACACTAGTGAGTCTTAGCCAGAAGTACTAGGGCACTGTGGGGCCAGAATTTTTCAGAAGGACTGGCACCAAGATAATCTGCACACATACTCGGCGCATAAGACTGGCTTGCACCACATGGCTTACCTCAGCTTCAGCCCTCAACCACCTTTTTTCCGCCATCAAGTGCACATCAGTGACATCGCTTGCCTGTTGGCAGTCACAACCTGTGTCTCCACAACAACAGCATTTGTTTCTCAGTTTAGTGTTTACAGCCAGAATTTGTTATTTTGTGTCAGTTTAGTGATGTAATAAAAAAAAATTTCTGTCATTCTCTCACAGCCCTACTGAGTCAGCGGTCAACGGCCATGGATGACAGAGGTAAGAGCCGTCTCAGGCAAGTTGCTTTGGCAGCGGGGCTGTGTCTGGTCCACTTCCCCACCAAAGAAATTGGGCTAACAGGGGTGGTTTTGTGCCCAAGTGGAAGGATTGTCCTCCCAGAGGCACAAAGAAGGGTCCATTCCTGGTCCTGGTCAGATTCTCTGCGCCACTCGGCCTCAAAGTGTTTCTTTTCCCATTGGAAGGGAAGAAGCAGTACTGTAAGGTCACTCTCTGCGAGGTCTGTCACAGATTGTTAGTCACTTGGGTTGGAGGCCCTCCCGCGCTGTCCGTGACACTGGAGGCCTCTGGTGCTGGAGGTCGATGTCTGTGGCCTAGAGCCCCCTCTATCTGTAAGTGGGGACTTGGTAGGCAGTTGCAATATTGGGCAACTCTTATGGAGCAGTGAGTGCAGCGTCTGGCTCATTGCCTCTGTCAGAGTAGTTGGTCCATGGTTCTTGGGGCTCGTGGAATGGGAGTTGGGAGGGACCTCTAGTCGGGTAGAGCATTTGGCTCTGGCAGTAGCCCCTGGGTCTTGTCGGGTGACCATGCCACAGACTCGGTCCCACTGGCCACACCCCATAGCTGTCACTGTGATGGGGCCAGCTGCGGTACCATTGCTGGTCACCGTATCAGCTGGGTCATCAGCGATGGGGTTGGCACTGGGTTTAGGCCCTTCTGGTCCTGGCTTGGTGCCTGTTCCAGTGCCAACGTCTGTGCTGGGATATCCCTGGCACTGGATTGTCCTGTTACTGCGCCACCTCTGGCACTGGCCCCTCCTCCCTTGGGGCAGTGTCACCAAGGCTGCATTCTGGACTAAGCGGCCTCACGATCCACCCGACTCTGTGACCCTCCCTCTGGGGAGGATGTGGAGAGTGGTTGAGTCTGATTCTGACCTCCTAATTTCTTAGGTTGACAGAGACTCTTTCTTAAGCTGGACTCTTCGGACCCCCAGGAGGATCTACTGTAACCTTCCAACCTTTGTTCACTTATATGCATTCTGCATTTGATTTTGAGCTTTCACCACTGACCCAGGTAAACATCTCCATCTGCAGTGGTTAAGCGTTTCTACCAATTTTTTTTTTTTTTACCGGGTAGGTGGGCTAGCCATAAAATGACTATTTTCAACCACGACCGGGAGGATTACAACATGAGGGAAAAAACAACAACACTGCAGATACAGCATAACACAATTTGGAAAATGCATGTAGAGCATATTACAGATAGGCTGTGATGTAAACATGGTGAAGAAAAATACAAGTGGGCAGAGTAAGTATTCCAGAAACATAACCAGCTAATATGTAGTGAGAGCTAGGCAACAAGAACACAGTAAACTAGTAAGTACATAGTAAATGCACAGATTAACAGATACAATTAATGAAGGAAAGTCATCATACAGACATACAAAAATCATCAAAACAAGATTTTGGTGCAAAGCCTCTGTAAGCCTCTGTTCTAAGAGAAGAAAGGATAGGGCTTAACACTGGACGGAAACAAATAGAGAGTGGTACAAGTAGAGGCGTGATGGTGGGCAACCATCCATAATAGTAGGAGGAAGAAAAGAGAGACAGATTAGGGGCAGTAGACACAGTAGGCAGATGGGAGATCGTCAATTTAGTTCCTCCTATTCTGCCGCATTTGACACCTTGTCAGATGCAGTATGGAATAGACTTGCCTCTGTCCCTTCAGTCTGTGCAGAGATAGACAGGAAAACATTGCCTCTAAGAACAGACCAGTGTATGTTTCTGAGCCTATAGCTGATGTCACTGTTACTCTTGCCCAGAATCAAAAGACATTCTTTCCCGAGAGGCCACTGCACACCCTATTAACAAGGAGTTGCACAAGATTGACACTTTGGGCAAGAGGGCTTTCTCAGCAGCTACCCTTAGCTTGCAGATTGCTAGCTACCAAGGGCATTTCTCTAAATATGAGTATACCCTCTGGAGTTCGCTTAAATCTCTGGCAGAGTCCCTGTCAGATTCTGAAACAAAACAAAGATTCTAGGACTGCCACACATGGATTGAGTCTAACAGTCATCAGTTTAAAGTTACTGTGGCTGCCTTTGATACTGTCTGCCACTCTGCTGCAGCAGGCATATTTTATTTATTTATTTAAGAGATTTACCAGGAAGGCATACTGAGCAGAGAACCGCTCGATTCCAGATCGCCCTGGGGGTAGGGGGATTACAGCAAGAGAAACACAAGAACATACATTTGGCAGATTACAGGCAGTAGGTGAGACTGTTCTAGTACATGAACAAGAGCAATTCAATTGGCAGATTACAGACAGTAGTTGAGACAGTTCTAGTACAGTTACATAGAGTTACAATAGATACTTAACTACTTCAACTAGAATGTAACACCAGACTTGTGTAGGGAGCAGCGGTACAATTTAGTAGCAGACAAGTTGCAGCACCGCTGGGAGGATTATGGGATGTGGGGTTACAGTTACAGCTGGTAGCGAAGTACAGTTTGAGAAGAGCATTTGGGTGAGGAGTGCTTGTGGAATGTCTAATTTCGGCTGACAGAGAGTTCCACAGCTTGGGCAAGCTGAAGCTGAAAGCAGCCTGACCTGACCGGGTGGATCTGTGGGGGATAAGTAGGAGCCTCGCGTCAATATTTCAAAGAGCATAAGTAGGAGGGGTGAGGGTGGTTAAGGAGGAAGCTAGGTAGGAAGGGAGGGTATGTGACGAGAACTTAACGGAGGTTTTAGTGCAGTGGAGCAGTCTTCTGCTGTGAAGTGATGGGAGGTCCAGGGATTGGTAGAGGACACAGTGGTGGGTATTGGGAGGGAGGTTGAGCGAGAAGGCAAAAGAGTTGAAAAGGGATCCAGCCTAGCTAGGGCAGTTTGGAGGCGGCACAGTAGGCACATCCCGTAATCAATAATAGGCAGGATCACTTTTGCAGTATTGCTTGTCTAGTTTGAAGAGGGATGCAATTTTATTACGGTAGAGAGCTGACAACATAGGGTGCAATTTTTGTGTAGAGCATCAATATGCACTGAAAAGTCTAGATGCTGGTCAAGCCAGACCCCAAGATAACGATAAGCGTGCAGGTCTCTAGGAGGATTTATTCAGAGTGTAGAATGTAGGAGGAGCAGGAAGCCGTGCTATTTTGGTCTGGGATCCGAAGGTGAGGAGACTGTTTTTGGTTAAGGTATAGCTGGTTTAAGGAGAACCAACGTTGGATAGAGTCGAAATCCTGCTGTAGACAGGCTGACACGGCTCGAGGAAGGGCCAGAGGCGTACAGCACCGTGTGGTCCGCATACATATGGATAGATGCTTGTAGGCATGCTGCCGGCAGGTCATTGAGGAAAATAGAGAACAGCAGCGGGCAGTACAGATCCTTGAGGGACACCACTGGTAACAGGGAGTGAGGAGGATATGGCCGAGCCGATGCGGACTGATTGGGACCTGTCAGCCAGGTAGGAGTGGAACCAGTTAACTGCGTTATTTGACAGTCCTGCTTGGGTAAGTTTGGCCAGCAGCAGGGGATGAGAGACCATGTCGAAGGCTTTCACCAGGTCAATGAAAATGGCAGCAGTTATTTCACCTTTGTCCATTCCGTGAGGATGGCATTTGTAAAGGCGAAGAAGGGAGGTGGTGGTGGAGTGATTTTTCCTGAAACCGGCCTGAAATGGGGTGAAGAAGGTTATAGTATCAAGATAGTGATAGAGCTGAGAAAGAAAGTCGCTCTTGAATCTTTGCTAGGACAGGGAGCAGGGATATAGGACGGTAGTTGGATGGAGAGGAGAGGTCCTGTCCTTTAGGTAGTGGAATGACAGTGGCTTGTTTCCATATGTTGGGAACAGCCCCAAGTTTAAAAGACAAGTTAAAGAGCAGGGCTAGTGGGTGGGCTATGGCAGGTGCAGCGAGCAGAAGCATCTTGGAATCGAGGCCTGAAGGGCATTTTCCCTTAGATGGGTTTAGCGCCTGCAGGATTTTTAGTACCTGGCTAGATGAAACTGGACGGAGGGAGAAGGTGGCTGGGGTAGGTACAGAATGGGGGAGGCCAAGGGATAGGGATGAGAGGGGTGGAAGGATGAAGACAAGGAGGAAAAGTAGGAGTTAAATTCGGAGGCTACCAAGCTTGGCTCAGTGATGGAAATTCCGCAATGTTTAGCGTTGGAGTAGGGGTTGGGCAGGAGGGGAGAGGAGGGTTTTATAGACTTCCAGAACTGAGTGGGGTGGGGAGAAGTTGTTGTTAATCTTGGTTTAAAGTAGTTCGATTTAGCCTGTTGTATGAGTCTTGTACAGGCATTTCTAATGACGGTAGTGTAGCTGAGCCATATGATCACCTGTAGCCTTAAAAGATTTCCAGGCACGATCTCTGGTACGAAGGAGTTCCATGAGGTAGTTGTTATCCATGGTAAGTGGGAGCCTCTTACCGGGATCTCCTTAGAGGCGATGTCTGTCCCAGATGGCAAGGAAATTTACAGAGAAAAGTTCAGGGCATCATCTATAGAGGTGGCTCTGGGGATGAAAGACCAATCAATACTGGAGAGGTCATTAAGGAGAGCAGTCAGGTTAAGAGACTTATAAGCTCTGTTTTGAATCACCCGGGGTGGGGGCGATGGGGCGGAGGATTTTTCACGAAAAAATCATATGGTGATCACTAAGGGAGTCAGGTAGTAGGCCAGCTTTACAGATCCGATGGGGTGGGTAGTCAAGGCCCAATCCAGGAGTGTGTGCTTTTGATTTAAGGTTTAGTCGAGTGGGCTCCACTATTTGCTGGGATAAGTTTAGGGCATTTATTTGTTGGCGTGCTTTGGCGGCTGTACTGCCTAGCCAATTCTGGTTGAAATCCCCAAGAATATGAAATTCCCCACCCTCCGTGTGAGACCTGAAGTAGCCAAGATGGTCAGTAATGCCACCCAGAGGAGTACCAGGCGGACAGTATGCCCCGCGATATAGATTGGAATGGAATGAGGCAGGGGATTTTGATTAGGAGGAGTCGACAGAAAGAATTGGGGCAGGCAGGGAGTCGAGAGAACTGGAGATTGGAGGAGATATACATGGCTGTGCACGCACCCTTTGCTGCCAGGTCTGTCCTGGCATATTAGAAAGAAACCAGGAATAGAGAATTCTGCATCCTGATTACGAGGCTTTAACCATGATTCAGTGATAATAACTATGTCAGGGTGAAGGGCAAAGACAGTGGTTTGCAAGGTTGCTATTTTGTTTAGGAGACTGCATATGTTTACGTGGACAATTTGAGTCCTTTAGGAGGTAAGTAGCTGATACTGAGGGTTGGGAGGGGCCAGGGGTGCGGGCAGACCTGGGTTAAGTTCAATGTCCCGGCTATAATGAGAAGTAGGGCCAGAATGTGCCTTAATAGCCGAACGGACTTCAGGTATTTTACACGACCAGAGAAGAGGTTGGGAGAGCGGAGGTCCAGCCTAGGACACGGTATAGGGGATAAAAAGAGCAGGTTTCGCAGCATGGAATGAGGAGGAAGGATAGAGGCTCCCAGTGGCCAAGTGTGCCAGCGGGGCTGGTGTTGATCTGCTTGAGACAAGGAGGAGGAGTGGAGGGTGGCTTGGGCATTGTGGAGAGAAATGGAAATGACTCAGGTGGCTTGGGAAAGGATGAGGGTGGGAGGGAGGATACATTTAGGCAGAGCATGATAACTAAAATTGTAAGGAACTGCATTTCCTCTCCTATAATTTTGGTAATAATGTAGACAAAAAGCTGGCGTTTAAATGTGCCCACAGAGGATGGTGATTTGTGAGACAACTCAAGGGTGGCCACTGGTGGTAGGAAGGTATAAGGAGCTAATGGGAAAGTGGGCTGATTGGTTTACGATCATGTGAGCTCACACTATATAAGTGAAAGCCGACCAAGGGGAGTGGTGGGAGCCTGCGTGTAAGCGCAGGGGGGCTAAAGCTCCAGGAGGCAGCTGTGGGCTGAAACACTACCTGTGTGTGCAGGAGATCGTCTCCGTCCAGCGGGGGTCCAGGAGGCTGTGGGGAGGCTACAACTGCCAGCCGTCATAATCGCACTGCAGGAGGAGGAAAAAGCAGCAGTTAAGTACTGGGTAGGTGAGTGGGGAGGAGGAGCTCACAGGTTGTTAAATTATGCACACGAAATTAGCTTAGTTAGAAAATAGCAATGAAATTCATGCAGGTACTTTTGCACTTATTTAAACCGGGCTACTAAAACAGTCAAATCAAGTAAATTCATATACAAAAAAGAAAAATCAGGTGCAGTAATTAAGTTATTCTTGCAGAGAAAAGCGAGCTGCAAGTTGAGGAAAAGTTCTGACTCCTAAGGATTACAGGTCCGATGCGGAGAAAAGGCGCAAATTCAAATTCCTTTCACACTAGCTCAGGAGGCAGCTGGGCTGGAACACTACCTGTGTGTGCAGGAGATCATCTCCGTCCACGGGGGTCCAGGAGGCTGTGGGAGGTCTACAACTGCCAGCCCTCGCGACCGCACTGCAGGAGGAGGAAAAAGCAGCAGTTAAGTACTCGAGGTAGGTGAGTGGGAGGAGGAGCTCACAGGTTGTTAAATTATGCACACGAAATTAGCTTAGTTAGAAAATAGCAATGAAATTCATGCTGGGACTTTTGCACTTATTTAAACCGGCTACTAAAACAGTCAAATCAAGTAAATTCATATACAAAAAAGAAAAATCAGGTGCAGTAATTAAGTTATTCTTGCAGAGAAAACAAGCTGCAAGTTGAGTAAAGTTCTGACTCCTAAGGATTACAGGTCCGATACGGAGAAGAGGCAGAATTCAAATTCCTTTCACAGCAGCTCCAGGAGGCAGCTGTGGGCTGGGACACTACCTGTGTGTGCAGGAGATCGTCTCCGTCTGCGGGGGTCCAGGAGGCTGTGGGGGGCTGCAACTGCCAGCCCTCGCAACCCGCACTGTGTGTGCAGGAGATCATCTCCGTCCGCGGGGGTCCAGGAGGCTGTGGGAGGGCTACAACTGCCAGCCTCGCGACCGCACTGTGTGTGCAGGAGATCGTCTCCGTCCAGGGGCGGGGTCCAGGAGGCTGTGGGGAGGGGCTACAACTGCCAGCCCTCGTGACCACACTGTGTGTGCAGGAGATCATCTCCGTCCATGGGGGTATCCAGGAGGCTGTGGGGAGGGCTGCAACTGCCAGCCCTCGCGACCGCACTGTGTGTGCAGGAGATCGTCTCCATCTGCGGGGGGGTCCAGAAGGCTGTGGGAGGGCTACCTGCTAATCCTCGCGACCGCACTGTGTGTGCAGGAGATCGCTCCGTCCGCTGGGGGTCCAGGAGGCTGTGGGAGGGCTACAACTGCCAGCCTCGCGACTGCACTGTGTGTGCAGGTGATCGTCTCCGTCGCGGGGGTCCAGGAGGCTGTGGGGAGGGCTACAACTGCCAGCCTCGCGACCGCACTGTGTGTGCAGGAGATCATCTCCATCCACGGGAGGGGGGTCCAGGAGGCTGTGGGAGGGCTACAACTGCCAGCCCTCACGACCGCACTGTGTGTGCAGGAGATCGTCTCCGTCAGCGGGGGTCCAGGAGGCTGTGGGGAGGCTACAACTGCCAGCCCTCGTCGACCGCACTGTGTGTCAGGAGATCGTCTCTGTCCAGCGGGGGGGTCCAGGAGGCTGTGGGAGGGCCACGACTCGCCAGCTCCACGACCGGATACATGTATCAGTAGGACTGTACATACTGCTGGCTTTTCTCAGGATGTCAAACAACTGTTAATGAACATTCCTTCGATGGTACTTACCTGTTTGTGCAGCAGGTAGAAAGACTTTGTCTCAAAACTAGAATGACCCTTAGACTTCCAGGCCAGTTCTGGCTAACCATCAGAGATAAGGACTTGGTTTCTTTCAGAACCGGCAGTCCTTTCACGGGGAAAAGCTGGGGAGCCTAAAACAAATCTCAACTTCCCCAGCCTCAGAAGGCGGCACTGCAAAGGTACAGACACTGAACTCACCGGTGCCACCCTCTGAGTCTTCCGCCCGGTCTTACTTCAGTTCTCAAGCAGACCTCTTCTCCCTAGTGGCGGGGAGGGGCCTGATCCAGTTTTACCATCAGTGGGAGTCTATTATGATGGATGAATGGGTCCTCAGGACCATCCAGGAGGATGATCCTCAGAATATCCACCTAGAAGGCAATCTCTCTTATCAGCACATACGTCAGAGCTTCTGGTGCAGGAGATTGTGAGCCTTCTGAGCAACAGGGCAGTGGAAAAAGTGCCAGAGTCAGAAACACTGGCTTCTGCCATTCTCAGCCTCAAATCTGAACAAGTCCATCAGTCGAGAAAAATGAGTTCTCTGGAGTCTCTGCCTCCCTTCCTGAAACCTCACTATTGGTTAGCTTTCCTAGATATGCAGGATAAACACCAGCACATACTGGTGCACCCCAGCCACTACAGATACCTTCAGTTTGTTGTGCTGGGACAGCATTACCAGTTCAGAGTCCTGCTCTTTGGGCTCTACTCTGCACCTCAAGTCTTTACAAAGTGCTTTGCAGTACTTGCAACACACCTGAGAAGACTGGGACTCCCTTACCTGGCAATTGACTGATGGGCAGTCCATCCAGGCAGGAGATGGAACAGACAGCGGTCACAGCCTTCATTTCCTTACTTCCATAGGAGTTCTGCTGAATCTATAGAGTCTCTGCTCCAACCCTCACAGCAGCTGCTTTAAGTAGGAGCTTTTCTGGGTATGACCAAGGCCCAGGCCTTCCTTTCACAGAGCAGAATACAGGTGATCCTGCTGATGGCATGCTACATAATGGAGCGCAGACCTGTTCAGGCCTACTCCATGCAATGCATTCTGGGTCTGATTACCTCCTAAGGGTTCGCAGTGCTTCTGACACAGTTGCACATGAGAATGTCTCGGTGGATGATCAGCGCACAGTGGTCACAAGCATCACATCCTCAGACCTACCCTTTCACTTGACCAGGCCCCTGGTTCAGTCACTCACATTGTGGGCAGTGGAGGACAGTCTCCATGGCTTTCCTTTTCTCCCAGTCGGAGCCTCAGGTGTCTCTCACTATAGATTCTTCCCTGTTGGGTTTGGGGGCCCACTTTCAGGGGCCTCCAAACACAAGGTGTCTTGGACTCATCAGAGACTCCTCCATATCAGTGTGTTGAAGCGCAAGCTGTTTCGTATAGTCTGTATGCCGTAGTGGATCTTGTCAGCCATAGAACAGTCCTCCAGACAGACAACAAGTTTAAAATGTATTACATCAATAAGCAAACAGGAGCACACTCTTATCCTCTCTGCAGGAGGCAATGCGAGTATGGGAATGGTACCTGCAGCAGGACATCCTGCTTCAAGCCATTTATCTGCCAGGAGTTCAGAACATTCTGGCAGACAAGTTCGACTGAACAGAGACTGATCCTCATGAGTGATCACTGGCACCACATGTCGTGAGATTGCAGTTCAAGTGGGGCACCCCAGATGTGGACCTGTTTGCATCCCCACTCAATGCTGTACAGCTTCGATTCTGTTTCAGAAATACAGCACATGGTGTTTTCTGTCAGGATGCATTCTGACTGCAAAGACAAAATCTGTTTCTGTATGCATTCCTTCCAATCCCTCCTAGTGCAGAGGATATTGCTCAAACGAGGTGCATGAGAGCAAAAATTATACTGATTGCCCCCTTGCTGGCCTGTGTGCTATTTCAGCATACCACAAGCCCGCCAGTACCCTCTACCTAATACAGTTGCCACTGTTCAAGAGGCTCCTTAAGGGAGTCTTATACAGAGCCTCCCATCAGGAAGCCAGTGGCTGCCTGGAATATCATCCTTGTACTGGATATGCTCACCTGCAAGCCTTTTGTGCCTCCTGTGACTTGTGAGCTGATGTTTTTAACTTGGAAAGCAGCTTAGTTGCCATCACTTCTGCTCACAGTGTGTCTGAAATCCATGCCTTGGTCACAGATCCTCCGTATACTGTTTTCCACAAGGACAAAGTAGTTCTCTGTACACATCTTCACTTCCTACCAAAAGTGGTGTTCAGTTCCATCTAAATCAGTCACTAGTGCTGCCTGCCTACTTTGCCAACTTACAGAATGAATGAGCATGTACTCTCCATTCTCTGGATGTTAAGAGAATCCTTAGGTTTTACCTGGACAGAACCAAGGATTTTAGGCAATCCAAACAGCTGTCTTACTTGATCCGAAATGAAAGACCTGTTACAGTCAGGTGCATGTCTGCCTGGATTCTGAGCTGCCTACGCCTGCTATGGCTCAGGTTAAGCTTGAAGGCCTGATATGTGCCACTCCACTAGAGCAGTTGCCATGTTCCTAACAGAGGTTTACTCTGTACCTATTGGTGACATCAGCAGAGCTACAACTTGGAGCACAGTACACACTTTTGATCGCACTATGACCTAGATGTGCATGCCAGGCAACATGTCACTTTTGGCAGGCGATTCTGAAGGGATTTCCGTTCTGAGTGAGCCATTGGCTCCTGCCACTCTAGTTCTGGGTATTTTGTTGGAGCTTGGTACCCTGACCCATTAGTGTGAATCAATGGTGAACACTGATTCATGAAAATTACATACTCACTGTAATTCCAGATCTTCCAGGAGTATCTTCACCACTGATTCATACCCCAGCCACCACCCCTGCACTCCTCTAGTCTCTTTATTGGTCTTTACCCCTTGTTCTTTGGGCTATGAAGACACTATTACTGGTTTGTTGACCCTTCTTACACGGGTCACTAGGGGCAATCTCATGTCCTTAGGTTAAATACATAAGTACTTGTTAGATTATGCTGCATTTCCTTGATAAAGAGGTACTAAAGGCGGTTGAGGGCTGGAGCCGAGGTAAGCCATGCGATGTGAGCCAGTCTCATTGTGCCGCATATGTGCACAGCTTACCTCAGCACCAGCCCTCCTGAAAAGTTCTGGCTCCTAGAGGGTTCTGGCACCTCAGGCTAAGACCCATTAGTATGAAACAATGGTGAAGCTATTCTAGAAGATCAGAAATTACAGCGGTGTGTAATTTTCAGTTATTGGAATTGAGAAAAAAACTGAATGTGTGTATTTTGTATAATGGAGGATGGTGGGACCTGTGGCATACATAGTTGGTGAGGATATGTGGAGTTTTCCTCCAAGAAAGCTAACAAAGTTAAACACTGGGTATTGTCCTTGGGGGTCAGAATATATGTATTTGCATTACCCACTTTTGTGTATAAAATATTTTGCTCCATTTGTGTAGTTTGTGTAGTGTAGGTTGGGCCCTTATATATATATATATATATATATATATATATATATATATATATATATATATATATATATATATATATATATATATATATATATAGTATATATTTTTTTTACTGAGTAGTATTTCCCAAAGGAGGGCAGTATTTTTATGGATCACTCATTGTTCCATGCTTGCTGTAAACTGACTTCTTTGGGACGGTTTCATGTATCAAATTCTGTTTTCCAGTACAGCCGTAACTCATGGTGGTAGGCGTAGCTGGAAAATCTTTAGGCTGGCATCTGTGCATGCTCATCTAAAGCTTAAAGTTCCATATGCTACATTCATGTACTGGGCTACCTCAGAAATGTCTTGAGTTCCATACAGAAATTCTCCAGTCTCTGGGGAAACGTAATATTTTGGCACAATTTAACTTTTATTCCAGATATTTTCTGTATGCCTTCCCATTCTTCATTACTGTGGAAACAGTGAAAAGAAGGACCCTATGCATCTTGGCAACATCTCATCTTCCTACATGTCCCTCTGCTGAAATCATAATCCTCTGTTTGTGACATTGCATTCTTTTCACGTAACAGACTGCTTTCATAAACAGAATTATGACTTCAGTGGAAGTAAACAGAAGAGTGGGTAAAATCTGGCTGTGCAAATATACTGTTTTATGCAGACATCCACAGCAATAAAGAATGAGAGAAGTTCAGTACACAGAAGTATTGAAATTCAATTTTTAGTTGAATTGTAAATGTTTTAATTTTAAGTTTTCCTGGATACTGAAGTATCATGTAAATGTTTAACAGATGTTGACCATTGACATGGAGATTTGATAGTTAAATATTAATGCAGATCAGAACAAAGATGAATGCCATTCGTTTTACCATAATCTCTCTAAAATATAAAAATACATTTTTCTTGGTTCCGATTATATCTGTTATGCAAACAAATAGTTTAGGTGTACAAGCTTTCAAGATCTTGAAAGTCTCTCAAACTGCTGATTGGGTTTCCTTCACACATTTAGAATGTGGTGATTATATTTAGGGGACTTCTTATTGAACAGCTTTCTTTGGATTTGTTACAGTATCTGATTAGATCCTGGGTATTGCTTCATGGCTGCATGTGAGTAGAAGTTATAACATCCCCTTGCTTGCTGCTGTGTCCTTTACTGCTGTCTGTTGTCTCGTTTCAGAGTATTGACTGGACCGCATTGCTGGCAAAGGAGCTGAAGCCTCCATTTGTTCCGACAATCAGGGGCCAGGGGCGTTAGTAACTTTGATGAAGAGTTTACGGGAGGTGCCAAACCTGGCAGCCACCTCGAGAGCCGAGGATCCTCAATCAGAAGGAGCAGGACATGTTTAAGGATTTTGATTATGTGTCAGATCTGTGCTAGCTCTGGGAGAAGAGGCCACAGCTTCAGCACAGCAGGATGATTCTGCAGAGTTGCACCTGAAATGGAAAAGTCGAAACCCTGACCAGAGGATGTGTGTTTGTGTTCTTACACAGGACCAGCCAAAATGAAATGCAATGTTTCTTCTGCCTTTTATTTTTTATTATATTTATGTATATATTTCTTGCAACTTCTTTTAACTAAATTTCTTTTTAACTCTTTACAAACCAAGCCTGTGAGGCTGACTTGTTACTATCTGGGGTTTAATAAAGCGATTTTAAGCACCTCATCCATTCTGCCATGGTTTACGGATATACACTCTTCTCTCTTCCCCTTCCTGGCTCTCTTTCTGTGTTTTAATGGCAATGGAAGTGACATGGTGGATCTTTAACAAGTGGGAGAATGTTATCAAGTATGGTAGAAGTTTTCCACCTGTCTTGGTTTTGCTTTACCATGAGGACGGGTTCACTCTGAAGGAAGACGGATCTGTTTGGTTCTCCCTTTTATCAATCATGAGATGAAAGCATCAAACTGATATTGTTTACATCTAGAGCAAACTTCTGCTACAGACTGAGTAAATGAGGAAATTGCTGGCAGCACAACTCAAGCCCAGTGAGCCTCAGCCTCACATTCCAGAAGCACAGTTGACAGATGGGCAGGTAGCAGACATTCTGCAACCAACTGTGAAATGGGGCGGCTGAAACCAGTGGTCACCTGGGCTTTCTGAAATCAAGACACTGGTAGAGGAGGACAGTGTGCAACAATCAGGGTTTTGACATTGTTTTGCAGGTATATTTATGATGGCTTAAAGTACATTGGAAACCACCTTGCCAATGAAACAAAACTTATTAGTTGATTTAGAAATACTGTCTTCAGAACCTACAGTAGCATCACATGACATATTTGAAAGGTGTAATTATAATGTTTCTTCAATGCCTCTGTTTTATTTGTCTTTCTTTTTGGAGGGGAGGGTAAAGTGGTCAGTGGGCTCACATGCAGAGTTCATTATTGAAATATACCTCAGTGTCATTCTTAGAGTCATGCTAGGTTAACAGCGTGAAACAAAACCAGGAGAGAAGAGTGGGGCATGGGAGCTCACAGGGACTGCCCCAACATTTTTACTGTGATCATTCAGTAAATAAAAATCTGATCATAAAACTGATAGAATGTAAGCAGCGTGCTGATTGACCAATAAGCATTTGAAAGGAATAGATTGCTCCCGTGATGGTACTTGCTGTACATTTGGAGATGGAAGGAATGGGAACAACACTGGATAAAATGTTTAAATAAAATACTTTATGAGACCTTTTCACACTTGCAATGTGGCAACTCCATGGGGTGTGTGTGGTATGAGTAGAGGTGACCTGTAGCTGCATCTTGTGCCTTAAACTAACAGCCCAGAGGCATACGAGTAGCTCAAAACACCTCACCCCATTGTACCTTGTCACTTTTAAAGGAAAACTGCACAAATCTAAGAGCTTCCTCCGTCCCTCCCATCACTACCCCCATTAGCATCTTTAGCCAATAATGATTTTTTAGTACCCTAAACTCCTTGTTTAAACCTTTTCACTTTGTGCCATAACTTCCGATGAAAGGCTGCCCATCATCTCGCGAGCAGCTGCAGCTTCCCTTTGCGGTGGCGGAGCCAGGTTTGGAAGTGTTTGGAAGCCAGTGGGGCTATTCAGTCAATCACGGGCTCCACAATGGGCACTAAACAGTGAATAAAGATGTTGGCCAGTGCCACTACTACACTGGGGCAGCCAGGAAGGCGACTGCCCCCAGCCCTCCTCTAGCTCTGCCACTGTCCCTTGCTTGCTCTGTGCTAATATTCCCAGGTGATGAGCAGCCTTTTCATTGAAAGTGAGGAAGGATTTTAAAGTAGTAAAATTCATTATTGTCTGAAGACGCTGATCTGTAGGCTTGGCAGTGGGAAGGCAAACTCCTAGATTTGTACAGTTTTCCATGGAAAAGGGCTGTGATCATCAGGAGAAAAAATTCACAGCTAGCATCAGCAGGTCCCAACCATACAACTATCAAAATAAAAGCCATTTTCTACTTTAAAAATAAGGATATGTGCATCAAAACATGTTTGTATTGCATTGTGCAGTTCATTTTATATGTTAATAATCAGTTTATATAGAGCCTTTAAATATTTCAAGGCACTGTACATGCTTAGAATACAAACTCAAAAGTATTAAACACTAGTCGATAAAGGCAAGACTTCAGTTTACTTCTAAAAGCTCAGTGTCAACACAGGCCTGGATTTCAAATGGTAGTCCTTTCCAGAGATGAGGCTCATAGACAGAAAAGGCTTGATCACCAAAGTAGCAATTCTGGTGGTAGGAACATTATAGAGGTGTGTCAGATGAACAAAATCGATGAGTTGGTAGGTGGGGTGCAGTCACTCAGATAAATACAAGGAGTGAGGGACTCCAGTCTGGCATTTGATTTTATAACTGATCCTGTGTTTCAGTAGGAAGCCAGTGGAGTTTTGCAAGAAGCGGAGAGGTGTGATCAAACTTCCTGAAACCAGTAAGGACTTGGTCTGCAGCACTTTGAACTAACTGGAGATGATGCAGAGTTCATGCTGGAAAACTGGCTAAGAGGGAGTTGGAATAAGTCAAATAAGAAAAGATATATTTTAACTTTCGTATCTATTGGAACAATCTGTTTATAATTGTTCTTGACTGTGTAATAATTTTTTTTTTTTACTAATATCTGTGCAACAATTTGTCTTTTTTTTTGTATTCTTGTATCTCTGTGCCAGTTTTCGACCTGGGTTGGGATTGAAAATGGACCTTGCTCCAGTGCACTTACACTGTAAACAGAATTTAGTATAAATAAAACAAATATTGCCATGACACTTCAAGAAGCGGGTCTTCATCCTCAGTGTGTGACATCACAATCAGTTTCATAGCACCTGAAGGTGATGCCACAGGCAGAAAAGCATGACCTTGGCTCTTGAATATCATCAGGATAAACTGAACTGTAGTGGACAAGAGTTTGGGGTTTATGCATGTGTTTATAAGTTAATTAGACCTCTACAGGGTGTGTTATATATTATACAACAGGTATCTGTACTCAGCTAATCATAATAGAGAACAGCCTTCAGTTATTCTCTCACAAACTACAGGTAGAAACACCCAGAGTCGACTATTCAATTAAACCACTACCACAGTAAAGCAATGAAACTTAACCACGTGCATAGTCCGTTAATGAAACTTTACCATGCCCACAGTCGGTTATTCACACCATTAATTTAAACACATATGCCCTGCCCTCTCTCTTGATCCTTCTCTAAACAAGACTGATTGTAAAACTGACATAAAAGGAAGCACTCACGTTACTACAAGACAGCAATCCTGTTCTGATGATTTTTTTACTGTGGTTTGACTTCCTCCCTCCAGCCACCAACCAGTGACCACCTGCACTACACTCCAGCTATTTGGCTGTTCACCTACTCACAAATAAAATGAATTACCACTGAAATCCCTGCATCTCTGCTTCAGTACTCTCAGCTTTTGAACACCCACCATTTGTACAGAAGCCTTACTCTTCAAGAAAATGAGAAACCGCTCAGCTTATCTGATCTCTTCTGACTCACTGTCTTCCAGCACCACCTCATTCACCCACAAGTTTGTGCCAGCATTGATCACTTGATCTCAGTGTTTCGATCGCATTGCCACCCTCAGTTCAAATACAGAACAGTCACAGTCAGTGTGTGTGTGTGTGTGTGGGTGGGGTTGTTGCTCACTCAAGCTTGGAAAATGTACATCACACATATTTTATACATGTGTAACCCAGGTGGTCTGCCGTTTAAACTCTGACAGCAATACCAGGTGGGCTGGGTTCGGGAGGAATAGGTCACTCGGCACAAAGGCTAGGTTTGGCTACTCTGCACAGGGGCACCCAAGTAACTCCAACACAGGAAGCAATAACTGTAATGTCCAATACCAGAAGTGGGATTCTAGAGTGTGGCTTTATTCACATCCAAACAGAATAAACAAAACATAGATGGACCTCCACGGGCTACACTCTGGTAATCCAGATTAAAAGAATCAAGAACACTTCTACACTTTAGCCCTCAGGCTCTGAACCCACCGGGCACACAGCCAGGACTTACGCCGCTGCTTTGGGTACACAGCCCAAACTTGTACACTGTTCTGGGATTTCCCAGGCTCTGCTTCCTTGCCGGCCACTCGGACACCTTCCATATGTCATGGAAACATTTCTGGTGGCTCCCTAAACCACCTAAGAGCACCTCAGCTCCATCAGAATTTTCCTTTAATCCCACATCTGGGTACTTTCCTCAAGCACTGGCCAAGTACCTGAGAGAAAGTAAAGGTGCCTCAGAGCAAATCCGTGAGGTGAATTTGGTTACTACTGATTGGGGTCTCCCACCTCTGCTGCCACAATTTATACCCAGCCATTTCTCTGGACAGTAAACACCTCATACTGTAAAGCTTGGCAATGTAGATTATTGCTAAATTTATGTCACATTCCATCTACTTGTCTTGCTTTCCCTTTGTGCTGGACTTGAACATACTTTTAATTGGCAAAGCCCATTGCTCTAGGCTCCCCACTGATTAAGCAGTCCAATCCCCACTTTACAACTGTACTTGGCTGTCTTTTCCTGACCCCACAGTAACAGTTCCTTTAGTTTCCTTCTGTTAAGGTGAAACACACTTGGCCCTCTGTCAGAGCAAACTCACCCTTTGGTTGCAGGTGCCCCACAGGCGATTCCCTCCACAGGAATTTCTCTCTCAAAGCTTCTGGTGCCAGCACAACTGGAATAGGCAGCTTCTTCCCTTAGCGGAACCAGGAAGGTTGCCCCTGGAAAACAGGCAAACCTTTCCACCCCACCCCATCCCCTCAGGGATGGGGCACTTAGACCAGTAACTGCGGTCTCCACCACTTCAACAACCAGTTTCTGTGTTCCTCTTATGGTGGAAACACACACCAACCTAAAGTAGCTGTAAAACAGAGCTTAAAGCTCTGAGAGCCTGCACACAGACAGCTGTACTACTGTCTCTCACCAAGACTGCACACAGACTGATTTCAAAATCCCCAACTTTCTATGCTAACCTCCAACTGCAACATTCCAGTGTGGCTTATGCAGCTCAGCGAAAGTTCTATGGTGATGTCATCCCTCAGTCTCAGCTGAGACTGAGAACAAGTAAAATCCATTTAACTGGAGTTTCACAAGCTGCCTTCCTGCCTACCACTAGGTCTCACTGGGATTCTAGTAATCCCGAGTAGCAGGGGGTTACACATGTAATAGGCAATTCTGCACTGTGCCCTCCAGTTCAAGCCAAAGTTGACCACTATCTCAGGAAATATGACAGCTTCAACTCCAGAGAGTCCTGTTCCACTACCCCCCATTAATTCCTCTAATTCAGTGCTCCGCTTAAACATTGACAAACAGATGCTGCAGTTCGGCAGCTTGAAGAATGTGTTTCTTTTTTCCCCAATCACACACTGTTTAATGTCTGGTATGGGCAGTCCCACAATTCGTCTTGCCTCCCGCCCATCTACTGCACCTTTCAGAACCTGGCATTTTAAAATCTTGTGGAGGTTAAGCGGGCAAGAAGAACTACAAAGGAGACCACCGAAACTGGTGTAGAGTCAGAAATTGCCTGACTCTGTTGAAACAGAGGTGTGAGGACATTGTTTACTTGAAGGTGGGTGAACAACTGAATTAAAAAGCAAATTATGTATGGTGTATAATTTTTCTTTTATATTTCAGTATTGTGGAGATGGAGAAGCTTGGCCATAGGACTTTCAGGGTCCTGGGAGGATTTCAACAATGCATGTCTCATTTACTTATTTAGTTTTTGTTGACTGGGTAAGTGCACCAGACAAATTCTGCCTATTTTCAGGCACGACCGGAGGAGGGTACAGATAAATGCCAACTGACCTTGAACCAGATTAAGCTGTTAGTGAATGGGGAAATTTGGCCAGGGCACGGGGAAATTCCCCTGTTCTTTCGAGAAGTGCCATGGGATCTTTAATATCCACCTGAACTACCACCAGAACAGGCAAATGGGACCTCGGTTTAATGTCTCATCTGAAAGAGCGGCACCTAAGGGTGCAGCACTTCCCTCATGCTGCACTACAGTGTCAGTACTGGGATTTAACCCAAGTGTCTGGTGTGGGGATAGAACCCACAGCCCTCTGATCTCCCAGCCTCAGAGAGTATGCTACCTGCTGAGCCACTAACACTGACTAACACTTTATCTTTCATACTCAAAAATATGTATAAAAGCTGGCCCAGTGGCACTGAGGGTTGAGGCGCTGGATACCACATCTCGCACCACGCTGGCGACCGGGTTCAGGAATGAGCTCAGGCTGCGGGATTGGCGGGGAGAAAGGCTAGAGCATCCAGCGACAGCTCGCCTTCTCCGGGGAGGGTGGGTCCTCTACACGGCAGCGGTGACCCCTGGCGGAGGCTGGGGACACAGCTGCTGGAGTCATTGGAGACACGATTGGTAGGGGCATAGGCCTCGGACCAGCCCAGCTTCAGGGATGGGGTCTTGGGAGGCGGGGGACTTTGGAGGTTGGCGCCACGCTTTGATGCGGGCACGCAATCAGTACCTCCTAGGAAAATGGAAAAGCCCCTCCGAGGTCGGGTAGACAGAGAGTCGAGCCGGTCCCATCTACCGCCACCTGCCCAGCTGAGTGGGGCCCCACACCTGACCCAGCGGAAGCAACCACAGCAAGATGGAGGACCTCGATCAGTCAGGTAGGATGGGGTAGGGACAGGCTTAATTGTCTCTCCTGAAGGCGACTCCAGAGTGGAAGGGAGGATAAAATATACATAAAAAAAATATATATATAAAGTCAAAACCAACTCCAAGTTATATAATAATAATAACATTCAGTTGGTTGGAGTATTTATTTAGTTAGTTTTGTTGACGGGTAAGTGCACTAGACAAATTATGCCTATTTTCAGGCACGACCGGGAGAGAATACAGATGAATGCCAACTGACGTTATAGATTTACTGATGCTTTGATGACCTATTGCTTTCCTGACAAATTCAGTTGTGGGGAGTAGTGTGCAACAAGAAATTATGTATGCCAAGATCCCATTTTGGTCCAGGGTGGGAGCTTTAATTATAGACATATTTGGAAAGTTAGTAAGTTGCATAGTATGTCCAACCAGCAAGTCCAGCTAAGCATGCCAGAGTGTACAACTAGTGAGCATGAAACCTTGTCTGTGGGGAATTTTTGGCGACACTTGTAGAAAGCGCTACATTAGGTATGATCTTACTTTTACAAGTGTTGCAGAACCTCATACAGTAAAATTTATTTTTTCTACATGCACTTCAGTTTCACTGCAAAGTGGCCTAGCATAGCAAACAGAGAAAGGATCATTCATGCAAGATATCCAACTCCGTTATACAATGATGCATAAAATTCAAATGGGATATCATATAAATGTCATAGTAACACCTAGGGCCTACTGAATCTAAAAAGTGGCGCTCTGGATGTTTTGGCCTCTACACATTTATCAAGGTAGCCACCACCATCCTCTTTGCATGTTTTTTTTTCATATTTATTACTCAACTCTGCTGCCGATTCTTTGTAAAACTAGTAAAGACAAAATTGTAGTCATTGAACTGAGCAAACTGGCGATCAGGATGCTTGAATCCTTCAATCTTCTGGGCAGAGGAAAATGCAGTCGACATTTGGAGCTCTTACTTTCTCATATAGCAGCTGGCATTTCCAGCACCAAGGCGTGTCTTCAATCTGAGTGGATCTTCACCTGGGACCTGTTCATGTGGTGAGGGTCTGTGGGGGTTAGTGGGTGCTAAGTGGGATGTTGGGGTTGGATTGGTGAGGACTGATTAACAAAGAGGGTAGTCACAAATTTTCCTGACTTGAAAATTTCCACAACTTTCCTGATCAATTCATCATAGGCTGTTTGAGCAACGTTGGTTTCAGAACTAACATAGAATTCTGGCTCTAGAGTGTTGTGAATTGTCCAGTAAGTCCCATCATATTTCATTCTATTCATTGAATAGCCGCATGGACTGAACAATGCTGCATCAATGACTGAACCTGGTATGAGGTCACAAATTCCACTCATCGGTGACATCTTTTGCAGTAACACCGTCTTTCATGTAGAACTGGGTCATAACTGCTGGATCAAGTTCACTCATCAGGATTTCCAGAGTTTGATCTGGGTGCTTGATTTTGAGGTTTTCTGAGATATCCAATGTGTACAGGTACCGCAATCAGAATTCATCGTCCCATGCAATAAGCTGCTCCATTTGGAAATATCTCATTCAAAATTTCACCTCCTCCTGAAAATTCCTGTGAGAGTACTCTTGTTGGGATGGCTTCATAACATTTTTCGAGAATAAAAAATTCTCAATTGTATCAAACCCAGCATATTCTTTGTAAGCTCTAACAGGAACCAGTGCTTGCAGTAAGAGGGTGGTACCACGTCTTCAAAATGAAATGTCTCATAGAGACAAACATGCTACTCTCACTGAGTATATAAGCTTCCTGCTTGTCTTAATATAGTATACTTGCAATAACCGCTGGTGTGGCTTACATTAAACGCCTCAGCCGAGTGACCCACACCAGCTGGTTTATTGCTTCATATACTCCAGCTAACTGAATGTTATCACTTAAGTATAAGAAACTCCAAGCAAAGGCTTGGGTGGGAGAATAGAGAGTGAAGCTTAGCGGTTCTGGTTGCCCAGGCCTTATGGCAGGAGTCTGTTATACCATAAGAGACACCCTGCAGAGTCCGTTTTAAAGCTGCAGTATTTGGTAGTCACCATGTAGTCTTTTTCAGCAATAATGTTTTTCTGCCAAAACATCAGTATACTATTTTTCTTTTAATTTTCTTTCATTCCTGAACTAGATACAAGATTTAGAAGTTTTAAAAGTTCCCATTCCCATGAAAAATTAAGGGGAGGGAGGAAGGAGCGTTGTTTAACCAGGAAAGGAAATTAAATATCCTGGTGCGGTGCTGCACTGCTTACTACCAGAAACATGTGGCAGTGACATCATTATACATACACAGTAGAAATCTAAGTTGTACATTTAGTGGGTAACCTCAGTGGAAGAGATTTTTAGAAATTGTGAGTGGCAGACATGTTTAATGACTTGAGTCATTAATGACTAAATTAATTATAAAAATGGTTTTAAATTTCTGTCATAATTAAAAATACACTTGGACGACTCAAGGACGTCAGAAATACATTTTGCTAAAACACTAGTTTTGAGTTTTGCAGACTAACAAATACTGCTGATTTAACTGATTATAAATCCAGTGACCTAGCTAGCATGCTTTATAATAAGTTTTAATTTTTCCAATTTCAAAGTTGAATGATGCTGCTCCCCAGCTGTGAAATTGAATGTTCGGTTCTGAAAGTTCCTGCACAAGTCCATTATACATGGGATAAGGGGTGCCATGGCTCTGTGTATTGATTAGCTGAAATCATACAACTGATTTATAATTATTAAAGAAAACACAAGCTTGTATTTTATTTTTGCTATGAAATGTTGGGCAGTTCAGGTCTGCTGATGCCAATGGTGGTGTTCTTTGCTGCTGACCAGGGCCTCTCTTTAATCGAATTCATTTACAGTTGACTCATGGGAGTTTATATGTCCTTTTTAAAACTGGCTCAGGAAATTGAAGCAACCTGTTTGGTCATGAGATTCCAAAGTTTGGTATATAGTCTTGTACAGTTACACACCTGAGGCCCGATTCTGGAAGATGCCTGCATCAGCCGCCAACTTGCGGCAGAAAAGGGAGCTTCGTCCAACACAGTTGCAGCAACCACAAAACCTGCTATTCCAGAAGGTTGGCAACTTGCGTCAAACCTTCTGGAATAGCATAAAATTCACCCTGCGGCTGAAAAATGAGCGCAGTTGGGGTCCTGGCGCAAGTCCATGGACAAATCCACAGAACAAGTGTGCAGATGGCACCACAGGTGCCCAAAAGCACCAAGCCCAGACCCGGGCACAAAGGGCTGTCCCTGCATGACCGTGGCATGGGGCGGGTTGCCACCGGAGGCAGTGTCCCAGGACAGTCCAGGTGCCATGTCCCACCACTGTGTAGAGCATGCTGTGACAGGCTAGTGGCAACCCTTGCCAATTCCTGCTATATGCATACTGCGGTGGTGGTGTAGTGCCCCCAAACCCCATTGAGCCCCAACCCTGCATGCCTGTCGAAAGAAACACTCTGGTCCCAGTCCTTGTCTTCTCCCCCTCGCCTATGCTGTACCTACACATATGCCAGTGACATAACCTGGTGGTCCAGTGGGGTCCACCCTCCCCACATTGACAAACAGTGGTCAACTACCCCACTCCTCCATCCCCAACATGCATTTGCGACTGGCACATCCCTCCTCACACCACCACCACGGCCAGCTGCAGAATGTGCACTGCATTTGCTGTAACTGTATAGTATACAGTGTACCATATGTGGTCCTCACAAGCGTATTCTGTGGCTGGCCGGGTGATGAGTGGAAGTGCCAATGCATAGCGGTCAGGGAGCTTGGGGAAGCAGGGTGGGTGAGCACTGCCCTCGGGATGGGGAAGGTGGGGACCACTAGACCACCAGGGAGTATGACTGTTTTGTGGCGCGATTTTTTTTTTTTTTTCTGCTGGGCGATTGCAGCTTGGGGAGAGGGTGTGTGCTGTACACAGGGCAACCTTCCATGAGTCTTGGGGAGATCAGGGATTGCGGAGGGTGGCCACTATAATACTACACCTTTCTGCATGACCATCGGGTATGTGGGGTGGGGGCTTCACTACCAGGGACATGCCTACCATCACGATCGGACTGGAAAGGGGCAGCTGTGTCCTGGTGCCCCCATTCCTCCTCCCTGTCCCTAGTGGACCCCACTGTCCAGTGACCACTCACATCTCTGTGGCACAACCATTAGACCACCTCCTGACTGGTCTAAGTGGGCCCCTACTGCATCCATGGGGGCTTTGAAAATACCAAAAGGGGATGTGGCAACCCCATGATGGCGAAAGCCTCCTTGTGACCTGGTGTAAGGGGCTTTGGCACAGCCATGTTCATGGTAGATGCAGGGTACCTCCAAAATCGAGGTTTGGCTAGTTGTATACAATCCTTTGATGCAAGTCCCTTGCATCATTCTAACTCCTTTAGAATCTGGCCCTGGATTCCCCGTGACCAAATTATTAGCCTTTTTAGCAGCTTTTTCTTTTAAAGCCATTTTATAAGCACAGTAACAGACTTCAAGGTATGCTGTTGGACTGAGGTGTACAGACATCTCAGGTGGTTGAAGGCTCAAGGTCAGACATATCTGAGGTGTCGGTAAATCCCAGTACAGATGCACATCCCATCATCTGTTATTGCTTGCTATGAGAGAACAGGTGGCAAGGAGGTCAACTGCATCCTTGAAGCACAGACTTATGTCATACAAGGTTTCTGCTTGCATGCTGCTACAACATGGAAAATCCTCCATCGGGGCAGGGAGTGCGGTACATCACTAAATGTCACTCCTTATTGGCCAGCTCACAAGTGGGACTTGATGTGCATTTTGTACAATATACCAATGTATGTAAACTTTATTGATGGCCTGATAAACCTTACAGTCCATTACATAATGTAAAAAGAAACAAAGAATAATTCACAGTAAAAAAAAAAAAAATCACAGTAAAATATATACATACTCTTAAATCAAAATAGATATAAGCACCCGCACAGCATACTCGAAAGCGTCCCATGGATAAAAATCGCATTCATTGTAGACCAAAATCAGCGCACACTACACAGACTGGCGTTTCACTTGGCTAGCTGCCAAGCTTCCTCAGAGTAAAAGACATCTTTCAAGTGTTTTACTTAAATACTTTGTTCACCATACCATGTTGATTTCTATTGCACCAATACACATCCAACAACAATTATATATCAATTATTTGAATGGACAGTTCTTAAAGGCCCAAAGCATTATATATTCATTTATCCCATATAACTACTAAGAACTGCCTTAAAACATCAAAACAATTCCTAAAGAACTATCTTCCAATATTTTACACTTAATTTATACAAAACTAGAATAACCACAATTACTCTATACACAAAAGACTCTCTTATATTTATTTGTTTAAATAAAAACATAAAAGGTGCAAATATTGAAGGGGACAAGTTATCTAAATAAACTCTGCTATTCAATAAATATATTTTATCAAAATGCATTACTTTGTGCTTGCATTTAGTATAAATTTATGAACATATAACTAAATTTATTTTGTTTCAAATATTTTAAGGATTTTCTCCAAATTCATAATTTAAAAGAACCCATACATCATTTATACTTCTTCAAAAATGCAGCTAACTCAAAATTATCATTAAGGCCCTTATTTTCACAGGCTCTAGCGTATATATCCAGAAACTTTCTCTCTGGCCTATTTTCTTATTTAAATCTCCACCCCTCGGTCCCAATGTAACCAGCTCCAACCTAGAAAGCTAAACTTATGATTTATTTGACCATACTTCAAAACATGCTTCACTATGGCATATGAATCATCTCTCTTTTCTATTGCTCTAACATGTTCACCTATTCTCACTTTTAATTTCACGTATAGTCGTCCAACATAATAAGCCCCACACTCACAAGTTAATAAATATATAACACTCGTACTGTTACATGTAATGAAGTCCCGTAACTCCACAATCTTCCCAGTAACAGGATGTGTGAAAATTTTACAACAATTAATATATTTGCAGTAAACACAATTCCCACATCTATGTGTTCCTTTTGGTTTTGTGGTAAGCAATGTTTGTCTAGCTTTTATACTGGAGCCTGCCATATTAGATACTACATAATCCTTAATGCTTTTGCTCTTCCTGTACACTACATTGGGACCTTCTTTTATTATTTCTTTCAATTTACGCCAACTTTAGAATAGACCAGTTATTATTTAAAACTTGTTTTATTTCATTTGCCTGGTTTGAAAAACTAGTAACAAAGGACAGTCCACTTTAGATTTGGAAACTTTTTGTAGTTTAACACCTCTTTTCTATCCAATTTATCTACTTTTCTAATAGCTGATGCTATACTACTGTTACTGTACCCCTGTTCTTAAAAGCGTTGTACTTGCTGACTTCGTTTGATCTTAAATTCAGAGGATTCAGAACAATTTCTAAATGTTCTAATTAATTGACTTTTCGGTATATTAAATTTTGTGTGAAAAGGGTGACAACTGTCATATCTCAATATGGTGTTTCTGTCTGTAAATTTCTGAAATAAAGTAGTACATACTCCTTCATGACCATCCTTATAAATTTTCAAATCCAAAAATTAATACTTGTTTGATGTACATCATATTTGTACATCAAGCAACTACTAGTTGATTCCATCCATTTAACAAAATGCCCAAATTCCTCCACTGAACCTTTCCATACTATTAAAATATCGTCAATAAAAGCGCCATAAATCTACCTTGTAAATAAATGGATTAGTATCCGGTTCATGCAAAAATCGATTTCCCATTTGCCTACAAATAAATTAGCATAACTTGGGGCCATTGTAGTGCCCATAGCTGTACCTCAGTTTGATGGTACAAAATCCCTTCAAACATAAAAATATTCATAGTGAGTACCAATTCAATCAGCTGTAACAAAATTCTGTAGGAACTTTAACTAAACTTTCCTCAGTTCTAGTATTCAAAAATATCTCATAGCTTCCAAACCTTCATCATGAGGTATAACTGTATACAGTGAATTAACATCCACCACTGAGAAGTACCATGTTTTGTCCATATATAAATCCTCCATAATCTGTACTACCTGAGTTGAATCTTTCAGATAGGATCTCAAATTCTGTACTAACGGTTGTAAAAACCATCTAAATACATAGAGATAGGTTCTGTCAACCACCCTTTACCTAAACAGTTGGTCTCCCTGGAGGGTTTTCTAGATCCTTATGAATTTTGGAAGTGCATAGATAACAGGAATGACAGGGTATGTTACTGTTAAAGTTTTATATTCCAAATCTGAAATGTAACCCTTTATAAAAACCCTTATTCAAACACTTGTCTATTTTTTGTTTAAAGACATATATAGTTCGATAAGCAGTTTTAACATAAAATGTTTCATCCTTAATAAGCCTTGTGACCTCCCCAATATAATCCAGGTATTGAGCACCACAATTGCCCCACCTTTATCTGCCGGCTTGATTGTGATTGCTTTATTGGCTCTTAAGCATTTCAAAGCCTCCATTTCATTTTACTACAATTGAAATTAAACCTCCCAGTTTTCTCTTGTAAGGCTTTTAAATCTAATTCACATTTTTGATAAAACTGACACAATAGGATTGGTTTGTGGACAATATTCTGATCTCGGTTGTAACCTCAGACAACCTGAGTTCCTGCCACACCGTCCTGATCATAAATACATTTAAAGTTAAATTTCTCCCAAATTTATGTAAGTCTACAAAGGTGTTAAAGAAATCAATTCCTTTTCGGACAAAGGATAAACCTTTACTCAGAATCGTCAGTTCATAGTGGGTTAATGTATAATTGGATAAATTAATAACAGGTGCTGATTCATTTATGGAACCACTACTTACACATTATCTACCTGAACAGAGATTACATCGGTTATCATTTGCCCATAAGGCTGAGCGATGTCATCAATTGCAACATTTGAATCAGTTAACAACGACTCATTGTTAACATTATTGCCACTCAAAACATTTTGATCCACATTATAAGAGTCAATATTGTCAATTAGTGGTACAAAACATCTCTGGCCATCATTCACTTCATTTACAAAATGCTTCATTTAGAATTGAAGTCATCTTTCCCACCAATATCACATAAACAATCCTTAATTAGTAATTTGTCCTGTTTTTCTTCCACTTTCGCCCCCCTCCTCGTCCTCTTTGCTGAAAATGCACACTTTGAGTTCGTATATGGCTGTCTTTGACTCGTCGTATCCCTTGATGTTGGGGGTGTCAGGTGGGATTCCCCATAAGGCCTTCTAAGTGTGTATCCGAATCATCAGTATCTGAGGGCCAGTAGTATAATCTAGGACAGTCTTATTTGTTATTACTGGATTAATACTCTTTTCAGAATCGACTTTGGTGTGGATTCTTTATATTCACTCAATTATAAACTCTATTGTGTAGATAGTCATTTTCATCTCGTGTGAATTTCCTCTGTTTTGTTTCTTAATAGTCGCGTCATACAGCGTAACTTTATCTAACAACATCTGGTTCAATCTTTCCCATTCAATGATATCCACCGACTCCTTAAGTTGACTTTCTATGTCGAAAATTTCTTTAGATAAACTATCTCTAATAGGTTTAGCAAATTGTAAAATAAAGCTCAATATTCTTAATGGATCGTCATGCATGTTGTTACACCATTGGGTTCATAAAGTCTAAATTATCAGTTCCATAAGCGGTTTCTGCGTTATCAAGCCCCATCGGGACTCGATTCACTTGTAGATATGCTTCTAACGTGGTCTTGTGCCAAAACATTCTCCTGCCCTTAAGTACTAGTTTCTCAAACTTACGAAACAAAGGTTTTGGGCTCAACTCACCAGCAGCACTTGTAGGACCTTCACCAGTTCCCAATAGCAGACTGCCCCTCTTGTGCTCGAAATACAAAGTTGGCTGAAACTCCACAGTGCAGCGCCACCACATTCATCACCTTCAGAGGCTCGTTGCACCCGTCGGATCTCTTCCTGCTTTTGTGACATCACGACATGTGGTGTAGCTTCCAAATATATCCCCAGGAATCATATATTTATCTCGACAGTGCCGCTGTCTGGATATGCGCTTATAATGTCGAAGACATGTATCTCTCAGTCTTCACACACATCACAGATATAATTAGGCATTCATACGTGGCTACTTTGGTCAAAAAACAATTCAATGCTGTTAATTTTGCTCAGGATGTTAACATGCTTTTCGGCTTACCTACAGGGTAGCCAACCTGTGCTCAAATTCAAACAAAACACAGCAACACACAAATGGCTAGGAGCACCAGGATATGTGCGGTGCTATTAAAAGCACGACAAACATAAATCAAAATAGATATAAGCACCCACGCATACTCAGAAAGCGTCCATGGATAAAAATCGCGTTTATTGTAGACCAAATTCAAGCGCACACTACACAGACTGACGTTTCACTTGGCCAGCTGCCAAGCTTCCTCAGAGTAAAGACATCTTTCAAGTGTTTTAATTAAATACTTTGTTCACCATACCATGTTGATTTCTATTGCACCAATACACATCCAACAACAATTATATGTCAATTATTTGAATGGACAGTTCTTAAAGGCCCAAAGCGTATATATCCATTTATCCCATATAACTACTAAGAACTGCCTTAAAAACATCAAAACAATTCCTAAAGAACTATCTTCCAATATTTTACACTTAATTTATACAAAACTAGAATAACCACAATTACTCTATACACAAAAGACTCCTTATGTTATTTGTTTAAATAAAAAACATAAAAGGTGCAAATATTGAAGGGACAAGTTATCTAAATAAACTCTGCTATTCAATAAATATATTTTATCAAAATGCATTACTTTGTGCTTGCATTTAGTATAAATTTATGAACATATAACTAAATTTATTTTGTTTCAAATATTTTAAGGTTTTCTCCAAATTCATAATTTAAAGAACCCATACATCATTTATACTTCTTCAAAATGCAGCTAACTCAAAATGATCAAGGCCCTTATTTTCACAGGCTCCTAGTGTATATATCCAGAAACTTTCTCTGGCCTATTTTCTTATTTAAATCTCCACCCCTCGGTCCCAATGTAACCAGCTCCAACCCTAAAAAGCTAAACTTATGATTTATTTGACCATACTTCAAAACATGCTTCACTATGGCATATGAATCATCTCTCTTTTCTATTGCTCTAACATGTTCACCTATTCTCACTTTTAATTTCGTATGATACGTCCAACATAATAAACCCCACACTCACAAGTTAATAAATATATAACACTCAGTACTGTTACATATAATGAAGTCCGTAACTCCACAATCTTCCCAGTAACAGGATGTGAAAAATTTACAACAATTAATATATTTGCAGTAAACACAATTCCCACATCTATGTGTTCCTTTTGGTTTTGTGGTAAGCAATGTTTGTCTAGCTTTTATACTGGAGCCTGCCATATTAGATACTACATAATCCTTAATGCTTTTGCTCTTCCTGTATACTACATTGGGACCTTCTTTATTATTTCTTTCAATTTCGGCTCCAACTTTAGAATAGACCAGTTATTATTTAAAACTTGTTTTATTTCATTTGCCTGGTTTGAAAAACTAGTAACAAAGGACAGTCCACTTTAGATTTGGAAACTTTTTGTAGTTTAACACCTCTTTTCTATCCAATTTATCTACTTTTATAATAGCTGATGCTATATTACTGTTACTGTACCCCTGTTCTTAAAAGCGTTGTACTTGCTGACTTAGTTTGATCTTAAATTCAGAGGATTATTAATCTACTTTTCTAATAGCTGATGCTATATTACTGTTACTGTACCCCTGTTCTTAAAACATTTGTACTTGCTGACTTCGTTTGATCTTCAATTCAGAGGATTATTAATCTCTGAATTTAAGATCAAACTAAGTCAGCAAGTACGCTTTTAAGAACAGGGGTACAGTAACAGTAGTATAGCATCAACTATTAGAAAAGTAGATAAACTGGATAGAAAAGAGGTGTTAAACTACAAAAAGTTTCCAAATCTAAAGTGGACTGTCCTTTTGTTACTAGTTTTTCAAACCAGGCAAATGAAATAAAACAAGTTTTAAATAATAACTGGTCTATTCTAAAGTTGGAGCCAAATTGAAAGAAATAATAAAAGAAGGTCCCAATGTAGTATACAGGAAGAGCAAAAGCATTAAGGATTATGTAGTATCTAATATGGCAGGCTCCAGTATAAAAGCTAGACAAACATTGCTTACCACAAAACCAAAAGGAACACATAGATGTGGGAATTGTGTTTACTGCAAATATATTAATTGCTGTAAAATTTTACACATCCTGTTACTGGGAAGATTGTGGAGTTACGGACTTCATTACATGTAACAGTATGAGTGTTATATATTTATTAACTTGTGAGTGTGGGGCTTATTATGTTGGACGTACATACATGAAATTAAAAGTGAGAATAGGTGAACATGTTAGAGCAATAGAAAGAGAGATGATTCATATGCCACAGTGAAGCATGTTTTGAAGTATGGTCAAATAAATCATAAGTTTAGCTTTTAGGGTTGGAGCTGGTTACATTGGGACCGAGGGGTGGAGATTTAAATAAGAAAATAGGCCAGAGAGAAAGTTTCTGGATATATACACTAGGAGCCTGTGAAAATAAGGGCCTAATGATAATTTTGAGTTAGCTGCATTTTTGAAGAAGTATAAATGATGTATGGGTTCTTTAAATTATGAATTTGGAGAAATCCTTAAATATTTGAAACAAAATAAATTTAGTTATATGTTCATAAATTTATATTAAATGCAAGCACAAAGTAATGCATTTTGATAAAATATATTTATTGAATAGCAGAGTTTATTTAGATAACTTGTCCCTTCAATATTTGCACCTTTTATGTTTTTTATTTAAACAAATAACATAAGGGAGTCTTTGTGTATAGAGTAATTGTGGTTATTCTAGTTTTGTATAAATTAAGTGTAAAATATTGGAAGATAGTTCTTTAGGAATTGTTTTGATGTTTTAAGGCAGTTCTTAGTAGTTATAGGGATAAATGGATATATACGTTTTGGGCCTTTAAGAACTGTCCATTCAAATAATTGACATATAATTGTTGTTGGATGTGTATTGGTGCAATAGAAATCAACATGGTATAGGTGAACAAAGTATTTAATTAAAACACTTGAAAGATGTCTTTACTCTGAGGAAGCTTGGCAGCTGGCCAAGTGAAACGTCAGTCTGTGTAGTGTGCTTTGAATTTGGTCTACAATAAGCGCAATTTTTATCCATGGACGCTTTCTGAGTATGCTGTGCGGGTGCTTATATCTATTTTGATTTATGTTTGTCGTGACTTTTAATAGCACTGCACATATCCTGGTGCTCCTAGCCATTTGTGTGTTGCTGTGTTTTGTTTGAATTCTGGAGCACAGGTTGGCTACCTCTGTAGGTAAGCCGAAAAGCATGTTAACATCCGAGCAAAATTAACAGCATTGAATTGTTTTTGACCAAAGTAGCCACGTATGAATGCCTAATTATATCTGTGATGTGTGTGAAGACTGAGAGATACATGTCTTGACATTATAAAAGCACATATCAGACAGCGGCACTGTCGAGATAAATATATGATTCCTGGGGATATATTTGGAAGCTACACCACATGTCGTGATGTCACAAAAGCAGGAAGAGATCCGACGGGTGCAACGAGCCTCTGAAGGTGATGAATGTGGTGGCGCGCACTGTATGAGTTTCGCCAACTTTGTATTTTGAGCACAAGAGGGGACAGTCTGCTATTGGGAACTGGTGAAGGTCCTACAAGTGCTGCTGGTGAGTTGAGCCCAAAACTTTGTTTCGTAAGTTTGAGAAACTAGTACTTAAGGGCAGGAGAATGTTTTGGCACAAGACCACGTTAGAAGCATATCTACAAGTGAATCGAGTCCCGAGGGGCCGTATAACATGAAACAGCTTATGGAACTGATAATTTAGACTTTATGACCCAATGGTGTAACAACATGCATGACGCATCCATTAAGAATATTGAGCTTATTTTACAATTTGCTAAACCTATTAGAGAGAGTTTATCTAAAGAAATTTTCGACATAGAAAGTCAACTTAAGGAGTCGGTGGATATCATTGAATGGGAAAGATTGAACCAGATGTTGTTAAATAAAGTTACGCGGTATGATGTGACTATTAAGAAACAAAAACAGAGGAAATTCACACGAGATGAAAATGACTATCTACACAATAGAGTTTATAATTGAGTGAATATAAAGAATCCACACCAAAGTCGATTCTGAAAAAGTATTAATCCAGTAATAACAAATAAGACTGTCCTAGATTATACTACTGGCCCCTCAGATACTGATGATTGATACACACTTAGAAGGCCTTATGGGAATCCCCACCTGGACACCCCAACATCAGGATCGGACGTGAGTCAAAGACAGCGCCATATACGAACTCAAAGTGTGCATTTTCAGCAAAGAGGACGAGGAGGCGAGCGCGTGGAAGAAAAACAGGACAAATTACTAATTAAGGATTGTTTATGTGATATTGGGGGAAAGATGATTTCAATTCTAAACGAAGCATTTTTGTAAATGAAGTGAATGATGGCCAGAGATGTTTTGTACCACTAATTGACAATATTGACTCTTATAATGTGGATCAAAATGTTTTGAGTGGCAATAATGTTAACAATGAGTCGTTGTTAACTGATTCAAATGTTGCAATTGATGACATCGTTCAGCCTTATGGGCAAATGATATCCGATGTAATCTCTGTTCAGGTAGATAATGGTGTAAGTAGTGGTTCCATAAATGAATCAGCACCTGTTATTAATTTATCCAATTATACATTAACCCAATATGAACTGACGATTCTGAGTAAAGGTTTATCCTTTTGTCGGAAAAAGGAATTGATTTTTTAACACCTTTGTAGACTTACATAAATTTGGGAGAAATTTAACTTTAAAATGTATTTATGATCAGGATGATGTGGGCAGGAACTCAGGTTGTCTGAGGTTACAACCGAGATCAGAATATTGTCCGCCAACCAATCCTATTGTGTCAGTTTTATCAAAAATGTGAATTAGATTTAAAAGCCTTACAAGAGAAAACTGGGAGGTTTAATTTCAGTTGTAGTAAAAATGAAATGGAGGCTTTGAAATGCTTAAGAGCCAATAAAGCAATCACAATCAAGCCGGCAGATAAAGGTGGGGCAATTGTGGTGCTCAATACCTCAGATTATATTGGGGAGGTCACAAGGTTTATTAAGGATGAAACATTTTATGTTAAAACTGCTTATCGAACTATAGATGTCTTTAAACAAAAAATAGACAAGTGTTTGAATAAGGGTTTTTATAAAGGGTTACATTTCAGATTTGGAATATAAAACTTTAACAGTAACATACCCTGTCATTCCTGTTATCTATGCACTTCCAAAATTCATAAGGATCTAGAAAACCCTCCAGGGAGACCAACTGTTTCAGGTAAAGGGTGGTTGACAGAACCTATCTCTATGTATTTAGATGGTTTTTACAACCGCTAGTACAGAATTTGAGATCCTATCTGAAAGATTCAACTCAGGTAGTACAGATTATGGAGGATTTATATATGGACAAAACATGGTACTTCTCAGTGGTGGATGTTAATTCACTGTATACAGTTATACCTCATGATGAAGGTTTGGAAGCTATGAGATATTTTTGAATACTAGAACTGAGGAAAGTTTAGTTAAAGTTCCTACAGAATTTTTGTTACAGCTGGCTGAATTGGTACTCACTATGAATATTTTTATGTTTGAAGGGATTTTGTACCATCAAATCTGAGGTACAGCTATGGGCACCACAATGGCCCCAAGTTATGCTAACTTATTTGTAAAATGGGAAATCGATTTTTGTATGAACTGGATACTAATCCATTTATTTACAAGGTAGATTTATGGTCGTTTTATTGACGATATTTTAATAGTATGGAAAGGTTCAGTGGAGGAATTTGGGCATTTTGTTAAATGGATGGAATCAACTAGTAGTTGCTTGATGTACAAATATGATGTACATCAAACAAGTATTAATTTTTGGATTTGAAAATTTATAAGGATGGTCATGAAGGAGTATGTACTACTTTATTTCAGAAATTTACAGACAGAAACACCATATTGAGATATGATAGTTGTCACCTTTTCACACAAAATTTAATATACCGAAAAGTCAATTAATTAGAACATTTAGAAATTGTTCTGAATCCTCTGAATTTAAGATCAAACGAAGTCAGCAAGTACAACGTTTTAAGAACAGGGGTACAGTAACAGTAGTATAGCATCAGCTATTAGAAAAGTAGATAAATTGGATAGAAAAGAGGTGTTAAACTACAAAAAGTTTCCAAATCTAAAGTGGACTGTCCTTTTGTTACTAGTTTTTCAAACCAGGCAAATAAAATAAAACAAGTTTTAAATAATAACTGGTCTATTCTAAAGTTGGAGCCGAAATTGAAGAAATAATAAAAGAAGGTCCCAATGTAGTATACAGGAAGAGCAAAAGCATTAAGGATTATGTAGTATCTAATATGGCATGCTCCAGTATAAAAGCTAGACAAACATTGCTTACCACAAAACCAAAAGGAACACATAGATGTGGAATTGTGTTTACTGCAAATATATTAATTGCTGAAAATTTTCACACATCCTGTTACTGGGAAGATTGTGGAGTTACAGGACTTCATTACATGTAACAGTACGAGTGTTATATATTTATTAACTTGTGAGTGTGGGGCTTATTATGTTGGACGTACCATAACGTAAATTAAAAGTGAGAATAGGTGAACATGTTAGAGCAATAGAAAGAGAGATGATTCATATGCCATAGTGAAGCATGTTTTGAAGTATGGTCAAATAAATCATAAGTTTAACTTTTTAGGGTTGGAGCTGGTTACATTGGGACCGAGGGTGGAAATTTAAATAAGAAAATAGGCCAGAGAGAAAGTTTCTGGATATATACGCTAGGAGCCTGTGAAAATAAGGCCTTAATGATAATTTTGAGTTAGCTGCATTTTTGAAGAAGTATAAATGATGTATGGGTTCTTTAAATTATGAATTTGGAGAAAATCCTTAAAATATTTGAAACAAAATAAATTTAGTTATATGTTCATAAATTTATACTAAATGCAAGCACAAAGTAATGCATTTTGATAAAATATATTTATTGAATAGCAGAGTTTATTTAGATAACTTGTCCCCCTTCAATATTTGCACCTTTTATGTTTTTATTTAAACAAATAACATAAGGAGTCTTTTGTGTATAGAGTAATTGTGGTTATTCTAGTTTTGTATAAATTAAGTGTAAAATATTGGAAGATAGTTCTTTAGGAATTGTTTTGATGTTTTAAGGCAGTTCTTAGTAGTTATATGGGATAAATGGATATATCGCTTTGGGCCTTTAAGAACTGTCCATTCAAATAATTGACATATAATTGTTGTTGGATGTATTGGTGCAATAGAAATCAACATGGTATGGTGAACAAAGTATTTAAGTAAAACACTTGAAAGATGTCTTTTACTCTGAGGAAGCTTGGCAGCTAGCCAAGTGAAACGTCAGTCTGTGTAGTGTGCGCTTTGATTTTGGTCTACAATAACGCAATTTTTATCCATGGGACGTTTTCTGAGTATGCTGTGCGGGTGCTTATATCTATTTTGATTTATGTTTTGCGTGACTTTTAATAGCACCGCACATATCCTGGTGCTCCTAGCCATTTCGTGTTGCTGTATACACATACTCTAAAATCTCCAATTTGGACAATTAGCAGAACTTAAATCATTATCATGCAGTGACTAACAGTAATTTTCTACGGTTCACAGCTTCAGATAAACTCATGGCTAATTTAAACAGACCATCTATGCCAGATGTGATAATAGAAGAACTTTTTCTCTGGTGGAGCAAATAAGTCCTTTAAAGAAGCAGGTTCATAGTTCTAGAGTTCGCTTCCTCAAACAAAATGTATAGCTTACCTGTCCCAAGTGGTGGCTATACATAATTCCTTTTTCTGCAGTGTTTAAAGCAATTTCACTCATAAAATTCCCCTATCACCACAGCCAAAAACAGAGGCACTTCCTGAAAGGTGCCGATGCCCCCCATGTAGATACCATGGCCCGTTTGTGATGTCACAAAAGCAGATACACATAATGTGCACCCCATTGATTTCAATGGTGATATTTTTATACATTTTAATAACATTGGGTCAAGATTTTAATAAATCAAAAGTGACCAGACCTTGTTAGTCGAGCAGTCGCGTTGATTTATTAAAATCTTGATATTAAAATGTATAAAAATATCACCCGATGAAATAAATGGGAGTCTTGCCTATATGACATTCATTGTGACATCACAAAACGGGCTGCATATCTCATGTAGATGTCGGCACCTTCAGGAAGTGCTTTCATTTTATTGCAGGCCAGGGGAATTTTACATGAATATGCTTTTGAGCACTGCAGAAAGGGAATTATGTATAGCCACCACTTCTGGGATAGTGAGCTTCACATTTTGTTTTGGGGCAGGAAATAGAAACCTGCTCTTTTTAAGGGATTCCCAAGATATTTATCTCTGAGCTTATTGTACCATAGGCAAAACATTACAACATGATAAATGTCATTGGGCGAAATTGACACACAACAATTTATAGTGCCAAAAGGCTTGAACTGTTCTGGATTTAAAGGTATTACAATGAAAAGAAAGATGCAACTTTCCTGAGGTTTGACTACAGAATTATTTGCAAATATAGCCCCAATTCATGAGATGACTTTTTGGAAGTCGGGTTAGATCTACTGTTCCAGAGGTCTTTCAGATCATGTTGTTTTGCTACATCCCATAATTAACGTTTACTGTTGATCTGTATTTCAAACTTATGGTAATATTCTTGAATATAAGGGCGCAGTGATTCCAGATTGATTTTCCAGAGAATTTTTAATGACTTGCATCCATGGTGCTTTGCAGTTCATCAGTATTAATCTTTTTGTTTCTAAAATGACCAGGGTAGGAAGCCTCTGTTGTGACATAGTCCATTGCAATAACAAACACTGCTGGGTCCATTCCATTAATTAGTTTGTTATAGCGAGGGTTCAATAACAAGAAATTGTAAAATTCAGCATCCGTTTTATTCTGCCCACACACACATACACATCTAAACTGCTGAATTTACTGTATCTCTCTGCTTTGCTGCAGGACTGGCCCTCTGACTCCAAGTTTGGACCATGCATTAATGGGTGAACAGTGAGTAAGAAATCTAGCTATTGATAATGTCATTTAGGGACTGAAGAACAGCTCTGTCGCATATATCGCATTTCCTTTCAGAGCCTAGCAGTGTCGGGCAAGAGCAGGACATGAAATGGTGCTAATTTAGGTGCAAGGATACTGAATTGTTTTTGGGAAGCGAGGATAAGGATTACAGGCAAGGAAAGGGAGAATTTGTTTCTGCCAACAGGCAGAGAAATGGAAAAGTTGCTCTGCTCAGGCAATCCATGGAAGCTATTGTAACTAAAGCGACAGCAAAAGGAAAGTCTAGCATGTGTCAATATTGATACTGAATATGGAGACAGCTGTCATGGTGCCGTTGTTTTCTGTTTGACCATTTAACACCCATTAACAGTTGTTAATGGATTAAGTTGAAATTAGTGGAAGCCAGCATAGTTGTTTATTATAACTGGGATTGGTTATATGAGATTCATTATAACGAGGGTGTGCTAAAGGTTTTAGTCAAAAGAGCAAATTCTGTATCTAGCCATAGACTGATCATCTGTTCTACCTAATTCTGCTCTTACAGCACTGGCTGGTATACCATGAAAAGAAGAAGAAGTGAACAATAGAATCAAGTGAAAATCTTTTCTAGGAGCATGGATATGTTGTTCATCCACACTGTTTGGTATTGTCCCTTCCACTTTAAATCTGCTGGAAGTCTTCAGCTGGCTCCTCCCACCCACCTGGGTGTATATACCTCGGCTCCACCCGTGACACCAGAGCTCCTTTCCGCTGGAAGATACAGGTTGCCTCCCTCGTTGCTCTCGCATTCGTAGGCCCTGGCTTTCAAACTATCAGTTTTACCGAACTCAGACTAGTTCAAGTTAGTAATCGGCGCTTTTGCAGCATTGATCATGGAGGAGAAATCTTCCCTGGGATTTTGCGGTGTCCCTGTGGCCAGAAGATGTCATGCACCGATCCCCACCTCTCGTGCTTCTACTGCCTAGGTGTGGTACCATGACACCTCGTCGTTATGTGTTTGGCAGCCTTCCATCCCAGCGTCCTGGACGACCGCGGAACACGCATGAAGCTGGGGACACGGAAAAAGAAACCTTCCGGTGAAGTTGAAGGAGGCTAGGTGGGCGGTTTCCACGGCCGTGAGCTCCGGCGATCAGCTGAAACAGATGAAGGCTTTCGAGGAAGAAGCCTCTCGCGCTTCAGCCAATCGAAGCTTCTTTGTCCCACTGAACCTGGGCTCCACCTTTTCGGGATCTTTCAAGGAGATGTGCCAGTCTCTCCCCACCCGGTGAGGTGCCCTCAGGCTCACACACCTCCCGCTCTCGGAAGAGTGTGAAAGACCCATTGTCTTTGTCCGGCGAAGGCGTTCTTGGGACCGAGAAAAGTCGAGTCCCAGGAACACCTTGGTCTCGACCTCTGTCGAGATCACATCCTTAACGCCAACACAGATCTCCCGTCTGGCCAGGGACGGGCGTGGCCGGCGGGTGAAGTATCCTCGACCCGATCGACCCTTTGTCGCGGCCATGGCTGATGACTCTTTAGAATGGACTCCTGTCCTGGTATTTCCTGATAAGGAGACCCAGCCCACTAGTGTCCTCATCAAGGACCGGTTCCGGACCCTAGGGTTTACCGATCACGGTCTCCCGATCGGCCGAATCGGCCTCCCCAATCTCAGTCACAGTCCAGGACGCCCTCGGCGAATGACTGAGGAAGAGTCATAAGCGCTCAAAGAAGAGGCGGCGCCACAGGTTGTCCTCATCCTCCTCAGGCAGGAGAGACTCCGGTGGAAACTCTTTTGGTGCTATGAGGACCTTATGTGGCAGCAGCTGATCTTGACCAGGCAGAAGCAGGCTCCGCTGCCCACCCCAGCCATTACTTGGCTTTCTCCTCCCAGGCTGAAACGACCCCTCGGAACCGAGCCTCTGGTTCCTCCACCTGTGGGCGGCCCTTCCCCAGTTCAGTCTATTCCAGTCTCCTCAACCATTCGGGTGGAACTGCCGCCTAAGCAGCCTGTGGGAGGGGCTCCCTCGAAAGAGGACTGACTGGACACTGGGCTTCCCTGGCGTCTGTCAGTTACTGTCACCCGACCGCCCTGCGTGGGAGTGATTTCAGCGATAGACCGTTGTATCACGACTCCTCAGACTCTGATGTCACGGGCTCCACTCTCATCCTGGGGTTGACAAGTCATCCGTTGGCACAGGGATGGAGGACATTTCTGGCTCCACCAGAATGCCCTGGAACCTACCAGAAAAAGGCAGGTATCCTCTCACATTCTAAAGAAAGGGATACCCCAATGGAGGCCTTTCCAGTGGCCAAGGCCATTGTTGGCCCGACCCTTCAACTATGGCAGCGCCTGCCTCATGCCCAGCACAGTCTGCCCGTGGCCCGCAAGCACGTGGTGCCCATTGGGTCCTTTGCAGGGTTCACAGAGCACCCTTTGGCTGAGAGCCTGGTGACCACCTCTGTGTTCAGGCGTGCTGGCAGTTCGGCTGACACTGACTGACCTCCAGACAAGAAGACCAAAAATATGGACCATACTGCCCGAAGGTCTGTGCACCCTCTTCCTTGGGCCTTCATCAGGCCAGCTTGGCAGTCATCATGGCACACTTCTCTCATGCCCTCCTAGGGTCATTAGATGAAGTCCTTCCTCATCTCGAGACATGCAGACCACGGTCAAACAAGTTCGTGAACAGGGCCATGCTGTTGCCAAACAGCAGCTCCAGATGGCCCTGGACATTGGGGATTCCTGTGCCCGCTCAATGGCCGCTGCAGTGGTCTCTCACCACAGATCTTGGCTGAGGCTCTCCTCCTTCCGGCGGATACTCAGCATAAGCTGGCTGATGTGTCTTTCCTGGGGACCAACTTGTTTCGGTCCAGGGTGGCTGGTCACCTACAGCGCATAGAACAGTCCAGTGCCACCTTGGACACCACTTCTGAAAAAGGTTCTTGGGCAGAACCAATAGAAAGAGGAAGCCTTTCAGCACTCTTCCCCTGTGGTGCAGCAGCCCTCCTACCAAGGAGGACAGCAACACAACATCAGCAACAGGTTCAAGCTTGGCTCTCTGCCCAAGCCTGGTCCCTAACAGGGCTGCAAAGGAGGCCAAGGCTTAGGTCCCAGAGCCTCTCCTCCTCTAAGCCTGCCCAGTGACAGGATAGGGTTGACACCCTATCTCCATCACGCCAGCTCTGGGCCCTCCATGGGGGTCGGCTCTGCCACTTTCTTTCCGCCTGGTCCACTATCATTTCAGATAGGTGGGTCCTGAAGTGGTCGGTCAGGGACTGCCTCTGGAATTGAGCAGTACCCTCCAAGTTGAGCCAGTGCCCCTCAGGAGGAATGAATTTCCACATGCACCCAGTCGGCTCTTTGGAGGCGACTTGGCTCAACTCCTCCACAAGGAGGCAGTAGCCTGTGGTGGAACCTGCAGCAGACCCAGGCTTTGTCTCTAGGTACTTCCTGGTGCCCAAGCAGATGGGGGTTGGCGTCCCATTCTAGATCTCCACAACCTGAATCAGTTTCTCAGGTCTTGCACCTTCCAGATGGTCACTTTGTCCCAGATCATATCGTCCCTGGAGGCGAAACATGTGGTTTTGTTGACTGGATCTGCAGGACACATTCTTTCACATCCCAATCTGTCCGTCCCATTGCAGTTCCTCCACTTCAGGGTCAAGGGACCCTGTACAAGATTCAAGCCATGCCGTTCAGTCTGTCGATTTACGGGTCTTCACCAAATGCATTGCAGTGGTGGCTGCCCATCTTGACATTGAGGTCTGAATCTATCCTTATCTTGATGATTGGCTCCTGGCAGGTCCCACCCAATAGGAGGTGGAGAGGTCCAGGATCTGGCCCTCCAGATCTGCTCCCAGCTCGCCTCCTGATCAATGAGGCCAAGTTAGAACTTGTGCCTTCCCAGGTGATGGGCTTCATTGGGGCAGAGCTTGACTATCATCAAGGCAGAGCTCAGCTCCTGGTGGACAGGGCGGAGGTTCTGTCCTCCTTTGCCCAATCATTTCTGTTTGGGCACTTGCACCCTGCCCGGGACTTTCTGTGCCTTCTGGGTTACATGGCATGCACCTCGGTGGTCGGACCACCCCAGACTGATTGCAGGAAGGGATCAGATTTGTCCACCCTGAGCCAATGGTGTCCTTACAACTGATGCCTCTCTCATGGGCTGGGGCCCACATGGGGGACTACAGGGCCCACGGGTTCTGGACCCCCGAGGAGTCCCAATGCCACATCAACCTGTTGGAGCTCAGAGCAGTCAGACTGGCACTGTCAGCTTTAGCTCCTCAGCTCTGGGGTCAAGTGGTTCAAGTTCAGATGGAGAATACCACGACCATGTACTACCTCAACTAACAGGCGTCATGCACTCCCGTCTGCTGTGCAAGGGCGCTGTGCATCTGGACCCTCGTAAGCCAGTTGGAGGCAAATCTCCTAGCCATCCATGTGGCAGGAGCCTCGAACCAGCTGGCGGATGCTCTCAACCGATAGGCCAGACATCCCACTAGTGGTCTCTCCATCCAGAGGTAGCTCACAGCCTGTTCTCCCATTGGGACAAAGCAATGGTGGACCTGTTTGCCTCAGGGAAAGCACCAAGCTGAGGCTGTGTCATGCCGCCCCCCTCAGCAGGGCTCGCTGCAGGGGCATGCCCTCTCGAGGCCGTGGACCCCAGGCCTCCTCTACACATTCCCTCCATTTCTCTTGATCCACAAGGTGTTACTCAAGGTGAGGAGGGACAAGGCGAAGGAGATTCTGGTAGCCGCAGACTGGCCGTGCTAATTCTGGTACCCAGATCTCCTCAGCCTCAGCTGCAGGCCCCTGGAGTGGCTTTGTACCCGACCGGACCTGATATCTCTCAACCAGGGAAGGTCTTCCATCCAGACCTTCAATCCCTGCACCTCACAGCCTGGTACCTGAGTGGCTAGAGTTCCAGGCTTTGGGTCTTTCGAAGATGTCTACACCGTGGTGGAGGCATCTAGAAAGAATCGACCAGAAAATGTTATGCCTTCAAATGGAAAAGGTTTTCCATTTGGTGTCAGGTAAAGGTCTGGACCCCTTATCCTGTTCTGTGGTTAACATTCTCGACTACCTTTGGTCTCTCTCCAAAGGGGTCTGCAGTCATCGACCCTTAGGGTGCACCTGGCAGCCATTTCTGCTTACCAGGCGTGGGCTGGTCAGCCGACATTAGTGTAGGAGACATTGGTCGGGCGCTTTTCAAAGGCCTGGATTGTGCGTAGACAGCCCGTTCTGAGTGCTGTATAATATTTTTTATATAAAATGTATTAATGACTGTCTCTGCTGAAAACCAAATGCTCTAGGAATGACCTCTCTCATTCCCCCAGATTTCAGCTGACAGATGCCAGCTAAGAGAAATGCTGACAGCATTTATCACACACACTCAGTTTTTAGAGACAATATGTTACTTGGAAGATTTTAATCAAGGATCCTGTTTCTCCGAGTTAATTACGGACTGGTTTAAGTTAACTTTGTTAAGAGGAAATCATAAAAAGGTTTATGCGTTGAAGAGAAAACACAGGTTATTACACAGGAGTGTGAGGTTGTAAATGCTCCTATGAAGCCTGTGTGAGGAGGAGGCAGCATGAATCAAAGAGATGTCATTTGAAACATGAGTCATGCTGAAGGATTGCAAAACTGACACTTTGAAAACACTACTGTTTTATTTTTATTAGATATATTTTCAAATATAATCTGACAGAGGAGGAGCTAGCTGACCTCATCCAAAAGGGGTTGTGCAAATGCAGCTTGAAAAGATTATTCTGTTTCACTACAGGGACACTTTATCTGACTCTGACCAAGATAACATCTGAGCACTGAAAACAGGTATTTAGAAAGCTACACAAAATCTAAATATTGTTGTAGGAATTGCACTGTTTTAAACCTTGTTTTGTTTAAAGATATGTATGTCTTAGTATATAAGAGTTCTGTATTGTATGTTTGATGTATTATTATATATTTTAGTAAAAACTTTAATTTTAGAAAACCTGGTCTGTCTTTGAATTGCTTTCTTTTGCTAAGAAATATTTATGGTTATAGCAGATAGCAGACATAAGCTTGTGTGGTGGTACCAAACTGGAAAGAAGCGTTTTAAATCTGAGGTCTTTATTAAAGTTTTAAAGGGTTCATTTCTGCACTCCTGGTTAGGTGCCCGTAGGCAAAGATATCTGGCCCCGAAGACAGATATATCTGAGCCTGTGTATTGAGTATGCTAGCAAGAGGTTAACAGTTTGAATCCCTCCAGAAGTGAGACCAAAGGTTGATCTGAGCTCACAAAACAGACAAGAGGGTTACCTTGTCTGTTACACTGTTCTGAGCTGCGCTCAGAGGTTGGCACTTTGGGAGTAGAGGGCCTGACCTGCTGAGTGAATTTGTGACAGATTGGTTGGCAGCAGTGGCATTAATTTTGGTATCACAAGCTAATTGTTCTGTGTCAGCTGAGATTGTAGGATCTCTTACAAAGAAAAGAAAAAGGCAGAGTTTTATTTTAAAAGGAAACAGAGCGATATACTGTATTACTTACTTACAGTCGAGTTCCTACCATTTTTCTAAAGTGCAAAGTCAGAGTAGCAGTAGTTAGGAAAGATGGCGTCCTACTACAGCAGGCACACTGTAGAACAGTTAAAACAGTTGTGCGAGGACAGAGGAGTCCTGTTCGAGGTGAAAGCCAGAACGGAACCTCATAGAAGCCCTGATGGTAGCAGATACCCAGAGCCCTCGAGTGTGGCAGAACTAGTGGCCAGTGAAAGGTACTGAGCCGATGAGGTGGACTGCAGGGCCACTCTCAGTGAAGGCTCGGTGAAGGCCACAGCAGCAGGGGAAGGTCACCAGTATCCTGAATCCAGAGGTACTCAAGCTGCAAATTGAGTTGTGGAGGATAGAACTGGAGGCTGAGGGAAGCAGACCATGAGTAGCGTGAGTGCCAGCGAGAGGCAGAGGAGAAGAGAGCGAGAGCAGAGCTGCAGAGGAGAGGAGCACCAGTGGCAACACGAACTGGAAAAGCTATGACTCCGACCAGCGACACCAGAGCAGATAAGTGGCTTGGGTTTAACTGGGACTGCAGGACTGGGTTACAAATTGAACTCCAAATCAATAGCTGAGCTTAAGGAAGGGAGGATATGGACGCCTTTTAAATTCTTTTGAAAAAGTTTGTATTCAGGCTAAAATTCCTAGAAGTCCTGGAGCTTCCAGCTATCCCGCTACTTACCGGAAGCTCGAGATGCATTGGGTCAAATGGACAATGAAGAAAGCAATGATTACAGAAAGCTAAAAGCTGCACTGTTAAAAAAGTTTGAATTAACTGCTGAATCATACAGAGCTAAATTTACGTAAGCTCTGGAGAAGCCCTGATATGAGATACAAGGAGCTAGCCATGAAACAACGTCAGTTTTAAAATGTTGGTGGGAAGTAATTGAGGCAAATTCTGTTGATAAAATTGAAAATGTGATTTTATTAGAACAGTTTTATTGGGCATGTGCAGCAGAGCTAAAACACTGGCTAGAGGACCGAGATCCAAAAACAGTGCAGAGGCTGCTGAACTCTCGGACTGATAAGCCAAGAGCAGACCTGCTCTGAGAATGAATTGGGTGGCGTGGCAGCGAGAAAGGGAAAAGCACACCTTCAGGGCAGCTAAAACCCTCACTGCCTCCACTGAAACCAGTTAACCCCAGGTTTCAAGAAAAGATTTCTCTGAAGTAAGAAATGCTTGTTGGTTATGTAAAGAAACTGGGCTCATTGCCAGAAAGTGTCCAAGAAGGGCAAGCAATATCATAAAGCAGTACCAGAAAAGAGTGGGTTGTTTGTGTGTCCCTGAGAGCATGCCAGTGAACATAAGAAACACATGCACCCAGTCATGGTGAATGGGGTACAGGCGCAGGGGTTAAGGGACACAGGGGCATCCCTGACATTGGTAAAGGGGGATCTGGTACAGCCTGGTCAGCTTATACCCAATAAATATGTGACTGTACAGGACTATGGGTGAAGAGAAAACATTGCCACTGGCTAGTGTTCTCCTGGACTGGGGTGAAACAGAGGAACTGTGCAACAGGTGGCTGTAGCAAAACATTAGCAGTAGATGTGATCCTGGGTAACAGTCTCCAGCAGGGGTGGTATGTGCAGTTACCCGTAGCTGCGGTAAGGAAAATAATAGTTCCATGAACCCTACAGAAACCAGTGTGAAAACCGCTGAGAGGCGGGTTCCCCAGCCTGTCTCCCCAGATGGGAGACTGATAAAAGGGGTAGAAATGTCCTCAGTAGCGAGTGACCACACAGCTATGGAAGGTTACTCCAAAGAGGGAAGGGTGACCAATTGTCAGAAGGTTCATATTGACAGTGATCCTGAGGGCCCTGATGCTAGTGCTAGGGACCCTAGTTTAGCGACTGAAGGGACCTGTCCCATGCCTTGGGAAGGTGTGAGGGTTTGCAGCTGCTCAGAGGAGTGACCCTAGTTTAGAGAAGCTGAGGGCTTGGGCAGACTTAGATGGTGCACAGGGAGGTGATGGACAATAAGGTTTATTGGGAAAATGGACTTATGTATACACAGGCAGCTTTCGTTCCCCAGGGGTATGGTGAGCAGTTGCTCAAGATTGTACATGATATTCCCTTGTCTGGTCATCTGGGAATCACGCATAATGCAGCAGTTGGCCCAGAATTTCTACTGGCCTAACTTCACCCAGCAGGTGAAGGAGTATTGCAGGTCTTGTCAACTGTGCCAAGAAATAGGAAGGCAGGCAAGAAAACCCAAGCCGCCTGATCCCTTGCCCATAGTGGAGGAGCCATTCCAGAGGGTGGGAATGGATATTGTGGGCCTTAAATACCCCCAGCTCCTCAGGGAAGAGATTCATCCTGACTGTGGTGGATTATGCCACCGGTACCCAGAGGCAGTCACCCTATCCTCACTGAGGATGGACAAAGTGGCAGATGCCTTGCTTGTGATTTTCTCCAGTGTTGGGTTTCCGCGGGAGGTAATCACGATCGAGGGGGTTCCTTCATGTTGACCTGATGAAATGTTTATGGGAGAAGTGTGGGGTGGTGCAGAGATGCGCGACACAGTATCACCCACAAGCCAATGGGCTTGTGGAGCAGCTCAATGGTACCCTAAAGTCAATGCTCCGGGCATTTGCTGAACAGCATGGGAGGGACTGGGAGAAATACCTTCCCACCTGTTGTTTGCATACAGGAGGTGCCCCAAGAGTCGACAGGATTTTCCCCTTCGAACTCTTATATGGTTGACGGGTACATAGGCCCCTAGACTTGATCCGGGAGGACTGGGAGGGCAAGCACGCCACCCAGGGAACTCCCATTGTGGATTGTGTCCTTAGGTTTAGTGAAAGGCTGAAGGCTTATGGGGACAGCCCAGAGCAACCTGGCAGCTGCCCAACAGAAACAAAAGGTATGGAACGACCGCAGAGCCAGAGCTCACTCGTACATGGTGGGTCAGGAAGTCATGGTCCTTATTCGGTCTGGAAAGACAAGCTGAGTGGGCAGGACCGTACAAAGTGGTTAGGAAGGTAAATGACATAAACTACATTGTGGAGTTACCTGACCGTAGACAGACAACAAGGATGTACCATGTCAACATGATGAAGCCATATGCAAATAGGGCTGACATGGTGTTTGCAGTGTGTAGTCATGGGAGGGACGGATGAAGAAGACCCCTTCTGGATCTGCTGGAAGAGTAGCGGGGAGTCCTCTGTGGAGGCAGTAAAACTGTCTCCCCAGCTGACCCTGGACCAGATCCAGAAAGCGAGGAAATTTTAGCAGACTTTGCCCCTTGTTTAGCCAAGCCTGGACTAACCCCTTTAGCAACACACGATGTGGAGACAGGGACACAGACGCCTATGGCGGACAGTGTATCGGTGTCAGAGGCTGTCCAAAAGGACATTAGGAGGAAGTGGAGGAGATGCTGGATTTACGGTAATCCAGAGATCCCACAGCCCCTGGGCCTCACCCGTAGTCCTTGTGCCCAAGCCAGATGGCTCAACCCGTTTCTGTGTGGACTATACGTGGACTGAATGCAGTCACAAAGTCCGATGCCCCCGATGCCCGGACGGATGAACTCCTGGACAAGTTGGGAGTGGTGACCTACCTTACGACTATTGACCTGACCAAGGGGTATTGGCAGGTAGAATTGACAGACAGAGCTAGGAGGGGGCGGCCTTCATCACTCCGATAGGCTTATTTGAGTTCAAGTAATGCCTTTTGGAATGAAAGAAGCCCCAGCCACTTTCCAAAGGTTGGTGAACCAGGTGTTGAATGATGCTGAGGAGTCGCCGTAGCGTACCTGGATGACATTGCCATCTTTAGTACCAGCTGGGAGTAACACCTTTCACACCTTAGAGAAGTGCTGGGCAGGATACAGAGGGCGGGCTCACTGTGAAAGCTGAGAAGTGTCAGGTGGCCATGGGAGAGGTGGCATACCTCGGACATGTGATAGGACGTGGACAGCTCCGTCCTAACCAAATAAAGATAGAAGTGATCCAGGCGTGGCCCAGACCAGAAACCCAGAAGCAGGTCAGGAGCTTTCTAGGGCAGCAGGGTACTACAGAAAATTTGTACCTAATTACAGTGCCCTGGCTGCACCCTTATCTGATCTGACAAAGAAAAGGATGCCCAAGAAAATTACCTGGGACCCAGCCTATGAAGAAGCCTTTACCAGACTGAAGGAGGCACTGTGCAGTGCTCCCATTTTGACAAGTCCTGACTATAGCAAAACCTTTATATTTCAGACAGACACCTCAGAGCGTGGGTATTGGGGCAGTACTGTGCCAGACATCCAGCAAGGAGGGACCACCCAGTAGCGCACCTGAGCAGGAAGCTTATTCCCAGGGGCAGCGTACTCCATGGTGGAAAAGGAGGCGTCTTACCATAGTGTGGGCCATAAAGAAATTAGAGCCATACTTGTATGGGCAGCGTTTTGTGGTGCAGACTGACCACAACCCCTGGTTTGGCTGGACTGAGATGGGAAAGAGCAATGGGAGACTGCTAAGATGGAGTCTTGCTTTGCAAGGAGATGATCTGACGATCATACATAGGGCAGGCATTAAGAATCAGAATGCCAATGAGCTTTCTAGGGTCTATGAGGAGTAAACTGATTTGGGAAGCTCATCCCATGTAGGGATAGATCCCCAAATTCAGTCTAGGTGGGAGGAGTGTGGCGTAGACAGCCCGTTCTGAGTGCTGTGTAATATTTTGTTTTTATATAAAATGTATTAATGACTGTCTCTGCTGAAAACCAAATGCTCTAGGAATGACCTCTCTCATCCCCAGATTTCAGCTGACAGATGCCAGCTAAGAGAAATGCTGACAGCATGTATCACACACACTCAGTTTTAGAGACAATATGTTACTTGGAAGACTTTAATCAAGGATCCTGTTTCTCTGAGTTAATTACAGACTGGTTTAAGTTAACTTTGTTAAGAAGAAATCATAAAAAGGTTTATGACGTTGAAGAGAAAACACAGGTTATTACACAGGAGTGTGAGGTTGTAAATGCTCCTATGAAGCCTGTGTGAGGAGGAGGCAGCATGGATCAAAAGAGATGTCATTTGAAACATGAGTCATGCTGAAGGATTGCAAAACTGACACTTTGAAAAGACTACTGTTTTATTTTTTATTAGATATATTTTCAAATATAATCTGACAGAGGAGGAGCTAGCTGACCTCATCCAAAAAGGGGTTGGCAAATGCAGCTTGAAAAGATTATTCTGTTTCACTACAGGGACATTTTTATCTGATTCTGACCAAGATAACATCTGAGCACTGAAAACAGGTATTTTGAAAGCTAGACAAAATCTAAATATTGTTATAGGAATTGCACTGTTTTAAACCTTGTTTTGTTTAAAGATATGTATGTCCTGTGATATAAGAGTTCTGTACTGTATGTTTGACGTATTATTATATATTTTAGTAAAACTCTAATTTTAGAAAACCTGGTCTGTCTTTGAATTGCTTTCTTTTGCTAAGAAATATTTATAGTTATAGCAGATAGCAGACATAAGCTTGTATGGTGGTACCAAACTGGAAAGAAGCGTTTTAAATCTGAGGTCTTTATTAAAGTTTTAAAGGGTTCATTTCTGCACACCTGGTTAGGTGCCTGTAGGCAAAGATATCTGGCCCCTGAAGACAGATATATCTGAGCCTGTGTATTGGGTATGCTAGCAAGAGGTTAACAAGAGGTTAAATCCTCCAGAAGTGAGACCAAGGTTGATCCGAACTCACAAAAACAGACAAGAGGTTACCTTGTCTGTTAAACTATTCACAAGACTACGCTCAGAGGTTGGCACTTTGGGAGTAGAGGACCTGACCTGCTGAGTGAATCTGTGACATGGATCACATATCCCCGGTCGTGAACCTCCAACTCCGTGGGATCTACTACTGGTTTGGCACAGCTCATGGGCAGCCAGCCATTGAACCCATGCACAAGTGTGAGCTGTCACACTTGTCATGGAAGATAAGCCTTCCTGGTGGCTATCACATCAGCCAGAAGGACAGGGAGCTCCAGGTGCTTCGGTGGACTCCCTTTATCTGGTCTTTCACAGGGACAAAGTTGTCCTGCGCCCCACCGAAATTCCTTCCGAAGGTGGTGTCAGAGTTTCACCTTAACCAGGTGTTGACTCTGCCAGTATACTACCCTAATTACACCTCGGAGGCCGAGTACAGGCTCCATACTTTAGACCTGAGCGTGCTCTCCCCTATTATAAGGAGAGGAAGGTGGAAATTCGTGGAGAGATTCACCAGCTGTTTGTCACCTACGCTGAAGCTGCTTCTGGCAGATCTGCAGCCAAACGGACCATAGCAAGATGGATTACATCATGCATAGGTCTGTGCTATGAGTTGGCAGCGGAGCCTCCCAGAGGATAAGAGCTTATTCTACCCACCATACTGCTGCTTTGGTGGCTGCTGCCAGGACATCCTTATCCAGGAAATCTGTCGGCTGCTACCTGGAAGTCAGCAAACACCTTCATTACCCACTACCACATCGACCTTGAGTCATGCCGGGTGCTGGTTTTGGGGCCTCGGTTCTCCAATCTCTGTTCCCTAAGTAGGAGGTGTGCGCCTTGCCTCCCTCCTCCCAGAGACCTGCTTGCAGTCTGCCAAACAGTGTGGATGAACAACATATCCACGCTCCTGGAAGAACAGGTTACTCACCTGTAACAGTAGTTCTAGGACTGGTATATGTTGTTCATCCACAAGACCCACCGACCTTCCGGCTGCGGACACATACAACCTGGCTTTCAGCGGGCTAAGATCTGGCATCATGGGGTGGAGCTGAGGTATATAGCACCGGGTGGGTGGGAGAAGCCAACTGAAGGCTTCCAGCAGATTTAAAGTGGAAGGGACAATGCCAGACAGTGTGGATGAACAACATATACCACTACTAGAACTACTGTTACAGGTGAGTAACCTGTTCTTCCTGTCCTTTAAACTGCACAGGCCCCTTGATTTGACCACATAAGGCTGTTCCTATTTAGGAGAGACAAGACAGGGAGAAGGGGTTGCACTGTAGTGATGGGGAATCAAGGCCATGGAGGTGTAGGGTCACCTGGAGGAACTGGAAGGGCTGGAGGTGCTATGTGTCATCCTGGAGACAGGCTCTGGGGCCACTATCCATATCAGGGTAGTGTACAGACCCCAGCATAGTGAGAGGAGTTGGATAAAGCACTTGGGGTGGCCATCATCAGAATGGCAAGTAAGTGGGAGGTGCTGCTAGTTGGGAGGTGCTGCTAGTTGGTGACTTCCGTCTGCCAGACATGGAGTGGAGCCTTCCAACAATGACTTTGGCATGGAGCAGGCCTTTTCTTGACTCCTGCAAGGGGCTTTCTCAGGGAGATAGTTAAAGAACTCGCCAGGGATGGGGTGGTGCTGGACTCCGTGTTACAACAGAGAGACAGCGCTGAAAGGCGTCACAGTGGGCAGTCCCCTAGGTGCCTGTGATCACCGTACAGTGTGGTTTAACATAAAGACAGGAGCAGTGGCAAACCACGTGAGGATGAGGGTCCTGGACATGAGGAGGGCAGATTTTCAAGAATTGGGATTATGCCTCAGAAACTGTCTCTTTGTGGGGGGTGGGATTGCCAGGGATGGGTAAAGGCACAGTGGGTTACAATGAGGCGGGCATAATTAAGGCATCCAGCCTCTGCTTGAAGGAACTGAATAAAGCAGAAGGAAAAAGAGACTGTTATGGTTCTCTGAGGAAGTGGCATTCAAGAGGTATACCAGGAAGGTATACCAAGTGAAACAGAGGAAGCAGATAAGGTGATTGGGAAGAAAAGGCACAGACAAAGAATGAAAAGCCAAAGGGTAGCTAAAGAGGATAACGCTTTCTTCAGATACATAAGTGAAAAGAAGAAATCATTGGGAGGATAGTGAGGATTAGGAGGTGGTGGGAAGACAAAGTACCAAGAAAAGCTGCCATCCTGAACAGGTACTTCTGCTCAGTCTTATGAGGGTGGGGGAACCAGTAGAGGGGCAGACCACTAGGGAATAGCAGGAACAAGGGTGGGGGTGAGGTGGAAAAGTCCGTTTTCTGAGGAGAGTCCTGAAGAGACTTAAAGCAGTAAGGTGAACAAGGCTGTGGGACTGGATGAGATACACCCAGCGGTACTAAAGGAACTCTGGGAGATGCTAGCTGCCCCTCTGAAGGCATTATTTTTCTTTCCATATTGCTTTTCCTCTGCGGGAGGATAGCAGGCAAGGCTTCGTCTCTTCACTTGACAGGGCTCAATTCCACCATTGGTCGCACACGTCCCAACCCAGCAACCCTCCTAGGCATGTTCCTTCATGGATTCCCCTGTGGTGGGCCTGGGAAGAGAGGAGGTCATCCTCCCCATCTCCAGTGAATAATCCAGTTAGCCGGGGAGCTCCTGAAGTTGGGAGCATGGCCAGGGCTTCAAAAGAGCCTGCTAGTGCCCCTTTTCCATTTTATCCCTTCCCCATTGCTGGGCGTGTGCATGTGGAGGAGTGTGCATGCTGCAGGTCCCCAGCACACTCCCATCTTTGTCACCCCGGACCCACACTGCCACCAGGCCTCCACCTGGCGGCAGTTGTTTATGAATAACAATCCACCCACCCTGGGAAAGGAGAGCTGTCCTCCAGATGCTCGATCCTCTCCCTCCTAGCCAACCTCTGATGACCTGAGTCTGCAACCAAACACGAGTCGCCAGCATGGCAGGAGGTAAGGTTCCCAGCCCTTAGCTTTCCACACCACTGGGCTCGCTACTGATGGCATTATTTAACAGTTCACTGAAACAGGTATGGTTCCTGAGGACTGGTCCCCTGCATAAGAGTGGCAGCAAGGAGGGCCTAGCAACTGCAGGCTGGTCAGTCTCGCTTCAGTGGTGAGGAAATTAATGGAAACCCTGCTTAAGGAAAGTCTGGTAGAGTATCTTAAATCCAGCGGGCTGCAAGACCACAGGCAGCATGGATTTATGGGTGAAGTTTATGCCAGATGAATCTAGTGGAATTTTTGACTAGGTGACAAGGGAGATAGAAAAGGGAGAGCAGTCAACATGGGCTATCTGAACTTCAGCAAAGCCTTCAACACTGTGCTGCCCAGGAGGCTGATAAAGAAGCTGAAGAGCCTAGGAGTGGGATCGAAGTGGTGAAGTGGGTTAGAAACTGGCTAATAGGAGACAGAGGGTGGTGGTAAATGGCATTCACTTGAGTGATTAAAGAGTAACCAGTGGGGTGCCACAGGGCTCCGTACTGGGACTGGACCTCTTCAATGTCCTCATAAGTGACACTGCAGAAGAAATGGAAGGAAGGTACGCCTTTTGCAGATGACACCAAAATCTGTAATAGGATGGATGCTCAGGAGGGGTAGAGAGGTGCACAAGGATCTTGTGGAAACTTGAGGAGTGGTCAAGAGCATGGCACTTGTGGTTCATTGCCAAAAGTGCAAAATCATGCACCTAGGGCCTAGGAACCTAGTAGTGGAGTATAGGATGGGGCAGTACTGATGGTCATAAAGTATGAAATGGACCTTGGGGCTGTCATAACTGATGGCCTCAAAGTGGCATGGCAGTGTGACGAACCAATTGGTAGGGCCAGTGGGGATGTTGTGGTGCATAGGAAGCGATCTTTCAGAGATCAGTCTTCACCATTAGTTATTGGTGGGTATAAGCTGGAAGCACCAGATCCTGAGGGAACATGTAGCTTTAGCTTTTTCAGCAACGGGGCCTGATGGAGACAGCGACACACTTCGATGCCGACGTACAACATGGCACTCACGGGTTGGTCAGTAACTGATGCCAGCCCCCAACCTCCTCAGTTCTGCTTTTCCTGCCATTGAGGCAACACCTCGTGTGGAGCAAAGTGAATGTTCTGCATCACACTCTGCTTGTTGTTAAAGACTCATCATGGCACCATACCAGTCCATTCCTGTCAGGTTGTACCACCTTTTTATTTTTATTTTCAGTGCAGTGTTGGGTGCTTTTCTTTCGTTTTGTTATTTTGTTCTGTCCCAGTCATGTCTGGTCCGAGGCCTAAGAAAGTCAGTTCTAAGGCTTCATCGTCCCTTCTTGACAAGTCGATGACCATTCACGGATCCTCATGACTGTTGTTTTGGTGCCTGGGTCCCCATCATGACATAGCTGCGACACTTGCTTTTCGATGGATTTTCGCACCCTCTCTCAGTTTTCAGTGAAGTTGGGATGGGACCCCCAACTTTTGGAGGGCAGCGTCACACCTGGTACAGCAAGGCCAGGACCCTTTGCCCTTCCCCTGGCCTCATCCCAGTACTATACATACTGAGGACCAGGCCTCTGTTGTTTTGGGTCTCACTGAGACCAGAGGCCTGCACAAGAGGTTGGATGGACAGTCAGCCCCCTCAGGGGTCAGCTGAGCACCTCTTGTATTCTGATGCCCCTTGAGACCAGGACACCCCCAGTGCTGAGGTCTCAGCAATATGCTAGGCATGTGCCAGGGTACCCTCAGCAGCATCAACCAGCACTGCCTCAGCTCCGAGATTGTCCCCAGTGTTGATGAGTGGGGCAGGCGCCACTGGTGCCACTGGGTCTCCTTCCCGACACCATCCTCAGTGCCAGGAGAGGAAGAGTTGTGGGGTTGCTTTGTTGGAGATCTCCTTGATCTCTTCCTCAAGTTTGGACAAGGATCGGGATGATCCTGATTGGCGACCAGGCTCTCACAGGACCTCCCAGCTCTCCTAGGCCCAGACTGAGGCCTTCCGTGCAGCTTGCTCCTCTTCTGTCCAGCGCAGATGGCGGTGCCACTCTTCTGCGTCTGCTGGCACCACTTGCTGTGCCACAGGCCTCCAGGTGCCGACTCAGTGCCAGCTGTCCACAACACTAGGTCTACCATCGGTTCAGCATGCGGTGCTGCATCAGGCTCCGAGGATGGTTCTGGGATTGTGCTGGATTCTTTCTGCCCTCCCCTCTGTGTGCTGCTGCTTTGGAAAGGTGCCTCTCTGAGGGGTAGATCTCTGTCTGCCAGGTGGGAGGCGGTGAGGTTTCATTCGGCACCACTGTCTGTCCCTAGAGTACAGGAGTCTCTGGGTGCAGTTGGAGTGCCGAGTCAGCCTCCTTTCCCCTCCTGGTGGACAGGTCTACAGTTGGGACAGGGGCACTGTAGTGGACCAGAATGGCTCTGGTCTCCTCACCAGGGATCCCCCAAGGGGCACCACCATGTTCACTCTTCACCAGTTTGACATTCTCTGGCGGGCGGGCTGTGCAGCCCCCTCCCTCAGGAGAGGTGTGCTGCATGCTCCCACAGCCCTGGTAAGAGGACCTGTGGTCTTCCATGGCCATTCTCCTTCTCCTTCTCACTGCCTCCCCCTTTCTCCCAGGTCTTTCAAGCCCCTTGGGCTCTTGACATGTGAACAGTACAGTGCTATGGCGGCTGCATTTCCCATCTACCTTGGGTCCATTGATGAAGTCATTTTGCACCTCCACCTTCCCTTGCACAAAACTCCTCTGCCTCATCGATGTCTTTCTCTGCGGAAGTGGACATCTCCACCCACATCTTATCAGATGCTGATTACTCTAATGAACAGTTCCTCTTGACAATGCTGAAGGCGTCATCTTTCCCGTTATGGAGGTCACAATCCTGCATGTGTGCGCTGTCCTTCTAGGAGGAGCATAGATCAGAATCCACTGTGGTGTCAACTTTTCATGGAGAGTCATACAGTGTCTGGCAGTTTCCCTCAGCCTCTGTTCCAGCCCGAAGGAACTGACAGCGCAGGTACTGTGCACCTCCAGGGCTCCAGGATCTATGCCCCACCCTCTTCAGGCCTGGAGTGGCTGGACACCCCTTCCAGGCATTGTCACCCGAGTGCAACCGTCCCCAAAATCTGACTCTGCGAGTTTGGTTGCTGGGTTAGGAGAGTTTTCTCTAGCCTCAAGTTTAGTGGGAACCACGATCTGCATGAGATGGATGGCACAGCATCGTCTTTCCCAGCTGACACCCTTGATCCAGCATAGGGTGATTGCCTCACCTTTCTGGGGGTCCATTTCTTTTTCCATGAGGTTCAAACATGAGCTGTCAGGGCACTCTCCCTCTCCCAGGCAACGGGAGCCTCCGCCCGACCCTGATCAGTCTCGGGTCCCACTGGACCTGTAAAAAAAAAGTCCCTTCCTCCTGTGCTGTTCCTTCAGAGGGCTGAGGGAGACTTTTTCCCCTTAGGGAGGTGCCAGTGCCACCTAGGTGGTGCTTGGTACTCACCACCAGTAATGAATGGTGAAGATTGATCTCTGAAAGATATGAAATTACGTACTCACTGTAATTCTTGATCTTCCAAGAAATTTTCACCATTCATTATTGCCTCACCCACCTTCCCGTCATGGCCAGGCTTCTAGGCAGTGCCACCTCCCTGTTTGCCTTTTCCCTCACTAGGCCGATATTCAGCTGGCACCCTTCAGGCTCTGGATTTCGGTCAGAGAGGAGGAGTTCTCCTTCTTAAATTTTAGAGGAGAAGGCAGACATGAACAGCTGACCTCTTTTCCCTCCTCCTTATAGAGAACACCTTTCTCTAGACCACCCAGGGATCACATTGGCTGTGATTCTAGAGGTGCCAGTTCACCCTGTTTTCTTGTAGGGGCTGATTCTGAATTCTGGATCAGACCAGCTCAGTGTTATGGTATTGTTCCATGGCACACTATGCCTATTAGGAGGCACATGTTGCAAGGTTGGACCAGTTTGCAACTCATTCTTATTATTCTGCAGGATCCTTGTTTTTCCTGGGACCTGCAACTTGGTGGGTCACGTTCCATGGGGTTGGAGCCATCTTTTCTACTGCCTATTCTGGGGACCTTTAAGTGGTACCTTGGCCAAGCTTTCTTCTCTAACCCTTATGCCTTAAGAGTAGCTACCCATCAGAAGTACCTTTTGGATCATCTTTGGGAGACAGAGAGAGAGAGAGCTTCTTCAGAGTCGATTTGGAGTTCTTCCTCTCGGGTCAGGTCATAGTAGTGATGTTGCAGACACTTTGGACTTCTCCATCAGGAGTTGTGGGTCCATTGTGGTCTCTCATGCATAAATTTCATTCGCACTCAGCCAGCCTGGTGGCACTGAGGGCTGAGGCGCTGGACACCATAACTCACACTACACCATTGACCAGGTTTGGGAATGACCTTGGGTCATGGGGGGCATTACAGGGTGGGAAGGGAAGGGTGGGAGCTGGATCAAGTGTTGGCTGCCCTCTCCCGGATAAAGGTGGGGTCGCCCGCCCATAGTCCACGGTCTCCAAATGGAGGTTCGGTGCTGGCACAGGTAGTTAGCAGTGCGACTGGAAGGGAAGGGCATCCCAAACAGTGTGCATGTGCCACCACTGCAGCAGCGTGGCAGTTGAGGGGCGATGTGGGCGTAGGGGCCAGAGAAAACCTGTATAAAACACAGAAACTATATGGGAAAAAATTCATTCTACGCTTCTTGTCCGCGACTGCATGTCCCTTAGGTCAGAGATTAGTGCCTTCCCTTCAACTGCTTCCTCGACCTTCCTTGGAGACAACTCCTCTTGTCCTCCAGGATCCTTTCCTCAGTCCCAGGTGAATCCTACTCTGGGGGAAAAAAAGGGATGGGACACTAGTAAGGTGCCTACCCTTGTTTGCTCCTCTCAGACTCCTTATGCCTTATAGGATAGCTCCACAGAGAGTCCCTCTGTGGACCATCTTCAACTTTTCTAGTCTAGATAGGATGATGAGTTTGTCCCCTAATTGGGGTTAAGGGATCATTTTCTCCCTCCCTAGTGCTCTGTCTCTATCTCTCTCTTTCTTACTTTTGGCTTGCCAGTGGCTGTTGTACCCCTGGCCTAAAGCCCCTCCCAGAGTTTTTGTGCCTACCCCCTCTCTCTTTCCCTCTGGTCGGCTTTAGGTTTCAGTTTATATCCTTTCCTTTTCCTGTCCCTTGGGCTCCTTGCCCCACCCTCCCTTTTCTCTGATCTAGATTTCCTCTCTGGTGAGTAGAACTGAAATGAATGGGGCCAGTGTCAGTTGCTGGCCAACCCATGGGCCACATTGTCACGTTGGCCTCGAGGTCAACATCTCTGACACTGTCCCTTCTCCCGAAAAAGCTTAAAACTGCATGCTCCTGCAGGGTCTGGCACTTCCAGCTTATACCCACCAGTAATGAATGGTGAAGATATCTTGGAAGATGAAGAATTACAGTGAGTATGCAATTTTAATTTATCTCCAGTAGGAGGAGGAGGTGGTGTTACTGTATCGCTTGCTGGTTAGATCCATCTGGAGTACTGTGTCCAAGTTCTGAGGCTACACCTCTGAAGCCAAAAAGGTTGGAGGCAGTACAGAGGAGGGTAACTAAAATGTTGCAGGGTTTGCATGAGAAGCCCTACAAGGAGATTGAGGGATCTCAACATGTGCACCCTACAAGAGAGCAGAGTGTAGAGTCCTACAAGTACTTCACAGGAGTGAACAGGGTGCAGAATGGGAGTCTCTTTAAATGAGAAAGAGCACTGGGAAGAATGAAGGGGAGTTTAAAAACAATGTGAGGAAGTACTACATCAGTGAAAGGGTGGTAGACACCTGGAAAGACTGCCAGCAGAAGTGGTAGAATAGAAAACAGCATGTGTGGGATAGACATAGGGAGTGTTAGTAAATAGGCAATGAGGGGTAGGGTCATGGACATCAGTTACCAGTCACGGTCTGTGGAGATAGATTAGGCAGGGACCATCTTGGTGGGCCAGCGGTCCTTTCTGCTGACAAATTCCACATTTCTAAGGGCTGAGGTAGCAACTTTGGCTTCCCTGGCTTATAATGGTGCAGTTATGATATTTCTACCAGATTCCATGTTTAAACTGAAGAATCCCAGTTAATGCATTGGATAATTCTGATGAAGGAGCTCCAGTTCATTTTACCCAGATCAGTTTTTTGTCAAACATGGCTCCAGATATCTACCCGTGTATTCAGTTGCCACCTCTAGTATTTGTTTGCCAATGGTCCAACTGAAGGTTTCCTCACACTTCCTGATGGGTAATATTTTAGTTGTTTCTATATTTATTACCAGTTTGGATTCATCACATGTTCTTTTAATAATGTTGAAGGAGAACTGCGTTTAATCTGTAAACCATTTTCCCCTGTAGCTGCTGTTCTTTAAGTACTGGTTCTATTTATTCTGTTGTTCCCTCTATGCAGACCTTTTAGTAAACACGGGGTGTTTCTGACTTACATTCTGATGTTCAGTACCATTTTGGAACTGTATGATACACTTTATGTCCCTCTCAGTCCCAGAATTCCATAATGGAACATGAATGCATCGTGCCAGCAATGGAAGAGCTGAGCAAGGGACGTAAACTACATCATGCAGTTCTAAATGGCACTTACTACCTGTGTGTAGATTAGAAACACCACCACGATAACTAAAAAGCCCATAGAGATGGAACAGTAATAGAATTGAAACCAGTAGTTGAAAATGTATTTATTTTGTTTTATTCAAAATTTGGTAACCAGGAAAGGTACACTGAGCCGAGGCTTGTTTCCAGGTGCGACCGGGGACATGGGTAACAATTACATATGAGGAAATGTATATGTATCCCCCATACCACTTATAGCAAGAAGGACACCCCAAAAAAAAACAGGAACTAGTACCAACATAGGGCATACCTTTTACTTTTCAAAGGCTGGTACCACCCTTGCATTACGATGTATACCAGACTCATTCTAGAGGAAGGAGGGGGTACAAGAACAAAACACATGAACCCTTTGTAAAATTACAACCCAGGCTCCGGTGGAGGCTGCTAGGCATATGCTAGATCTAAACTGCTGAGGGGGCCCCAGCAAATCCAACACCAGAAGCAGGAATTGGAACATCCAGAACAGGAACTGGGATTGTGCAGTATAGCTTTATTTAACAGATGGTAGAGAAAAAAACAATAAAAATATGTTGTGGGTGATACATTTTATTAGACAAACAAAATTATTTCTGAGACTAGCTTCGAGAGATAATACTCCCTTCTTCCGGTCAGACTGAAAACAGTTGAATAGCATGATAGATATAGAGGTTGGATGTGGATTCAACACAGACTAGCTGTTTACACATCAAAGCATTATTTTCAATTCACATTCCTTACAAACAGGAAGACCCTAATTGTCATTGGAGTGTGTCTGTTGAAGAGCTCAACTTATAAGCTCAAAGGGCAGCTGCAATTCAGCTGGACCATCAATTAACATTTGTAAAAATTAAGACAGGCAAAAATACCATTATCTTTAGAAGGTACCTGTTAAAAGAGTCAGATGGTGCTGATGTGATAGCTCAAGGAGGAACTCTGGAGCACAGTTTTAAGCATAATCACTGGTAATGTGCTAAAAAAAACAACAGCTTTATTAAGTCCTTTTTCTTTGGTGTCAAAAATTGTATAATTTTAGTTCAAATGTTAGACGTTCCTGGCTGTTTTTGAGTTGCCCTTTTTTTTTATACTCTATTTCTCTCCTTGGCCTGGGGTGGCAGGTCCTCTTGCCCGAGCCCCCAGCCCCGTCCCCCACTCACAGCTTACCCTCTCTCCAGCGACTCAGCTGCCCCCTGTGGTGGGGTGGCAGGATCCCTCAACCTACCTCACACATGAATCCAGAGCTGGAGAGGGTTACTGCCCATTGCGGAGGCAGCACTTGCAGGCTCGGCTGTCATGTAGGCATACCCAGATCACACTTTTTCCTCCTGGTTTTGTCCCAGAGCTAAGGCATGTAATGACACCACAAGGAGGAGCGAGCACGCATCTGCGTGCTCCTCCAGGCATCTGTCTTTAGCTCTGCCCCCTTGTTGTGCCAACCCCAGCCTCTGCTAGGGTCAGGCGTGCATCGACTGCAGTCCCCCTCCCCAGAGAAGGTGCAATCCAGTGGACGCTCAATCCCTCTCCCATGCTGACCCCGGGCCATGCTCATTCCCAAACACGAGTCGCTGGCGTGAGTGCGAGGTAAGGCATCTAGTGCCTCAACCCTCAGCACCACGGGCTGGCCTTCAAGTTGCCTTTAACACTCTGACAGTAAAATCACTGATGGAGTGGTCTGGTCTTCTGAAATGTTGCCCTACTGGTGTATTTTCATGTTTGTGGGTAACTGTGAATCTGTGGTGATTCATTGTTTTGTGTTCCTTTCAGTTTCACCAATATAGCAGCCTTCCTCGTGTTTTCTACATTGTATCATATATACTACGTTGCTAGAAGAACAGGTATCTGAGTTTTGGAATGTAAATGTTTTCCATTTACGAATGACACATGTCTCAGGAGAAATATGTGTACACAGTTCGCAGTGAGATGCTTTACATGGTTTTGTACCTTTGTCACTTAGCTGGAGCTCTGTGGGAAGTTTGTTTCGCACTCAGTTTCTGCTTCAGGTTTGGTGGTTGGCAGAAGGCAAGCACTGGCGGAATGGGAAATATATTTTTAGAGTCTCATCTCCAGACAGTAAAGGCTGTAGATCTTTAATTTTTTCTGTAGTTTTTCCAGTTCTGGATTGTAGGTTACAATCAGAGGTGTGCGTTCAGATGTTCTTTGTGGCTTGTACCTTAGTAGTTCTTCCCTAGGCCTATGGAGTGCAGAATGAATATTCTGTCAGTGGTGCTAATTTTATATCCCTTTTGCTTAAAAGATTCATTTAGTGTTCTAAGATGTTTGTCCCTGTCCTCTTGGTTTCAGCAAATTTATTTTATTTATTTTTGATGACCGGGTAGGTGCACTAGACACAAGAGTGACTATTTTCAGGCATGACCGGAGGTCAACAACACATAGAAATACAGGTACATGGAAATACAGTGTCAAGAAATATACAATACATCACATATCAGAGTGAACAAGATTAAAATAATAATGGTACCAAGGCACATAAGGTGTATTATACAAATAGAATGTAGGTGCCCATGAGTAAACAGCTATAGTGATATCACATTTAAAGTGCAAAAATACCACAGGGTATCATTACAATGTAATAGTATCATACAATCAGCTGAACTGAAAAAAAAACAGTTTTGGGAGGAGGTAGGGAGAAAGGTAATGCAGAATATAGCCTAGCGAGAGTGAGGAAGAGAGGGAAGGGATGGGAAGAAGGGGTAGGATAGAAAAAGTGGGGAAGTGGAAAGGAGCAGGGTGCCAACTCATTCCACAGGAAAAAAAGGGGAAACTGCAAGGCTGCACAAACAGAAAGAACTAAGATCTACGGAGGTTGATACAGGTGCATTGATCATGTACGGAAAAAGAGGGAATGGTGCCTCTTCTTAAATGTAGCATGACTAGGTGCCATGCGTACATCTAGGGGCAGTGAATTCCAGTAATTGGGAGCTACGTGCGAGAATCCTGATTTCCTTTGGTAGTTCTACATCTGGGATGCTAAGCAAGGAGAGGTCAGGAGATTGGAGACCATAGGAGATGGGCTGAGGGGTCAGCATGGAGACAAAGTAATTAGGCATACTGGACCACGGTATAGTGTCCAGAAGGTTCCCAAGAGAGGAGCCAGTGTTCAATGGGGGAGGCCACTGTAGATCTGAATACAGTAGGCAGTGATGTCTTAACCTAGGGATGCAGAGGCGATCGGCATATATTATTATAAGTTGTGTCCCACCTCTGAAGAGTAGCCTTTGGCATTAGTATAGATTACGGATCCATATGAGAGTGCCGGAGTAGGATTCCTCTAGCAATGGCCAACCTTGCAGAAAGGGTTAGAATATGACTTGTTTTATAGGCTAATCCCAGTTTGGCATTGACAGCCACATGTGGAGGTTATATGGGTGTCATAGGTGAGGATTTATCAAGCAAGACACCCAGATATTTGAAAGAAGTTACCATCTCCAGTGGGGAACCATCAGCCCAGAAGACCTGGAAAAATTCCGGCTCTGTTTTAGTTTAATAGAAGACCCAAAGAGCATAGCCTGGGTCTTGCCAGCAGTGAGAACAAGCTTATTCCTGGTGATCCAGGACTGAATATTTAGTAGATCCATAGAGAGCTTATGGTTAATAGATTGAACATTGTCTGAGCTAGTGTAAAGAACAAGGTCATCGGTGCAACAACGATGAACAGCAGGACGATATGTTTTGTGCTATATTATTAATGAAGATTGAGAAGAGAAGGGTCCTAGGATAGATCCTCTGGTACACCAACATTAATGACTGCTTTTTGGAGGTGGAGAGTTGAATTTACAGCTTGAGTCCTATTTGATAGGTAGCTATGGAACCAGGTTACATCTCCAGTTGAGAAACCCAGGGTTTGGAGATTAGCAAGCAGAAGAGGGTGGTTAATAAGGTTGAAGGCTTAGTCAGATCGATAAATACTGCGCCGGTTAGATGACCCTGATCCATGGCACCGAAGAACATCATTTGTTAGCTGTAATAAAGCAGTCTTAGTACTGTGGCCTTTTCTAAAACCATGTTGATTTGTGTAGAGGGTTATACTTGGAAGGTGGTCTGATATTTGTGCTGATCTGAGCTTCTCAAGAACCTTATTTAATACTGACAGTATAGCTATTGGTCTATTATCAACAATATCCTTTTGTCACCTTTATTAAAACTGGTGTGACTCTGGCCATTTCCATATATCAGGCACACGCCTTCACTCAGGGACAAATTGAATATTCTGGACAGCGGTCCTGCAATGAGCAGTGCTGCCAGCTTTAAGAGTTTAGGTTCAAGGCAGTCTGACCCAACAGCAGTACTGTCTGATGTAGAATTGAGATGTTTGAGGACATCTTTCTTCAAGACAACTTTAAAGTAGAAGGGGCGTCATTTTGTATTCTTCTGGGTGGGGATCCAGAGATTAAGTTATCAGTAGAAAGTAGTGGTATAACTGGAGAGGTCAGAAAAGTGAGAATTAAATGCATTGGCAATAGTGCCTGGGTCATTACAGTGAACACCTTTCAGTATCATGTCACTGTTCAGGAGGGTTTGCTTTGATCCGAGGAAAGTTTTGATATGAGACCAACATTTCTTAGGGTCACCAAGCCACATCCATCAGAAGGCCCTTACAGTATTAGCTTTTGCATGTCTTATTTGTGTTTTGCAGTTCAAGCGCTGTTCTCTGTAGATGTTAAAGTCTGCTGTGAGACTGGAGATTTTAAACTTTCTCAGCATTTGTCCCTGTTTTTGAGGATGCTAGGAGGTCTTTATTCAGCCATCTGGTTTGTTTACCACATACGGCAGTGATGATTGGAGTATGCTTATCTTGAAGTAACACAAACCTACTCGGGAAAAGCATGGAGGCGGCATCTGTATTCGGTGATTGGTAGACAGGGGACCAGTCTGTGTGAGACACGTCATACAGAAAATGGGCCTGGTGTAAGTTGGCGTAGTTCCTAAAGCATATACAGTGTTGGGGGATGTGGAGGTAGTAGATGGACTCCATATACAGAAAACAGGGAATGATCACTGACAGTGTCGGCAGCATTCCTGTTCCTGCAATTCTATCCATGCGATTCATTAGTATCCAATCAATAAGGGTGCTGGAAACAGTGGTAGCAGATATTCTTGTAGGGTCAGTGATGGTTTGGTATAAATTGTAGCTCTGCACCAGGGATTGTAAGGAATTTTGGGATTTGCCAAGCCAGTTTAAGTCACCGAGAATAATGATGAGTTCATTTTTCCTGCAGATGCAGCCGTATGATCCAGTAACTCCACTAGCCCATTTAGCCCGCTTTTGGGGGATTATAAGCACAGACAATGTGAAGTTTCTTGGCTCCTAGTCTGAGTATGGTATGGATATATTCACACAGGAGTTTAGCTTGTCAGTTATCATAGTTAGGTTTAGATTGTTTTTGTAATAGATTGCGACCCCCACGCTTTGGAGGTGGCCTGTCCGCCTAAGAAGGTTGTAGTTTGGGAGCATGCAATAGGTATCTGGGATAGGGGTTTAGCCATGTCTCAGATAGAGCACATCGGGTAATAGTTTGCCACCCAAGCTTCAAGTTCTGCATGATTGTGGAGAAGGCTCCTAACATTAAGATGGATCATGTGTATACCTTTCATATCATAGCTAGTACAATTTAGAGGTAATTTACTTGGCATTGGTCCAGGGTTTAGCTCAGTGTCCCCAGACAGCAAGAGGACCAGCAATATGATGTACCCTAGGTTATGCAGGGCAATTTGAGTGCTATTACATCTGTAGATTGCAGTGTCAGTGGCTCAGTAGGTAGCACACTCGCCTCTAAGGCCAGGAGCTCAGAGGGCTGTGGGTTCAGTTCCCACATTGGCACTGGTTAATATCCCAGTACTGACACTTTAGTGCAGCATGAGAGGGTGCTGCACTTCTGAGGTGCCGTCTTCGGATGAGAGCGTTAAACCGAGGTCCCATCTGCCTCGATTGGTGGTAGTTCAGGTGGATGTTAAAGATTCCATGGCACTTATCGAAAAGAGTAGGGAATTTTCCTGGTGTCCTTGCCAAATTTCCTCATTCACTAAAATACCACCAACAGCTTAATCTGGTTCAAGGTCAGTTGGCATTCATCTGTATCCCTCCCCAGGTCGTGCCTGAAAATAGGCAGGATTTGTCTAGTGCACTTACCGGTCAACAAAACTAAATAAATAAATAGATATGCCACCATTTAGCAGCAGATGCAGTAGCGTAGTAGAAGAGTAGTCTAGGAGGAGCAGGAGTCACATCAAGGCCTCTTTCTGGTAGGATTAACATGTTAGATTAAGTGAAATCGTTTTGATCCATGTCCCTACTTGGAGGTGATTATTGAAATCAAGTACTGTAAAGATACTCAGTGATATCAGAGACAGGATAGGATGGCCTGGCTGTGTATAATCAATGTTTGGTGTGTGAGGAATGGTCGCATCGAACTGAGGGTAACGGCATGTGTCTGTAGGTTTCTTGTACACAGATGTTTGCAATGTTCCATTTTTAGTGTGACTGTGGTATCTAGGAAATGCACACACTTTGAATAATTTATTTGGAATTTTATGTAAAGATGGAATTTACTGAAGCTGTCAGAAATTGTTTTAAGTTTTCCTCTCCTGCTGTCCATATCATAAAGATATCATCAATACATCAATAATATTTTAATGGCCTATGATGTCGTGTACTAAGGAATTTTTCTTCTAGATTTGCCATGAAGAGGTTGGCGTACTGTGGTGCCATCCTGGTGTCCATAGCCATCCCCATATTTTGAAGGTAAATATCAGTGTTGAAGCTGAAATAATTGCGTGAAGGATGTATTCCATAAGTTTGGCTATCACATCTGGTGGATATTTGCTGTCTGTGGTTGCGTTTTGCAGGTATTAATAGCATGCTATTACGCCATCTCTATGAGGGATGTTGCTATATAAGGATTCAGCATCCATTGTAACTAAAACAGTGTCAGGTGGTAACTGGTCGATACTGTGCAGTTTGTTTAAAAAGTCTGTTGTATCCTGAATGAAGCTGTTTGTGTTTCGCACTAGTGGTTTGAGTATACCTTCTATGAGTCCAGAAATCCCCTCCGTTAATGTGCCAATTTCTGATATCATTGGTCTGCCAGGATTTCCAGATTTGTGAATTTTGGTAACATGTAGAAGGTTCCTAGTGTTGGCCTTGTTGGTATCAGATTATCCATTTCATTATGCACATGTTCTGGAAATGTTCTAATTGTTTCTTTTAATTCTTTAATGGATTTCTTTGTGGGGTCTGAGGTCAGCTTCTTGTAGTAGGTGTCCGAAGTTGCCTATCTAACCTTCTTGCATGTAGTTGCTTATATCCGTGATCACAGCTGCGCCTCCCTTATCTGCAGGTTTAATGGTGATGCTTTGTTGTTTTGTAGATCGTAATTGCTTTTCTTTCCAAAGGTGAGAGGTTGTGTAGAGCGTTTTCTCTGTTTTCTGGAGATTTGTGATTTTACCCTATGTCTAAAGCTGTCTGTATAGTTGTCCAGTTTAGAGTTACGTCCACTGGGTGGAGTGAAGTGGGAATGCTTCTTTTTGTGGCTGTAACTTCCATCAGATGAGCCCTCTTGATTGTGAAAAAATTCTCTCAGTTGTAACCTTCCAAAGAATTCCTCCAGGTCTGAATACAGTTGTATTTCATCAAGTTTTGAAGAGGGACAGAATGTCAGACCTTTAGAGAAACTGATATTTGTGGCTGTGATAGCAGATGGCTGGAGAGGTTAATAATTCCGTTGGACATGGTCACCCGATTGCCAGTCTTAGTGAGGTCTAATTCAGTGTTTGTTATGGACCCATATCTGAGGTGTGCATTCACTTCCATTTGGCTACTGGTGTGTGGCAAGGTAGGGTCCTCTGTATGCTGTATAGTTTTAATTTCGATTACTAAGGTCTTTGGCCCAGTGGTGCTGAGGATTAAGGCACTAGATCCTCACCTTGTGCCACGCTGGAGACCCGGGTTGAGGAGCGAGCCTGGGCCGCGGGGTCAGCAGGGGCGGGAGGAATTAAGCATCTGGCAGACAGCTCTCCCTTCCTGGTGAGGGTGCTACGGCACAGCGTTGCTCCTGAGTGACCTCTGGCAGCAGTCGGGGTGTCCAGGAGTAGGTGACATCGCTGCATGGCACTGGGGGCAGAGCTCGGCAGATGCTGTCCGTCATTGCCGTCCGAGCTCCGTGGGGGGTCAGAAGCGGAAAACCCGGCACTTGATAAGCGAAGAGTGGGACCAGTGGTTGGTGCCGCACCCAATGTCAGCCTTCCTGCTCCATCCCAGGCACTCCCTTGCCCAGTCGCTCAATTAGACTGTAGATAGGCGCCAGAAGAGTCAGCGGTCCTGCCCGGGGATGAGAGCTGGGGGTTGGGCTGAGCCAGGTGGTACAGTGGGGAGATGGTCCCATGCCTGGGAGGACAGTCTGAGGGCTTAAGGCATGCGGAAAAGACCGCATGTGAGTCCTCGCGGAGAGAGGTCAGGTAAGCCGGCAATAAGGGTCATAAAGAAAGTTAAAAAAAAAAAAAGATACTGAAGGTCTAAGGTTCCCTCTGAGGCTGACTGTTGTGTGCTCTGTGAGCTGGGCATCTCTCTTTTCTGTGTTGTTCTGGGAGCAGTCCACAGACAGGTGAGGTCCTCAGTTTCTATGTTACTGTCATTGTGAGACATGAAACTGTCATGCTCTTTCTGTAGGAGAATCTGTGCTTCCTTTGTTTCCTTTTAATTGCAGCTCGTTGTTCTCTGATGTAGAGACACTGGAGTTCTTTTCTAATTCTTCAGTTCTTTTCTGTTTTGCTGTTGCCAGTTTTGCAGTATTAGGCCAGTTTGTGATTTTATAATTTTCTTTTTCCTGTACAGTTGGGCCCCAGATATTCAGAGCAGTTGTGCCATTGCGCCAGCGCAACAACATACTTGCGCTCAGAGCCATATTCAACCACTGCAGCTGCGCGGCACTAGTGCCATTGTGCCATAGCACAAAAGCAATGTATGCAGCACAAGTGCAAGGGGCGTACCCATGAATATGTGGCGCAATGGCATATTCAACACAAAACCATGGCACAAGTCAGGAGCAAATCACAGGGTGCACCAGTCGGACTTGAGCCCATAAAACAGACTCAAACACACACACACACACACACCGCAGATCGCAACCTGGAGCAAACACAACAGCATGGGTGCAGGACCATTTCTGATAGAGCAGGTCATGAGGGGTGTGAGGAGGAGAGAGGAACAACAGCATGGCCGATGAAGGGCCTGTCGGTGGTATGCCCAACACAGACAGTACAGCTGCCCACCTCACCTTCGAGGACTACACAGATGTGGAGATCGTGAGGCGGTACTGCCTGAACAGAGGCGATTCTGAGGCAGCTTTGTGAGCTGTGCAGTGACGAGCTCCGCACCCACGGACGAGTCATGCCATGTCTGTGGAGACCAAGGTGACAGCAGTGATGTGCCTGCTCACCACAGGGCACCTTCCAGAGACCAACGGTGATACCACAGGGATCATCAGTGGCCACATCCGCCTCCTCACACAGTTTCTCAGTGCTCTGCTGTCACATGCTTCGGAGTTCATACGTTTCCCAAGCACACAGGCACAGCATACAGCAAACATGCAGGACTTCCACAGGGTGGCACACATGCCAGGGGCCATAGACTGCACCCACGTGGCAATATGCACCACCGGTCCAGAGGGATGGCATACATCAACAGGAAGGGGTACCCCTCCATCAACTGCCAGGTGGTGTGCAATGCCATGGGGCGCATAACCAATGTCTGCACCACACACCCTGGGGTGCACATGACACCTACATCTGGCACAGTTCAATCCTGTGTCAGAGATCTGAGCATAGGGACATCCCACAGGGCAACTGTTAGGTGAGCAAGGCATGGGGATGGATGTGGATGCAACAATGCCAGGGAGGAAGGCGGCGACGGGGGACAGGAGCCAGAGGGCAGCGGGGTGGGGGGCACAAGCACAGCGATAACCATATCTGTTCCCCACACAGTTGACAGTGCATACCGCGCTGTGGCCCTGGCTGCTCATCCCCTACCGGCACCCGTTCACACCGCGGAGGTGATTCAATGAGGCACACACTGCCACACCTAATGTCATTGAACATGTCTGTGGCATGCTCAAGATGCATTTCCGTTGCCTAGACAGATCAGGTGGTGCCACGTACAGCCCATTGAAAGCATGTGGCCTATTCCTGGCCTGCTGCATGCTGCAAAACATGCCCATTGACCATGGGATAGCTGTCCAGGTGGATGAGGGTGCCAGCAGTGGGGAAGATGGGGATGACGTGCGGAAGGGGGTGCAGCCACCCATGGGAGGCGGGACCCCAGGCTGGTGGAGGAGGCCGGGGATATAGGGCCACCATCACACAGGAGCATTACAGAACCGCAGGTAAGTGTAATGACACGCATGCTGAGCCAGCACAGACCACCACCCCACCCACAGGGCTGGACGGGCACATAGGGAGGCATGCAGTGACATGGGTACACACAGAATGCATGGAGGATGCAGAGCCACACAGATGCACACAGCATGGGCATGGGCATACATACACACGCACACACACAGGCTGCGGGACATGGCATGGATCAGGCGCATGGCGCGGGTGCACAGGCACAGCCAGCGTGGATCTGCACTCATCACACCCATGCCATAAGGCCCTGCAGCCCAGACACACACACACAGAGGTATCCACAACATACACAGGGCAACACCACACTTGTGTGTGCTATGCAACAGACAGCAGAACAGGGCAGCACACCCAGCAGGCGTGCAGCGTGGTGCCACAGCCATGTGGTGGCCATGCCCAGGCCGTTCAGCAGCCACAGGGTAGTGTCCAACACACTCGTGGGGGTGGAGGCCTGAGAACGCGACTGTGTCCTCAGTGGGGTGTAGAGCCAGCCAAACAGGTGTGGGGGTGTCGGGATGGCCACGCTAGAGCCCGCGCCCACGGGGGTTGCCAGACGCTGGGACCGCGGAGCTGACATTGCACTGTGGGGATCATGTGCATGACCGTGCCCAGTGGCTGCCAGCAATGCAAACCCAGCCACAGTGGTACCGGTCATGAGGTCCAGAGATGCAGTGGTGGCTTCCTGCACCTGGCAGAGCTCATCAATGAGCTGCGCGTGACCATTGTCCTGATGCTTGGCCAGCTGATGCACCTCAGCCCGCAGTGCATGGATCTCCATGGAATGCTGTGCCTGGTTGTCTACGGATGCCTGCAGCAGCGAGTGTGCTCAGCCAGCCTGTCAGCATCCTGTGCATCTTTGGCAGACACCGGCCTGCTGGGGACATTGCACAGGGGGCCGCACATGGGGTAGTGTGGATATGAGTGCACCAGCGGCGGCCCTGTGGCATGCTGCTCCATGGTCCCTGCATCCTGCCACCGCCATCCCTCTGTCAGCTGGTCTGTGGCTAGTGCAGCCACAACTGCAATAGCACCCCCACCTCACCAGGCACAGTGGTGGCACCACACACCACTGTGTTGGCAGGAACGGGGAAGCTGTGCAGCTGCGGCACACCACTGGACCCCAAATGTGCCTGTGACTCTCCCTGGACACTGTCAGGCACCACTTGTCCGATGCTGTCCAGGATCAGTGTCATCTCATCATCTGAGTCGGACACACCACTCAATTCGCTCACTACAGGCAGGCTCTCACCATCAGCAACTGGGCCAGTGCATTATCTGACTCAGCCCCAGGACATCCAGCAGCCCCTTGCTGTCCCAGCACAGTCAGGTCCTGTGCGGATCCCCATGGATGTCGATGACTCCTCTGCTTCCGGTCCCACGGTGGCATCCTCCTCCACAGGTGCCTCTCCGCGGAGCTGTGATGGTGCTGGAAAACAGAAACACAGGGTCAGCGTGTGTAGCACCCATGCAGGCAGGTCCTGCACCCAGGGGCACACGCTGCCAGGCCCCTCATCCTCCCTGTGCACCATGCCGAGCTGCACGCCTCACCCGCACAGCCCATGCCTGCATGTGACTGCACCAGTACCCCCCATGCGTCGTGTGTTGACTCATGGTGCTGCGAGGACTTCCACCCATCTGGAACACACCAGAAACACCCTCAATGGCAACACGGGTGATGGTAGCTGCCACCAGCTCCTCAGTCGCCGTCAGTGCTGTAGTAATGGGTGGTCCACTGTCCGTCCTGGTGCAGGATGCTCTGATGGCTGCCACCTTCTCCTTTATCCTGCGTTTGTCAGTTCACACCTTTTCCAGCACTCCTGGGCACTCTGCTGGTGCCTGCCAGGGCATTCATGTGGTGGCAGCTGCCTCACACCTGGCTGACCTGTGGTGTGTCATGCCCATGGCACCATTCAGTGAGAGCCTCCCTGTTGAGGTAGGCCTTGAACAGGAGCCTGCTGCTCCTCCTTTTTGAAATTGCTGTGTAGGCCATAACGTCTCTGACAGTTGCAGGGTACTGTAGCCATGGCGTGCAATGCTGCCACCAGGAGGCACGTAACTGGACAGAGGTGGAAATGTGCAACCTCATTGCACTTGTCCAGCCCTTCATGCCCCAGCTGTTTGGGCAGGTCCCACTGCAGCAGCTCTGTAGTGCGGTGGGACCATGTGGCTATGGACCTGGAGCAGTGCAGAGGTGTGAGGCGCACAGTGAGCAGTGCAGGCACTGTATGGTGACCTGCACCGCTGGGACCCTGAGGCTGCACGGCGTTTGCAGGCACGCATGCAGCATGAGGCAGTGCCACAGCCAGGTTAGTATGTGCATGTGTCATGCACGCACAGGGCAAAACTGTTGTGAGTGTACAGTTGCGCAACATATGCTGCTGCTGAGTGGGTCGACATGGTCCTGGCAGCCGTGTGTCCTGCATAGCTGCCACGCACAATGCAGCTGTGTTTGTTGCGGTTGTGCAGGCATCAGGGCCATGGGGCGATCGTTGTCCCGTCCTGCGCTATGCAGGTTGTGTGTTTGGGGGGCTGTGGGTGCATGCCTGTTCGCTCATGTCCACCTCTCTTGTTTCCTTCCACAGGACCAAAGGATCACAGGAGAGCCAGGGTGGCCGCAGTGCAAGGGCATGGTAGAGGGCTGCAGCTGGGCCAGCAAGACAGTGGCAGCAAGGTAGGCATTTTCACATTACGTTACTGTGTATCTGTGGGGTAATCTGTTGGCCACAGGGTCTGGTCATGGTGACCACAGCCATGTGTGGACACTGCTGTGGTGGGCACGCTGTCCGGTGGGCATGCCAGTGTTGCACTGCATGTGCTTGCACTGTGCCAGTGTCCACTGTGCAACCAGGGGTGTATGTGCACAATATCCACCATGTGTGTGGCCATGGGTACCTGTGGTCGCATCGTGGGCCTTGCCTGTGCACCCACTGCATGGCCCTGTGTGCCTGTATGCACCAGTGTGGTGTGCTGTGTGGATGGCTGGTGCGGCCCTCTGTGCAGTACCATTGTGGTCTGTCTGCTGGTGTGTGTCTCGCTGTCCAGTACACACTGTGGCTGGGCTGGGGATCTGTTTGGCATGTTTGGGGTCACATAGGGACCCCAACAGAGACCCAAAAGGACGACACTATCAAGGAAGCAGACAGGTATCTGGGGACCCTTACAGAGGGGGCCAAAGGAGGACATTCTCAGGAAGTAGGCAGATGGCTGGGGCTGGACAGAAGAAAGCAAGGGGAGAGGTGGATCGGACCTTAAGCTCAGTAACCACTTCAGTTCTCTTCTTCTGCTTGAGGATGACGTGGGTGATGTAGCCATGACAGGGCAGTTAGAGATGGAAAGGGAGTGGGGGCCAGGAGGCAGGGGCTGGATAGCAGGAAGAGCGGGGAACTTGGGCATGAAAAATGGGAGGCGGTGGATCAGAGCAGGAGGGGTAGAGGGAGGAAGCGCAAGGAGAAGGACCAGTTGGGAGGAAAGGGCAAGGGAGAGAGGGACCAGAAGTACAAGGAGGATACAGTAAGCAAGCTGAAGGTTTATGCCAGAGCACGACAGGTAAGGAGGGATGAGCGGATATGAAGGAAGGAAGGATGAGCCAGGCAAGTTTAGCAGATGGGGGAGGACCAGTTGTGAGCAGTGACGGTGGGGGATAGCGGGTACAAAAGGATACTTGGGGAGGAGGCATGGGATCGGAGGGAGGGGTGGCCAGGGTAAATAAGGAGGGGCAGCAGGGCCACCCAGATAAGGAAGGAGCAAGGAGCTGGCTGGGGAGGGCCAGTAGAAAGGATGAGGACATGGAAGGGGGAAATGGAGGAAAGGGGTGGTCAGAGTGCTCCTGCTGGGTGATTCCATGATCAAGGGTGTCAAATGGGATAGGGAGGAAAGCCTGCCCGGTTAGAACAAAATGCTTCCCTGGACTAACGGTGCACAGGGCCAAGCATGAGGTATATCAACTGGCAAAGGATTGTGGAGGTTCCCCAGACATACTGGTCCACCTGGGTACCAATGACATTGAGGAAAATAGTGAGTTAGAGATACAGGCAAGGTTCAGGAGCTTGCCAGGGGTCTGTCATGACATAGGAGGCATGATTTCTTCTCAGAAATCCTGCGGTGCCAAGAGCTAGTGGGGAACACAAGAGGTAGATTAGGAGATAAACCAGTGGCTCAGGGGTGGTGTGGGGCCAGGGGTATGGATTGATGGGGGACTGGGGGAGGCCTGGGAGGATAAGGGGCTATATGCTAGAGATAGGCTCCATCTCAATTTGGAGGAGGAAATCCTTAAGTTGAAAATGAAGGGTTCACTGGTGAAAGGTGGGGTTTAAACTTGTGAAGGGGAGGATGGGAGAAAAGGCTGTCGAGGGGTCCAATAAAGGAGGACTCTGTTTCTATCCTCTTAGGGAGCTGGAGGAATGCGGAAAAGGCCAACTGGTAAGGTGCTGACGGAGGAAGGCAGGAATCCCCATGGGAATGTGAGCAGGGAAATGGAACTACGGAAAGGGTGGAAGGTAGTCCTGCTAAATGCCAGGAGCTTGGGCAATAAAATGCCTGAACTCCAGGCGATGCTAACTGAGGGACAGGTGGATGTGACAGCGGTCAATGAGACCTGGGCCACCGCAGAGCACGACTTGGACCTGAACCTGGAGGGTTACACCATGTTCAGGAAGGACAGGGGAGGAGGAAGGGAAGGAGGGGTAGCAATAATAGAAACTGCATTGGCATAGGAGGTGGAGGAGGCAGAGGAACTGTGGTGGTGATTCGGTCACCTTGAAAACAAGGTGGGGCAAAGAGTAAAAATAGGAGTGGTGTATAGACCCCTGCACTGGCAGAGGAGCTGGAGGAGAATCTGGTGGCAGATTTTGGGAGACACTGCAGATTGGGCAGGCGAAGGATGGTGGTGTTGGGGACCTAAACATGCCAGGAATGGACTGGGAGACTATGACATCCTCGGTGGCCAGGGAACAGAGGTTGCTGGATGTCTTTCAGGACGTGTTCCTAACTCAGCAGGTGGGGAACCGACCAGGAGGTGTGGATACTGGATGTGGTCCTGGCAGACAGTGACCAGATTGGGAGTCTGGAGGTAGGGACCCGTTGGCGGGGAGTGACCATGCCACGGTCTGGTTCTGCCTGGACCTAGGAGGGTAGAAAGCTGCACAAAGACGGAGGTAACTAACTTCAGGGGCAAATTTCAAGGAAATGGGAAGGATCCTTAAGAAGCATTTGGATGGGATTGGGCCAGACATGGAGCTGACAGTGGGTGGGAAACCATCAGGAGGGTGCAGGATGCTACCAGCACCTGTGCAAGAGTAAGACAAAAATGCAGTAGGGCTCATAAACCCTGCTGGTGGACCAAGGAGGTTCAGGAGGTGGTGAGGGGAAAGAAGGCAGCTTATAGGCATTTCAAGTGCTCAAGGGTGAAAGGGATCAAGGGAGTACAAGCTGATGACCAGAGGGCCACTAGGGTGGTGAGGCGGTAAGGCAAGGAAGGGCAGAACCTGGCCAGGAAGTGGGAGAGGGAACAAGGGGTTCTTTAGATACACTGCAGAAAAATGAAGGGTGAAGGGGCAGATTAGCAGGATTAAAACAGGGGAGAGATGGGCACAAGACCGGGGAAGCAGGCTGAGGTACTAAATGAGTACTTCACCTCAGTTTTCATCAAGGAAAATGGGAGGGCTGCATCATACATGGGAGGAGATGGTGAAACTGGGGGGACCCTTGCCGATCAGGTGGGTCTGGGGGGCCATCACTGGCAGGAGGGGGCAGGCAAAGCAGGGGACGAGGTAGCGGAGGTGGAAATCACAGCAGAGAGAGAGTGAGGGAAGCCCTTAAGATGGAGAAAGCACTGGGGCCAGACAAATTACATCCCAGAGTGCTGAAGGAACTGGCGGATGTCCTGGCAAAACCCTGGCGGAGCTTTCACCATCTCTGAGGACAGGTGGGTGCCCCAGGACAGAAGGTGGTGAATATAGTGCCTAGTCACAAGGGAGGGATCAAGGGAGGTGGCAGAGAACTACAGGCCCATCAGCTTGGCGTCGGTGCTGGGCAAGGTGATGGAGGGCATTGGCAAGGAGAGGCTGGGGGGACCTGGAAAGGTTGGGGTGCCTGGAGGATGGACAGCATGGATTCGTCCCAGGAAAATTGTGTCAGACAAACCTTGGGAGGTTCTATGACTGGGTGACAGTGCCTTGGACCTGGGTAGACTGGTGGGCGTCCTCTATCTTGACTTCAGCAAGGCATTTGACTCTGTTCCTCACGGTGGCCTGTTGAATAAACTGGGAGGAATGGGGTGGGAACCAGATGATCAGATGGATAGGCAATTGGCTCCAGGACCGGACCCAGAGGGTCGTGGTTGGCAGAATAGTCTCATCCCCAAGGAGGATCATTAGTGAGGTCCCTCAGGGATCAGTCCTTGGGACCCTCCTGTTCAATGCCTGCATCTCTGACATAAGAAAGGGTATCAGAAGTGAAATGAGTCTCTTTGCAGATGACTCAAAACTGGGGCGGTGGTGGATGGGAGGAGGAGGGTGGCCCTACAGGGGGCCTGGAGGCTCTGGAAAGGTGGTCTAGAAAGTGGAAGCTGAGGTTCAATGCAGAAATGCAAGGTACTGCATCTGGCAGCCAGAAACCCGGCCAAATGTACACCCGGCGGGGAATGCTACAAGTCTCAATGGCTGAGTGGGACCTGGGGTGGTGGTGGTGGTGAATGTCAAGATGAACAACTCTGAGACTTGTAGGAGGGCAGCGGCCAAAGCCAACAGCATGCTGGGATGCATCGCTAGGATCACCTCCAGAAGGAGGAAGTGATACTCCTCTGTATAACTGCTTGGTGAGGCTGCACCTCGAGTACTGCATGCAGTTTTGGAGGCCACACTTAAAGAGGGACATTGAACTCCTGGAGAGGGTCCAGGAGAGGCAACAAAATGATCTCGGGCCTGGGGACAGGCCCTATGAGGAGGCTTGAAGAGCTAAATGTGTACACATTGGAAGACAGAAGGGACTGGGGGACATGATAGAGGTCTTCAGGTACATGAATGGGTTAAATAGGGGAGGAGCAGTCAGGGTGCTCAGAAGGAAGAGGGAGCAACTAGAGGGCATGGATGGAAGCTGGAGGGGATTCAGGGAGAAAGGAGGAGGTGCTTCTTCACTGAGAGGGTGGTGGAGCCATGGAATCGCTGCCCAGGGGGCTGGTGGAGGGTTCAGGAGGGTGGGACACGTACAGAGTTCTGAAAGCAAAGTCCTGTGCAGCAGGAATATCCGGGACTGGGAATGGAGAAGCCAGAGAGGCGAGGGGCAGTAAGGTCAGCTCCCAGGGTGTGGGCTGACCAAGCGAGCAGAACACAAATGACCATTAGGCCTATTCTGCTGGCATTTTAGTATGTTAGTATGTTGCTCATTGCCTGTTCTGTCCCTTCTCCTAGGTCTTCCCAGGATACGGCTGAGGAGGAAATGGACATGTGTGCGGGCCCTAGGAAGTCTGCTGGTGCAGCAGCGGCGCCTGCAGAGTCTGATGGTGTGGCTGCTGAGGGACACGCAGCAATACAGTGGGATGTGCACCAGCTGGTGGTGGCAGGCGTGGCCGGCTTTAGTCACATGGCCCTGTACATAGCCCCTGTTTGTCCTGACCTTCCCCTGTTACTCTGCCCATCCCATTGTATAGCCCCTGAACCCTATCCCCGCATCCCGTGACCTCCCTGTACCTTTTGTGCACTGTATATAGTTGCCATGTTGGCCACTGTTTCTTGCTGTTTTATTAAAAGCCTTTTACTGCTACATCACTGTGTCTGTGTTTCCTTTGCAGCTAGCATGTGGAGCCATGCTGCAGGTGTCTGTTGTGTAGTGCTCGGCCGTGTCCCTGGTGTTCTGCCACTTTCCCCTTGGCCACTGTGCATGTGTTCACCGGGCATGTGTCCCATGTCCCTGTCCTGTGCATGGCCCTGTGTATGTATCTCACAGTGGCCTGTGACTGCCCATGCACCTTGTGCCCTGCCGCCTGCCCTTCTGTTCACCTGTAGTGCTACCCATTTCCAGTGTGGCCGCAGTGCTGTGCCCTTCCCCACTCTGGGTGGCAGACTGTGTGCCCCTGGGTGGCCTGTGCCTCCTAGCCCCTGGACCATGGATCTCTGTGTTTGTGTGTTCTCCTGGCACCATGGCCATGTCACCCTGCGTCACTGCCTCGTAAGTTTCTCTTGCGTGGCTCTGCCGTTAGTGTGCCAGTGGTGCTGTTGTGTTGTCCTGCTGCTTGTGCCATGGTTGGTGGGCAGGGGTACTCTGTGCACCATCCCATGGTGCCCTGTGTTACCTCGGGGACATGGCAACTATACTATGCTGTGCCGCTCTGGTGGGGTACTGTGCCCCTATGCCCCTGTGCTTCCCTTGCCTGTGTGTCCCTGGTGGCCTGTTGCCTTGCTCAGCCCACTGGGTTGTGTGTTCAGCCTGGTCCACGTTGCATTCATGGTTGCACCCGGCATCTGTGGTTGCACCGTGGCACATCCTTGCTATATTCAGCCTGGTTGCACCAGTGCATTTCGTGGCACATCTTCTGAATATGGAGTCCGTTACCACATGATGCATCTGCATTGCTGCACCATACTTGCGCACTCCTTGGGCACAAGTCTGAACATCTAGCCCTTGGTGTACAAGTTCATTTCATAGTCTCTCACAGGTTCACTTGCAGAGTCATTGTGCATACCATGAGTTGTGTGTTGTGGCTAGTGGGTTCTTGATGAGAAGTCCTCTTGGAGTAACATTCCTTTTCTTGCAGGTTGAGAGGAAGAATATGTCACTGTTCAGTTTGGTTTCCTTCTTGGTCAGCTTGCTCAGTTTCCACTTTTACAGCTAAATGCGGTACCCTTCATGTCTGAAAAAGAAGAAATGTGGTAGCCATGTTAGTCAGTCATCAATGTGAGAAAATAACAGATATGTTGCAGGTGATACCTTTTATTGGACTAACAAAATTATTTCTGAGACTAGCTTTAGAGATAATACTCCCTTCTTCAGGTCAGACTGAAAACAGTTGAATAGCATGATAGATATAGAGGTTGGATGTGGATTCAAGACAGACTAGCAGTTTACTCATCAAAGCATCATTTTCAATTCACATTCCTTACAAACAGATGGTAAAACTAAAGCAGTAGTGGACCCCAATGGGTCAGTCAGGGCAGGACAGGTACACTTTACAAACTCTCCTTGCATGCAGTGTAGGTCGAGAACACAAAAGACACATCTTCCCATTTTCCAAATGGTGCACATAGTGGACACCTGGCCACACACCTGGACATTTTCCTTCCGTGAGTGCACATATTGTGAAACTAAGTCACACACTCCAAGAACTCTTCTTTGAAAATAGGTGCAATTAAGTGAAACTCAGCCATGCACCTAAACTTTCAGCACTGGCCTTTGCTAGGTAAAACTGGCATGCTTTATGAACCAGTTAGCCCTGCCTTCTAAGCATCCAGATGGTGCTCCTCTCACCCTTCACCCCAACTGACAGTCTCTGCCATTCCTTCAGGGTTACACCATTGAAACCCCCATTCCCCACTGAAATGCTAGAGGTCCCATAAATTACATTTCTAGGGATGTGGATATGTTGTTCAATCCACACTGTCTGGCAGGTTCCTTGCCACTTTAAATCTTGCAGGAAGGTCTTCAAGCTGGCTCCTCCCACCCACCGGGTGGTAAAACCCTTGGCTCCCCATGACGCCAGATCTTCTATACTGCTTGGAAGCTCAGGTTCCCTTCTTGGCTCGCGTTTTAGGCCTGGATCCTAATTGAGTTCGAAAATAATTTTAAAATTCTCTGAACTTGCGTCTTCATCTTCCCTCGCAGCTGCGATGGATAAATCCACTTCTGGCTTCGGTGGTGCCCTTGCGTGCAGAAAATGTCCCAGACCAACCGCACTCCATGTGCGTCTATTGCCTGGGTCTTGCTTACGATCCGCGGAGTCTGCGATCTCTGCAAATCCTTCACGGCCGGTTCTGGAAGACCACGCTGCCCGACTCCAACTGGGGAGCCCTGAGAAATGGTACCCACCAGTGAAGTTGAAGGAGGCCCGTTGGGCAGTGTCCTGACTGTGGGCTCTCTGGAGCAGCTAGAGCAGTTGATCGCCGAGGAGGAGGCAGTTCAGTCGCGTCTTCTTCCTCCTTGGCCTCTGCGTTTATCCCGCTCTCCTTGGGCTCTTCCTACACTGCTTCTTTAAGGAGCTTTGTCAGTCCCTCTCCACCAAGGGAGAAGGGCCCTCAGGACACTCGAGTAGGTCAAAGAAAAAGGAACCGAAGTAAGTCCCACCGTCGGCGTTCATGGGAGCAGGAGAGATCCCCTTCACCGGATCGTCGGCTCTTGAACTCAGTGAGGTTGTGGCCAAGGCGCTGGCTTCATGGTGTCCCTGTCAGGTCAGCCGGCTGAGACACCCATTGATGCCGTCGAGATTTTTCTCAACCCATTGGATGGGTTGTCGACTGGAGAAGCCAACAGCCCTTCTTCACCAGTTCCCCGGTGGCAACCGAGGTTACCTGTGCCTCCTGTGCCAAGTTCCGGTCAAGGACCCTGAACCGAGGGATGGGCGGTTTCCCCTGCCCCTCTTTGGACCCACCCTCAAGCGACCCTGAAGGTCTCGGTCCTCTTCCATGTCGGGTAGATCCTGCCGACATCGCGGTCTCGGACTGGGAATCTTGGAAGCGGCATGCCCGCATGTCCTCTTCTTCCTCTTCAGAGGATGGCTCCGGCATAAGTTGCATCGGCACTATGAGGACATGATGTGGCAACAACTCTTGTTAGCCGGTAACCAGCCAACTCCATCACCTTCTCTCCAGCCATGAAGTGGTTGTGGCCTGAAACGACGAAGCAACCCCTCATGTAGTGGGAGCGGCACCGGTTGCTCGGCTGAAACCACCTGTTCCATCATTGTGGTGGAACCACCACCACCTCAACCTGAAACTGGGGCACCGACCAAGGATTCTCGGTTGGGTCGGGCTTGCCCTACAGGTTGTCGTTCACCCTCACTCCCAATCGACCTCGGCAGGTGGAGGATGGCTTAGGTGCTCTGCAGCTGTTAGTGGACTCCTCAGAGTCTGACTCCTCCTCCCTGTACTCCAGGCCTCTTGACCTGGAATCTGCAGGGCGTCAGTCGGTGGTCGAGGCCATCCTCATTCTTGGGAATCCTTTGGCTCATCTCAGAGTCCACTGGGATGCAGCTCGAACCCGTACAGAAGCGGGCCAGGTATCCCTCGTGAAGATACTGGACCAAGGGATTCCCCTACAGAGGCCTTCCCTGTGGCCAAAGCCATTGTTGGCCTGGCCCTGAAGTTATGGCAGTGGCCTGCATCCTGTCCTGCGCCTTTGGCCAGGATGGCTCCATAAATCGCAGTACCCACCCAGTTCCCTCTCCGGTTTTCAAGAGCACCCTTTGTGGAGGCTGCCAGACCGATAGTGTTTTCGCGTTCCCGGAACACTGGGACATAGACAAACTGCCCGACAAGGAGTCCAAAAAGCTGGACTACTCAGGGTGGAAAGTTTCGCTGCTTCCTCCCTAGGTCTTCGACAGGCTAACTCGGCCGTGACTGATGGCACATTTTCACATGCCCTTATGGGTTCCCTGGATGAGGTGATTCCTCATCTCCCATCTGACCTTCAGATGACAGTCAAACAGGTGCGGGATCAGAAGGGTGGTGGCCAAACAGCAGCTCAAACTTGTTTGGATATTGGTGATTCTTGTGCCGGTCAGTAGTGACCGCGAGCCACATCGCCCGCAGGCCTTAGCTGTGAATCTCCACCTTCACGGTGGATACCCAGCACAAGCTGGCAGACTTTCCCTTCCTGGGCACCGACTTGTTCGGGCGGAGGTGGAAGGCCATCTTCAGAGAATCGAGGAATCCAATGCCACCTTGGACTCGGTCCGTCTTCTCAGAAGGACAAAGGCCACCAGCAGCAGCGTAAGCCCTTTAGCCTTCCACCCCTGCGGCAAGTCTGGCCCAGCAGCACCAGCAACAGGGCCAGCAGGCTCACACTTGGTGCCCTAAGGTCAAGTCTGCCGCTTCCTCTAGTAGGAAGCCTGGAGGGAAAGGTCCAGGTGGTCCCTCGCCAGTCTTTCCTCCAAGCCTGCCCAGTGATGGGTTGAGGGTGTCACCCCAACCTCATCACTCCTCCCAGGTTTCCCCATGGGAGATGACTCTGCTACTTCCTTTCCACCTGGTCCGCTATCACCATGGACCGCGGGTGTTAAAGTGATCGGCAGGGGTCTGCCTCTGGAATTCGAGCAGTCCCTCCCCATCAAGCCGTCACCCCACAGGAGGCTACGGGTTCCGCAGCCTCTCTGTCGGCTGGTTGAGCCGACATTGCTCTGCTTCTCCAGAAGGAGGTAATCAGTGAGGTGGCGGACCTCCTCCAAACCCGGGTTTGTGTCCAGGTACTTCCTGGCCCCAAAGCGGATGGGGGCTGGTGCCCCATTCTCGATTTGCATGACCTCAACAAGTTCCTAAGGTTGGCACCTTCAGGATGGTCACTCTGGCTCAGATCATTCTATCCTTGGAACCAAGCATGTGGTTTTACTCTGGATCTCAGGATCGTTTTCACGTCCCAATCGTCCGTCTCCTCAGCGATTCCTCTGCTTCAGAGCAGAGGATCACTTCTAAGTTCAGGCCATCCCTTTGGCCTCTCTTCAGCTCCCAGGGTCTCCACCAAATGCATGACAGTGGTGACAGTGTTTCTGCAGTGCCAAGGGTCCAGGTGTGCCCTTACCTGGACGACTGGCTGATTGCAACCCCTCCAGGTTGGAGGTGGATCGGTCAGGATCTGGCCCTCAGGTCTGCTCTCAAATTGGCCTCCTTAATCAACTCCGTGCCATCGCAGGTGATTCAAGCACTGGGTAGAGCTCAACTCTCTTCGAGCCAGAGCCTGGCTCCCGCAGACAGGGCCGAGGTCCTTTCCTCCTTGCCCAATCATTTCTGGTTGGGCAATTGTGCCCTGACGGACTTCCTGCATCTTCTGGGCCTCATGGCAGCCTGCACCAGTGAGGTCCGTTGGGGCCTGGGCATATCGCCCCCTGCAATGGGGGGCTGGCCCGCTAGAGTCACAGCACTCGTCCTTGGACCAGCGCGTGACCATGACCCAGAAGATGTGGAACGGCCTGCAGTGGTGGCTCATCCCAGCTCATCTGCAGGAGGGTATCCCATTTGTCCACCCGAGCCAACTGTCACTTTGACGACCGATGCCTCTGATGGGTTGGGGTGTCCATCTGGGGATCTCCGCCCACGGCCTCTGGTCCCTTCAGGAGTATCGATGCCATATCAACCTGCTGGAGCTTTGAGTGGTTTGACTAGCCCTCACTGTCTTCGCTCTGTTTGTATGGGGTCAGGTGGTTCAGGTCCAGACGGACAACACCACGATGATGTATTATCTCAACTGTCAGGCGGGACTCACTCCTTGCCTCTCTGCAAGGAAGCTCTCACATTTGGTCTCTCGTGATCAGCCTTGAGGCGGATCTCCTAGCCATCCATGTGGCAGGTGCCTCCAACAGTCTGGTCAATGCCTCAGTCAGATAGGCGCTGCATCTCATGAGTGGTCTCTCCTGCTGAAGGCAGTGCAAGACCTGTTCTCCCATTGGGGCACCTCTCAGGTGGACCTGTTTGACTCAGGAAGAATGCAAAGCTGAGGCTGTTTCCGCCCACCCCCTCAGCAGGGCTCACTGCAGGGGATGCCTTCTCAAGGCCGTGGATCCCGGCCTTTTTACCTTCCTTCCATTTCCCTTGATCCACAAGGTGATTCTCAAGGTGAAGAGGGACAAGGCACAGGTGATTCTGGTAGCCCCAGACTGGCCTCGCCAGTTCTGGTACCCAGATCTCCTCAGCCTCAGCTCCAGGCTCCAAGGCGGCTTCCAGCCCACCTGGACCTGATCTCAGTTGACAAGGGAAGCTTCTCCACCGGACCTTCCTGCACCTGATGGCCTGGTTCCTGAGTGGCTAGAGTTCCAGGCCTTGGGTCTTTCTGATGAGGTCCTCAGCGTTGTTGAGGCGTCCCATAAGAGTCGACCAGAAAATGCTATGCCTTCTAATGGAAGAGATTCTCCATTTGGTGTCAGCACAGAGGTTGGACCCCTCTTCCTGTCCATTGGCTAGTATTTGGACTACCTGTGGTCCCATTGTCAGCTAGGGCTTTGGTTGGCGACCTTTAATGTGCACCTGGCAGCCATCTCTGTTTACCGGGCGTGGGCTGGCAAGCAATCGGTGGTGCAGGAGAAGGTGGTTGGTGCTTTTTCAAAGGCCTAGACCAAATATCCCCTCGGTGTGAGAACCTCCACCTCTGTGGGATCTACTGCTGGTATTGGCGAAGCTCATGGGCAAGCCATTCGAACTGATGCACAGGTGTGACATCTCTCACCTGTCATGAAGACTATCTTCTTGGTGGCAATTACGTCAGCCAGAGGATGGGAGAGTTTCAGGCGCTTTCCATCGAGCTTCCTACCTGGTCTTCCACAGGACAAGGTTGTCCTTCCCACCAAAGTTCCTTCCGAAGGTGGTGTGGAGTTTCACCTTAACCAGGTGTTGACTCTGCGGTGTTCTACTCCAATCACACCTCGGAGGCCGAATATAGGCTCCATTCCTTGGCGCCTAGTAGGGCCAAGCTATTATAAGGAGCAGACGGCTGAAGTTCGGGAGAGTTCGCCAGCTGTTTGTCACCTATGCTGAAGCCGCACCTGGCAGACCTGCAGCCAAGCAGATGATAAGCAGGTGGGTCACCTCGCATAGATCTCTTCTATAGGTTGGCGGGCGATAGCCCCCAAGGGATAAAGCTCATTCTACCCACCATACCGCTGCTTGGTGGCTGCTTCTAGGACATCCCTATCCAGAAATCTGTAGGGCTGTTACCTGGAGTCAGCACACACCTTTATTCCCATTACCACATTGACCTAGAGTCATGCTGGGATGCTGGTTTGGGTGACTGGTTCTCCAGTCCTTATTTCCTAAGTAGGGGTGCATGCCTTGCCTCCCTCCTCCTGGAGAACTGCTAGGATTCTGCCAGATAGTGTGGATTGAACAACATATCCGTCCTAAATACAGGTTACTCACCTGTAACAGGAGTTCTAAGAGTGGTGTATGTTCATCCCACGACCCACCAACCTCCATGGCTTCACGCTACCTGGCTTCCAGCGGCTAGATCTGACATCATAGGGTGGAGCCGAGGTTTTACCACCTGGGTGGGTGGGAGGAACCAGCTTGAAGACCTTCCGGCAAGATTTAAAGTGCCAAGAAACCTGCCAGACAGTGTGGATGAACAACATATACCACTCCTAGAACTCCTGTTACTGGGGTGACCAAAGAACAACTTCACTCTCCTGTGTGAATGTGTTGCAGAACTTTCACTCTCCTGGGTGAACTAGGGGCACTGACAGGTGCTTTCTAGCCTTATCTATGGGGACACACCCAGAAATGATTCCATAAATGTGTGAACTTGTCTCCTAAAACAGTACTTACAAACTAGTTGTCCCTTCCACTGGGCATGGAACAACAAAAGTCACATCTCCTGGGTAGCATGTCAGAACAGTCTCCCAAAAGTTCTTTTCCAAGGCAGCTAAAACACACAAGAAGGCTCTAAGGGATTGCCTTGAATCCACTGAGAAAAAGCAGTTCCTTCCACTTGACTGGGTAGAAATCAGAAATCCTGCTGTAGAAAGGTCTCCACTACTTACTAACATACTATTTGCCAGCAGATTAGGCCTTATGGTCTATCGAGTCTGCTCAAACCTTAGATCCTTAGTTGGGTGCCGAGGCCCTCCCATCCCTTGTGCTCCAGAAACCCCTATCATCCATCCCCACCCCTGGGACAGGCCATCCCCTGATACATCCACTTTCTGTGTCTGTCTCACCCTCTCTTGAAGCCCTCCACTGTGGATCTCTGAACCAGCTTGCCAGGCAGTGCATTCCAAGGGTCCACCACCCTCTCAGTGAAAAACTTCCTCCTCTTTTCCCCCTCACCCTTCCACCTTCCATCTTCAAACCATGCCCTCTGGTGATACCTCCTGCTTTAGTCTAAGATCCCTCCATGTTTACCCTATTTATTCCTTGAGGTACTTGAAGACCTCAATCATATCTCTCCTGTCTCTCCTCTCCTCCAATGAAAACAGGCAGAGCTCCTCAAGTCTGTCCTCATATGTCAAATCCCCTAACCCTCGTGATCATCTTAGTTGCCCTCCTCTGTACCCTCCTCCAGGAGCTGATGTCCCTCTTCAAGTGTGTCTCAGTACTGTACACAGTACTCAAGGTGTGGTCTAACCAGTCCATTGTACAGTGGCAGAATCACTTCCTGGAAGCTGGAAATTGTGCTCCACACTAGGGTGAGAAGTTCTGGCCCTCAACTCAGAGCCCACTGGCAGACCTTCTGCCACTCTCCTCACACTCGGCTACAACTCACTACAGACTGAACACTAACTGAACATTCTAAGCTCCCCAGAGCAGCTGTACACAGGAAAAGGTTATGTTGCAGAAGAGTTCCGAATGACATAATCATTCATCTCTCAGGTTAAATGAGTAAACAGTGATGTCATTGTGTAGAAGCTCCTAATGAGCTCCCTACCAGCTGCCTGCTACCTTCCTAACATTACTACTGATAGGATTCTAGTAACCCCAGGGGACTGGGTGGTTGCACTTACCATGACTGGACCACTAGCTGTCACAGCCAGTACACTGCCTAGTACTAGGTCCTTCTACCTTCATGCTCCCTATGGGAGATTGTAAAAGTTCTCCCCCATGTGCTAGGCACAGCCAGATAACACTAAAGGACAGAGGCCCACTGAAGAAATTTCAGCTGCTATCCTACTACTGTACTATCTGTGGATTTTCAGTGGCTCCAAGACTGCCTTAAGCATGTCCCACCAGACAGCATTGGTGACCCCTATCGTGAATCAGGACCATCAACTTGCCTTCCCCAGCCCTCTAGGGAAGAGCTATCTGACCTATGCAACCTACCAGGTGCCCTAAACCCAAAACCATTTTACCAACACACCTGTAAAATGAAAAAGGTTAGACATTGTACTACACAGTTACACAAGCCTAACAACTCTACACAAACAAGGACTCCGATGAGTCCCAAAAATCTCTTCAGGTCTTCTTGTCTTCTTCCAGGAACACCTGCAAGAAAACACTGCAAAAACAAATTCTAGGATTGTGGATATGTTGTTCATCCACACTTATTAGCATGTTCCTTCCACTTTAAATCTTGCCGGAAGTCTTCAAGCTGTCCTCCCACCCACCCACCCACCGAGTAGGTATATACCTCGGCTGCTCCCCATGGCAGATCTTCCTTTCCACTGGAAGATACAGGTTCCCTCGTGCTCTTGCAGCAATTCGTAGGCCCTGGATTCAAAGCATCGATTTTACCAAAATAGTTTTAAAACTTGTTCGAGTCAGCAATTGCGATTTACCACATCTGCCACGGAGAAAAATCTTCCCCAGATTTCGCTGGTAGAAGATGTCATGCATCGATCCGCCTAATGTGCTACTACTGTCTAGGTGACGGACATGACACGTCATCTTGTGGATTTTGTCTGACCTTCCATCCCAACATCCTGGACAACTACAAGGTGCGTTTAAAGCTGGGGAGACAGGAGAAAGGAACCCGTCGGTGAAATTGAAGGAGGCGAGGTAGGCAGTTTCCTCAGCCACGGGATCCAACGGACAGCTGGAACAGATGAAGGCATTCAAGGAGGAAGCAGCTCGTGCTTGACCAATCAAGCTTCTTCATCCCGCTGAACCTTGGCTCCACCTTTACAGGTTCCTTCAAGGGTTGTGCCAGTCTCTCCCACTAGGGTGAGGCACCCTTGAAGCGCACTCCTCCCACCCTCGGAAGAGGATAAGGACCCTGGGTCTTCGTCCAAGTGAAGACGATCTTGGGACCGAGAAAGGTCCAGTCTCAGGATCAAGCGGTCTCGACCTCAGTCGAGATCGCTTCCTCGCTGCCAGCTTCATGGATCTTCCATTGGGCCAGGAGGCTGAGGAGGTGGAGATTGTTCTCAACCCAATCAACCTTTTGTTGCCGGCTCTGCCCGATGACTCCTTGGAAAGGACTCCGGTCCTTGTGTTCCTGATGAGGAGCCCAGCCGCTGGTGTCCCCATCAAGGACCAGTTCGGACCCTCGGGTTTCACCGATCCGTGTCCCCTGATTGACCGAGTCAGACTCCTGATCTCGGCTGAGGTCAGAACCCCTAGAAAGCATAATCATTCTGAAAAGAGGCGTGCCACAGGTCCTCATCCTCCTCGGACAAGGAGAAGCGCGTGGAAACTCCATCGACGCTATAGAAGACCTCATGTGACAGCAGCTGATTTTGACCAGGCAGAAGCCAGCTCCGCCACCTACCCTGGCCATCACTTGGCTTTTGCTTCCCAGGCGAAGCCGACCCTCCAGGAAACCAAACTCTTTGGTTCCACCACCCATGGGCCGGCCCATATCCCAGTTCAGCCTGTTCGGTCTCTCCAACGATTCCGGTAGAACCACCACTAAGCAGCCTCAGGGAGGGGCTCCCTCGAAGGACCAAACAGACACTGGGCTTCCCCAACATCTGTCGATAACAGTCACCCGATCGCCCGGTGTATCGGGGAGACCTAGGCGGAGGCCATTGTATCCTGACTCTTTGGACTCTGATGTCACCGGATTGCACTCCCATCCTGGGGATAAGTTGTCTGTGGCAGGGTTGGGAAGGCCCTTCCTCCTTCTAGGGCATTCTCCGCCTTATCTCCAGATCCACGGAATGCTCCTGGAGTCCATCCAGAAAAAGGCGGAGTACTCCTTACTGATATCCTCAAAGGGGACACTCCGGCGGAGGCCTTTCTAGTGGCTGAAGCCATTGTTGACCTGGCCCTTGAGCTTTGGCAGCATCCAGCTTCCTGTCCAACACCATCTGCCGCGCATGGCCCGCAAATACAGCAGTGCCCATGGGGTCACTGGCAGGGTTCACAGAACATCCTTCAGCCGAGAGTCTGGTGACCGCTTCTGTGTTCAGGCATACTGGTAGCTCAGCTGACACTGACTGACCCCGGACAAGGAGTCCAAAACATGGACCACTCTGCCCGTAAGGTCTATGTGGCCTATTCCTTAGGCCTTCGCCAGGCCAGCTCGGCTGTTATCATGGCACACTTCTCTCATGCCCTCCTTGGGTCATTAAATGAGGTGCTCCCTCATCTCCTTGTGGACATGCAGACCACGGTCAAGCAAGTCCATGATCAGGGCCATGCTGTTGCAAACAGCAACTCCAGACAGCCCTGGACATTGGAGATTCCTGTGCCTGGTCTTTAGCAGCCTGGTGGCCACTCTCCGCAGGGCTTGGCTGAGGCTCTCCTCCTTCCTGGTGGATACTCAGCATAAACTGGCTGATGTGCCCTTCCTAGGCACCGACTTGTTCAGTCCTGGAGTGGCGGTCACCTTCAGCGCATAGACAGTCCAATGCCACCTTGGATGCTACTTCTGCTAAGGGTTCTTCAGGCAGAACCAGCAGAAGAGAAAGAAGAAACCACTTGCACTCTTCCCCTGCGGTCCAGCAGCAGCAGGCTCAAGCTTGGTGCCAGCGGCCCAAGCAGGGTCCTCAACTGCCCCATAAAGCTGGCCAAGGCGCAGGTCCAGGAGCCTCCTCCTCCTCTCTATGCCTGCTAGTGACAGGTTGGAGTTGCCACCCCTACACCCATCCACACCAGCTCTGGGTCCTCCTGTGGGGTGTCGGCTCCGCCACGTTCTTTCCGCCTGGTCCAATATCACTTTGGACAGGTGGGTCCTAAAATGGTCAGGCAGGGACTGCCTGTGGAATTGAGCAGTACCCTCCCAGTCGAGCCCGCTCCTCGGGAGAAAGGATCTCAGCTTGCACTTAGTCAGCTCTTCGAGATGACGTAGCTCAACTCCTCCACAAGAAGGCAGTAGCTCCAGTGCTGGATCCTCCAACAGACCCAGGCTTGTGTCCAGGTACTTCCTGGTGCCAAAGCAGACAGGGGTGGCGCCCATCCTAGATCTCCACTACCTGAATCAATATATCAGATCCCATACCTTCCAGATGGTAACTCTGAACCAGATCATACCATCCCTGGAGCGAAACATGTGGTTCTGTTCACTGGATCTACAGGACAAATTCTTCCACATCCCAATCCGTCCATCCCATCAGCGGTTCCTCCGCTCAGGGTCGAGGGACCCTGTATGAGTTCAACCATGCCGCTCGGCCTGTCATCGGCCCCACTGGTCTTCACCAACTGCATTGCAGTGGTGTCAGCCCACCGATTGTCGGTCAGAATCTACCCTTATCTTGATGACTGGCTCTTGGTAGTTTCCTCCCTACTGGAGTGGAGGTCCAGGATCTGGCCCTCTGAACCTGCTCCCAACTTGGCCTCTGATCAACGTGGCCAAGTCAAAACCGTGCCCTCTCAGATGATGGGCTTCATCGGGCAGAGCTTGACTCTTGTCAAGCCAGAGCTCAGCTCCCGGTGGACAGGGGCGAGGTTCTTTCCTCCTTTGCCCGATCATTTCTGGTTGGCACTTGTGCCCTGCCGGGACTTTCTGCACATTCTGGGTTTCATGGCGCATGCACACCAGTGGTCCAGCTGGGCCTGGTTGCACATGCGCCCTTCAATGGGAGCTGGCCACCCAGTGACTCAGTGCCACGGTCATTTCGACCAGCTGATCCCTGTAACCCAGAAGATGTGGGATGCTCTCAATGGTAGACCACCCCAGACCAGTTGCAGAAAGGGATCCCATTTGTCCTCCCAAGCCGACAGCCGTCCTCATGATCGATGCCTCTCTCATGGGCTGGGAGCCCATCAGGGAGACAACAGGGCCCACGGTTCTACACCCGAGGAGTCCTGATGCCACATCTACCCATTGGAGCTCAGAGCAGTCAGACTGGCACTGTCAGCTTTTGCTTCTCAGCTCCAGGGTCCAGTGGTTCAAGTCCAGATGGACAATACCATGACCATGTACTACGCAACAAACAGGGCAGCATGCACTCCTGCTGCTGTGCAAGGAGGCACTCCACATCTGGACCCCCGTAAGCTGCTGGAGGTGGTTCTCCTAGCTATCCATGTGGCAGGAGCCTTGAACCAGCTGGCAGATGCTCTAAGCCACATAGGCCAGACATCCCACGAGTGGTCTCTCCATCCAGAGGTAGCTCTCATTCTGTTCTTTCATTGGGGCAAACTGTTGGTGGACCTGTTTGCCTCAGGAAAACACCAAGCTGAGGCTGTACCATGCCTGCCCCCTCAGCAGGGCTCACTGCAGGGGATGCCTTTTCGAGGCCGTTGACCCCAGATCTCCTCTATGCCTTCCCTCCATTTCCCTTGATCCACAGGTGTTACACAAGGTGAGGAGGGACAAGGTGAAGGTGATCCTGGTAGCCCCAGATTGGCTGCACCAGTTCTGATATCCAGATCTCCTCAGCCTCAGCTGCAGGCCCCGGAGTGGCTTTGCACACACCGGACCTGATATCATTGAACCAGGGAAGGTATTCCATTCAGACCTTCAATCCCTGCACCTCACAGCCTGGTACCTGAGTGGCTAGAGTTCCAGGCTTTGGGTCTTTCCGATGATGTATACACCGTGATGGAGGCATCTCGTAGGAATCGACCGGAAATGTTATGCCTTCAAATGGAAAAGATTTTCCATTTAGTGTCAGGTAAGTCTGGACCCTTATCCTGCTCTGTGGCTAACATTTTCAACTACTTCGTCTCTCTCAGAGGGTCTACAGTCATCGACCCTTAGGGTGCACCCGGCAGCCATTTCTGCTTACTGGGCATGGGCGGTCAGCCGACATTGGCACAGGAGACAGTGGAACCGCCTTCCTGGGGAGGTTGTTGGGCCTAAAACAGTGGGGAATTCAAACATGCATGGGACAGACATAAGGCAATTGTAGTGGGGGGTTGCAGGAAGTAGGCTGTTGGTTAACTAGAATCTGCAGCTTATCCAATAGGAAGGAAGCGGGCAGACTGGGTGGGCCAAATGGTCCTTATCTGCCATCAAAGTCTATGTTTCTATGCTTCTTCAAAGGCCTGGATCACATATCTTCTCCGGTCGTGAACCTCCACTTCCGTTGGATCTACTGCTGGTTTGGCAAAGCTTATGGGCAAGCCATTCAAACCCATGCACAAGTGTGAGCTCTCACACTTGTGAAAGATAGTCTTCCTGGTGGCTATCACATCAAACAGAAGGACAGGAGCACCAGGCGCTTCGGTGGACTCCCTACCTGGTCTTTCACAGGGACAAAGTTGTCCTCTTGCGCCACCGAAATTCCTTCCAAAGGTGGTGCCAGGATTTCACCTTAACCAGGTGTTGACTCTGCCAGTATACTACCCTAACTACACCTCGGATGCAGTACAGGCTCCATACTCTGGACCTGAGACATGCTCTCTCCTATAATAAGAAAAGAAAGGTGGACATTCGTGGAGAGTTCGCCAGCTGTTCGTCACCTATGCTGAAGCCACTTCTGGCAGACCTGCAGCCAAACAGACCATAGCAAGATGGATTATACAATGGCAAGAAAGAATCCCGGATTCTGATTGGTCAGTGTGCCTGAGACAGTGCTGATATTACAGTATAACATCACTGCCACTGATTAGCATTAGCTTTGCTTGCCATTACCATAGTCACCTTACCTTTTTCCTCTTCTCTAAGAAACTCACTAAGAATCTACTAAAACATTTTTAAAATTTTCTTTTTATTTTGTATCACAATGAGCCATTGCATAATAGCAATAAGGCACTCCAGGGTGTGTGTTACTGTGTAATAACGTCACTCCTGAGGTGGTGGAAGCACTTGGCTTCTCCCGTGCTTCAACCCACCCAGAGCGACGTTATTACGCACTAACACACACCCTGTCATGCCTTATTGCTTAAGTACATCATGCATAGGTCTGTGCTATGAGTTGGCAGGCAAGGCTCCCAGAGGATAACAGCTCATTCTACCCGCCATACTGCTGCTTCGTTGGCTGCTTCCAGGACATCCCTATCCAGGAAATCTGTCGAGCTGCTACCTGGAAGTCAGAAAACACCTTTATCACCCACTACCACATTGACCTTGAGTCACGCCGGGATGCTGGTTTTGTGGCTCGGTTCTCAATCTCTGTTTCCTAAGTAGGGGTATGTGCCTTGCCTTCCTCCTCCTGGAGAACTGCTAGGAGTCTGCCAATAAGTGTGGATGAACAACATATCCACGATCCTAGAAGAACAGGTTACTCACCTGTAACAGTAGTTATAGGAGTGGTATATGTTGTTCATCCTACCTACCAAACCTCCCGGTTTAGGGCGCACAACCTTGCTTCCAGCGGGCTAAGATCTGGCGTCATGGGGTGGAGCCAAGGTATATACCACCCGGGTGGGTGGGAGAAGCCAGCTTGAAGACTTCCGCAAGATTTAAAGTGGAAGAGGACATGCCAATAAGTGTGGACGAACAACATATACCACTTCTAGAACTACTGTTACAGGTGAGTAACCTGTTCTTTCTGCACACAACTACAACCTGTAAAGCCAAAACAGTGTCCAAAACACCTTCACACTGGGTACTGCACAAGACGAAAAAGCACTTTTAAAGGGTTTTCTACAAAAATAGAGAACATAAAGCATTTACAAAAACAGATTTTTTTTGAGGTGTTCTTGCAATGTCCAAATCTAGTGAAGAGTCCAGAGTGCAAAGACACTACAAATAAAGTCTCTCCTAGGCTGGAGCCTGCTGAAGCACAGTTCTGAGACAGACATGAGGCCTGCTAGCACTGCAGTCCAGCTCAGGATAGACAATTGGTGAATAAAGTTCCAAGGACATCCTCAATTGCAGGAAAACAGTCAAATTAAAATGAAAAATGTCTTACCAGTTTTTAGGCGATAAAGGATGTCAACATCACCTCTCTGGACCTGCGGCCTGATGATCTTGGCTGCTGGGTAGGCGAAATCTTGGATCAGATGCTTTCCTGACCTTCTACTGGACCCGGACTGGAAATCTTCTCTGACTGCGGGGCTGACGAACCTGGATGTTGTTACAAATGAACCTGGATGCTGCTGGAGCCGAACCTGGATCACCAGAAGAGACACTTCCATCCTGGGTTGCTGCTCTTCAGTGGCAGATTGCTGGGTTGGCATGACTGTATTGTCTTTTGGCAGCGGGCACAATTTCAGATGGCTAGCACCAGTTCAAGGGTAGTACCACTCAGGATGTGGGGCATAAACTGTTACCCCATCTAGACACACCACAGGAACATTGTAGAATGTCTCTTGACCAGCTTTGTCCACTACTCACAGAGCTAACTGACAAGGTCCTGCCACGCTTCTAGAATTGCAGTCTCTCATTACACACTTTAATCCGGACCCACTTGTTTACACTAGGGTGCAGATTGGCACAGACTTCATCCACAGCCAGGAATGCCTGTTTTCTCAATTTCTTCCCAGATTTGGTGACAGAAGAAAGGGTATGAATATCCATACTCTGCCACAGCTTGTCTATGAACAAATCTTTCCTCTTTGCTGCTTTTAACCAACTCCAAACCAGAAGCACAGCTTGGGGTGGCCAGTCCCAGTTGAGCTAGCTATGAGCACGCAGTGCAGAGTAAAACAGTCCACCTCTGCAGTTGGGCACATCTCTAGAGCCTTCCTCCACACAGACATCGGGAGGCTTCATAGAAGCCAATGCCAGTGGCGACTCACTGGGTCCCACTGCAGCCATTAAAGCTGCTGCTTCCACACATTCTGCTTAGGAGCTGGTGATTGCACCAGCCCCAAAACTGTCCATGCTTCATTGCCCCCAGAGGCATTGGCCTCCCAACAACCACTTCCTCCACCTTGGACTCTCCCACTAGGCTAGGGCTTGGGCCTTCCATGCAGATCTGCTGAACCTGCAGCTGTTTATTTTTTTTTATTTTATTGTATTTGTTCTAGGATTACTCTAGCTGTAGCATCCAACTCCACATTCTGTTGTGTGGAACATTCAACTTCTTCTGGCCTTGCAAAGCATTGACACAGACAGTGTCAAGAAATCCTTTACAAATTCTATGGGGTCTCTCTTACTGCACCCAGCCTGCTGCTGTTCTGCTATGACAGGGTCCCCTGCCAATGTCCAAGTTGGAGCTAAATGGAGGCGTTTTGTTTTAGCTACCATTGTGCCACCTGACTTGGTCATCCCAAATTGCTTCGGCAGTCTGTGCAATGTGGAATTGGCAAAACATCTCTCCCTGGCTTTTAGGCATACTATACACACATTAACCAGATAGTTCGGAAAAGCCACCTCGGCTGGTGCTGATGAACAGTCAGACAAATGCTCAAAATTAGCTAGCTCTTGTTCTTGTTGGCTACCCACCCCTGGCATGGAGAGCGGTAGAGGGGTTGCTGCACCATGTTCTGCAAATTAAACACACAAGTCCCAAATTACTGCTTTTGTAATCATTCTAAGATATGGCTTCAACAAATTGGTACAGTTCACTAACAGGCTGCCTGGCTGCTGCATTTGCATTCCACAACACTTAGCCATACCACTTGAAACTTTGGATTTGAAAACACTGGTCTAAAATGGCACTGGGTTGTTTACATTGCTGACTACGCCCTAACATGGTGACTGCAACTTTACATCATACTCAGTTAAAACTGCTAGGATTCTGGCTGGATCTTTTGCATTTCAACTGATTTTCTCTAAGCACAAATTCATTTTACTTTTCTCAATCCATCACATTTACTATCACTTGGACCAGAGGGATCGTTTGTCTTAAAGTTCACTCTCTTTAAAAATAGCACTTTCACACACTCAGTCCAAGATTTTAATGTCCACAAAACACTCTCTTTCAGTACTTTTGCAGCATTTGCTCTTCCTGTTCTTACACAGTTTTCTGACCTTTAGCACCACAGTTATTTGCTTTTGCATGGGATGCCTACAAGCAGTAGCTGGTTTCCACCATCGATGTATATAACTGCAGCTGCCAACTCAAGGAAGGCCTCTGGGGTGAAATAGGCTGGCGGTCCCGCTGATTGTAGCTATGATTGCCTCAATCACTCTCAGTTGGTCAGAATACGGGTTGAGCCCGGTTTTACTACAAAACGTTGAAAACGCTGGTTCAGAAGTGCTTCTGCTGTACGTGATTCCTCCTGCTGCTGCATGAACTACATGCTTCTCTGACACTGCTGGCTGCTCCTTCTCGAAGGTTTCACATCTCTGGGACTCAGGCAAGGCAGGGCTTAGATGCACTGGGACCAATCACATGACACCATGCAAATGAGCTCTCTCTCTCTCTCAGCTGCACTCCTGCACGGTGATCATTGAGAGGCAAAATTTAAACTGTAAACTGTCACTTTTTTCTCGGCTGGCAGTTTCAGTAGGGCAAGCATTTTAAGGCATTTCACTCAGCACTGGTGCATTTTCCTTAGCGACTCCCCAATTTTCACTGTACACACTTGAAACTTTCTGAGCACTTAGAAAATACTGTCCTTTAAGTCCACAAATACTTTTCTCTGGAAACTTGTTACTTTTAAACAGTTTTTAAGTGCTTTAATGACAAAGCAAGGGCAATCATTGCTCAGTTCCAACAGTCCACATTCTCAAGTTAAACACACAAAGCAGCATATTTTTCCACTTTCCTTTTCACAGAAACTCAGGCAGCAAAAGACTTACAGGTGGCATTTTTCTTGACACAACATTGCTTTCTGGTAAACTGATCTTCTGTTTGGGTGCACCACCACCAGACAGGAAGATCCTAGACATACCCTCGGCATTACCTCTCACCCAAAACATATCCTTTGGACAAGCCTTCATTCTCTGTAACTCTTGCCCAAATTAAATATCACCAGATGAGCCCCATTTTTTGTAACCCCCATGCCACTTATAGCAAATAGGACATCACCCATAAAAACAGGAACCAGTACCCACATAGAGCATACCTTTTACTTTTCAAAGACTGGTACCACCCTTGGCGTTAGGATGTATACCAGGCTTATTTCTAGAGGAAGGGGGTAGGGTACAAGAACAAAACACATGTACCCTTTGTAAAAATTACAACCCAGGTCCTGGGTGGAGGCTGCTAGGCATATGCTAGATCTAAACTGCTGAGGGGCCCCAGTAAATCCAACACCAGAAGCAAGAATCAGAATGTCCAGAACAGGAACTGTGATTGTGCAGTATAGCCTTTATTTAACAGATGGTAAAACTAAAGTAGTGGACCCCCATGGGTCAGTCAAGGCAGTACAGTTTGAGAACACAAAGACACATCTTCCCATTTATCAAATGGTGCACATAGTGGACACCTGGCCATGCACATGAACATGTTCCTCCCATGAGTGCACATATTGTGATATTGTGAAACTAAGCCACACACTCAGAACTCTTCTTTGAAAATAGGTGCAATTAAGTGAAACTCAGCCACACACCTAAACCTGCAGCACTGGCCTTTGCTAGGTAAAATCTGGCACCCTTTATGAACCAGTTAGCCCTGCCTTGTAAGCATCCAGATGACGTTCCTCTCACCCTTTGCCCCAACTGACAGTCTCTGCCATTCCTTCAGGGTTACACCATTGAAACCCCCATTCCTCACTGAACTGCTAGAGTCCCATACTTTCCATTTCTGTCACTCACTGGGGTGACCACAGTACAACTTCACTCTCCTGGGTGAACATGTTGCAGAACTTTCATTCTCCTGGGTGAACTAGGGGCACTGACAGGTGTGTTCTAGCCTTATTTATGGGGACACACACCCAGAAATTATTCTCCTAAATGTGTGGCGAACGTGTCTCTCAAAACAGTGCTTATGAGCTAGTTGTCCCTTCCTCTGGGCATGGAACAACAAAAGCCACCTCTCCTGGGTAGCATGTCAGACAGTCTCTCAAAGTTATTTTCCAAGGCAGCTGAAACACACACAGGATCTTCAGGGATTGCCCCTTGAATCCACTGAGAAAAAGCAGTTCCTTCCACTTGACTGGGAGTGAAATCAGGAAATCCTGCTGTAGAAAGGTCTCCACTGCTTCACTGAAAGCTGGAAACTGTACTCCACACTAGGGTGAGAAGTTCTGGGCCCTCAACTCAGCGCCCACTGGCAGACCTTCTGCCACTCTCACTCCACACTCAGCTACAACTCACTACAGACTGAACACTAACTGAACATCCTAAGCTCCCCAGAGCAGCTGTACACAGGAAAAGGCTATGCTGCTGTGAGACTTCTGAATGACATAATCATTCTTCTCTCAGGCCAGCTGAGTAAACAATGATGTAATTGTGTAGAAGTCCCTAATGAGCTCCCTATGAGCTGCCTGCTACCTTCCTAACACTAATACTGATAGGATTCTAGTAACCCCAGAGGACTGGGTGATTACATATACATTCATATACAAATGCTAATAGCAGCTTAGGCAGTACAGGATGCTTGGTATTTACATTGAATAGTTAGATAGCCGAGTCATACATATAGTAAAGAATATAACACTTAAGATAGCTAAAAACTATCAGAAGAGAAATGGTATGAAAAGTAATAAATTGAGAGTAGACTTATAAGGTGGATACTGCAGGGGAAGGTGGTAGGAAAGGAGTGGGGCAGGGGGGGGAAAGGGGACAGGTGTGGGGGAGATAAGCTTAATTTGGCATTTTAGAGCAGGGAAAGATGGGAATTCATGGAGGGAAGACGACAGCTGATTCCAGAGGAGAGGTAGGTGGAAAGAGAAGGTGGAGACACTGGCTGATGAATGCCAGTGGGGAATGAAGAAGGAGTGGGATGCCAGGATCTAAGAGAGTAGGAGGGATTGGCAGCAGTGGAAGTACGGAGGAGAAGATTGAACCAGAATTTTACAGTGATTGTTTTTTCTTTTATTATATATTTGGTTTTTAAACAGTAGTACAGACTACAGATTGCTCACACAATTTGTCAGTTGACATGTACCATAGTAATTGCATAAAAATACCTTTTAAATAGTCAATACTAAACTATTCCATTCGCTGCATTTAGTCCAGTGATGTCACATAAGTACCTGCCTTAAGTCAAAGCCATTGTGCGAGTCAGGAAATAGAATATAGAACATGACAGTAAAGTAGCTACAGTAACATAGAGTTCAAAGTTAAAGAGAAAGTTCATTCTGCTGTGTTAAGAATCCAAATCCAATCTTAGAACAGTACATGTCTGACTTAGTCCTTAAATAATTATGTAAGTACCGGGGCTGCCAAGATAACTCAATATAATGGCCAAATAATTATGTTTGTCCTCTAAATATGTGATCCTGGGATAGTGGATGCACTACTACAACACCCCTCGTAGTATCTGTGCCCCTGTTTGAGAAAAGGAATTCAAGAGACTGTCCCACTGTGGAGAAATCATTCCTCCCTACCCCTAAGGACATAGGTGAGTCTATCCATGGCCAATGTTGCCATTACTATGTTTTTCCACATATGGAATGTGGGTGACACACATGAAACCCAGGTGTTAAGTATACATTGCCTGGCCGTGACCAACAGAATCTGCACCCATCTGTGGTATAGTTTCCATTCCCTTCAGATTACATTCTACCCCAAAAAGCAGGGAAAGAGGTCAAAACTCCACATCCCTGACCCAAATCCGAGCAGTGTCCAATGAGATAGTCCTCCAATATATTTGCAGCATTGGCCATGCCCAAAAATAGTGAAAATATGCACCTCTGGCTGTAGTACATCTGCCACATATATCCAACACCCTGGATAAAATTTGGGAACCGTGCTGGGGGAATAGAATAGTCTGTGAATAAATTTATATTGTGTTTCCTTAAATCTATTACAGAATAACAGCCCCATCGAGAGGTGACTACTGTTTGCCAATTGCCCTCCATTATGACTATTCCCAAGTCAGCTTCCCACTTGAGTTTAGTTTTCCTGACAAATCCTTACAAATGTCCTGTCTTGCTTAGAGCCCTCCTATTAGACCATTTTCTGGTGTCCTCATAGGTTATTCAGAGCTAATTATTCAATTCAGTTTTATTTAACCAGGCAATACATTGTTGAGCAAGATCATTTACAAGATGGTCCTAGGGGAGCAGAAACAAGTTACATACAACAATAACAATAAGGGCAAGCAGTCGTGAGAACTACACCTAGGGTAGGGTGAGCAAAACATAAATGCATACAATGGGATAGAACAGTATAAAACATAATGAAAAAGATTATAAGGTTGGACCCATTTGTGTTCATCATGGGGAAGAACTTAACATTGACAATAAAGGCAAGCAGTCCTACAAGTATACCTAGGGTAGGATGAACAGACATGAAAATGCATACCATACAATAGAATAGAACAGTAAAACATAATGAAAACAGGTTATAAGGTGGACCCAATAGACTTGCGTCCTTAATGCTGCTCAATTAACTGAAAGGTAAATTCTCTTGCTCTATATGGATTTGGGTTCAATAACTGCCTATAGGCCTGGTGCCCTCCCTTAGACAAATATGAGGTTATCCTGCCCTGGCACCCTTCCTCTTCTAATTCTACCCACGAGGCAGCTTCTCCCCATTCACCCAGTTATCAATGTACCTATACTGTATGGCTAAAAAATACCCCTTCAAGTCCGGGAAGTCCAACCTGCCTCGTTCCTTAGATGCTTTTGTGCGTTATATGAATGATGATTGAAGGTTGAACTTGAAATGCTTGTGCTGGATAGGGAGGGTGTATCATGTAAAATTTTAAAGTAACTGGTGTTTTAATGAAAACAGGACCTTCTTATAAACAGGTCCCTGGACCTAATGATGTAGACATGAGATCTATTCCTGTATAAAAATAGTTTTACTACTACTACTTTTAATCTCCTGAGTTTCATCCTAGATTTTTCCCTGCCAGAGGAATTCCACCCCCAAGCCTTTTTATGTCTCTATTGGAAGGACAAATCGCATCATCTGCATGACATAGAAAATTCTCAGTAGGATGTTAATTTTAACAGATTAATTCGCCAAGCCAGCAAATCAGGAGGGCCCTCCACTGGCTGAGATCTGCCAAGACAGTGTTGAAGAGCTGGGTATAGTTTAAGCCATAGAGCTTATTAAGATCTTTCCTGCCTTAATTCCCAAATAAGTAAAGTGTTCCCTCACCTCTTCAAACCCCAAGCCTGATCCAGAAGGCCCCTCCCATCAAGAAATAATAACTCTGAGTTTTGGAGATTTAACTTATACCTGGAGAACTGGGCAAGCTCCTTAATAATTCTAAGTAGAGCTGGTACCGATTCCTTCGGCTGTGTTACAAAAAAGGGGGTCATCTGCATAGAGTGATTCTACTGTATGTTGATCACCCCTGAGCCTGGAATCCCTTTATCTCCAGACTCTCCCGGATCCAAATAGCCAGAGGTTCTATGGCTATAGGAAAGGGGAGGACACCTGCCTTGTACCGTTAAACAGACAGAATTCATCAGGCAGTGCCATTTACCAGCACCTTTGCCCTGGGATCACTATAAAGCATTTTAACAGGGCCACAAACCCATCTCCCACCCCAAACTGCCTCATAACCTCAAATGTGTAGTTCCACTTGATCCTGTCGAAGGCCTTCATGGCGTCCATGGAGGCCCATCCAGGATGCCGGCCCCCACCACTGGACTATGATAGAACTGTCTCCCTGAACAAAACCAGTCTGGTTAGGGTATACTATTCAGGGTAAAACCTGCTCTAGTCTCATTGTTAATACTTTTGCCATTGTCTTACAATCATAATTGAGGGAGATGGGTCTGTATGATAAACATGCCATACCATCTTTACCAGGCTTAGGTAGTACACATATGTTTGCCTTTAGGCAAGTTTTAGAAGCCTCCTCTCCCCAAGCCTCCTCCATGAGGTTCTGTATAGTACCACAAGGGCTTCTTGTAATATTCAGTAACAAATTAATCCAAGCCCCTGTCTTTCCCGGCTTAAGGCACCCTATGGCCTTTATAACCTCTTCTGTAGTGATTGGGGCTCCTATCCTCTCTCTCTCTCTCTATTCTCGTCTAATGTAGGGATAGCAATGCCATCTAGGAAACTATTAGCTAACACATCCATGTCTATACATTCTGCCTTATATAGGGCACTATAAAAGTCCCTAAAACAGATATGAATCAGTTACTGATTTGGCACTAGTCCACATGCTGTATGACTACCCCGAGGCAGTGAAACAGTTCTGGCTGGTGATAATTGAGTTATCACTTTGTGAACTTATTTTGCACTTGAGCTATTGTGCTGTCTTTGGAAGTAGTTTGGGAGTTGTAGTCCTTTTGCTACATTAGGACTACAAGCTTTCTGTGTGGCATCTGACAGCGACTCTTTTATTTGTATTAATTTGTTGCCACGTAGATCTCCAACTAACTACCACTGAGCCCCATGTTTAGCAGAGGCAGTGTTATATTTTAGTGCCAGGGAGTTGTTTATAGGTGCAGCAAGAGGAGAATGTGCATCACGTGACCCAACCTGACTTCGGCTCATGGCTGTATTTAACAAGTGCCCTGTGTGAGTGGGCGGCGCATGTGACATGTGTTCACACAGGGTACCAGGACTAATCTTTAGGTATGAGTTATTAATAAAACCCTGCAACTTCCTAGCATTTCCTGCATTGCATTCTTAGTTTGAGTATCTGTTTGGTACTACATTCATTCTCGTACAGCTTAGCTGGGGACTGGTAGTTACCATTTACTTGTACCTCACTTTAATGACTTTACTACAATCACTAGATCTTAACAAGATACACAATAAAGTTTGTCATTACTGCCAGTATAACCTCAAGTATTATTTAGGGTTTCTTTTCCTTTATATACACATTTATTGTAAATTGGGTATGTAACCTGTGTATTACACAATTTTATTAAAACATTTTCCTGGCTGAAAGAATAAAGACACTGGACAGTGTCTGGGCCTACCAATGCCACTCATGCTGTATGTACTTACTCTCAGTGGGAGACGGTATTGAAGCAGGGTTTTCATGTAACAAATGTTTATATATATTGTCACCCTGGAAAAGGAAATTTGTAAATTTAGGGCAAAACTAAACTCGATCATAAATAATCAAAATGATATACAACAAAGAATGAGAATTATAGATGGAACTCAGGCTTCACTAACACCTAGCCCTGCAGATACAACATCTGATTGTGGATCTTTTGGGGCCAGTTCCCATGTAAGCATAATACCCAACAGGGTGGGCGATATTGAGCTATACCAGATAGCCCAGAAGCATAATGAGGCCTGCGCCACAGGCGGAGGGCCTTATAGCCCTGGAAGGTCTGGTATAGTGCATACCGCCCACCCTGAGGGTATTATTGCACTTAGAAAATGGGTTATAGGTGATATTTTGTATTATGGTTAAAAAAATCAAAAGAATTACAAAAAATAGTAAACAACTACTGAAAATGACTTTACTTGACAAAGTAGTCCCTCTTGGTATACTTGCCAGTAAGGGTACTGACGATTTTGACAGTCTTTATCTTTTCCTTATTGGTTTCTCTAGAAACCCCCTTCCTCTGCAGGAAGCACTGAGTGATGGCAAACATCAGCACCATTACTTTTATCATACTTGAGTTTATGGCAAAGTTTGATTTCTGGTTAGTTCAGGTCAGTAACTGACAGTCAGGAAGAAAATCAGTGACACAAGACCTGGAAGTAACAAAGTATGGAATGGAGAAAAATCAGAAAAACTGGTAGTGTGCAAGGTTACTTTCTTTTTAGAACAAACTAACAAGAAATAAAAAAGATTGTACATAGTTTGTTGTTACCGATGGTGGTATTGCTATTACGATTGGGACCAGGAGAATGTTGTAGTATGGGAGTTAGCATGGTTGCACTGTATTGAAAGGGCTGATGGCACGGTTCACTTTTGAGTTTAAGTGCTAAGTGACAGCTGGGGGGTGGAAATGTGGAATATAGCATTGACTCTGAAGCTAAGGGTGGGATGTCTGCCAAACTCGCTAGGTTGGTGCTCAGTAAGGAGGATGTAATTCAGTGGCATAATCGCCGTGTTAGGCAGGGTGGCTGGTTTTACAGAATGCTTTTTCCAAATGTAAGATGTTAGTGTGACTGTTAAACTAGAAAAGACAGCTTGATTTTTGTAATTTCTTTTCCCTCTCTGCCAAAACACTCAATAAAACTTTTAACTAAAAAAAGGTATGTGGCTGATAGCACCACAGCAGCTGGTGCTAAGGGCATTGTAGCGAGTGAGTAAAGTGGTTAGTAATGACCAAGGCTCACAGTGCTTTCAACCTGGTGGCTGCTGTGGTGAGAGATTAGTAGCCCAATGTCACTGATTTTCCATTTTAAGTTGTGTGTGTCTGTTTTTTTTAATGAAACTTGAACCACTCTGTTTCCCCACTCGGTTTATAGAACTGATGGGGGATGGCATAACAAACTGTGTGTCTCCGACTAGCGCTATCGCATCAATGCGCTAGTGCCACTACTGGTCAATGCTGAAAATATTTTTTAAAGTTAGATATTATAAAACATTGATGGAATTTACTTCAGTTTTATGTTGGCCGTGGTATTCTGTGCTAAAATAGGCTAACGGGAGTTGGGGGCTGTGGAGAGAAAAACATGGTAATATCAAAATGAATATTCTATTGGCACAAGCATTTTGGAATGTAATCAGGTAACAGAGATGGGGACTCATTATTTCCAACCAGCTGGTTGGAGGCTTTAAGGATTTTCGCAACCCATTTTCTAAATTGAAGTAGATATCTTACAGACCACAGTTGGTCAGGGGCCTGAAAAGAAGAAGAGCAAGAGAAGCTGATGACAGTGAAAACTATTCTGAGGAATGACAGTTGAAGGAATAATTCCAAGAAAGGGTGAATGGCAAAGGATTTTGCACTTCCTTTGAGTAATTGTTTCTCTTGTTTAGCACAGAGCAACTCAGGTGATACTTTCAATGACTGCACTACCCCCATAATGATGGTACCTCACCCAATGTTGAAGCACCCCCTCTAATATTGAAATTGGGGCACAAATTTAATTAGTAGACATGGAAATTGAACATCCAAATTCTGTTGATATACAAGGGAATTTGAACAGTAATCCCAAATGCCATCTCCACCCCAGTATCACAGGTAGTACAAGGAAATGACACCAAGCACCTTCACTTCCACATACTGTGGAGGGGATATTATTCAGTCTGAAGTGTTGAAAACTCGCTCGACATTTGTTCTTGGTGATTCCATGATAAAACACATTGATCGTATAGTTTGCAACCCTGATAAAGCAAACAGAACCTGTAGCAGTTACAGGGGTGCTGTAATTTCTGATTTGACTGCTATGTTAAACAATATCCTTAGTAATGGAAGAGGTAACCAATTGTCATAATTCACACTGGAACAAACAATATTACAAAACTAGGTTAAATGACATCAAAAGCGAGTTTATTATTCTCAGCGAACTCCTCATTACTACAAACTGGAGGTATGTTTCGGAGATTCTCCCTGTCCAAGAGCTACTACTGCCATGATAGCTAAAATTAAAAGCATTAACAATTAGTTCAGAAGGTGGTGTTTATCTAAAGGCTTTGGCTGTCTTACCCACTGGGGTTTTTGATGAAAGACCTAATCTTTTATCACCGGACAGAGGTTACATTTTTTTTTTTTTTTTTTTTTTAAATTGGTGACCTGAAAGGCACGCTGAGCCGAGGCTCGTTTCCAGGTGCGACCTGAACAAACATAAGAGTACTTTACTTGGTAAGAAAATAGAGACCTTTATCTCTAACCATTTAAACTAATTCGGGGAGGATGTTTTCCTGACAAAATAATGGCAATCACATAACCAGAATACCCTACACATATAGCTATCAACATGGATGTAAAATCCTTATGACCAATGCTAGAAGCTTATACTGTCTAAAAAGCTGAATTAGAAGCATTTATTTTACAAAATAAAGCGATGTTATTTGCAATCAGTGAAACCTGGTGGGATTAATCTGGAGATTGGATAAGCGACAACCCTGGTTACAAACTATTTCATAAAAATAGGGAGGCCAAAACTGGAGGAGGTGTTTGTCTCTTATGTACATAATTCTGTTTCTTCATACTCATCATTTTCCACTGAAACTGAATCATTACTAGAAACATCATGGGTCAAACTATAGTTCTCTGGTAAATCATCTTATACTAGTTGGATGTTGCAATCGACCCCCTTCCTCGAGTGTTGTCCACAATTCTGCCCTATTATAGAAATAACTCAAGCATTTAGCTCTGGGGATGTAATTATACTGGGTGATTTCAACCTCCCAGGTATAAACTGGACTCACATGTCAGGCAAAACTGAGTTAGAATGCTCATTTGTGGTGAACTGTGTTGACAACGGCCTTGATCAGCCAGTACTTGAGCCAATGAGAGATAACAACATTCACCTAATCTTGACCAATATTAATGAAGACATCAGTGATATCTGTGTGACCAGCCCATTAGGCAATATTGACCATAATATGGTCTTCTGCAGCTTGACCACAATTGACAGAAAATAAAAGTCATACTGTTGTTATGGGTTATAACAGGGTAGAGTTTAGTCAGATTTTTCAGCACCTATCTAACATTAAGTGGGACGGTATTCACTGATGCTACTGTTGAAGTAGCATGGAGCACCTTAAAGATATAATTCTAAATTTAGAAAACAAACTAGTCCCAGTCAGAAAAAAATAAGGGTAGGGTACTAAATTGGCTAACATCTGTGCTTAAATGACAAATTAAAATCAAGCATAAGACCTACACTAAATTTAAAAATAAAACAGAAGTAAATAAGCAAGCTTACATTAGGAACAAAAACAGCTAAAAATTGATTAGAAAAACTAGATCTAATATTGAATTTAGAATAGCCCATTCTAAGGACACTTGGCTTCTCTACTCTTACATAAACTTTAACTGTAGAACTTCTGTCAAACTGTTGGCCCCTTATAGATAATAACAATATCATTAAAAGCGATGAAAGTTATTGCTGACAGTTTAAACAAGTACTTTTGATCTGTTTTCCCATAAGTTCATGGGACAATAAACCAAGATAACAACTATGACTCTGAGTACCATTTTCTGTCCATGAAGTCTACTCAGAATTAATTAAGATAAATAGTTCTTCAAGCCCTGGACAACATGACATTAATTCAAACTTTCTTAAAATGCAGTTTTGGCATATCCCTTATCTGCCATTTCTAACCTCTCCTGAATGAAAGTAATATACTTATTTATTTATTTGTACATCAGTTTACAAACCTTTGAGCCAGAGGCTCATTTTCAAAGAGTACCTCGTCACAAAGAAGACAAATACAGTACAACAATTTTGTTACATCATTGTGGATTACAACAATTGGTAATACATGCTGTCATATCTTGGTTGAAATTTTAAAGTTACAGGATTAGCAGAGCACAGGTTGGTACAGATATTTAGTACTTCATGGACAAACAGTGGTATGAGCTTACATGCAGAGGGGTGCAGAGACAGGAGGAGGTGATAATTGATAGGGAATGGGATGTGTGGTTGGTAGTAGGTTGGGTGCAGCCACTCAGGGAGCTTTGTCAGAATGACTGGCACTTTACAACTGTCGCCCCATTTAAAAAAAAAGGCAATAGAGGTAGTTTGGAAAACTATAGGCTTAATTAGCCTAACATCACACTGCTGTAAGTTAATGGAAAAATTGATGAAAATACGGCTTGAACTATTAATAGACAATAAAGGACTATGTGATCAAAACCAACATGGTTTTACCAAAGAGAAGTCATGTTCAATGAATTTGATTGTATTCTACAACCAGATTAGTAAAAGCCTTGATAACGGAATCCCCTCCAATGTCATTTTACTAGACTTACTAAGGCCTTTGATAAAGTGCCCCATAATATTTTGATCTCAAAACTATTAGATTTTGGATAAGCCCAAGTCTTGTTAAATGGATTGATAGTTTGCTCCAGGATCAGATGCAGTGTGTCAATTAATGATGCTCTATCAAATGAGGGTACAGTTGGAAGCAGTGTGCCCCAGGGCTTTGTTCTGGACCCGACACTATTTAACATCTTTGTCAGATATGAATAAGAACTTGGAAAATAATATCAAGTTTGCTGACAATACAAATTGGGGGCAAAGTTATACTTTAAGTAAAACACTTATCTCTAATCAATGACCTGGCAGCTAAAATGGTATGTCCTTCAACATTAAGAAATCTGTAGTTATGCATTTTGGCCTAAATAATCCAAACTACTGCTATATAGTGAATAAGAATATTCTGAAGAGCTCTGCCCTGAGCAAGATCTTTGTTTCTTATTAATAACAAACTGTCTTCAACTGACCACTGTATGCCTGTATCAAAAAAGCTAAAGGAATTGTTAACAGAATCAAGCATACTTTTTTGTGCAAAACTGAACAATGCATTATCCCACTGTACAAAAGTTACGGATGACCTCTCCTTGACTATGGGTTGCAGGTTTGGTCTCCTTAACTTGCCAAGGATATTAACCGGTTAGAGGATGTTCAAAAGTCAGTAACCAAATGTATTCCCAGGTTAAAAGAAGCAAACCTTATCTAGAGAGGGTTTCTAGCTACTGGTCTCCACCCTCTGCAATCTAGGTGGAAGAGGGAGATTTATTACTACTCTATAAAATATTGCACCCTCCTAAACTAACAACCTACTGTGAATATACACTTTAGTATGACCAGAGGTAATTTAAGGTCTTGTAACAAGAAACTTACTGTCCATCATGTTACAACTAATAAGAGAAAATTGTTATACTATAAAGACTGCTAAAGCATGGAACAGACTTCCATAGTGTTGTTGATCTCACAACTCTCAATAGTTTAAAAAACTCTGTATGATCGTTATTACTCAGAATACAAAATGATATAAATGGCACAATAGTATGGGGACATTCTCGATGGGCCTAGTCACCTTCTCATGTCCTACTTACCTAGAAAATCCAGTAAATAGTATACTCATCATGTGTGATCTTACTACTTCTATCTTTAGTGGCTACTATCCTACTGGAAACTCCTCCTTCAGAAGTTTTACCAGTAGAGGCCCAGGCTTGTTGCCCTACTCATAAACTCTCTGCTTTGCAAGAGAACTACTTTGTTTGAGCTTCCCCTGTATAGCACTCATTCAAGGCCTCTGTAGCTACCTTTAACTGCCTTCTGACTTCCTCCCATCCCTCTCTTTAATCCTTATGTTCCAAATCTTTTACGGCCTGTTACAGCTTACTGATGCTGTCCTTCTTTTCTTCTTATACTTAGCTGTGTAGTGCCACTAATGGCTCCTCTCACATATGCCTTCCAGCTTCCCAGAGTGCCTAGTGTCTCCACTGTTCCCTTGTTTGTCGTGATAAAGGTGTCCCACTGAATTTTCAAATATTTTGGAAATCTTCTTTCACCATTACGTTACATGGGAAATCTCCAACCACTCCTCTGAGTTGTATCGCTCACCAGTTGTATGTCCAACTGCACCACGGAATGATCTGAGATGTAGATCGGGCTATGTGATACCCCCATTACCCTGCTATACAAGGTATTCCAAAGAAAAATGTAATCCAAGTAGGACCATGACTCATGTGGACTTGAATAAAAGTGTACTCTTTTGCTCCGGGGTTGGTCACCCACCAACTGTACACAAGATCCAAATCTAGTAGACCTTTAGCCCGGTTTGTTATAACCTTGTCAGTGTGACATCGGGTACCAGAATAGTCAGATTCAAATCCATGGTGCAGTTGAAATCGCCTTCCATTGTTGATCCTATATATCTCCCACCCCTGATTGCATTCTCTCTTACACCCTTGCTCCCAGTCCCCTTATCTCTATCCTCACTTACCCCTGCACCTTTTCTCTCTGCTCCCTTCTTTCTCCCTTCTCTCTCCCCTCTCTCCCGCTCCCTCCCCTCCATCCCTACTTCTCTGCTCTATCCCTCTCTACCCCAGCACATAGCTAATTCTCTGCTATCCCTCAGCTTGCATTCCATCGCCAACCTTTTATTATTTTGGTCTCTGTCATGTAACGTATATTGATGCTGTTTTGTTGTTTTCCACTTTTACCGTATGCATGTTAGTGTCCTCCAGGACCACTTTGTAAATGAGCTTGCCTCAATGGTGCATTTCCTAGTTAAATAAAAATTTAATTGAATTGAAAAAATTGAATCCCAGGAATTGTTTCCTAGTAATTACTTCTAGTATCTGTTGGTAAAACCAGGGATCAAAACCAAAGTGGCGTATATGCTTCCAAAAGCTATTGATTGCCCTGAATTGTCCCAGTCACAAATATATATCTGCCCTCCGAGGGTTTGGGTACAGTGTGAGTCACCTCTATAGGAAAGATCTTGTGAAATAAGATGGCAACTCCTCATTTGTGAGAAGAGTCTGAGCGTCATAACAAGACCACGCCCACCCTCCCACTAATTTTTTATGCTCTTTTGAATTCAGGTGTATCTCTTGGAACAGAGCAACCTGTGTATTTTTCATTTCAAAGCTGTCAAAATTTTAGATCTTTTAATCGGGAGGTGAACCCTTAACGTTCCAGGATACTATCTTGTCCACTTGGCTACTATCCATAAAAAGGGTAAAATATGTCTTAGAGCCAGCCCAGTGGTGCTGAGGTTGTGACACTGGGTGCCACACCTTTTGCTAAGTCATCAACCCGGGTTCGGGGAACAAGCCGGGGGTGGGAAGAAAGAGACCGAGAGTTGGATTGAGGAGCTGTCAGGCAAGCTCTCCACTCTTGGATGGGAATCCAGCTACTTCCACTGCAGGGTTGCCCCTAGATGGAGGCCTGGAGATGGTGCAGTCGGGGAACGCAACTCGGAGATAGGGAGGGTGCTACGGATTGCTGCGTGTGCATGCCTCCGCGTGTGTGGGCAACCATGGCAAGGGCAGGGAGAAAACCAGAAAACCTTGAGAGCTGGTAAGCTGCATGACAGCACCTACTCCAGACCCCACAAAGTCTAGATGTTGGTCTCCGAGGGGATGAAAGTCAATGCCTTTGTCCTCGTTCCTGCCACAGGGGAGTAACCTGTGGGGGACTGCAGAGTGGGTCGGGTCAGCAGAGTTGGGTCCTGAGACTAAGCCCTCTAAGGAGGGCAAGAGCTGCCTACCAGAGCTGCTATGTGCCTCCCCGATGCAGAGGAGGGACATAGTGGCTTAGTGTGACTATCAATGTCACTTTCATCTTCAGTATCGACACAAGCATCTATACCAAATCTGGATAGGATTCCACAGTGGAGCCTACCTTTTCTGGGTCTGTTATCTGATTCAATGCCCCTTCTTGGGACACCTAGTCTGAAACCTCCCCAGTGGATGGAGCTTTAGGCTTGGAGACTCTTCCTGCTCCTACTTTGGGGCAAGATGGATATCAGAGTCTGCTGGTCCCTCTCAAGGCATTGGTAATGTGGCAGCTCAGGCCACTTATGTTAACCCCAGGCTTCAGCCTCAAGAGCATTGCACTTGGTTTGCCAGGGTGGTTTTGACAATAAGGCCTCCTCTGGACCCACTGTTGCATGACCAGTGCTGCCAGTTGCTGGAGGATGTTGGCGACTAGCTTAGAGTGTGGATAAAATTCACTACCTCCACCCGCTGTATCCTCTGGTGGTTTTCCAGCCTCTTCTCCCTTGGTGCCCTCCTTTGAGGACAACAGATCTTCCCTTCAGATGTCTTCTGCAGCTGAGTTCAGCGATTCGTGGTGGAGATGATGGAGCCTATGGATATACCTGGTTATGTCAGCTGCAACCCAGCTGCTTTGCCAGTGAATTCCTAGAAATTCCAAGTAGTGACCAGTTGTGGTCCCTCCTGGCATTGTGTCCAGGGATTGGCAATCGAGGTGACCTGGAAGCATCCTTTTATGCCTCTCCTGTCCAAACTGTCCTAAGCGACATCCATTGGCAGTACTGTGCCCCACCAGATACCACCCTCACTGGGGTTGATTACTGTCCAGACACCAAGGGTCATTGTCCCTGTGACTGGGCAGAACCACCCTCACTCTGTGGACTCTTGCAGGATGGACACTTTGGAGAGAAAGATATTTACTTCTGCCTGGTGTTCCTTAGTCATAGTGTCTTGTGATAATCTACCAATATGCATGTGGTTCCAGATGCATAATCTGCTCTCTGGAATGTAGGTAATGACAGCAACAGGAAAGCCATGGACATTGCCATTTGAGGCACAGAAACAGTGCGATACCAAGAACAGGCATCTTATGATTTCAGCAGTGGGTGCACCTGTCTGAAGTTAGTCCCTTGCTTCCACGTGCTCGTAAACACCCTTACTGGGGAACCCACCTTTTGTCTCAGTGGGTAAGGCAGGAATAGTCTGGGGCTTCCATGGCTCCAGCCCCTTGGAGCCACTGCCTATACCCACTAGTCCCTGTGTGGAGCTTGCCAAGGTGGTTCCTCCACACTCAGAGGGGCTGGGGCCATTGAGGTCTCAGGGTTAGCGTGCCTCAGACTCCTTAGGAAGAGCTTGCTAAACTGCCCAAAAGTGGGACTCTATGAAAAAGATTCATTCTAAGAAGATATAGAAGATAATGTATGGTCCTCTATCAGTAACCGGTCTATTAACGTCAGAGGTTGTCAGGGTGACCATGTAAACCTACGAGAGTGAAGCTCAAGAGGGTTCAGTTACATGGCAACCTGGAGCCAGTTAATAGTAACCGATTCCCGATAGAAGGACCATACGGTATTTTATACTGTATGGTCCCAAGAAAGATTGAAGAGGGTTCCTTACTTTTTAAATAAGTCACTGCCATGGCTATTCAGTCATTCCATCGCCGCTGTGTGCATCCGTCAGTTCCTGAGAGAAAAAAATGTGTGCACATGCTGAGACTGTTTCAGTTGTTAACCCATTGATGTGACGTACCATTGATGGGTTAACAAGGATAAGCTATCACATCAATGGGTTAACAGCAATGGGAAATGATGATTTTGTGGGTTAACAATGTTCTATACATTATACAGGCGTTACATTCCATAATTGTAGATTTTCAAGAATATCATCTCCATAAAGCACCAGTCTCCTGCTCACCACCCTGTTTTCAACATGAGTCAGGCTTATGCCTCTAGGAGCCCAAGCAAGAAGGTTTGGTGCAGCAGCTATACCCATTTGTCCCCTTATTCTGCTGTTGCATAATTGGCCTTTTGTGGGACCCGTTTTGGGTATAATAAAAAAAAAAATAGATATACTAAACAGGTGGCTTTCTTCACCTTAAAAAAATAAACAGATCATTTGCCAAAATAGTTCTATAGGCCTTCCTGGCCCAGGGTGTATCCTTCCTTTCCTTTAGGGTATATCCTATTAGATGCTATATGCAACACTTTGTCTTACTCTATATTTCTGGCCTGGCTGTACACCTCCACTTGATAGTACCACTATGTGCTGGATATATTCATATGACTTGTGCAATTGTCCCACCTGAGGGATATCTCAGCCAGTGACACCACAGTATTGTTTCCAGATTTACTGCACTACAGGTAGATCCCAAACTAGGTATTGGCTAATCTGCTTTCTGTGCAGGGAAGATTCTAACATCTCTTCACAAGGCCTTGTGCCCTGGGCAAACATTAATACATGTTACTTCTGCCAGGTTTTCTAACTGAGTCAAGTAAGGAAGGATCAAAGCAATGGAACAAAGGAGTAAACAGGGAGGAGAGGAGACACTGTGGGTTACCCTGGAGACAGGAAATGGCACCACAATTCACACAGGGTTGTATACAGACCCCGTCTTAGGGAGAAATGGACAAGGAAATGATAGAAGGCATCCTTAGGATGGCAGAAAAAGGGAGATATTGTTGATGAGGACCTGAATATGCCAGATGTTAATGGAGCATCTTTGCTGCAGCCACATCCAAGAGCAGGGTCATTCTTGATGCCCTACAGGGGCATGTCTCAAACAGCTAGTGTTGGAACCCACTCAGGAGGGAGCAATCTTAGACCCAGTACTCTCAAATGGGGATGGAGAGAGAGAATCTCAGATTTAGAATTGGGTAGCCATCTAGGAACAAGTGACCAACAAACAGTGTGGTTATGATAAACACAGTTGTAGAGTCAAGCCATACAAATGTGAGGATACTGGACTTTAGGATGACTGACTTTGGCAAAATGGGGAGTGCTTCAGAAAGGCACTAGCAAACAGGCAAGAAGGAGGGTGGAAGAACAATGGGGAACATCAAAACTGCCATCACAGATGCAACAAGCCTTTGTGTGAAACAAATAAATCAAAACAAAGGAATAAAACACTATTGTTCTCAAAAGGCGGTAGAAGATTAGGAGAAAAAATAGCATTCAGGACGTATAAGGAAACACAAAAGGAGCTGGACAGAGAACTGTACCAGTTAAGGCAGAAGAAAGTGGGAAGGCAGTCAGAATAGCAAAGGCTCAAACCGAGGAAAAGATAGCCAACTCAGTTAAGGAGTAGGATAAAACCTTTTATAGGTACATTAGGGGCGAAGAAAACCAAGGGAGGGATAGCGAGGCTTAATAAAGGGAGGTGGCAGTGAAAAGCAGGGATAATGAGCGAATACTTCTGTTCAGTATTCACAAAACAAGAAAAGGAATAGCTGCATTACCTAGTTCAGGCTTTATTTATATGTGTTTCACCAACTTCACCAAGAAATCAGCCTCTGGACAGTCTTAAAGAACTGCTGATGCCTCAAAGAAAACTTTGAAAACATAATAATTCGGTACAATTCAGCTCGCATTCAAATGTATTCTATATAAGCGTTTACTTCCCATCTGTTATTACTGAGGAACTTGCATGAATACATCATCTGCATCCATAGAGTTCATCTGCCTCTGTAGCTCACTCCCTATTTCCTGTCATAATCCTCTCTTGTGACATCACAGTCTGTTGCCACGGGAGTAACCATGATGCCACAAGCAATGCATTATGACCTTAGTGTAGTATATGGTAACACCCTAGTAACATTGTAGAATGGTTTAGTCCACATCCCCCACAGTTTTAGGCCAATGGTATGTCTGGGTGGAAACTGGGTTTTAGAAACTACACGAGCAGATTGGAGTAATAGTTCTGCTGAGGCCTGCTGATCTATCTAATGTATGTTTGTTGAATAAACCTCAGAGCTGTTAGAAGTTACTTATGGTGTCCAGTCATTCCTAAAACCAGCAATCCTGTAAGAAGCAACTAAAGTGAAATATATGGTGTCAGAAGTGAAGTTGCAGTGCTGCAGTTACAAGAAAGAAGAAAAGTTTGTGCTGCCAAGAAAAGAAACACAATACAGTATTTGTGGGTGCCTAAAGCTTACTAAAGACTGTATAACAAAGTATTTTAGAGCAGTATGGAGCAATTTAAGCCACCTCCACCACTATTGCTGACTAGAAATCTTGCAGAAAACTGGAGAAGGTGGGCACAGAGATTAAGTCTGTACTTCACAGCCATGGGATTAGATGATAAATCAGAGAAATGAAAATTGCAGTCCTGCTTCACACGATCGGGATGAGGCCCTGGAGTGTACAATACCCTCAATATAACATATGCTGACCCATAAGCTAAAAAACAGCTGAGGTTATGGAAGCATTTAAGAATTATTGCTCAAGGCAGGATGGTAAAACAGGCGAAAACCAGACGCCAGCTACCAACACGTGAGACACGTGCACAAAAATCAAACACATGTGGGAGGGTGGCAAGGGACATCAAAGGCTTGTCCAGCATATGGACAAGAATGTCGTAAATGTGGTGGCCTCAACCATTATGCAAAAATGTGCAGGTCCAAAAAGTCCAACAAACCTCATGAGAAAATGACAAAGGGGTAAAAGCACTATTTGTGGGTGCTGTAAAGAAAACAAGAAATGTGCGGACACAAGTACCAGATGAAGGGTGGTACACTACCTTGAAGATAATGGGACAGCCAGTTAAGTTCAAGTTGGACACTGGGGCTGAAGCCAATATACTTACTAAAGAAGTGATTCGCGAGTTTCCATGCAAGGTACAAATCAAGCCAACCAGTACTATCCTAATAGCATATGAGGCACAAATTAATCCTGAAGGAAAGTGGCGCTAAAGTGTAAGACACAAGATAGAAGGCCAGTCTGCAGTTTTATGTCACTAATACATGGGAGCTTCCTACTGGGTCAACAGGCATGTGTCATCCTGGATCTGATTTGCAAAGTAAAGGTGCTAAAACCAAGCCACAAGCACAAAGAGGAACTTCTTGCACAATATAAAACAGTGTTTGAAGGCCTAGGAGAATTCCTGGTGTTTACCACATACATACTGACCCAAATGTTACTCCTGTAGTACATGGGTGCAGGAAAGTCCCATATGCAATTATGGACAGACTAAAACAGACACTGGAACAGCTGGAGCAAATTGGGGTGATTAGCAAGGTAAGAAAACCTACAACATGGGTAAATAGCCTTGTAATTACTGAAAAGAAAAATGGTGAGATCAGGGTGTGCTTGGACCCTAGAGACTTAAATAAAGCTATCAGAAGACATCACTTCTCCATCCCACATTGGAGGATATTCAGAGTAAGCTTGCAGGTAAAAGTTTTTACAATTCTAGATGAAAAAGATTGGTACTGGCAGATCAAATTAGAATGACGAATCTGCAGACCTATGTACATTCAACAATCCATGGAGAAGGTACAAATTTCACAGACTTCCTTTTGGTATATGGTTGCAAGTGAAGTATTCCAGCAGAGAAATGCTGAACACTCGGGACATACCAGGTGTTTTTGTAATAGCTGATGACATGCTTATAGCTGCAGCTACCAAGGAAGATCATGACAATACTTTGAGAAAAGTAATGGACAGAGCAGTGGAACTCAATGTAAAGTTCAATAGTGACAAAATACAGTATTTGGTAAGTGAGGTGAAATACATGGGCACATCATAACCGAAAATGGGCTACAGCCTGATGAAGCCAAAGTAGAAGCAATAGCTGAGATGCCCCTCCCGAAGATAAAAAGCACTACAGAGACTGTTAGGAATGACTCGATACTAGCTTGCCCGGTGGCACTGAGGTTGAGGCGCTGGGCCGCCACCTGGGTGCTATCTGACGGCCGAGACCAGTGGGACTGCAGGCGGCCGAGAGTCTCTTGAGGGGAGAGGGAGGATTGAGCGTCCCAATGGATGCCTCCCTCCCTCAGGGGTGGGTTACCAAGAGTGCATTGTACTCTGCATCTGAGCCGGGGTGGAAGCACCGCAGTGGGAAGGGATGGAGGCGGCTTCACCTGTCGGAGCCGGGAGGGGGACATCACGTGCATGAGGGGCCTGCATGCTAGCACTACCACTGGGACGTACGTCCCAAGCGCAAGGCGCCCTAGGGGAGTGGGGACGTAAGGGAGAAACCGGAAAACCCTCTGGCAGCCCTAGATGAAGGCTCACCAAGTCCACCCAGACCACCCACAGGACAGACCCCACTGTGCGAGGAGAGGAGGATGGGCACTCTGGGGCAGATCCTAAGGTAGGTAATGGGGGACATGGCAGACGGAAGGAGGGGCACGGAGGTAGGAAGGAGGATAAAGACGAAATTAAAAAAAAAAAAAAAAGGAATGACTCGATACTGGCGCAGTACATTCCGAATGAAGCAGACCTCACTGCACCACTAAGGCAACTACTCAAAAAGATGTCATGTGGCAGTGGCAGCCAGCACAGGAAGAAGCCTTACAAAAGCTGAAAGAGACTATTTCTTCTGCACCAGTATTAAAATTCTTTGATCCAAAAGAGGACATTGAAATCCAAGCAGATGCATCTAAGGACGGACTAGGTGCTTGTCTACTACAAAGAAACAGACCAATAGCTTATGCATCTAGGTCATTGTCCAGTGCTGAAAGAAACTATGCACAGATAGAAAAACAGTTGCTGTCGATTGTGTTCTCTCTACAAAAATTTCATCAGTATGTTTATGGAAGGTCAGTGAAAGTACAATCAGATCACAAGCCACTACAGTCCATACTGAACAAACCAATTGGAAAGGCTCCAGCAAGATTGCAGTGGATGCTGTTACAGATACAGAAATATGACATAGAGGTAATATATACTCCAGGAAAAGATATTCTGATTGCAGATGCTCTATCCAGGGCAGTACCAAGAAAACCAGCAGAGGGAGACATTGATCTAAGTAGTGAAAAGGTCATATACTCAATCCAAGCAACAGAAACACTGCCTGACAGCATGTTAGAGGGGCTAAAACAGGCCACACAGAGGGACAGTGATTTACAGTTGCTAGAAATGCACCTCAGAGGATGGCCTAACAGGAAAAAACAAGTCAGCATCAAACTTCAGCACTATTGGCCCATGAGAAACAATATACATATAAAATAAACTCATAATGGTGGGTAAAAGAATCATCATACCCAAAGAGCTGAGAACAGATATGCTACAAAAGACTTCACAGCACATCAAGGAATACAAAGGTGAAGGCACAAGCCAGAGCTGTGATGTATTGGCCAGGCATGAATCGAGAAGTAGAAATGATGGTTGAAGCATGTGGACCTTGTCAGGAACTCTTACCCAGCAACCATAAGAGCCAATGTGTCCACATGAAATACCTGACATGCCATGGTTAAAGCCTGCAGCAGACATTTTTGACTTTAGGGGACACTCCTACTTAATAGTAGTGGACTATTTTCAAAATACCCTGAGGTTCTCAGAATGCCTGACAAGACAGCAGCTACAGTTATTGCAAAATTAAAAGCTGTATTTGCAAGACATGGAATTCCAAAAGAACTGGTAGCAGATCATGTACCATTTGCAAGTCATGAAATGAAGCAATTTGCAAAGTTGTGGGAGTTCAAAATAACTCATTCCAGCCCAGGATACCCACAATCTAATAGTTTAGATGAAAGAATGATCCAGACAGTAAAAGAATCTTCTGAAGTCTATGCAAGGTCAGACCGATCCACATCTCGCATTGCTCAGTCTTAGAAATACAACAGTCACAGGACTGAACTGTACACCTTCTCAGTTGTTAATGGGCAGAATGTTGAGGACAACATTACCAGCAAGTGCAAGGGCACTGGGACCTGAAATACCAAAGGATGCACATAAATGTCTGAAAAGACTACAAAAAGACAGAAACAGCATTACGACAGGAATGCAGCTTAACTTACTCCATTCAGAGAAGGGAAAGGGTATGCATAGAGACTTCTAGTGGGTGGCAACCTGTTACAGTGGAAAGAATCGTGATGAGCCAAGATCCTATGGTGTGATTACACCTGTAGGACAGCGATACCGCAGGAACAGGAGACACCTGAGGAGAGACCGAACAGTTGCTTTGGAGGCTGAAAAGCAACAGGCAGATGAGTCAACTGAATCCGTATTGTCACAAACAGTGCAATCCAGGGACAACAGCCAGGAACAGAACACTTGTCAAGAGTATGAGCAACCTGAGATGGAACCTGTTGTTTTCAATTACACTTTGCCAGAAAGTCCTGAGGCTGTCCCCAGTGTGCAGTCTACTCGAATGACCAGAAGAGAGGTCTGCTGAAAGTTCCTAGAGGTTCAAGATTTTGTTATGACTTAAGTCAGTGGTAAAGACTTATTTCAACAAAGCTGAGTACCAGTGACTTTAGACCCTAACTCATCACAAAGTAAGACTCAACCATTATGTTAATATTGCTTGGTAATTATTTGTCATTGATATGCAAACCGAAATCAAGGCAATTGCTTTCTTTTACTAGAAGGGAGATGTAGTATATGGTAACCTACCTAGTAACATTGTAGAATGGTTTAGTCCACATACCCCTGCAGTTTTAGGCTAATGGTATGTCTGGGGTGGAAACTGGGTTTAGAAACTGCACGAGCAGATTGGAGTAGTAGTTCTGCTGAGGCCTGCTGATCTATCTAATGTATGTTTGTTGAATAAACCTCAGAGCTGTTGAAGTTACTTATGGTATCCAGTCATTCCAAAACCAGCAATCCTGAAGAAGCAACTAAAGTGAAATATTATATTTAGGTGGGAGAAAGCAATAGGAATAGTTGAACTCTTCAGGCAGAAATCCTGTTCTCATGCAAATGGCCTCAGTAATAAGTAATGGGTGGAAAATACAGAGCTAATGTAAAATATAAACTGAACTGTCTAAATATGTTTTGTTTGTTATTTATCTGAAGAAGTCAGCTGCTCTTTAAGTAGCCCTTTTTGTTTGGCTCGTGCTTGCAGCCCAGCCAACATATTACAATAGTAGCAGAATTTGGAGTGCGATCACTGTGGGTGAATGCAGGCACGCGATCAGTAGGTGCGCCGCTCATTCCCCAATAAGCCAGAATATAGGCGCTGACACCAGGCATACGTAAACTGGTCACCAGATCAAACAAAGTGCTGCTGCAATGAAAGGCAAGCTCTTTATGCAGCGCACAGTAACTGCCTCCTGGCGTGCCATCACTGAATTTTTACAAACATGGCACCACTGATTGCGCCACCGACTTCAAAGGTGCCAAATCCCCTGTCGCATGCCCTGACCACTTCATTTGCCGATGGGGGCCTCCCGGTCAGCATAATGCCCTCTCCTGCGTGTGTGCTGAGAGGGTGCCCAACCCCTCGGCATCATGCATCCCCACAACAGCCTTTTGCCAACGGGGCCCCAATCCTCTTGGCTACAGTCCCCCTTCCCAGTTTGATTTGCTGATGGGGAGCCCTCCCCATCAGCATAATGTCCTCCCCATTTGTTGTGTGCCAATGGGGGTGCCCAATCCCATTGGCTACAGCCCCCAAACACTCAGGTGGCACGCTGAGAGCCCACCCTAGCATGCCAAATGTCCCTATAAAAAAAAAAGAGTCCTGCGATGTTTCTCTCTTTTTTTAACCTGTAAATCAGAAAATGGTCCCTTGTGGTCTGTCCTGCTCCCTCCCCCAACCCATGTCTACTCTCTGTGTACCCTGCCTCCCCCCACCCCATACTTACCTCCGGAGCCTGGCGTGACATTCTTGAGTGGACTGGGAACATGTCTGCACTCTTCAAAGCCAACCGCGAGCTGAAGAAATGCGGTCATCTGTACAATGGAATAAATAGAGTTTTTTCAACTTTGGTGCATATCTCGGCCATTTCTGGGAATTTTGCACCAAATTTTCAACATGGCGTTATTGGGACCCTCCTTATGAACTCAGTCACTGTCATGGTGTTATTCCGTCCCAAAAGATGATTTTGTGGTACTCGTGGATTCACCTTTTGGGACTATTTAACAAAATGACAGTGCCACTGTTCATGAGGTGGGCTCTCAAAAACCTGTGTTGCAAATTTGGTGAAAAATCCAAAAAATGACTGTTTTACAAGTGTCGTTGCACAGTTTCCACTGCAGCTCATAACTTCATAAATTTGTAATATTTTAACTCTAGATTTTCAACATTGCCATTTTCCACACCTCCTTATGAACAGTATAGCTGTCATTTTACATATCCTGGCCAAAATGTGCTTCGCACTTCCAGCGCCAGACTAGTATGGTAGCTGTGAGAAATCAGTTTAAGGGACAAATTAACAAAATGACAGTGACGCTGTTCATGAGCAGATGTCCTAAAATGCCTATGTTGAAATTTTAATGAAAGTCAATAAAATGACTGTGTTACAAGCATGCGTTGCGCAGTTTCTACGCACCTTGTAACTCGCAAATTTGCAACATTTTCATGCCAGATTTTCAACACTGCCATTTTCTTGGCACCTCCTTATGAACAGTACAGATGTAATTTTTCACATGCTGCCCAAAATGTGTTTTCGCACCTGTGGCGTACAATGGCGTGGTCGCTGTGGGAGATCAACTTTGGGACAGATTAATAAAATCACTGTGCCACTGTTCATGAGGAAGGTCTAAATTGCCTATATTGAAAATGTGGTTACAAAACCCCCAAAATAATTGAGTTTCGAATGTGCATTCGCAGTTTCTATGCATGCTCATGACTTCACCAATTTTCATATTTTCACTCCAGATTTTCAAGCGTTGCCATTTTTTACACCTCCTCTTGAACAGTACAGCTGTCATTTTCACATCCTGCCCAAAATGTGTTTACGTACCAGTGATACCAAATGTCGCAGTCGCTGTGCAAAATCACCTTTCAGCTAACAAACTGATACTGCCGCTCTTCATGGTGGGATCACAAAATGCCCATGTTGATAATTTGGAGTGAAAATACCAACACATTAGGGTTAACAACTGTTACACCACACCCTGTGAGAGACTGACAGGCATCAGGGGTGTGACTTGGGATCAACAGCTGTAATGCTCCCGCCACTCCACCCCACCCTCACCCCCAACCTGCAGCCAGTGACAGGCATCGAGGTGTGCCTTAGGTTTTTAGCACAAAGTTCACCCCATTCTCCTATACCTCAGTGTATTTCCTTATGGAGCGGAGTAAGTATAACACCCAAGGACCCCAAAGCACACCACAACACTTGTCAGTGTCACAGGGCAGGGTGAATAAAATAGCATAGCGTTATAGCTGACGACCCAAAGACACACCCAGTGCCTGTCAGTCTCTCTGAGGGTGAGAGTGGGATTGGCGTCAGTTCAGTACTCACTGCCATTCCTATTATGCATTTTTAACTCCTGCACTACCAATGCCAGTACCAGCGAGACAACATTCGGCATTGGCAAATGCTTTTCCCCTAGTAATAGGGAATAAGGAAAAGCACTGGAGTAGCTGAGCTTATCCAAACTCCAGATTACTGCTTATCTAGAGAGGACTTCTTTCAAGCTGGGAAAGTTGTGGTGGTGGACATGTAGCCTAATTGTTTCCCCTACAGGAGGATGCTGTCCTAGACCTGGCACAGAGCATGCCCTGATACCACTCGGGGCAGCTGCCGGAGTTCCTACAATTTTATTTTGTGCCAAGAATTTTCTTCCTTTAATTGTTTTTACCATAGTAGTTCTGGCCTGTTATCTGTAACTATATGTACTACATGTTGTCCCTCTCAAGGGACATTACTGAAGAAGGATGGTCTGTAATATATGTACTACATGTTGTCCCTCTCCAAGGGACATTACTAAGGAAGGATGGTCTGTAACTATATGTACTACATGTTGTCCCTCTCAAGGACATTACTAAGAAGGATGGTCTGTAACTATATGTACTACATGTTGTCCCTCTCAAGGGACATTACTAAGGAAGGGATGGTCTGTAACTATATGTACTACATGTTGTCCCTCTCAAGGGACATTACTAAGGAAGGGATGGTCTGTAACTATATGTACTACATGTTGTCCCTCTCAAGGACATTACTAAGGAAGGATGGTCTGTAACTATATGTACTACATGTTGTCCCTCTCAAAGGACATTACTAAGGCAGGGATGGTCTGTCCTTCCTTCCATTAGATTGGTAGCTGGTTTATATGTAGTTATTCACTGTCACTTCATATATCCCTTTTCTTTCTTTATTGTACAAGAATATGCTTTTCTGCTATTTCCTTGCTCTCCTTGCTAACAGAACTGCGGCAGTTCATCATATCAGTGGTGATTATCGGTTAGCATAGGCACCATATGATGTCACATGTGCTGTCTGCAGTGGTGGGTGCCGCTGTCATGACTATAACAATTTGTTACTATGGGGTCCTCGTGCCCCTGACCCTATGACCAAAGAGTGGCACTCTATGGAAAGATATTCATGAATATTTACAGTTAGGCAAGTAATCCCCCAAAGATTTATGGGGTCAATAACATTGTGCTAGTTAATTTAAAATATCATTAATAAAGATGCTGTACATCAGGGAGATGAAAGACACTGTTATTTTTTCCCTTTGTTGGTTAAAAGAGATATGGGTTCAGCATTTGGGACATATTTTATCCAAGACTATGTGCAGAGATGTATGGTTATAAGTTCTCCTCAATTTTCAGATTTATTAGGCTTTCCCACAGCAAGATTCAGAAAGCAAGTCAAATACTGATCTGAAATCAATGAAAGCAGAATATACTCTCTGACCACTCATCCAAATATATAGATAAAGGCTTTGGCATAGAAAAAAACAGTGATCATTTGTAGAATACATTTGGAGAATTTGGAAAGAAGTTTCTCCATTGCCACCCATTCTTCAAGCCTGTTTAAGCTCAATTTTGTAAAATGTTTAGTCCGTAATCTAACGAACTAGCAGGTCAACCATGCTTATTCAAAACAGTTCAGTAAGCCAGCCCTCTGGCACAGTGGTACACTACTGCCTGCAGTGCTGATGAGTCTATGTTTGGGAGTGAGCATGGTGCATCAGATAGTCGACCAGGGAAGTAGAATGGCGTCTTCACGGACAGCTCTCTTCGGGGTGGGGAGAGGGTTGTGGCTCCTGGCAGTCGTGACACCCAGTGGAGGCTGGGTGTGCAACAGCTGGGGCCACTCTTTAGTGCTGAGGCATCATCCGACATCTGTAGAGCGGGTGCAGGGCGTGCCTAACTTGTGATGTCATTGTACAACTGCACCTCCAGGAACCTATGTGGAAGACCACTGTGCAAGCAGCACAGTGATGCCCATGGACCTCCACCCAAATGATGCCCGGGTGCAAGTTCTGGCTTGGGTCTCTGGTAGATCTCGGCCTCTCTTCTCTTCCTTCCTTCTGGGAAGATGGTTCCATGCCCAGGGGCAAGCTATGGACCTCTGTGGTCCAGGCAATGACAGGGAGTAAATCTCACCTGCCTGTAGCAGGGCATAAAGGGAGTTAAGGAAAAAAACAGTCCAGTAGTTCAACTTCTTTCAGTATCTCAGAGGAAGTTGTTAATTCCATATAAATTTTATTTTTCCACCTTTCATACCAGGGTCATACCTTCTTGTAACTCCTAGTACGCTTTCATGTGCAAGTTTGATTCCTGAAATAGTTTTAGAATATTTCAAATGGAATTTATTAAATATTGTTCCATTTCTTTGTTCTGTCTCTTGAGTCAAAACTGGACAGCCATAATGGGTGGTTGTTCTTGTTGGAGCAGCTTTTAACCTTCCTGTTGCTCTGTCTTCTTTCTGTGCCTTGAAATATTTTATCAGAAGGTTTAGATCAAGCTGCCTGATGGCCCAGTGGGTAGCACAGCATGCTCCCATATTGGCAATCAAACTTAAGAGTCAGTTTGGCGGCGGGGTTGGGGCTGGGGAGCCACTGCTGCTTGCAGAGCTTCCAGCCAGGGTGGGACAGGTGCCAGATTCTGCCATTATAGTGATCCTTGTGGTGAACTAGGGAGCTGCTCTGCAGGGATATACTATGTACTTATGAGGTCCACAGGACCCTACCAGCTTCAGGGACAGGGACCAGGGAGAAATCATAAAAACCCTAATTTGCACCAGTCACCATTAATGATGATGCTAGTACTGCGGTTCCCACTCATTGCAGATCTCCGCTGGCATGACAGCAGAGGGTGGCTGATGGAACTGGGGGAACCAGACTCAAGCCTGAAGTCAATGGCAGGTGGTAACTGGAAGCCCAAAGGTTTATAGCAAAAAGGTTTAGCAGCTGTACCTGCTTCCAATAACTTCTACGTGTGTTTTCTGGCCTCCCCTGACTTTCGCTAACCCACTCCTGCAGTGCCTTCTATTTAACCTATCCTGCCACCAGTCTTGTGCCTCTAGCCTCATATTATCTCACCTCTGCTCTTAGTTCCCTTCGCACTCTATCCACCACCTTCCCACCCATCCTCTTCCATTCCCACCCCCCATCCATTTCTCTGCTCACCCTCACCCTCCCTTCTCTCCCTTGCCCTATAACCTATACTCCACCTCCAGCTTCCAGCCCTGATTCTGTTTTGTTTCTCTTCCTCCTCCTTCCCTGCACAATCAGCTGTCATCTCTCTCCTTCAAAGTACTGCTTCTCTTCTCTTTCTTCTCTTCTCTTCTCTTCTCTTCTCTTCTCTTCTCTTCTCTTCTCTTCTCTTCTCTTCTCTATAACCTTGAAACAATACCTAATTTAGTGTACTTGACTCTGGCTTCAACACAGCCTTTGTATAAATGCCTACATAATGTAACTTAACAAACTCTGGCTACTGTGATCAGCCAATGACCTTGTACATGCTGTGCTTGCTCTACTTTGTCATTCCAGTTATGTTTTACATTTCTTATAGCATTTTATGTTGCTTGACGCATGTGCAAGAAACATAGTGCCATCATCGGAGATTTCAGAGGTGTGTCACCTCCTCCAATTCAGTCAGTGAGCTGGCGGGCGTGGCCCCTGTAAGCCAAAGCATTTTGGAGCTGTCTGTAACACGCTCCAAAATGCAGTAACCTCCCTGTTGAAAGGGGAGCTACGCTTCAGTGAGCACTGATAAGCGTAGCTCCCCCACATGCAGGCGTGCGTGCCCCGATGTCTGTGTGGCGAAGGGTGCCCAATCCCCGCCGGCTGAGCTGCTATCGTCCCCAGTAGCTGGTGCCACGCTGGGAGCCCACCCCAGCGTGGCACCGCTCTTGGCCGACGGGGTGCCCAATCCCCCATCGGCTGAAGGGCCCCCATCCTTGTGCCATGCTGGGAGCCCACCCCAGTGTGGCAAGCGTCCCATGACGTCTTTTTGTTTTAAACCTGTGAAACAAAAAGCGGTCCCATGGCCCGTCTCGACCCCCTCCCACAACCCGCACCCACCACTCGCACCAGCCTCCCCACCCCCTCACCCCATACTTACCTCAGACTCCGGTAGCGATGATCTTGGTGGACGGGAACACGTCTGCACTCTTCAAAACCCGACCGAACTGAGAAATGCGGTAAGCTATATAATGGGCTAGATAGGAGGGTTCAACTTTATGCATATCTCAGGCATTTTGGAATTTTTGCACCAAATTTTCAACATGGGGTTTTAGGACCCCTTCTCATGAATGATGTCACTGTCATGGCGTTATTCGGGCCGAAGGTGATTTCAGCGCAGTGACTGCGCGTGACTGCAAAATCACCCTTCAGGCCTGAATTCCACCATGACAGTGACATCGTCATGAAGAGCATAACCCCATGTTGAAATTTGGTCCAAAATTCCAAAAATGACTGTTTTATGAGCTGTAGGCGCAGTTCCTACTTAGGCTCGTAAGTTCGCAGAATTTCAATATTTTCACTCCAGATTTTCAATGTTACCATTTTACCACACCTTCTTATGAGCAGTATAGCTGTCATTTTCACATCTCACCCAAAATGTGTTTCCACCCTTGTAGTGCAGAATGGCACAGTCGATTGTCGCGAAATCAATGTATGGGACAAATTAAGAAAATCACAGTGACACTGTTCATGAGCAGAGGTCTTAAAATGGCTATGTTGAAAATTTGGTGAAAATTCCTTAAAATGACTGTTTTACAGTGTCGTTGCGCGGTTCCTCACGGAGCCTTGTAAGTTCACAAATGTTCAATATTTTCACTCCAGATTTTCAACATTGCAATTTTACCACACCTCCTCATGAGCAGTACAGCTGTCATTTTCACATCCTGCCCAAAATGTGTTTCCGCCCATGTGGCGTGCAATGGCGCGGTCGGTGTTGCAAACTCAATGTATGGGACACATTAACAAAATCCACTGACACTGTTAAGTGACCAGAGGTCTTAAAATGGCTATGTTGAACATTCGTGAAAAATTTCCTAACAATGACTGTTTATGTGCGTGCGTTCGCAGTTCCTGCGCCGCTCGTAGTTCGCAAATTTTCAATATTTGCACTCAATGACTTCAAATACCTAAACAGCACATAGAAGCAAGCAACATTTGGCATTGACAAATGCTTGTTTATCTGAGACATGGAACCTATTTAATGAGCTTGTACTCTAAGGTACTATCCAAGATCTCAATCAATAAATAAAACATAAGTATTAATAATACATTTTTAAAGATCTGCAGGTAGATGGACTCTAATGTTGTAAGGGGGTCTATAGTTTTGATACATTTTTGTAGTTTTGATTTATTCTAGAAATTCCATTAAACTTTTTGAAGATTCCATTATTAATAACTCCTTTCTGGGTTTTCATGATGTTTCTTGTTTAACTGCTTTCAAAATAATTTTTTTCTGGGATTTTATTACAAGTTCCTTAGTAAAAAGATGTCCAATTCCGTTAAAATTTCAAAAGTTTTGTATTTTTTCCTAAAGATTGTCTGCCCACGATTTATTTACCTAAGAGAGAACATAAAATTGTGAACAATAATTTACATCACTAATTTGCATATTTGGCCAAATGTTAATAATTTATTTTCAGCCTCCTGAACTGCAGCCAGGGTTTGTAGTTGTGATGAATCTTTTGGTTTGCAGATAGTCCAATGGTTCCATCCAGGTATTCACTTCCTTATATTCCTTTCTCCTATTCTTAAGCTGTGTCCTTTCTTAGGAGATAGAGATGGGGCTATTTCAATGAGGTGAAGACTACATTTTCTTCTCCTTTGTTGTGATTTTGAGTATTTGGGCTATCTTGATTTATAGGAATTTATTTGAACACTTCATGAGCAGACAAGATTTCTTCTTGCAGAAGTTTTTTAATTAATGCTATGAACAGTTTCTGTCAAAGATGCTATTAGTTTTTGAGAGAAGTTTCTTTATCAATATCTATAGCTTGATTAAAATGATTAAACTCTGCTTGTTAGTATGTAGCCCAATACATTTTTTGTTTAATTTCACAGATTAAGTTGTCAGTATTGGCTCATTTAGCCTCCTTAAGAGTCTCAGAATATACTTTGTCCCTTGTGCCCATCTCTGATCACTTTCCAGGTGGAAGTGTAAAGAAAAGTGGAAGTAAAAATCCTTGGCACTTACTGGCAAAGAGCATGGGCATTTTTATTGAAACAAAACCATAACATACATATGAAAGAAGAGAATCCAAAAATACATATACCTGAAACCAATATGTTACACATCAATTAACTCTCAACCCCTCGGTCCCCTGATTTTTAACATTTTAATCCTGGAACCTGTAAACAAAAGCAACAAATGATGGGAACTCAACTGGAGCAATCCACATTTAACTAACCATATTTATGTAAGAAAGAAAAAAACCCTCCACCACTTCATCACTCATGCCCTGGGATGCAACTCAGGTCCCTTCTAAACACTTCCTGTAATGCATTTACAAATTGTACAAAATGTAGGGTACAACATATACTTTTGCTGAAACAGAAATTGGCATCTGCTTTGACATAAATAACACTTTAAACAAGCAAAAAAAACTGTTAATGTGCTCATATTATACCTTGCTAAATCAGGCGGAAGTTTCCCAAAACTATCATTTCATATGTCACCTTCCTCAGCCATAGCATCTTCCACGTGACAGATAAATAATTCCACAAACCTTTAGAATAAGAATATTCTGTTAGAAAATGTTATTTTATTTCCACTTCATCTATACAGTCAGGGTCAAACACTTTCTTTCCTCCAATGCCTTATGTTTGTGATTCCCTCTGACCCTATTGTCCCATGGACACGTAACCATTAGTGTCCACACCTGCCTTAGGATCCTGGAATTAGGTAGCTGTTTATAAACATACCATTGTTTACCTTCCTGACAGTGTTTAAATGTAGCTTCCACTGGTCCTAGGAATTTCAGCACTTCTAAATATAATTGTGGTCTCATCTTCTGTAAAATTATCTGTTTAGTCACTTTCCATTTAAACATTTTGGGAAAGTGATCTTTAAATACTTAACAAGTTGAGTCCCTCCTGTCACTTTATTGGCTGAGTTACCCAGGTCACAAACCCCTTCAAATGTTTGTAACAACCACCTCTTCACTAGTGAAGATTTATCTAAAACTTTGGTTTAATATTCACAACCAAAACAAACAATGAAAAAGACTACGGGTTGACCATCCCCACCCTCCCTTTCTGCATTGGGACGTATGTTATTTCCCTCTTAATTGGGTTAAGTCGGTTCCCACAGTAATTGAAAACACCCTATACATCCTGGTTTCTAGAACCATGGGAAGCAGAAAGACAGCACTAATATATAAGAAACAGGTGAAAAAATTGTTTTATCACTTATACCGCTTCAGTTTTGACATCCTTTCCATCAATTTACTTTTCTTTCTCCCACTTGTATAGATTGTTCCCAGTTGTGGTATGCCATATCACCAAGCCTGTAATATACCCTAATATCTTTATCGAGTATGCAGATAATTTAATCCTTCCCACTCCCACTGCACTATATCATCCCCTAGAATTAGGGCTCTGCTCTTCTGGATGTTTATTTGGAGCCAGACACTGAACCAACTTCCTGAATCTCCTGCAGTATAACTTTCCTCCTTCTTCCTCTTTCACATAGCACACACAACACCTGCATAAGCTGTACATTTACCTCACTCCCTGAAGATGAGCCAGAAACACCTTGAATGCCTTGATTCTCCACTACCTTATGAATGAAGGGGTCCAATGGAAAAAAAAAAAAAATATATATATATATATATAATAGTGGACATCCTGTTTACCCCTACGAATGGTGTATTTTTCCCTGATATCCGTCAAAACTAAAGAAATCACAGCATTGTTATTTAACAAAGCGTAACCATTTTACGAACCTTGGAAGAACTCCATACACCTGCAAAACCTTGAACAAAACTGATGATCTAACCTCTCAAATGCCTTGTATTGATCCAGAGAAAGTAAATACCAGGAATTTTATTTGATTCACAATACTCATAAACATCTCTGATTATACATAAATTATCCTGAATGTATGTTGTCCTGGTGCGCTGAGGTCTGAACAAGGGTGTATCACTTATTTTACCATCTCTTTCAGGCGTTTCTGTAAAATAAAAGTTTACATTTTAAAATCCACATTTAATAGGCTGATTTGTTTCCAATTTTCTATGTATTCCGATCCCTGCTTTGAATAAGTACATTACTAAACCCTTAGTAAACACTGCTGGAAGTGAGGCTGGGACAACAAATACCTAAAACTTTCCCTAATATAATTGCCATTATGTTAGAAACATCTTGTACCACTCGTTTGGGATCCATCCTCTCCAGCAGCAAAGTCCAATTTTAATGTGTTTATAACGCTTAGTACCTCTTCATCTTACATCTCTGTTACCATTCCATCACTAATATCTTTATTAATGTGTAGAACTTGAATTCCTGCCAAATATGCATCCTGCATAACAGAATCTATTCTTTCACTTTGCGTAATGTTTTCTAAATGAGCTCCACTACAGATATGATCCCTGCTAATCCTGCTTGTCTAACACCCTTCTCATCATAAAAGGCGAGAACTCGCCATTTCCAACCTTTCTTTGCATGCTTCACAAATGTCCCTGTAAGGTGTCTTTTTGTGCAGAACTTAATTCTGTCTGAAGGGTAGCTGCCCTGTTATATTGAACCTCTAACATTTCCTGTTTGATATTCCTTATTTGATCTGCTAAGTCAATCTATTGTGCATAAGCGGTGAGACAATAATTTATACAGTTGTGTGTAGATCAATATAGCTTAAACCCTTTAAATTTGCTTTATGTTTACCACAATTTGCATCTAGCTCCGTGTATCTCCTTTAGTGTCCTGCCACCAATCTACCAAATCTTGATATAAGGACAACACTGACATACCCTATTTGTTAACACCTCTAACATTCCAATTTTACTTCTGGCAGTGTTAAACTTTCAGTATTCATCTTCCATCGGCATGGTGGAAGATGAGAACTTGAATCTGGATCAAGTATGGCTTGCACTGCTATATTTTCAGTGAATTCTACTGGTATCCCTTAGAACCCCTCCACAAATATCCTTTTGAGACAAACATGTACTCTGTTTTGAAGGTTACACGCCCCTCACAAATGCATATTTTTATTTCAGGTCTATGCGTATATACTGCAATCACATAGCCACACCATCTCTATACATTTTTCAAGGCTATGGAATCGCAGTACACTTTTTCCCTTGTGATTTATGGTTATTCACATTTAAAGAACAATTAAAATCTCCAGCTAGATAAACACCTCTTGCTGTTGCTAGATAAGGTTGTAGATCTTCCAAACCCTGAACTCTAGCTGCTTTAGATTAAGCTCCATATACTGAAATAAATCTACAGGGTTTCCTTTCCAAATCCCATCCAGGATCAAAACCTGCTCAGGAATAAGATCAATATTCTTTTGAAACTTAAATACAGAGCCTGAAAATAAAATACCCACCCCATCTGCTCTGTCTTCCTGAATGACCAATAAGATGGCCCCATACCCAGTCTTGGCATTGCGCTGTTACTAAAGCCAGTGAAGAAAACCAAGTTTCCTGTAAAAATGACATCAACATTTAAGTCATTCAGATATGAAAAGACAGCTCTCCTCGTGCCCTCATTTACCAGACTATGAATATTTAATGTCAATATAGAAAGCATTTGTCAATGCCGAATGTTGATTGCGTTGGTCTGTTGAGCACCCTCACTGGCCTCTATCAATCACTCAGTCTGTTTCTTCTGGTGCTGCAGGCTGCTCTTTTGTACTGGGCTCCTGCCTGCGTTGGCACCTTGTTCTGACCACTAAGAAGTCTGCAGCTGTCCGCCCAGAGCTCCGTTGAGGGTGGCTCCTCCCCTTCTCTCACTCGCTCATTCTGTTTCTCCTGGGCTGCAGGCTGCCCTTTGTACTGGGCTTCTGCCTCTGTTGGTGGCTTTTCTGCCCACAAAAGAAATCTGCAGCAGTCCCGGACACAGGTCTGTTGAGCCTGCTGACTCCTCCTCTCTCCTCACTCATTCCATTTCTGCGGCGCTGCAGGCTGGCCTTTGTACTGGGCTCCTGCCTGCGCTTGCCTTTTTCTGCCAACAAAGAAACCCACAGCAGTCAGCTCAGAACTCCATTGAGCTTGTTCACTCCTCTTTTCACTCACTTATTGTGTTTCTCCCAGCGCTCAGGCTGCCTCTTGTACTGGGCTCCCTGCCTGCATTGGCACCTTTTTCTACCCACAAAGAAATCCACAGGTGTCCCAACAGAGCTCTCGATGAGGTCGCTCACTCTGTGTCACCTCACTCATTCTGTTTCTCCTGGTGCTACAGGTTGCCATTTGTACTGGGCTCCTGCCTCTGTTGGTGCCTTTGTCTGCCCACAAAGAAATCTGCAGCAGTCCGACAAAGCTCCATTGAGCTAGCCTACCCCCTTCTCTCACTTTTCATTCCGTTTCTGCGGTGCTGCAGGCTGCCCTTTTCTGTGGGCTCCTGCCTGGGTTGCTGCCTTCTTCTGCCCACAAAGGGAATTTGCAGCAGTTACAATGGAGCTCCATTGAGCTCGCTACTCCCCCTCTCATTCGCCATTCTGGTTTCCCCACCACTGCAGGCTGCCCATTTGTACTGGGCCCCTGCAGCATTGCTGGCTTTTTCTGCCCACAAACAAATCTGCAGCAGTCCCAACAGAGCTCCATTGAGTCTCACTTCCCCTCCATCACTTGCTCATTCTGTGTCTCCTGCTGCAGGCTGCCCTTTGTACTGGGCTGCTGCCTGCATTGGTGGCTTGTTCTGGCCAGAAAGAAATCTGAAGCAGTCCCGACACAGCTCCATTGAGCTCTCTCACTCACTCACTCATTCCTTTTGGCTGGCGCTGCAAGCTGGCCTTTGTACTGGACTCCTGCCTGCGTTGCCACATTTTCTGTCCACAAAGAAATCTGCAGCAGTAACAATAGAGCTCCGTTGCTCCGCTCACTGCCAATCTGTCCTCTCGATCATTCTGTTTCTCTTTGGCGCTGTAGGCTGCACTTGTGTATGGGGCTCCTGGCTGCATTGGCACCTTGTCTGTCCACAAAGAAATCCACAGCTGTCCCGACAGAGCTCCATTGAGGTTGCTCAGTCTCCCTCTCTCATGCACTCATTCTGTTTGTCCTGGTGCTGGCAAGAGCCCTTGCTGGGCTCCTGCCTGCATTGGTGCCTTTTTCTGCCTACAAAGAATCCACAGCAGTCCTGATAGAGCTCCGCTGAGCTCACTCAGACCCCTGTCTCACTTGCTCATACTGTTTCTCTCACCGCTGCAGACTGGCCGTTTGTACAGGGCCCCTGCCTGCATTGGCGCCTTTTCTGCCCACAAAGAAATCATAGCTGTCCATGGCGCTCCGGTGAGATCGCTCACTCCCCTCTATCACTTGCTCTCGTTGTGTTTCTCCGGTGCTGCAGGCTGCCCTTTGTACTGGGCTCTGCGTTGGGGCCTTTTTCTGCCCACAAACAAATCTGCAGCAGTCCTGACAGAGCTCAGTTGAGCTCGGTCCTCCCCCTCTCAGTTGTTCAATCTTAATCTGTCCCAAACAGTGATTTCCACAGTGACCGTGCTATTCTCCAGCAGGAGTGCAAAACATATTTTAGCCAGGATGTGAAAATGGCAGCTATACTGTTCATAAGGAGGTGTGGAAAAATGTCACTGTTGAAAATGTGGCATGAAAACATTACAAAGTGCGAAGTTACAAGGGGGCATGGAAATAGTTCAATGCAGCTTGTAACACAGTCATGTTATGGAGTTTGTCACCAAATTTTCAACATAGGTATTTTAGGACCTCTGCTCATGAACAGTGCCACTGTCATTTCTTAATCTGTCGAACAGTGATTTCCCACGACGACCGCGTTATTCCTGCGCCTGAACTGTGAAAACACATTTCGGTCAGGATATGAAAATGACAGCTGTACTTGCTGATAGGAGGTGTGAAAAATGCCACTGTTGAAAATCTGGCGTGACAATATTACAAATTTACTGAGTTACAAGGTGTGTGGAAAGTGTACAACGTTACACATAACACAATCCTTGATGGGCTAACATCACCAAATTTTCAACACAGGCATTTTAGGACTTCTGCTCATGAACAGTATCACTCTCATTTCTTAATCTGTACCAGACAGTGATTTCCCACAGCGACTGCTCTATTCTGCGTCGGAAGTGCGAAAACATATTTTGGCCTGGATGGGAAAAATGACAGTTGTACTGTTCATAGGTAGGTGTGGAAAATGGCAATGTTGAAAATCTGGAGTGAAATATTATAAATTCATGAAGTTATGAGCATGCGTGCAAACTGCACAACGCAAGCTCGTAATACAGTCATTTTATGGAGTATCGTTACCAAATTTTCAACATAGGCATTTTAGGACTTCTACTCATTAACAGTGTCACTGTCATTTTCTTAATCTGTCCCGAACACTGATTTCCCACAGCGACCACACTATTCTACCGGAAGTGTGAAAACACATTTCTGCCAGGATGTGAACAATGATAGCTGTACTGTTCACAAGGAGGTGTGAAAAAATGTCAATGTTGAAAATCTGGCATCAAAATATTGCAAATTTACAAGTGTGTAGCAACGCTGCACATATGGCTCATAAAACAGTAATTTTGGATTTTTCCACCAAATTTGCAACATAGACTTTTTGAGAGCCCACCTCATGAACACTGGCACTGTTGTTTCAACTGGCACAGAAAGGTGATTCCGCACAGTGACCGCAAATCATCTTTCAGGGCTGATTAACACCATGACAGTTCGATAATTCATGAGGAGGGTCCCAAAAGCCCCATGTTGAAAATTTGGTGCAAAATTCCAAAAATGACTGAGATATGCATTAAAGTTGAAAAACACTATTTCTACCATTATACAGCTTACTGGCATTTCACTCAGTCCGCGATGCGACTTTGAAGAGTGCAGGCGCGTTCCTGGTTCACCGAAGATTGTTGCACGGACTCGGAGGTAAGTATGGGGTGAGGGGGTGAGTAGGCAGGTGCACAGTGGGTGGGTACGGGTGGTGGGAGGGGGGCCAGGGAGACCATGTAGGGACAGTTTCTGATTTCACAGGTTTAAAAAAAAAATCATGGGACAGTTTTTTCTTCTACAGGGCATTAGGGCACGCTGGGGTGGGCTCCAGCATGCCACCTTGACTGCTTCTTTTTGGGGACCAGTAGCTGATGAGGGATTGGTCACCCTGTCAGCACACAACTAAAGGGGAGTCACATTATGCCGATGAGGATTGGGCACCCTGTCGGCACAATAACAGCAGGGGGAGTTGACATAATGCTGATGGAGAGTGGGCTCCCCGTGCCACAATCAATATTGGGCCACTGACGCTGACAGGGATTGGGGCCCCTACTGGCAACTAAACATGGTGGAGGGTTAGGTTGTTTGTGAACACGGCGGCAAGCCACTGCCATGTTCTAAACAATATCAAGGTTTTACATCCCGCCCTGCAATGACGGATCGCTCCCTCATTGCAGCGGATGGCTGACACTGCACTGGACGAGGCAGCCCCTGATTGTAGCGGCTACTTTTTAGAGGTTGTGGCACGCTGGCTGAACTAGTGTCAGCAGCAGCGTGCCACCACATTGGGGAAGCGGGACAAGCCTTTGCAGGCTGTGGGGCATTGACACAACAGTGCTGCGCCTCCACAACCTGCTTGTGGAGAAAGCTGCCGCACATGTTTCTTATGCATGCACTCAATCAACATAAAAGGAGACATTTAATGTGAAATGGCGATGCCTATCATCTTTCCTTTTCTTCTTTTTTCCATTCCTCCACTACTTCTTTGTCTAAGGGACTTGGTTGCACTGTAGTATTATCTGAGTCTACTTCCCACTGGTCCATGGACCCTCTTCTAGAAGACTGTAATACCTCAAAGGGTTTCTAACTCCACCTCTAATGGTGTCACTTTCTGATGCCTCAAACCTCTTTGTCTGGGTAAAGGAGTTTTCCACTCTGGGAAGGCAGGAGGCTTTGGGATTGTAATTTTCAGAACATAAAGATACCTTGCTTTGGTGATTTTCCTGATTTACTACAGTACTCTTCTATGAGGTCAGTCTCCATTTCACTTTCTGGTGGATGCTCTGAGGGTTTCACTAGGTGTTCTGATTATCCTCCTTTGGTGTGCTGGTCCTGGCTCCTCTCCTACTTCCTCTGGCTGTCTGTCTGAGGAGGGGTTTGCAGGGGTGGGAGGTACAGGAGGTGGAGGGATACTGGTGGTGGAGGAGATGCAGGGGTGAGGAAGGTGGATCATTAACTTTTGTTGTGCTTTCCTGAATAGTTCATCCTGATCCACCTTACACACTTTATATGCTGCTCAGGGGTAATTCTGAAAAGTGTGCCCAAACACATCACACAGGTTGCACCTGGCATGATTGCGACTGCAAACTTATGTGGCTAATTTCATAACATGTGCCACAATGCAGCTTATCGCAAACACTAGCCAGGTGTGTTCTAGCCCCACACTTGTGACAGACCTTAGGTTGACCTGCATAATATAGAACACCCTATCCACCCAGAAAAACTGTTGAGCAGGTGAACAGTCCCTTCATTTTCCTGGAGTAGTTTGACATTAAACTTCCAGGTCCTTGTCAAAAATTCTTCATCCGCCACTGCCCAGGTGCACTCAAAACTTCCACACTGTTGCTGAAGCCAATGTATACTATTACTAAAATCAGGCTCCTCATTTGCAAACATCACTGTCACATATTTTATGGGTGGTTTGACAAAGGAATACAAACGAAGGTTGTCCACAAAGATGAAAACTTTTGTTGATTATATTTCATCCAAAATCTGTCCTAAGCATGGGGGATCGAAGCTTATATCAAAATTTCCTCATCAGATACATGGATTAAAGTATAGACCTCAGATGCCATAAAAGCATGGAGTCTTTCGAGCGTTCTGCCCACTTAATATCTGTCTGGTCTTGTTGCCAGACCCTCTATAACTGCAGCTGAGCCGTGTTTCTTCATGAAGCAGGCTCTACAGAACTAAATAAATCTGCAAATCATGGCCTGCCCCTGGATGATGATGGTGGGGGATCAAGGGACGGAGCTTGTCTTTCAGCTTCTTGCTACTACTCCCATTTGTATTTCTGGGAGTGTAGACTCTGTATTTTTGTACTTCTCCCAACCCTATAGCTGCTTCCTCCTGTGCAGCTTCCATGGGTTATATAATTTCAGACCCCAAAGTCTGTGAGTCTTTCCCAGTCACCATCTTATTTTCCCCCAGTCCTGGCAACTGGGATTGTTTTACTTGCCAGGCTCGCCTCTGGAGCAAGTTCAGAAACTTCACCCTGTGACACAGTAATTACTTTACTTGCATTTTGCAGATCTGTTCCCTCTGGCCTCCCACCCTCTTGTCCTGTATTTTCTGTCTACCAACAGTGTCCTTCATTTGTTATTGCATGTACTTGTTCCCGACTCCAGAACTCCGTGTCTGAATTGGGGAGACACTTCCGATTCATCTTCTACGCCAACCCTGCATTCTGTAATGGTCACTCTGGTGACCATGGTTGCTCCTCCTATCTTCCTTCAAATTACATTCCTCGTATTCTCTTCGGAGGCCTCAGACAGCTTCTCCAAATCCTCTGAATGCCCGTTACTTTTTTATTGCATTCTCGTTCCGCGCCAAAAACTTAGTATCTGAATCAGGGAGCCACTTCCCTGATTCATCTTATTACCAACCTGCAATCCGTATTGCTTGTTCTGGTGACCATGGTTACTCCTCCTCTGGCTCACCATCCCAAACGCCATCCGATCAGCCTCAAACCTGAGGTCAAAGGTGTGTCTCTTTGCTTCCTCTCTCCGCCTGCCTCTCTGGTTCCTGCTCAGAAGGGTTCTCCCCAGATCCTTTTTGCACATAGGCCGCTTAGAAAGCTCCTCTTTCTGGAGCTGCAGTAACCTTTTCACAGGTAATTTTCTTTTGTATACCTCCCTCATCCTCTGCCAAGAGCTGGAATAACACTGTTCTCCTTTCATCCAGCTCTTTCTTGAGCTGGTTCTCAGCCATTGCTATATCCTCTGGAGTTGTAACTGCTCCATCGTTCCCATCTTCCCCAAATTACATTCCTCGTATTCTCTTCGGAGGCCTCAGACAGCTTCTCCAAATCCTCCGTAATTCCCATTACAGTGTCCTCCATTTCCTCCTTAGCTGGGAGGAGGACGAACACCAAGCCTGCTGCTTCTCTCTCCTCACTACTGTCACTAACTCCTCCATCAGGCTGGCCAACAGCGCCACCTCCTGACAGAGTAAGAGGAATTTCCTGGTGTCATGGCCAACACCCCCATCAATAAAACATGTTCATACCAACCTCACCACCAGAACACACCTTAGCTTAGTGTGCCTTTCCTGGTCAAAACATTGAAAGTAAACAAATAACTAAAATAAATATATTTTGTCAGTAAAATTGTTAATGTTTTCATCATTACTTGAAGAATTGCTTACTTTGACTGCCTTTAATGGGGGGGATAGCTTTCAGATCTTCAGTAGTATTTCTTAGGCTGTCCAACAAGGAAGGTGAGAGTAGTTTACTAGAAACATGATGATCATATTTGATTGATCACAGGAGAAGACTTCCTGCTCAGATGTGTATTGTTCCACAGTGGCTGTGACCATCCAACATTTGGAGGAAGTCAACAATGGAGTAACTAGATTTATAAAACTTCTTTTGAGGTCTTTTTTCAGAGTTTTTGCTTTGTTATATTCTCTTATAATAGACAGATCCTGGAGCTGCATATTCTGGAGGCTTTCATTCCCCTTAATAGGCTCAGTTCGTCATCAAAATCTATCACATCAGGGGACTTTGAAACTGATGAAGAACTAGATTTGACTAGGGTTGTTGCTAAGTTTTTATTACTAACTGCATCCTTGTAGAAATTTTTTATGTTTGCTTGCGCACAAGTGCAAGAAACATTGCACAGCTTAGGAGAAGTGGGGTTTGGGAGGTGCAGCACCATGGGGACCAATGCCCCAGTACCTTTTGAGGCTTTCCCCAATCCGGCGTGCTGCTGCTGACACTAGTTCAGCCAGTGTGCCACCACCTTGAAAGGAATCTGCCGCTGCAATGAGGAACGACCCATCATCACAGGGCGCGTACCTTGCCATCCGCATGCTGATCCAGTTCAGTTGTTCGATGGGGAGCCCACACCCCATCAGCATACTGTAACCCTCCTGCATTTGTTGTGTGCTGAGGGGTGCCCAACCCCTTCGGCATCATGCACCCACCTACAGTCTTTTTCTTTGCTGATGGGGCCCCAATCCCCATCAGCTTCAGTTCCCCTTCCCAGTTCAATTTGCTGATGGGGAGCCCACTCCCCATCGGTATAATGTCCCCCAATTTGTTGTGTGCTGGGGAGGTGACCAATCCCCCTCTGCTCTCCCCCGGTATGTGCCAATGGGGTGCCCAATCCCCTGTCAGCTACAGCCCTCCCCAAAAAGAACACTCAGGTGGCATGCTGAGGCCCACCCAGCATGCCAAATTCCTCTGTAAAGAAAACCATCCTGCAATGTTTTCTTTTTTTTTACCTCTAAAACAGAAAATGGTCCCTCGTTGAGTTTGGTGGCCCCCAACCTGCATCCACCCCTCTGCGCACCCTGCTTCCCCCACACACCCTCACCCCATACTTACCTCCAGAGCCCAGCGTGAAGATCTTCCGTGGACCGGGAACACGCTCTGCACTCTTCAATGCCAACCGTGAACTGAAGAAATGCCGTAAGCTGTATAATGGCATAAACAGGGTTTTCAACTTTGGTGCATATTTCGGGCATTTTTAGGAAATTTGGCACCAAATTTTCAACATGGGGTTATTGGGACCCTCCTCATGAATTCAGCCACTGTCATGGCATTATTCGGTCCTGAACGGTGATTCGTGGTCACTTTGTGGAATCACCTTTTGGGACGATTAATGAAACAACAGTGCCAGTGTTCATAAATTGGGCTCTCAAAAGCCTATGTTGCAAATTTTGTGGAAAAAAACAAAAATTACTGTTTTACGTGGTGTGCATTGTGCAGTTTCTACGCATACGTGTGCCTTTGCGAATTTGTAATATTTTACTCCAGATTTTTAACATTGACATTTTCCATACCTTCTTATGAACAGTACAGTTGTCATTTTTCACATCCTGACCGAAATGTGTTTTCACAGTTCCGCACAGAATAAGCGGTCACTATGGGAAATCGGTGTTTGGGACACACTAAAAACCACAATGACACTGTTCATCAGCTGAGGTCCTAAAATGCCTATGTTGAAAATCTGGTGACGAATCCATAAAATGACTGTGTTACGAGCATCGTTGTGCAGTTTCCATGCATGCTCATAACTTCACAAATTTGTAATATTTTCACTCCAGATTTTCAACATTGGCATTTTCCACACCTCTCATGAACAGTACAGCTGTCATTATTCACATCCTGGCGAAATGTGTTTTGCACTTCGGTGCAGAAAAGCACGATCACTGTGGGAAATCAGTGTTCGGGACACATTAAGAAAATCATAGTGACACTGTTCATGAGCAGAGGACCTAAAATGCCTCTGTTGAAAATTTGGTGACAAAAGTGCACAAAATGACTATGTTACAAGCGCGTGTTAGCAATTTCCACGTATGTTCGAAGTGCACAAATTTGTAATATTTTCACTCCAGATTTTCAACATTGGCATTTTGCCACATCTTATGAACAGTACAGCTGTCATTTTTCATATCCTGCCCGAAATATGTTGCTAATATCTGCCCCACAAATGCGTGGTCGCTGTGGGAAATTAATGTTTTGGACAGATTAAGAAAATCATAGTAACAGTGTTCATGAGCAGAGGTCACAACATGCCTATGTTGAAAATTTGGTGAAATAATTCCACTGAATGACTGCGGTACAAGCATGTGTTGTGCAGTTTCCATGTGCGCTTGTAACTTTGAGCAATTTTTTATATTTTCATTGCAGATTTTCAACATTGCCATCTCTTGCAGCCCAGTGGCATGGAGGGCTGAGGCATCATGCCTACCTCCTGCCATGTCGGCACCCATGTTCACAGTGTGAGTGGCCACCGGGGTCGGCTGGGGAGGAGAGGATCAAGCATCCTGAGGACAGCTCTCCTCCCGGTGGGTGGGAAAGGAGTCTGCAGCCTGACCCCAGCAGAGGCTGGGACCGCTCCAGTGGCTCGCATATAGGGGCGGTTATGGGAGTATGCCCAGCTGAGTGTATGGGAGGTGCATGGCCCAGCCATTGGTGTCATTGCACACTGCTGTGCAGCACCCGGGAAGGGAAGAAAATTGGAAAAATGGCTCTTGGCATGATGAATGCCAGTCACTGCAGGCCCCACTCCCACAGTTGGCAGTAACCCCACACTGGATCTGTTCCAGTGGGTTGAGGATCCCCACCACCCTGCCATGGGGGGAAGCCATGGAGGAAAGCGGAGAGGTAAGCTGGGAGCGGGAGATGGGCTGGGTGACCTGGCAGGTGGGAACACTGTAGGGGAGGTAGGAGAAAAAGATTAACTGAAAAAAAATTGCCACCTCTTCACACCTCCCTATGGAAGGTACAGCTGTCATTCTTCACATCCTGCCTGATCTGTGTGTTCGTACATCTGGCACAGAATGGCACTGTCGCTGTGTGAACTCAAGTTTGGGACACATTAAATCACAGTGCCACTGTTCATGAGAAGAGGTCCCAAATGCTTTCATGAGAAAGGAGGGTGAGGTGACATGCGTGAGCATTATGGACAATGACCCACAGGCACACCTCAATGCCTGGCCATATTTGCAGGGTGAAGGTGGGATTGTCATGAGTTCAGTACTTCACTGCCACTCCTATTCTGCATCTGTGTAACTCCTGCACGTCCAATGCTAATATCAGCAAGCAAACATTCGGCCTTGACAAATGCTTGTTTCTTTGGTCTTGATGAGGCTAGGGTCGTCACCTTGCCAGTATCAAAATGAGGTCACTGAGTTTCAGTTGTCCATTGCTAATAGACTTATAATATATAGTTACCCTTTGTTATGTGTAAAAATCAATCTGCTCAAAATCCTTGTTAAGCAATATTCTAAACCACAGTGATTCTAAAGTGTTGTTAAGTTTATTCTGAACACTTGTTATGCACAGTTCAAAGGTCATAATTTTAAATTTCTCATTTATTTTACACCTAACTACTTACTAACCACCCAGTGCCCAAAGACATACCTTTTACCTTTCAAAAATCTGGAAATTTGATTTTGATATGTGAGTAGAGCAAAGAAATGGCAAGATTTTTGTTTTCACTTCAGTGGGGTCTGTCACTCTAGTGTAAAAAACCATATACTATAAAAATAAAATATGGTCAGCACACACAACTCAGCATGTGTATCTATCTCAGGGTTGAGGTGACAGCATGGACCTCTCGAGCTTCGCTTTTGAGGTTCATATGCTGTCATCTCAACCTCTATGAAAAATACAGTTTTGTTGTGTATGGTTGCCCATACATTATTCTCTTTGTTAATTTATTATAAGATTTTCCTTTAGATTTTTTTTCTTTACTACCCCACTAGGTTTAGCCTCACTTTTGTTGCAACTATTTTAAAGGCAAAAGAAAGAGCTAAAACAGTTGGAGTTGATAAATGAGGGATTCTAATCAAACTACAGTATAACTGTATGGAGTATTGCATACCCCACGGTATGAAAACAGAGGGAGAGGAGGTAACCTAAGTGAGCACTCTAACAAGCAATGAAAGAGGTTTGATGGTACTAATTCTAACGGTGGTAAAAGTATACATCCACACGCAGTGTAGCAGCAGAGTGCAGCACAATTAAACTTACTTTTACAATAGGCAGAAATTTCAAAATGATTTTCAGGCAACATCATATAGCTAGACAACATGTATTCAAAGATCACATTCATCAATGCAGTGATAAAGTATACTGACAAAATGCTTTGATTTCTGTGCTGGTGTGTCTGCAGTAGTCACTGTCTCATTATCATTACTTGCCTCATGGATGTTCCTTACCAGCAAAAGATATTTAATGTGAGTCAGTACTGGGAACAATTCAAAATAAAATGCAGTTGATAGTTTCAGTAATTTATACTCTGCCTGCCAGTAGCGATGTACCATTGAAATCCCATAAATTATGGATGTTCTGTACTGCCGATCAAGTATAAACCATTAGTCTGACTCTTGAGTTATGGGCTTTTTGACTTGAGTATAAATCTGGAATCTGTCAGCCCATACAGGATAATTGTTTCTAAATTAAAATAAAACAGCATTCATGTGATAGAATGTTCTTCAGTACTTCCAGTACCTTTAGTGAATTAAGTACGAACATATGAAATTGCAAGCAGATACATGCCATTCGGCCCATCTAGTTGCCTGGAGTGTGCAGCACTTCAATCCATTAGACTGCAGCTGCCCCCCATATGCCCACCCCCATCTCCCGCCCCTCCTGGTTTTGTACCCTCCTTGAATCTGTCCCACCTCTTCTTGAAGCCCTCCAACACTCTGCAGCGATACAACTTCCTCTGGCAAGTATACTCAGACATTCTTATTCATCCTAGATGTAAGAGAATTTCAGAGACATCCAGACCACAAACTGATAACAAGTTATGGAGAAAACTGAATAAGTTAATTGAAAAAATATTTTACCAATCTTGACTGAAGTAGAAGCCCAAGCTGCAAGTGTAGACCCAGTCATTGATTATACAAGAACTGAGAGCAACTGACCTAAAGTTATATAATAGTAGAAAAAGCATACCTCTGCTATCCTAACCAATAAGCCAGCGAGAATATAAATTAGTTCATATAATCTAGCAGTTTAATGAATGATAAAAATATCAGTGATAATATCAATAGTGCTCAATGATACTACAAGCCACTGAGACAGTGTTAGAAAGTGCACAGAACTGAGAGCATAAAACCAAAACAGCCATGGCTTGCAGACTCACAGGTTCTTCTGCCAAGAGTACACTTTTCAATAACTTGGCCACAACATCTGAACCAAAATCAACTGGTTTGGTACTGATTTGAAATCAAAAGGTGCCTACTAGCCCAAAATAAGACTTTGAAAGTCCAAAGAGCTCAGAATAAAGGACGTGCCTGAGCTATTGACATAGCATAGCATGGGTATTCCAGATAGTCTCAAATCTGCCTTGTAGAGAGCAGGAATTTTTTTTTTATTATTATAATAAGTTCAGTCCCAGGGAACACTGGCAACCAATCAGTAACCAGTAAGTGGCGATAGTAATGTGCCAAGGCTCTTATCAAAGAGGAGAATGCCATGAGGATAGCAGAAAGAAACCCTTCTTCAATAGAGCATGCGAATGAGCCTGTCCTATGTTATAATATATTTATGTTACAAGGATGGGAACTTTTCCCCATAGAAAAGGCCATCATTGATTTCCCTGTATGCCTGTGACTAATCTATCCATTCAAAGTATATACCTGCACTAATTAAACGGTTACAGCTATATACCTGCACTGATTAAAGTTATACACCTACTCTAATCAAACAAATAAAAGTATATATGAAAAGTATACACATGCATTGCATTAAACCTGATGGGACACCACTAATAACATACTTAACACAGCATTTGAAAGCAAGCCAAACCAATTAACAAGCTGCAAAAGAACCTGGAAAAAGACACTTACACAAACCCTCCCAAACCCAGAAACCCCCAAACTCAGACTCATGCTCACACTACACACCCATCCTCCTTGCTGCAGGAGGCCTTCAGGTGCCATAATGTGATCACAAATGCAATCTCCACAACAATAACCATCCCAGTGTGGTATATGTAACAAACAATGGGTACAGAGTGGAGCAACTGGAAGTATACCCATCAAGGGGGCTAATTAGGGCTACAAGGACACAAGCCCTAATATCCTTGTCTACCACCATCACCCATTATTTATTCTATATATAACAGGTTTTATGTTAACTTTTGCTGTAAGAAATGAAATCAATTCACACAGCTTGAGCAACAGAACAGCAGTGTGACAAACGGAATGAGTTATATATTTTTAAGTTTCACCAGGAAAGACATACTGAGCTGGTAACAGCTCATTTCAGATGCATCCTGAGGGATGGGGGGGTGGGGTTATACAGTACATGATGTGCAAGTGAAACCACATATTGTAAGGTGCAGTAGTGATGAAAATAAGTGTAATAAATGCAGACCATAAAATAAAGCAAAAATAAATAATAGTACACAGTCACAAATTACAAGCAGAATATTCAAGAGTACAAAAATAAAGATAAGACAAAATGCCTGGGAGGCAGTATAGCCAGTGGTTTAAGGCTCTGAGCTGCAAATCTGAGACCTTGATTTGAATCCCACAGCCCCTCATTTGTATGCTGTGTGACCTTGAGCAAGTCACGTAACTTCCTGTGCTCCCAGGTCACACCTGTAAACAAGCTTTCAGCTTAGTGTGCTACTCCTGGTAAAACAATTGAAAAAAATTAAGATACAAGTGCTATACAATGCGGGAGCAGTGTCCAAAAGTAGCAGGATTAGTACCACTCAGACTGCTAATATACCAGCTAACTAAACTAGTGCAGGACATAGTCTCAGGAGCTCAACATTGCGAGAATGGATTACCTGATTAAGGCACAGTTAGTCAGGGGGTTAAAAGATGCTCACAGCGGGGAGACCAGGGTGATGTCAACACTGGAGGAGGGAACACAAGGGTTGGGGATCAGGAACAGTTGCAGGAGGGTGAAAAAATTACAAAGCATGGGGTCAAGGGAAGAGAAGGACCAGGCTGAGCAGACAGACGGGAGTTAAATGTGCCAGTTAATTGCATGCAAAGCCCATACAGTCACACAATTAAAGAGTTGGAAACAGAAACAAAAATGCAAAGATGAAAGAAATAAAATGGTGGGCTAAATACCGTAACACTGCTTTAAGATTGATGGACACCCTAGATTGAAAGACCCACCATGACTCAAACCCAAAAGCCTCAAAATGGCTGGTTCATGTTTCTCTTGGGTTAAGATGCAGATGAGGCACACTGAAGTCCTGAGAAGGGTGAAAAGTGTGTCTGTGCCTGCTGTTTTCAGCCACCAGTGTGTGTGTTTAGAGAGGCTGTTTAGCACCATGCACTCCAACTCAGAGCAGAGCCAGTCCAAATCCTCCATGGCGACTTAGCTATCAGGGAAAGGTATTTTTATATTTCTTGAACCCTGTCTTTGTTGCATATACCTTTCCTAATGATTAGTGACTCAGAGCTCTTATTTATTTAGTTATTTGGCTTTTGTTAACTGGTGGGCTCACCGAGACTAAAAGTCCCTTTTAAGGGGTAACCTGAAATTAATTACAAAAGACAATCATAATATAATATATGCAACATTCATAATTATTGCATGCTGGTAGCAAAAATATTCAATAAGGTACTGATTGAATTATCAGGTGAAGTAGAGCCTTACCAAAGACAGGGATAATTCACAGGGCTTGACATAACATAGAATTTTACAATACATTGTTAAAAGGATGTAACAACAGGGTATCAGCGTAAAACAAGCACCTCTTACAAGACAATAGGGAAGGCTAATAACCAGATAGATAAGTCTCAGGTGGGGGGGCTCAGTGAAGTAAGGTACACTGGCTACTTGCCAGAAGTAGCCCCTATGGGAGGTTTGAAGGAATGGAGGTTGGAGCATGTCTGGATGTTAACCAGGAGGTCATTCCACATCATAGTGCCACTTAGGCAAAGGATCTTTGCCTGAAGCAGTTACAGTTCTAGGAACTGTAGGGAGTACCTGGGAGGAAGACTGGAGGAGCCTTCTGTGAGGTTTTAATGCCAGGATAGAGGCAACATTTTTTGGGGGGCAAGTAATATTTTATACACCAGGCAGAGCATTGGATACTGAAGTCTTCTAGGGGAGCCGTTTAGCATGAAGAGCATCTTGCAGTGGTGCTCCTGCTTACTGGCACCTACAGCAAACTGAGACACACGGTGATCCAGGATTTTGAGCTCAAGAACTCAGTTTACTTGAATGAGGCTAGGACCAGGGACACCATACAGGTTGACAAGCAACAAAATACTTCTGGCTATGGATACCCTAGCTTCTGAAGTGAGGTAGGGGTTGAGCGATAAAGCAGCCACAATTTTTGGTTCAACAATTTGGGCATCATCATCCAATTGACGTGTGGTTTAAAAGATAAATTTTAGTTGATTAAAATAACCAGGTATTTAATCAAATCAACAGTCTTAATGGGATCACCCCCAAGAGAGCATATTTTTAGAAATTCCATCCTGTTCGAGCCTACAAGGTGATGGCCAAAGAGGACAGACTTAGTTTCTTGGTGTTTAACAGTAACTTATTGGCCATGAACCAGGATTCCAGTAGCTGGAAGTCAGATTTGAGGCCTGATTCAATCGACTCTAGGGAGCGAGTGACTCCTGTATAGTATTGCATCATCAGCATACAGGAGGACTTTGGCTCTACTAAAATGATTGGGTAGGTCATTAATAAACAGGGAGAACAACAGTGGGCCCAATATAGAACCCTGGGAACCCATCAGTGATTTCTCTTAGAGTGGACTGGCTACCTCCCATTTAACCAGCTGCTTTCATGTAGTTAGGTAGTTGTTAAACCAGGAATAGGATGTATGATCAAGACCAAGCCTGACAAGTTTGTGCAGGAGCAGTTCATAGCTGACTAGGTTGAATGCCTTAATCAGGTCAGTAAGACAGCACCAGTAGCATGCCAGCCTCCTGGTCATCAAGAAGATCTGCTGTGAGCCTGATCAGTGCCATGTCCATTTCATAGTTAGAAACATAGAAACATAGACTTTGACAGCAGACAAAGACCTCTTGGCCCATCTAGTCTGCCCATTTCCCTACCTACAGGATAGGCCATGAGATCCTAGTTAACCAACAGCCTATTTCTTCCTACCCCCACAAGAATTGCCTTATGTCTGTCCCATGCATTCTTGAATTCTCCCACAGTTTTAGACCCCACAACCTCCTCAGGAAGGCTGTTCCATGCATCCACTACCCTCTCTGTGAAATAATACTTCCACATTGCCCTGAACTGCCCTCCTTCTATCTTTAAATTGTGTCCTCTTGTTCTTGCAAGTCTCTTTTCTGAAAGATGCTACCCTCTTGGACTTTGTTGATTCAATTGAGGTACTTAAAAGTTTCTATCATGTACCCCTCTCCCTTCTTTCCTCAAGGGTATACATATTAAGCTCCTTTAGTCTCTCCTCATCGGCTTCTCTTGCAGACCCTGCATCATTTTAGTTGCCCTCCTCTGGACTACCTCTATCCTGTCTATGTCCTTGCGGAGATGGGGTCTCCAGAACTGGACACAGTACTCCAGATGGGGTCTCACCAACTGTCTGTACAGAGGGATAACAACTTCCTGTTTTCTGCTGCTGATGCCTCTCTCTATACATCCCAGTATACCCCAGCCCTCCCTACTGCCTTCTCACACTGCTTGCTAACCTTCAGGTCATCTGATATGATTACCCCAGGTCCCTTTCCTTTTTGTTGTTGTTACTACCTCCCACCCATTGTGTATTCTTCCCTGGGTTCTTGTTTCCCAGGTGCATTATTTGCACTTCTTTGCATTGAATCCTAGCTGCCATACTTCTGACCATTCCTCCAACCTTGCCAAGTCCCTTTTCATCCTTTCCATGCCTCCTTGTGTATCAACCCTATTGCAGATCTTTGTGTCATCTGCAAAAGGCATACTTTTCCTTCCAGTCCTCTGCAATGTCACTGATGAAGACATTAAAAAGGACTGGACCCAATACTGAACCCCTGCGGTACCCCACTAGTAACCCCTCTTTCTTCAGAGTGGACCCATTTACAATTACCTTCTGTGCCCTGTTGTGCAGCCAATGTTTTACCCAGGCTACCACCCTGGGACCCACTCCCAGGCTGGTTAATTTGACTACTAATCTTTGTGTGGAACTGTGTCAAATGCCTTGCTAAAGTCTAGGTAGGCCATATCCACAGCCCCTCCCTGGTCTACTACTTTGGTCACCCAGTCAAAGAAATCTATTAGATTTGTTTGACATGACCTTCCACTGTGAACCCATGCTGCCTTGGGTCCTGTGCTCCACTGGCCTCTAGGTACTCAAATTCTTTCCTTCAGAAGTGACTCCATCACTTTTCCTACCACAGAGGTCAGACTGACAGGTCTGTAGTTTCCTGCCTCTGTCTTGGTCCCACTTTGTGAAGGGGAATCACATCTGCCTTCCTCCAGCCCTTGGGTACCACACCATCCTCCCATGATTTATTAAAAGAGTAGCCAGTGGTTTCACTAGTTCCTCCCTTAATTCTTTTTAGAATTCTGGGTGAATTCCATCAGGACCCATTGCTTTGTCCACCTTCAGTTTTAGGAGTTCTTGCAGAACCCTTTCTTCTGTGAAAGGACTGGGATCGACTCCCTATCAAGAGTGCTTCTGTTAATTAGGCACTTCCTCCTCCTCTTTTGTGAATACTGAGCAGAAATATTCGTTCAGTATCCTGTTTTCACTGTCCCCCTCTGCCCACCCACCGTTCATTCTATTCAGCCTCACTATCCCTCGCTTTGTCTTTCTCTCTGATGTACCTATAAAAGGTTTTATCCCCTTCTTAACTGAGTTGGCTATCTTTCCTCAGTTTGGGCCTTTTGCTATTCTGACTTCCCTCCCTGCTTCCTTCTGCCTTAACTGGTATAGCTCTGTCCTGCTCCTTCTGTGTTTCCTTATACTTCTGGAATGCTATCTTTTCTCCCTGATTTTCACAGCCACCTCTTGTGAGATCCATAGTGGCTTTTTCTTTCATTTTGATTTGTTTATTTGCTTCACACCAAGGCTTGTTGCCTCTGTGACGGCAGTTTTGATGATTCCCCATTGTTGCTCCACACCTCCTTCTAGCCTGTTTGCTAGTGCTTTTCTGAGGCACTCTCCCATCTTGCCAAAGTCAGCCTCCTGAAGTCCAGTACCCTCACTTTTGTATGGCTTGACTCTGTAGCTGAGTTTAACATGAACCACACTGTTTGATGGTCTTCCTGAACCCATGCTGGGCATCCACAGCACAGAGTGGGTTTCGTGCAGACCTGAAACTGGTTGTATACTATGCTTTCTAAAGTTTTAGACAGGGTGCAAAGAATGGGAATTGGCTGGTACTTTTATGGGTTCCTTAGCACTCCATTTGTATGGGAACTACATGGGCCACTTTCCATATGTTAGGTCTCTGTGCAGTAGGGACATAGTAAACAGCATTGTAATGGGGCAGTGAGAATGTGGGCAGAAAGTTTGAGCAGTCTGACTTCAAGCTTGACTTGGCCAGCAGAGCCTTCTGCTTTTATTCTTGAGAGCTGGACTAGTACCTCCTGTCTGGTGAACAGTTTAAGGTGGAATTGAGATCAAAACAGTGGCGGGGTGGTAATGTCAGATAGGATCGTTTCAAGGAAGAGCCAGTTAGGGTACCTTGAACTGTGATAGATCTGTAAAGAATCCGTTCAATGAATTGGCTGTTAAGAACTGGGTCACTGGTAGCTTTGGTCTCATACATGATGTCAAGGGGGAATACCTGTTTTGCCTTGGAAGGCTGTTAATTTGAGAGCAGAATAGCTTAGGGTTTTGGAGGTTTGTAGGCTGCAGCTTCTTTAAGCAAATTGCCCTGAATTTCTTGAGACTGTCCTGCAGAGATTTCTAAGTGCCCTGTAGTTGTGCCAGTCAGGATGTGAGCCCAAAGCTTTAAAAGATATCCCAGGCCTTGTCCCTTTGCTTCATGAGCTTCCGAAAGGCTGGTTTAAGCCATTTAGAGCACAAGCCCTTGACTCTTCTTTTAGACCATAGGGTGTGCCTGTTAATTATGTTTAGGAGGTGGTTTACTGGAAGGGATATACTATGTCATCCCTAAACTCGGTATGCTAACGTCGGCATACAGAGACATATGTCCCGACATGCATTCCGTCACATCTGCTACCTTACCCCATCAGGAGCAATTGTGTCGGGGTAGTAGTGTCAGGTTACCGCCTATTGGGCAAAACTGACTGGGTTACTGCTTTGTCGGGCAACTCAGCCACCGGATAATGTAAGTATACCCGGAAGTCTAGGGCAGTATTAACATCATTGCATAACATCATTCCAGTCTCATTCCAGTTGGTGTAGCAAGATCCTCCAGGAAGGCATCCTTGCTGAATTGAGAGAAGTCCCCAATGGTGCCCATACACAAGAGTAGCCCCTAGGGATGAGCCAGGAAATTATCAACCTGTCAATCTCACTTCCATAGTGGGTAAACTTATGGAGATGATACTGAAAGAGAGGCTGGTGTCGTTCCTCAAGGATAATGACCTCCAGGATGGCGGCAGCATGGGTTCCGTCTCAGGTAGGTCTCGTCAGACCAGTCTAATAGAATATTATGACTGGGTAACAAGAGAGCTGGATATGGGTCATGCTGTAGATGTCATGTACTTGGACATCAGCAAGACCTTTGATTCAGTGCCTCATGGAGGCTGGAGGGAAGCTGACTGCTGCAGGGGTGGGGACAAAGCTGAGAAACTGGATAAGGAACTGTCCGAGGGAGGCTACAATGGGTGGTAGTGGGGGAAGCTCTCACACTTAGACTGGTGATGAGGTGGTGCTGCAGGGCTCGTGCTGGGCCCAGAGCTATTTTGGCTCTTTATCGTAGATATTGCACATGGAGTTGGGAGCAGGGTTAGTCTGTTTACAGATGATACCAAAATGGAGGCAGTGGTGGACGAAGAGGATGGATGGCAACAACTACAAGGAGACCTAACCAAACTAGAGGTATGGTCGGAGAAGTGACAACTGGGATTCACGCGAAAAGTGCAAAGTTATGCACTTCAGGGCAAAGAACCCAAGGAGGGACTATTAGTTGGGAGGGTGAGGCTGGGGATCACTGAGGAAGAGAAGGACCTGGGGTGTTGGTAACAGAGAGCATGAACAACTCTGCCTAATGCAGGAAAGCAGCAGCTAAGGTGAACAGGATGCTGGGCTGTATCGCAAAGGGGTTTCTAGGCATAGGGAGGTGATCCTGCCCCTCTACAGATCTTTGGTCAGGCTGCAGTTGGAGTACTGTGTGCAGTACTGGTGGCTGTATCTGAAGAGGATATTAATTTACTGGAGGTGTCAATCAGTCAAATCTTTATTTATCCAGCAGGCACCATTGAGTAAGGCTCATTTGCAAGATGGACCTGGTCATAACAAAATCATAGTACAGTAACACGGTAAAACAAGGTGCAATATCAAACAGAGAAATGAAAATATACATATGTACAGAATAGAGTCATTCATACATAAAATCAAAACATATATATTAACATTGAGCAGAGTGGCCTTTTCAATGGATGGGCTCGAGAAGTGGATGTAGCTGGCAAGTTCACTGGAGAGTACCTGCTAGGAAGATAATTAAAGGAACGTGAAGTTAACTGGAATACATCAGGGAGGTGTTCCATGGAGGCAACAAAAATGTTTCAGGGGATGGAGGGAAGGCATACGAGGACAGGCTGAATGAGCTGAATATGTACACGCTGGAGGAGAGGAGGGATGGGGATATGATTGAAACATTCAAGTATTTGAGGGAATAAACAAAGCTAGCACTGAAGGGTGTTAAAACTGAGGAAGGAGTAGGGACACGGGCACAGACTAAGATTGGAGGTGGAGGTTTAGGAGGAGATGAGGAGGCACTACTTCTACTGGAGAGGGTGGTGTCTAAATGGAATGCTCACCTGGGGGTATCATGTAAGATTGTAGAAGTTTTAAGAGGGCGTGGGACAGAGCACACAAGGGAAGGTCTCAGTGGAGGGGGCTGAGGCCATCATGGGAATGACAGATGAGGGAGGGCATTGGGGCAGCTGCAGTCTAGGGGCTAGCAGCACTTGGGCAGACATTGATAGACCTGGTGGTCTGTTTCTGCTGGCAGATCTGTATGGTTATAGTTCTTGGAAAAGGCTTAGTGGAGTTGATGGTTATAGTTCTTGAGGGCTTAGTGAAACTTTTGCTTCAGGCACAATAAATAGGGACTGATCAGTGAGTGATTCATAAAGTATTCCTGATGCTCTAACATGATCATGCCTGCCACCAGATTCCAATCCAGGAGGAGTGGTTACCAGATTTAGCATTGTGGCAGGTAGGCCTTGTGGATAATTTGACTGAAGTGCAGGTTTTGGAGGAGGGATTTGAAGCTCACAGGTGCCAACACTCAACCAGTTAAGGTTAAAATGACTAAGGATTAACTCTCTTAAGTGAAAGGTTCCCAAGCAGGTAGTAAAGTCATCGAAGGTAATTCTGTCTACTGCAGGAGGGTGTACATGTTGCCTATGTGCAATGGTTTAACATCCCCAACAGAAGTTTCACTAACAGACATGTAGCCCAGGCATTGCGTGCCAGTGGGCTACTACCCCTGCCTGTGGCTCTCTAACAGGTTAAGAGGCCTGGGTCCTGCTACAATGGTGTTTGGGGTCCATCCAAAAGATAATAAAAATAGTGTGTGTCTCCACCCAGAGAGAATTAGAAATGGATCAGGTGACTGGCTGGCACAGCCCCTGGGATGCTGCACCTCCCCACCTCCCCTACCAACCACTCTACACTCTAGATGTCCAACAATTCAGTATCACCATAAACCATGAACAGTAATGCTTTGACAGACTCGGAGAATTCCCTCACTACACAATTTCAAACGGTAAACCACAGCTTTATTTGGGATAAGGACTAGGGAAGGGGTACGAGGCAAAGGATGGCTGTGGATAGAAAAAACTGGTTAATGAAATAGGCAACAACAACAAACATTGGGGCCCGCAGGCCAACCCACCCCACTGGTACCATTGTTTCCCGGATTGTTCTTAGGGGTACCCACTAGGTGCAGGCCTGGTACAGTACCGGGTTGGCCGCTGTTGGGGCCCTGTAAATATTTGAAAAGGACTTGCTTTTGAGAAGAGCAACACAAATTCCTTTGTTTTTTCTTTCCAGGAATCAGGTCCTGCATACTCATGGTTTGTTGGCCTCAAAACCCTGGAGGATGGAGTTCCTTTCTCAGTGCAGCACGGGCAGAAGGAGAAGGCTAGCCTTGGTTCCTCAGGCAAGATGGACTTGCTTGAAGATCTTGCAGCTGGTCACCTTGATTATAGTTCTGGCCACTTGTCACTTTCAGCTGCTTCTGGCCCATTGCAGAGCTCCACAGCAGGACAGCACCAACCCCAGAAGGCCCAGACCCAGCAGTGGCTCCTCAGCCTGGCTCCCCTGATGGGTCATAGATGCCCTAGCACTCCAGCAAGCGCCAGTGACCTCCTGAGACAGTGAATTCCACTTGTAAGGGTTAGCAGGTTCTCTCCTTGCTCTGAGTGAGAACTCCTGAATGTTGGGGTCCTCCTGCAGTCCCTGCACTGAGTTCCAAGTAAGAAAAGTTCACAGGCAATCCCTCCAATAAAGTCCATTGCCAAATTGAGTGGGTGCTAATTTTAATTCAAGAAGCGAGGTGCAGTCCAAGAGGGAATCCAGAACAATAAACCTGCTGCACACCAGTTCATACTTTTCAGTTAAGCAGTGTCCATAACCTTTCTTCTGGCTGCAGCTGGGCCTCACCTTCTCGCCACTTTCACCAGTTCACTCAGGACATGTACAGCACCTGGCTAGCATCCCAACATCCAGAGATGCTTTGTTTCTTTAAAATTTAAATCTCAGTCCCACGAAGCAAACAACCTCTCAGCAGCAACTGTGGCCCTCAGGTAATTCACACAGTCCTCTCAGCCAGTTCAGCTTCTAGTGCAGGGTTTCTACAGCATTCATTTTCTCCCAACAATAAGCAAGCAGATTCTCAATACCTGGGAATAAGGATCAGAGTCCAGTCTCTTTCTCTTTTTCCTTCTCAATCTGATTCTACAACACCGCAATCTCCAACTCTGCAACACAACAATCTCCACATGGGGGCTGGTAAGCCGCTGATGTCCCAAACTCTACTCTCAGAGGGTACTCTGATGCATACAGAGCCTGGGAACAGATTGAAGAAATCCCAGAAAGTCCATACAGTTTCAGCCAAGAATCCAAGGTTCTGATTGGCTTTTGAAGCCCATCAATAATCAATAACCATAGAAATCAATATTCCTGCTAGTTTATTGGTGCATGATCTAAGCACCTGAATTAGTCCCTCCTTTCCCAGGAGTCCCTTTGTTCAAGTTCTGGGCACCTAGATCGCTGATTGGCTGCTGTAAAAAGGTCAAAGCATTATCAAGATGTCAGTCCCCAGTCTGTCCAGTGCAGTCTAACACAGTTCCCCACTTTATTTATTTACCCCACAGTATTGTAAATACAACTGCACCCTTTCAAATGAGCCTCACTTGTAATAGCTAGGTACAGTGACTCTCAGTCACTCACCGAAAGACAATGCCCCTACCTGGCAGACAGCATCTCATTAATATTCACGAGGGTTCATGAATTATTCATGAGCTCTACTCCATGCCCCTATTCAAACTTTGTTTCAGAACATTAAAGGGCTTCCTTCCCACCTGCTAGGGTCTCCGTGCCCATTTACCCTAACAGGGCACTGGGACTGCTGAATCCACCCCCTGATGTGATCACAAAACTAGCAGTGGAGTAAAATCAAGAAAGCGCAACCTGTGCATGCTGTGATTGGCCACTACACCATAATGCAAGAGAAGAAGTGGCGATCGCGAAGTCAGCTCAACTAGCCCAAGAGGGGCTCAAATCAAACACAGGGCTGGCTTGGGAGGATCCGGGGAACTAAAAGGATTGGGGACACCAAAGGCAAATGGGTTTTCGGAAACTGGGGCAATATGTATGCTTCTGAGGGGGTTATGACATTCACATCTGGACTGCTTTAGAGTGAGTAGGGAATTACTGCTGCTCTAATAGTGTCTCTCTTGCATACGAGGACACTACCATCTTCTTAACCAAGCTGATCCTTCCCGAAAGTGGAATATCTGGAGGTGGCTGTTTCTTGGGGAGGATGGAACATTTAAGCTAGGTTTAACACAGCTAGAGCATCAGGGTTGTAAAGGATTAGCCACACTTCCAAATCAGGTAGTTTGGGTCTAAGGCTGTTAATAATGATTTTGTACCCTTGTACAGGACCAGAAAGGCCAGAGTGGAAGATATTTGGGAGTCCCAGGTTGGGTTCTATGTCCCCTGCAGAGAGGAGGAGGGATGCCACCAGAACTCTGGGAGCCCATAACTGACAAGGGAGTTTTGATACCATAAGAGGCTTTGGATGGAGTAAGAGAGGATGTTAAGGTGTGTTGACATTCTGTGCCTGTTTAGATTGATTTGCCATTTTGGGCTTACCATGGCCATCATAATGGCTGGTTCATTTCCCACCTGGGTTGAGATACAATGAGGCACACTGATGTGTCCTGAGATGGACAAAACATGTGTTTTTTTTAGTTGTTTAACCAGGTATAGCACACTAAGTTGAAAGCTTTTTACAGGAGCGACCTGGGAGCACAAGGAGGTTAAGTGACTTACTCAGTATACAAGTGGAAGCTGTGGGATTCAAACCCAGGTCAGGTCTGCTTGGTGATGTCACCAAATTTGCAGCTCAGAGCCTTAGACCACTGCGCTATACTGCCTCCATGTGTCTTTGTCTTCTGTTTTCAACCTTTGCAGTGTTTGTGTGTGTGTGTGTGTGTGTGTGTGTGAGAAACCATATGGTACCATTCACTCATGTTTAATTAAAGTTGAACCAATCTCAATTCTTTCATGGTGAATTGCATTATTGGGTTATATGTGATTTTGTATTTCTTTGAAACCTGGCTTTGTTGTTAGTGCCCTTTCTGGGTAAACCTTGCCCAGGGGCATTTGTGCTAAGGTTGTCTGTCTTTTCAGTATGCTTTCCTATTTTGGGATCACCATGACTCATACCTGTAAGCTGATCATAAGGGCTGGTTAATTTTTCCTGAGTTGAGATGAGGCAAGTTGATGATTCTTGAAAGTTGAAATGTTTTATTTATTTTTTATTTAAATTTTGGTGACAGGGTAGGCCCACTGAGATCGTAATGGTCCCTTTTCAGGGCGACCAAATGTGTTTTTGTCTTCTGTTTTAGCCTTTCAGGTGTGCGAGAGGCCATTTAGCACTATACACTCCTGTTTAAAGCACAGCCTGTCTAGATTTTGTCATTGTGATTTGCATATACATTGTATGACACTTTGTGTTATTAGAGTATGTGTGATTTTGTATTTCTTTGAAACCTAGCTTAATTGCCAATGCCCTTTCAGGGTAACCTTGCCTTAGTGCTTGTGGGCTGAGTTTCTTTGTTTTTCTAGATAAAAGACATTTCCTGTCTGGGCTAAATCATTTCTTAGTGACCAAAACTCAATTTAACAATTAGCTTCATGTATATTACAAACACATAACATCAGTTGCTGGGAATGTAGTATTCAGGGCTGATGCAAAATAGTTGCTGTTTAATAAGATATTGTGACTCCAGTAGATTTATCCATCACAACTTATGAACTTCATGAAGCTGTGATCTTAGATTTTAAATCTCTAAGAATCTGTGACAGTGCCCGCATAGAGTACTACAAAGAGGGACTGACTGTTAACATCAGATATGTGCTGGCTTAGAAAGCAGCTTTATTACATCAAGCTGTACCGTGCACAGTTCTCGCAGTTTCTCACAGCTTTTAACCCCTCCATGAAGTAATAGAGGAAAACCAAAAGTGGTATAAAAGTGTAAATAATGAGGAGACAGTGTAGTCCTGCCTTGTGCTGATTTCAGAATTCAGAATATCAAGGTATTCGGGAGGTCTGGGACTGCAGGTATTTTAACACCCACATGTTCACCACCACTGTAGCTTGTCTGGAAAATGTTAGAGCAGAGATGGCATACCTGTTATATAAATAACATGTTAACTCCTCAGGTTTGTACACAAATAGCATGTTAACTCCTTAGGTTTGTACACACGTTAACTCCTCAGGTTTGTACAAATAGCATGTTAACTCCTCAGGTTTGTACACAAATAGCATGTTAACTCCTCAGGTTTGTATGCAAAATAGCATGTTAACTCCTTAGGATTGTACACAAATAGCATGTTAACTTCTCAGGTATGTACACAATTAGCATGTTAACTCCTCAGGTTTGTACACAAATAGCATGTTAACTCCTTAGGTTTGTACACAAATAGCATGTTAACTCCTCAGGTTTGTACACAAACAGCATGTTAACTCCTCAGATTTGTACACACGTTAACTCCTCAGGTTTGTGCACGGATAGCATGTTAACTCCTCAGGTTTGTACACAAATAGCATGTTAACTCCTCAGGTTTGTACATAAATAACGTGTTAACTCCTCAGGTTTGTATACAAACAGCATGTTAACTCCTCAGGTTTGTACACAAATAGCATGTTAACTCCTCAGGTCTGTACAAAATAGCATGTTAACTCCTCAGGTTTGTACACAGATAGCATGTTAACTCCTCAGGTTTGTACACAGATAGCATGTTAACTCCTCAAGTTTGTACACAAATAGCATGTTAACTCCTCAGGTTTGTACACAAACAGCATGTTAACTCCTCAGGTTTGTTACACAAATAGCATGTTAACTCCTCAGGTTTGTACACAAATAACGTGTTAACTCCTCAGGTTTGTACACAAACAGCATGTTAACTCCTCAGGTTTGTACACAAACAGCATGTTAATTCCTCAGGTTTGTACACAGATAGCATGTTAACTCCTCAAGTTTGTACACAAATAGCATGTTAACTCCTCAGGTTTGTACACAAACAGCATGTTAACTCCTCAGGTTTGTACACAAACAGCATGTTAACTCCTCAGGTTTGTACACAAATAGCATGTTAATCCTCAGGTTTGTACATAAATAACATGTTAACTCCTCAGGTTTGTACACAAACAGCATGTTAACTCCTCGGGTTTGTACACAAACAGCATGTTAACTCCTCAGGTTTGTACACAGATAGCATGTTAACTCCTCAAGTTTGTACACAATAACATGTTAACTCCTTAGGTTTGTACACAGATAGCATGTTAACTCCTCAAGTTTGTACACAAATAGCATGTTAATTCCTTAGGTTTGTACACAAACAGCATGTTAACTCCTCAGGTTTGTACACAAATAGCATGTTAACTCCTCTGGTTCGTACATAAACATATAGAATAGTGGATGGGCAACCATCCATGTAAACTGTGTTCCATCGAGTTGATGATGTCATAGAGGCCCTGAGGAATGGCTTCGAGGTCTCGGCATCATCAACTCCTCGATGGAACACAGACTTTGTGTGTGGATGGGCAACCATCCACTGTTTTTATTGTATATGGTTCCCCAAAATAGATACAAGGTTCATACCTTTTCACACTTCTGCACTCCTCCTCGCTTGGAGTCCCTTTTCCTAAGATAACGGTCTTCCCTTGCTGCAGTTATGTACCATGTTCCAGTCATGTCCGTGCTCCTCGCCATAGTCCCACTCTGCTTTTACCGAACTGTGCCATTTTGTTAAAAAACAAAACAAACAGCAAATTGATATTTTGACAGACTGACCTGATTATGGTAGTCTGTGTCCACACTGTCTGCTCCCCAGACTGCTTGCTAAATGAGTCCGCCATTTTGTATGTATTTTTGAATCTCTGCCTTTTCCACCAATCAGGTAGGAGCTCTAGGGAAAAGTTGTTGTACTATCGATGTGGCGTCAGAGTGATAGTACAACAACTTTTTGACCTTTGAACTGTCCTACTAACAAGATTTGGAAAACCTTTGTTTATATTTCCATACAAAAGTAAGCCCTAGCCATATACTATAACGTGTTAACTCCTCAGGTTTGTACACAGATGGCATGTTAACTCCTCAGGCTTGTACATAACTAACGTGTTGACTCCTCAGGTTTGTACACAAATATCATGTTAACTCCTCAGGTTTGTACATAAATAACGTGTTAACTCCTCAGGTTTGTACACAGATAGCATGTTAACTCCTCAGGTTTACTGAACAGTCACTGTGTCAGTGCTACAGAGAGCTCACTTTTCTACTAGCTTGGCTAACAGACTATTTTGTTGACTGTCGCTTTTGACCATGCAATCCTCACTCAAGCCCACATCTGTAGGCTGGTTTCTGTCCACCCTAGAGGCAAACAGCACGTTCAGAGATGGTGGGTGAGGAGTAAAATTGGGCAAAAAAAAACAGTACATGGAACTTTGCAGAGAACATTTTACAGTGGTTCATGTGATTTAGATCATCTGACCACCTGCAAAGGCTTTATTCCCCAGTGTGCTGATTTAAGACTCCTTGAACATTAAGGGCAGTATCAGCCATAACCGCTTGAAGCATGCCGTTAGTATTGCAGCTTACCCTGCAGCTTCAGCAGGATACATATGCCACCTTGATCCTGCATATCCTAGGGGTGCATATCACTTAGATGTAGTTTTTTGTGCAGTTGTCCTATTATAGCACAGAAAAAGGAGGATCCCACCTCTTCCACATCACATATGGTACATCTAAACAGTGTCTGTTCCTCCCGCCACCCCCATTCTCAGTCATCTGACCTGCAGAACTGCTGTTTCTAGAAGTGAATCTTTTGAGTACAATATCAACAGTATATGTCTTACAGGAGGAACCAGTGGTGACAGACATTACAATTAAGGTTACCCTACAAATACATTAACAAAACTAGCAAATGTATCACAGATAAGGGAGAATATAAAACAAATAGTCCAAGTAGGAAGTTATTGAAACAGAAGGGATTATGATTTATTAATTTATTAAATTTTGTGACGGTAGGTCCACTGAGCCCAAGGTCCCTTTTCAGGGGCTTACCGGGATAACAATACTAGATAAAATACAGTGGAGAAACACTTTTTGATTATATAGGTTGTTCCAGCTTAAGGTAGTTATAGACAGTGGTTATCATCATGACACAGTTTTGCCTTGATGATAAATTACAAAATGGCAAGAAATATTCTGGACTCTGGTTGGTCAGTGTTAACTTTCTTCACAGTGATGTTATCCCAGCACAACATCACACCTATTTAAAATGCAACTAAAATGTATTTAAAAATCTATTTTCAGCTTTTTCTTTCCTTTCTGTTCAAGAAAGCCATTTTATAATTGCAGTAATGTACTTCAGGGCATGTGTCATGGGGATAACATCACTTCTTGGATGTTGGACTAACTCAGCTGCAGCTGCATGCCCAAGCACCCAAAGTGTGATGTTATTCCACCACAAAACATGTCCTGTAATATATGGTAGAACATTGTTATAGGTAGAAATCTACCTTTATAACATGTTTTACCATCGATGGACGCCACGATGTTGTTAACCCATCGATGGTACGTCAGATCGATGGGTTAACAACCGGAACAGTCTGGGCATGCGAACTGGATCAGATCAGGCCTTGAAATGGCTGCAGTGGTGAGGAAGAGCAGCAGTGACTGAAAATAAAACTGTAGTAAGGAACTGCTTTCTTTATTTAAAAACCTAAATGGTACCATACACTATAAAATATAATGTATAGTACAGTGATGATTAACCATTTTTAACCAATCTCGAGGTTGCTAGTTTGCATGGCTATCCGGTAACCTCTCGATGGTTAACAAACTGGTTAACCATCGATGACCATACATTATCCTCTATGTTCTGCATTATTACTTAATTAGTTATAAAACTGACAGTAGTATCTTCATGACTTCTGTTATCCCACCTGCAACTGCTTATAGCCCTTCTCTATTCTCTCCTGTCACTATTTTTGGCCGTTTATGTTTTTCCTTATTTTTCACTTCTTCCCATACAAGAATGTGTTTTACTTGTTTTTATTTATTATTTACAACTGATTTGACGGTATTTCTTTACATTGAATTATTGTATTTTACTCTTATTTTTAGTATCTGGAAATGAGCTGTTATTCAGCTCAGTATGTCCTTCCTGGTTAAACTTTTAATAAATACATAATAAGAAGGCCAAGTTATTCATTCCTATTCTGTCCGCTTTGTTTATATGTTCATCCCAGCTACAGTATTGAAGATGTCTTAGAAAATGGGTAAAGAAATACGTATTCTGACTGGCTCTTGACATTAGTGTCAATACCACCACGTAAAGAAAAGATCCACCTATGTAATATGGGATTTGACAGATCACATGCAAAATTCATGAGCCATTTACTCATTCCTGATTTCCATCACAAGCATGGCTGCCACCTTTACTCTTACATAAAAACTTTCAACTAGGCCCTAAAAGTAATACTCTTTTTATGCAATTGGCGTGAAAATCCTATGAGATAAATCTCAGCTACTATGGGATAAATTCAAAATGTTACATTTATCCACATAGTAGACGGCCATCACAGATTTATTCACATAGTAGATATGTCACAATCACTCCAGAACTCATTTAGAATGTTCAGCCTCAGTACCAGTACTAACTATATTCAAATGCAAATAACTTTAAAATGAAAAAAGATAGCATAGTGCTGTGAGCATGAATTTGTGCAGCATAAAATTATCACAAAATGAGCAGATTTCATTTATAGATACCTTATAGATTTTTGATAATTAGCAAAACACAGCAGAAAATTCATATTTTGTTTTCATTTTGTCCGCAAACAAATGTAAATAACTTTAAAATGAAAAATGATAGCATGGTACTGTGAGCACAAAGTTTGTTCAGCACAGAAATATGTACAAAATGAGTGGTGTTTATTTATAGATACTTTTTGTTTTTTTCAGAATTAGTGAAAACAGCAAAGAATTCCATTTTGTACACTGTTTCATCAAACAAATGCAAATAACATAAAACAAAAAGACAGTATGGTACTTTGAGCACAAAAGTTGTTCAGCATAAAAATATCTACAAAATGAGATGTGTTTTGTTTCTAGATTCTGTTTAGATTTTCTATAATCAGTAAAAATGGCAGAAAATTCCATTTTATTCACTTTTTGACTAACAAATGCCCCTACAAAAGCAAAAACAAAGGAATTGCATAAATGGAATATGCGTGGAAAACTCATGTAATAAATGGTTTATCTGCACTTGAGCAGTTTGACCTTGGACACCACACTTGTGGCTTGCGCCACTCATGAGGGTTACCCGAGGTCAAACTGCTCTTGTGCAGATAAATCATTTATTACACTTGCTTCCATTGTATATCCTTTATAAACAAAAAAATAAGTAAATTATTTTTTCCCCACTATGATGCCCTCCTTACACACACACACACACACACACACACACACACACACACACACACACACACACACACCACTATTCAGAGTTTTCATTTCTAGTGTTTCTTTGATGGCCATGAAAAATCATCCTTATAACCTAACCATCTTGACAGAATAATGTCTTCTGCTAACCCTGCCCAGATAAAGTGAGACTCTGGCCCCACATGAGGAGTTTGTGTTAGTATGTGCCAGTGGAACACTCTAGAATTATGAATTCTTGCATTCCATGTTAACACTCCGTGTGTGTGTGTGTGTGTGTGTGTGTGTGTTGGGAAGGAGTGAACTTTCTAATAGTGGAATACTGCAGAATACTGAATTCTTAAATTCCATGGTAAACAATTAAACATTCTCTTGAATGTGTAGAAAAGGCAGGTGACTGACAACTAAAGGCCATCTGTGAAGGGACTATTTGACATTTTCTAAGCAATATTTTATTATTTTTGTGTTTCTTGTTTCTCCCCATACACTAGCTTTTTCCACCAGCTGCCTCCCATGCAGGCTTCAGGTGATGTCTCCCCATCTGCCATTCCCTCCACCATCATGCTGGTGGGGATCAGCATGAGTGGGACCCAAAGGGAACCATTGCTGTCATTTTCAGTGACTGGAGCACATAGGTTTTTCTGGTTTTCTCCACCATCTCCTCTTCTTGATGCCAGGCACAGAACGTGCATCCCTAGGCACATCCCTTAGCAGCACGTAATGATGTCTTGCAGGGAAGGCAAGCTCTTGGACCACCACCGTGTGCTGTGGCACCAGAAGCTGGGTGCTCCTCTCCTCCTCCTTCGGTGCACTGCCATGCAGCAGTACTACCTAGCCCACAGGCAGCCTAACCCGCTCTCTGAGTCTGTTGTTGAACTCGGTCACCAACATGGAACCTAACGCTTCTGCTGGGCCATTAGACCATGTGTATTTGTTGTTTATCTTTATGCGATTTTTTAAAATTTGTCCAACCCATTCTCTAAGCACAGTAAGACCCTTCAGGGTGATACTGGTGTATGCAGCATTGGGCCTCATCACGCCCCTGGGCATGCAAGTATCCACCAATACTCCACACTTTGAAGGGTCTTAGTGCTTACGTATGCCCCATCATTGGTACTGTAACTCATTATGTAATGATAGTTGATCATCTTTAAGTGTGATCCAGTTATTTAAATTATAGCTTTATTTACACTCACCAAAGGGATCTAAAGGGGTGTTGCTCTCCAGTACACTTCTGCTGTTCCACCTGCTTAAAACATTTTATTGGCACCATGGCAACCCCTGCTTTACAACTTCCTGCTAGATACTGTCTGTGACTTGTCCTGAAAGGAATGGCCAGGCAGAGGAAATGTGAAATTACTGTTTTCATGGCCACTTAAAATTCTGTTTCAACAGCTCAAGTCAGGAGAGGATCTGTAAACCACCCAGACTGGTGCAGAAAGGGTGTGTACAAAACAAGTGTATATGTCTCTCTCTCTCTCACAGATCCAGAAGCAAATGGTTTGATACCTTTTATTGGACCAACATAGATGTAACAAAGGAAAACAGTGCCTAAGCTTTTGGACTCAATCAAAAGTCCTTCCTCAGAATCTTATGTAGAAGCTTCCATGGAAAGACTTGGGTGGTCCAAAACTTAGGCACTGTTTTCTTTGTGTTACCTTTATTGACCAGCATAGATATAGAAAATTATTTGCTTCTGGATCTATTTTACAAGGACCAATACGGCAACTAAACTAATTCTGCATGTCAACCAATTGAAGTAATCCTTGTGAGATATATATAAATATGATATGCAGTGGGGCAGTTTGAGACATGATTTATCTAGATGAGTGCTGTTTGACATTGTGTAACCTCATGAGTGACGCAGCTACGAGTGAGTGTCCAAGGGCAAACTGCACGAGTATTGAAAATCATGTATCAAACTGTCTCTCACCCATTGCATATTTTATTTATGCAGTAGGGACCAGTTTGGATAGTGGAGAGAGCTTTGTCAGAAACGATGCATTTTATTGTGTTTTTAAAGAAATTTGAGTGGACTTTTGTAATTCGACGCTAGGACATTCTGTCGTCTGCTGATTGGCTCATTGTGACTGAGAGGAAAATGTTAACAGAAAATGGTGGTACCTGTTAGCGAGCAGTGAGGAAGGGTGATTGCACTGAGGAGTTACATAGGCACATAAGCTTTTGTGCAGTGCAGTGCAGTCTGTCCACTAAATGTTATATCTTTTTTTTTTTAAACAATGAGGCACTTTGTTCAGCAAGTGTCCAGATGTTTTGGTCAGAAGTGAGGATGGGAGTGGACAAGAATACATGGGTGCAGGTTTGCAGTGTGGGAGCTGATTAAAAAATAAAAGAAAACTACAGGGCAGTGTTTCCTGGAGGCAGTGACTGTCTCGGCCATGATGAGGTAAGCCATGAAAGAGAAAGATCTTATCCTGAAAGGGGGATTGGGCAGGTGAGGTGGCGATTTATGCACACTGGACTTGGAAAAATGAAAGTCAGTAGTGTATGTAATTCCAGTTAGACAGGTGTGGTGACAATGACACAGCAAGTATTGAGGTGAGTGCAACTGTTAAGATAGAGAATAATGCCTTAGCAGGTAGGTATGTGTTATGAGGATTTTCATACACCTGAGGTGTGTGATAATCCCAAACTCTGAGAGTGAAGCTTGAGGGGTTTATGAGATTATCACACAGCGAGGCATGTAAAACAAATCCTCATAAAACAAACTTTGTACAGGCATTATTTTTTATAATAACTGGTAAGCTTTCAACAGAGAGGAAAGCTGTATTTAGGTGAGTGAGTGTGCCCATGAACAGCTGCTATACTTGCACAAATACAGTGTGCTTTCTTTACATTTCAGTGAGGTGAGAGCACAAGGAGGAAAATGCTGTAACAACCTGCTATCGAGTTATTACAGAATTCAGTGGGTTATTATGGCATTTTATCAGGAATGCATATCTAGTCATTATAGGGGTCACCAGTTATTATATTCATTTATATCACCGCTTCCTGGTTTGTAGTGAAATAAATGATTTATCTAAACTGATAAGTGTCCACCCCATTGCATAAATCTATTTGGTTTAGATAAATAATTGATCTCAGTGCAAAACAGTGAACAGTGAGATAAATGCATTTATCTAAACAGTTGCATTTATCTCAATAGTTACTGCGCTATCCCCACCAGTACTACTTACTCATTAACTACTTGCTCTCTACCACTGCCAAAATGACAACAGTACAGCTTGAACTCCCATATGTAGAACAAGCAAATGCCAGAAATAACTGCCAGCATTTTAAAACAAGCTACCTCTTGTTTTTTTTCTCCACACTACCAAACTTCTTTTAAAGCACTCAGACATTTTCAAGTTTCATTTTTTCACCACTCTTGTACCCTCCTGCCCTCGTGCACATTTGTGCACACTAGCGAGGTACACAGCCAGCCTAATGCCTACTAGTCTGTTCCGGTATCCCACAACAGCTCCAGATCAGCAGCTCGCCTCTGTTGTCTTCACACTACCATGTCATCTCCGTCACCCTCAGTCTGTTTTCTTCCTGTTTTTTATTTGCAGCACCCAAACTTGTAATTTTCATAACCACACAAGCTCCACCAATGAAAACTGACACTGAGACATCACAATGCCAATGTGTCCTTAGAAACACCTAGCAACCTTCCCAGTCAGCGCATCACCCTAGGCTCAGCACAAAAAGTCCTGTACATTTTCTACTAAAACAACAAAACAGTTGAAAACAGAACTATTTCCATTGAATCAGTCATATTTATTGTATGCATGGGTATGCAGTGGGGACACCAGTGTGATAACCTTTTCATCTGCACTTGAGCAGTTTGACCTCGGGCATCACTCGTGGCTTATGCCCACTCGTGAGCTTCCCTGAGGTCAGACTGCTGTCATGCAGATACAAAGGTTGTCACACTGGTCCCCAGTGCATATTCCCTATACACATAACAGACATGGGTAAAATGGTGAGATAACAAAGATATCTTGGCTAGTGACATCAGTAACAGCAACATATCAGAAATATTTTGTTACTGTTGCCACAATGGATACTTCTATAATTACTGTCATCAGAGTAAAATACTGAACCAATCAGAGAGCAGCTTTCACAATGCCTAGTTCAGCACTGAAACCAACTATTACAAATCAAAGAAAACAGCAAAAGCTTCAAACTGCAGATTTAAAAGCTATAACTTGTAAGCAACTGTTGTACATATTGAATAATTAATAGCCAAAGTCAAAATAGGCAAGTTATCTTCACTTGTGGGTGGGCAGGACTTTCATAACTCACTTGTGGCTCTGCCATGCATGGGCTATGGTCCTGCCCTCCTACTTGAAGGTAAATTGCATGTTTTGTGTCAGTCTATCCTCTATAGATATATTTTATACCTAGATAAATAGAGATAGATATAGATGGATATAGAGATTTTATTTAGTTTTATTTAGAACATATTTTACCATTTAAGCACACAGAGCCCAGGGCCCATTTCCAGCTGTAATATAGTTGTAGATATAGATAGAGACAGATATAGAGAGAGTTACAGATAGATAGGGCTGGCGGTATAACATAGAGGTTAATGAGCTGTGAATAAGCTTGGTACATCCATCAGATCTGGGTTTGATTCCACAACCTGCACTTGCATATTGTGTGACCCTGAGCAAGCCACTTAACCTCCACAGTTCTCCCAGGTCACCCCTCAAAACAGGCCTTGTGCCTAGTGGACCTTACTGTACCCAATTACCAAAGCATAAACTAAGAAAAAGATAAATATGCAATGAGCTTAAGTCATGGACCAGACAGATGACATTTTTTAATACTGCTTGAAAGGTGATTTTACTGAGTGACTGTGAAAACATGTTTCTGGGGATCTGAAAATGTCATCTCCTTGTTCATGAGCTAGAGAAACAAAAGGCCATGCTGAAAATTTGGTGAAAAGACTAAATGTAGCAGTGCTGGACTGGTAGACCTTGGGGTTCTTCACACTGAGAGTTGGATGTAACTGTCTCACTACCAGCAGCACCAGCAACACCCTCAACAGGTGGGATGGCGAGGGGCTGAAAGTTCAAATAGGGGTGGGTGGATGGAATCACCCAACAAGGGAGGCAGGAGTCGTACAGAGGTCCAATGAAGCAAAGATGTTTATTTGACAGGAGAGGAAGGAGGACATGGTCATACAGGAAAATACCAACAGTAAAAATGACAGGGACTATGGACAGCATTTTGGATATCTAGGCAGTAATAAGTAACATATAACTATATAATGAAAACTCTAAAATGTGCTGTAGTTCTGAAACTATACAAATAGCTCTGCAGGCTATATAACCACTAGCCAGGCTATATGAGCACTCTACAAGCTCCCACCCCAACCCTGAGGTGCACCTCTACCTCCTGGGGCTACCTCTGGAGTATTCCAGACATAAGGACTTCTGTAATAATCTATTGTCAGACTCTATACTCGCAAATACTAAGCAGTTTGGTGAACAATTCTGGAACAGCTATTACTCTAGGATGACAGTAAACAATCACTGCAGTAAATGACTATTACTCTATTAGAAGAAATGAAACAGTTGCAGATCCCGAAGGTCGAGCGGAGCAACCACCTCTAAAAGTCTGTTGGTGCTAAAGGAAGTCCAACTTTTCCTGATGTCTTTATGCGCATATCTGATGAATGAAGAAAGCAATGGGGCAAAGGGGAAAACGGGGTTCCTACTTGGTACCAAGCTAACACCTTCATGAGAACCTAGGAGAGGTTGGACGGGATGTGAGAGATTTTTTTTTTTGAGTATTCTGTTTATTAACGATTTTCTTGAACAACAAAGGAACAACAACTTATACACGCTACAGACAGCAGGGTAAAGGAAAGAAAGTAAAAAGAAACACACTTTTACATACATATAAACAGATACACATACATACATTCTAATCTACTCTAACTACCCGGCTTTTACTTTAATTTACTACATCCTGTGATTTCCATTTATTATTTCCATTTGCCAATCAACTAGTTTATTAAATATTCCATTAACCAATAAAGGTACAGTCTATTAACCAATTAAAGGTGCAGTCAATTAGAGATGTAGTCAATTAGAGGTGTAGTCAAGTGTGCAGCAATACCTCCATACCTAGCCATGCATCTATATATTCAGGACCCCGAGGGTGGCCTCATTATTATATACTGTCCCTATAACAAACTCTCCCTTCAGTTAACCAGGGTTTAATCACTGGCATTCCCCACCGTTATCGCCCCCTTGGGTTACCTTTATATTCATCTGACCCCATGCGCTTGAATATGTTATACGACAACCCCGAGGTGAGCATTACATTTTCAGTGAGACTCAGCGCCATGAAAGGGGCCCAAACCCTCCTAAAAGCCATTTCCTATCCTCACTATCCAAGTTATCTCTAAGGCCAACATAATGATGACCAACTTTCTCCAGTCACTTATCTTGGGCCCATTTCAGTAACCCATGTATTCTGAATGCAATGTCTCGCCAAAACTAATGAGACCTGCACCCATCTGGTAATATTTGCCCTCCTCTTCCCCTTCTATTCTTTCCACTCCGAATAAGCAAACAAGGGTCGTGGGTCAATTGCCTCCCCACTCCTTATTTATCTCTTGTATGACCCTTCCCAATATTTTATTAACACCGGACATGTCCAAAACAATGGAAGAAGGTACCTAAACCTGTCCCACACCTTCCACAGTTTGGCGAGATAGTCGGTTGCACTTTATTCATTGCTACCGGGGCCAATAGACTCTATGCAAGAACTTATAAAAGGCCTCCTTAAATTTGTTGCATATCATAATCCCTCTGGCAATCCCAGCATTAATTTCCAGTTCCTTTCTGAAATCTGCATCCCTAAATCCTTTCCCATAGGGCCTTCGAGGGGCCTGTCCGGTGCGGGCAAGCTCTGCCTATACTGTTGAACAATTTTCCCACAAACCCTTTCATGTTCCCTGACAAATCATTTGTTCTATTCTATCCACCTGTAATCCCCCATACCCCTACATTCAAACTCCCTATGTATGTTTTCAGCTGTAAATACGGTACACATGCATGTCCCTCACCCAATCTCTTCCCTGACCTTGTGGAACTCCTTTAACTTCCTTTCCACCAGCGTCCCCAGACATACCCCCCATCTCCTACTCCCTAAACCCTCTGTTCTCCAACCCAGGAACAAAGAAGGATTCTTTGCAATTGGGAGCAAATAGTCTCCTCTGGGTCCCTCCTCTTTGTCACCAGAAATGACACCAGGCGTCCAGCGCTCTCTTACAAGAGGGTTATCACTACCGACATCCCTATATGCCCTCCTCCCTCTACTATGTAGATAGGCTGTATGCCTCCCTGGACTGCCGTCCTGCTCCAAACTAATCCACCTAGCCTACCTCTGGTTTATGCACCCAATCCGCTATCTCATGGAGCTGAACTGCCTTATAATATATTCCTAGGTCTGGAAAGCCCATTCCACCCCATTCCTATCCCCTTAAGCCTTAATAAACTTATCCTGGGCTTTTTCCCTGCCATATAAACTCTGTGAATCCTCTTTCTAAATGCTTCACATCCCTCTGCACCAGCCGCAGCTGCAACATCTGCATAGGATACAAAATTCGTGGGATAATGTTCATTTTAATAAGGTTTATTCTACCCATCCAAGACACCGTAGCTGCATCCACCTCTTCAGATCTGTCAATATCCGGTTTATCAGGGGTTAATAATTCAACCTATATAACTCGTCCCACCTTCTTCCCACACGCACCCCTAGGTATTTAAAATCTGACTCAACCACCTAAACCTCTGTCGCACCTCTGGGCCTACCATGAGAGATTTTAAACAGACCCAGATTGTTCAGCCAACCCACACTCTAAGGTTTCCGGAATAATTTGCATAAGAGAACTGAAATCTGTTGAACTCTTCCCTGCTCAAACCCCACCAGGGCTGCCGAGGACTAAGAAACAAGTACTTGGTGTTGAATCCACTTGAAAGGATTGACAAGGATGAAGATCCACTGCAATTTCCCAGCACAAACCCTTGACCACGGCTGCCAAGGATGAAGAAACAAGGACTTGCTGAAGTTTTCTGCACAAACCCCGACTAGGGCTGCCGAGGATGAAGAAACAAGGACTTGGGCATTGAATACACTTGCAAGGATTTTCCAAGGATGAAGATCTGCTGCAATTTCCCCAGCAATAATCCTCGACCAGGGCTGCCAAGGATGAAGACATGTTGAAGCTTCTTTACGGAGGATCCATGAGAGAATCACCAAAATGAATTGGATCCCAGAAGACAGGACAGTGCAAGCAGGATGAGACAAGCAGGAAGAGTAGGTTGCAGGATGAAGATTAGAATCCTGAAATGTCCAGAACCAGAAAACAACAAACCCACGGACGCAGATACACACTGGCCACATCGGACTCAATTATTGGTGGACGACTGGGAGTGACAGACAAGGTTTCTTCCAGGATGTTCCACTCCAGGCTGACCAAACCACAAGAAGACCAGGAGTCGCCAGTTGCGAGTGTCACAGGGTTACGCAGTCTCGACCAGTGGCAACCGGCAGGAGGGTGTTGTTGCTGTGAGGTACCTCACTGGCTGGAAACTGTTTTTGGTGAAGCATTGGTTGTGAACAACCTCCACCAGGGTGTTGTGGCAGAAGATTGAGTCCATACACATACGTTGGCAATATACATAGATACATAGACAGTGTCGGCAGATAAGGGCCTATGGCCCACCCAGTCTGCCCATTTGAGCTTGTAAGTTCAGTTTGTTTTCCTAGAAGTCTGTTTCCCCTTACCCCTGACCTCTAGAATTCCTTTATGTCTATCCCATGCATTCTTAAATCCCATGATTGTTTCCAGCTCCCACCACTTCCTCTGGCAGGGCAATAATAAAGCTGGCAGATACAGTTTTCCACTGCACCAAGGTGATTGTTTGTTGCTGGGACAATTTGCCAGGAACAGGGCAAATTACCAGAATCTGGGGCAATTTTCATTGCAGGGGCAATTGTTCATTGTAGGAGCAAATAACCAGAATCCCAGTAACAATACAGTCTTGGTACTTTGCAATAACAGAACAGTTCAGAAATCAGCAAACAATGCACATTTTCATCAAATGATAGTCACTAGAGGCAGTTGTGTGCTAAGCTCCTTTCTATCACTGACCATCGTAGAAAATACTGCACTTGTTGGTCCCTTCTTGTACCAGGACCTGGCTACCCCTGAAAACCCTGGGCTACTGCCCTTCTTTCCACCGGGCTTCCTTTGCTGGCCTGAAGCATTGCCTCTTTTTATATGCTAGGGCCTTTGGTGGCTGTGTCCCTTTAAACACTGTGGGCCTTCTTTTCTGGGCCTTTTCCTGTCTGGGGCTTACCTTTACCTCTTAAGGCACCTTCTGTACATGGCCCTTTAAACTGTGGGTTTTGTCTTGCTGGGCCCTTCAAACCTTTCTGGGCCTATGATGCCTCTTTAATCTCTCTCTGGGGCTTGTGCTGCCCTTTAAATATCTTCAGACCTAACCAAGGCCTTGTTGCCAGTCACTTCTCTTGTCCAACCTCAGCCCCACCCCTTTCATAAATATTTAAAAGTGCCCCCTATGGGCCTTTAGGCTGGGCCTTTCCTGTAAGTGTTGCTTGACCAGAATATTTAAATTATTTAAATTAGCACCTGGCCTGCCCCAGGGCTCTCAGCTGTTTTTCCACAGGCGCCTGAGTGCTTTTAAAACTTTTATTTATTTAAAATGTTCTGGCAGTCAGCATCTTGGCTGATGGTGCTACCGCCAAGTCACTGCCCTGGCCCAGGGTGAAGGAATCTCAGTCAGGAGGCTGGGAGGTGCTTGCTGGCAGAGGGAGGGTTTCAAGCAGCAGGCAGGCAAATGACTGGGAGCCTTGCGGGCCTTCGCGATGCCGAAGGCTGCTTCCTGGATAAGGCTCATCTGTCACTGCTGACGAGGGACTGAAGAACTTTACATTTAATTTAAAATAAAAATGGAGCAGAACAGAGCCCACATGACGGAATGGGAATGAACTGAACCACTGCACACTTCAGGACCGCTGCACCACCACTTGGGGCTGGACGGCACTAGAGGGACAAGAGGTGAGCCACAGGTAAGCCCTAAAGACACTTTACCAACCTGTGTCTCCTCTCTCCCTCTTTTCATGAGTGGACATCTTATTTTTTCCAGAGTGCCTGATAGCACCTCATGAGGCTCTTCTTTGCCCACAGGACGGCAGCGACCGACTACTTCACTGGACATCGCCCACACAACTGATTCAACTGGCCAACATTCAGGACATGTGTCCTTGGCAATGCTGGCTGTTCCCAACAGCCCAGCATGAGCTAGACTTGAAAGATGCTCCTTGGCTTATGCTGCTTCCCTGGGGGGTTCATAATGGAGCAGGCAGCCGGAGACAGCACAGGAAAACTTTATTTATTTTTTTACAGCAGCTGCTTTGGCAAGGGGAGGGAATGCTGACATGGGGTCCCTCACACTGGCCCCCAGGCCACCCCTGATGCCTACCTGTCCAGGGGTCTGGGGCACCTTTACTCTATTTCTTTCTCTGTTCTGCCCCCAGCTTTGGGACACTACACTTAGTTTTGAGTAATAGTTCAAACTATTTAAAAAATACTGACCATGCTTACCTTGTTTTAGACAGTTCCCAGTCAGTGCTGAAGCAGCAGGACAGCCTCATGGCGAGTGTGGATAACGTGGTGGATGGTGATAGTTCAGGGAAGGGTGTGGTTGTACTGAGTCGGGGTTGGGGTGGGGCACTGACTATGCCAAGGGACAGTTTTCATTTTTTCAGGTTATAAGAACACCACCACTGAAATTACTCTAAAAGCTGTAAGAGTGGTTTCAAGTGCAGTCTTAGGGTATGAAAACTGAAAACTGAAGGTGAAAAGTTCTGATACTCTAGAGATGTGAAGCCACTCTTACAACCATAAGAGTGGTCTTGGCAGTGGAAGTAATATATTAGTGATCAAGGCGATCAGTATAAGGGTTGTGTATGAGCAAGCATACACAACAAGACAGTTAGTGATCGAGGTTTCCATGAGTAATCAAGACCCCGAGAGCACAGCCCAGAGGTCCGCTACCATGGAAACCTCGAGATCTTTCAACTGCCTTGTTTGTGTATGGTTGCTCATACACAATCTTTATAGTGTATGGGCAACCATAATCAGCACCGTGATCCCCAAAACAAGTCTAGAAGAAAAAGTAAGGCTTACTTGAATCTGTACCAGTGTGCTTATTCTGCATCGCCGTTGGCTGCTCAATTGCGCGACGTCAGGGAACAGGTCGATCTTGTTGTGCTGCACTGGTGACGTACTCGTGCAGCACAACAAGATCGTGATGTACTGTCTGCAGCACAGCAATGCTGTTCCAGGCATGATTTCCATGCAGAACAGCATTCCACCATACACTATAATATATTAACATTTTAAAAACTTTCCCAAATGTGCTCATTTCCAGGAGTTGTGCATCAGACACTCTTCACAGGATGTGTGTCTTACGAGGGAGGTAAGGAGTGCTCCAGTTGGTCAGGAGCACTCCCTGGATCTTTGATGTCTGGACCGTGGTGCTGGATGTATCCTATCATGCAAGAGACCTGGGCCCAACTCCCACATCAGACCAGTGTAGTCTAGGGCATGCTACTCGGGAGGGACATGCTCATCCCATTTGTTTGAGCTGTATTTTCATCACACAATGTCAACTGCCTCCTCCCAACACAGAAAAACAGGATCAGATGTAGCAGAATCAGCAACAAGATGCGGAGAAGGGGAAGCTAACACCAGGGATCCTGGATGAAGTACAGTATAGGTCCTGTCACATGGAGAGGAAGAGGGTGGTATGGAGGGTGAATGCAGAGTGGGAGTTAAACTGGGGCCATTTTAGCAGCTCACTGAAGAATAAAACAAAATGTAAAAACTGTACCATTTGTGTTTTAGTTTTCCAATTTTCTAGTAGCAAAGCCCTATGTTGGGCTTTGAAAAATACTTTTTACATTTTCCCCAGTGAATTGAATATTTATTTATTAGTTTAGTTTTGTTAACCAGGTAGGTGCACTAGAACAGTTAAATGCCTGTTTTCAGGCATGACTTGAGTGGTTACAAGGGATGACAGCATGCACTTTCACTTATCTGTACACCCTGGATCACGTTCTAAGGCATCTGTGGGGGACTGTATGCTGTAGTAAATACTGCAGGCAGGATTAATATCCACATCATTGCAGGCTTGGAAGGGTGCCATGTCTGCCAGCAAAGAAACACAGATCAAACAAAATGGGTTAACTTAATTGCTACCTAACAAACGGTTTAGATGCCTTAGCTTCCAAGATCTACAAAGCTGCTATCCCAGCAAGTCATTAAAGGGATCACGCAGACTAACAAATTTTGTTTGATCCAAGAAGATGGTGGCAAATTAGGACCTGCTTTCTTAGAACAGGTGCTGCAGTCTATTTAAAACCCTTAATCTGCTAGTAGATTTAGGATGTATAGGAATTTAGGACATGTATAGATGTTCACTGCACATGATGGGGAGGCACTATCTTCCTGTAGAGTAATAAAAAGTAGGGTTCTGCATCTGTAGTAAACACAGAAGTGTCCCGCAAGTGAAAACAAACAGCTGAGGAGGGAATGCAGTATATCTGTCAAACCATGACGTAACATGACACAGGGCTGTCGCTGCTTATCCGTGACAGTAGCCAAGGTCGTCTGATTAAGGAGTTATGGTGACTCCTCCATCTCCTGAACCACGATCTTCAAAGGTGATACAGTGCAAGTAGAGGACAAATACATGCAGCTACTACACTGCCTTTGACAAAACTTCAGATATCGTGGGGAAATGTCAGAATATATTGGATTAAATAGGGCTCTGCTCACACACTTCGATTTATGCAGTTCCAAAAATCTGAATTTCAAGCCATTCTGTTCTTTATTACTAATGACATCTACATATAGATTGGGTCCTTGTCCTTTACGGCTCACTCACAGCTGAAATATATTGTGAAGCTGAAGTCATAATCCCCTGCAGTGACATCACAGTGTGTTGCTGAGAAAATGAGTATGATGTCACAAGCAGGGCATTCTACTAGTTCCTGAAAAGCCTCAGGTGATGAACTATATACAGTACAGCCATGATTATTCAAATGCTCTGGGAGACTTCAAATTTGTTTGGATAATTGAGAGTTCGGCATTTGGGGATCCATTGCAATAGGCAAACTGGAGTGTGGAGACTGTCAGAGTTTGGATAATCGAGGCTGTACGATGTATAGAAAAGTGAATGGAAACCAACACACAACAGGTCTGTGATTTCGAATTATTCTGATGACATCACAAGTCCTGAGCGGAAACTGAAATAGTTTGATGATATCAGGATCCTTAGATAGACTGCATTGGTAGTGTTGGTTTAACTGGCTGATACACAAAATAGAGGACCGTGTAAGATCAATCATATACAACAAGGATGTTTTTCACTCCAGAGGTTTTCTTGGTAACAGGAGACCTGAGAGTACAGCCGAGAGGTCTCATTACCATGGAAACCCTGAAAGTAATAATGCTCTTATTGGTATGATTGATCATATGCTGTCTTACATAGTGTATGGTCAATCATAACTGTATGTCTTTTCCTTACTTTTACTCATTTTGTAAGCGCTGCTCTTCCGAGGTCCACTGTCACTGCTGTGGCCATTTGACATTTGATGAAGCTCGGGTTAGGTACACTGCACATGTGCGCAGACGTTCGATGTTGTTGTGCTACAGTAGCTACATAGCTAGTGCAGCTAACAGCTACGATGGTGTAGCTACTGCAGCGCAACAACGCTCATTGGAGTGATGGATATACTATATGGGACTGTTGTCTCTTCTCATTTCAGTAAAGCTTATCATTATGTACCTTTGCATGTTAATTGTGTTGACTGGTATGTATAGGCGATATTGACCGGCACCTTCACAATGTTTTTTCTTTTTTTTTGCACTGTTGTCCACCGTAATTATAATCTTATGAAGTGCACTGTATTGTATTTATGCCCAGGACCACCTTGAAAATGAGCTTGCCAATGGTGTTTATGCCTGGTTTTATTTATTTATTTAGCTTTTGTTTACCGGATAAGTGCACTAGCCAGCAGGTGACTATTTTCAGGCACGACCCGGAGAGTACAATACAGGATAACCAAGGAAGCAAACAACAATACAATTTGAGGCAATCATTACAGAGTACATTCATTCATACAGGGAGGCAGCTTTGGCTAGGCTAACATGGTGTAGGCTAGTCTAGGCAATAAACAATAGGTCAGTACAAGAGAGGTTAACAGGGAGTGTTGGTACTGGTATAAGGACAAGGTCTAGACTCATTCCTCAGGGAAAAGGTATCCAAGGTAAGGAGAAAGGCGGGGGAGGGAGTGTGTAGAGAGACCGGGCTCCAGGTTCAGGAAGCATGCTCCCCAGGGCCAAGAGGGCAGTTGAGGAAAAATCATGGCACCCGGCCAGAGTAGGGGATGGGACGGGTAACCAGTGGGTACCATGGTAAGGTGTGCAAGCGGCGATCAGCAAAGAGATCTGGGGCCGAAGGTATGCTTAGCAGCTTTGGCGGTAAAAGCAAAGGGTAGTAGCCGGGCTTGTGGTTTCCACTGGGCAAGAAGGTGAGGAGCGGCCGAAAGTACAAGCCATTTAGACTATGCGGGGGTAGTCAAATGGTATCATGGAACGGAGGAGGTAAGGAGAGCGATAAGGGGAGAATTTAAGGCACCCAGCCGGAGGCTAAGCAGCAAGTTAGAAAGCTGAGCTTGGTGGGGAGGTGCAGACGGCAAATGGCAGCAGGCAACCCGTGGTTTCTGGGACTGTAAGATAAGCTCACGGCTTTAGTGGCAGTGAGCTAGGGGAGCGCCGGGTTCATGGTCCCACTATTGGGCATGAGAGAAAGGGAGGTTGGAGGGCGAGAGAAAGATTTGCACACTTACGGCTTTAGTGGTTATAGGAAGGTACGTACAGCCGCTCATGGTTCCAGACTGGGCATAAGATCCGACACGGTCCCTGGCCGGGACGCCCAGGGTAGTGAATAGGGGCAGGAGGGGATGGGGGTAGTGATCCTGCAGTACCAACATCTGACTGTTCGAGGTGGCCCTCTGCCAGGTAGTCGGTTAGCCTGTGACAATTAGCTAAATAATGATAATACCTGGCAACAGATTACAGGAGTATATTTTACAAGTAGCATTTAAACAAGGCAGTTTGATCATTCACAAATACATAACTAAAATAGTACATTTGCATCCAATGAAGTTAATAAGGAGGTAGTACAGGCAGGCAGGGAGCTTAGGGTAGGGGTAGGTCTAGGAGGAGTGGTAGGAGAAATGAGAGGGCTGGTAGGAGGGAGGAGAGAAGCCGAGAAGGAAATCAGGTAGGGTCAAAGCATGTGCATTGATCTAGAGAGGCCAGGTGGAGTCTCAGCCCACGCTTTAAAGCAGGGTGCGAGGATGCTTGCCTGAGATCCAGAGGGAGCTGATTCCACAACTTAGGGCTGCGTATTTGAAGGAACTGGTTCCTTTGTTGGTCTGGCAATGGGGAACAACCAGGAGGGCTTTGTCTGCCAATCTTAACTCACGGTTTGGTCTGAGGAAGAAGATCTCGGCAAGTGCTGCTGGCTGTCTTTGTCTGAGAATAGAGTCATTTAGACAGCCCAGGTAGTAGCGCCTGGTGGCAGAGGGGAGAGCCACCAAGATCAGTGTATAGCTGGCAATGGTGTTAAGTCGTGGAGCTTTAGCTGCATATCGGCAGACATTATTGTAAGTGACATCCTATTTATGCAGGGCAGTTTTGTGGGCAGAAGTGAGAATGGGCTCATTGTAGATAAGTGTAGGTAGAAGGATCCCCTGGCTATGGTTAGCTTTGCTGAAGAAGTGAGCATATAGCTGGTTCTGTATGCTGCTCCCAGCTTACAGTTTAGAGTTTTACATGTGGTTTGGATGTGTAGATTTAAGTCGAGAGATTGGTCCAGTAGGATGCCCAGATAACGGAAGGAGGTGATGACTTGTAGAGGTTTCCATTTAGATCAAGAATATTAAGAGGGTGGTGCACCATCGAAGCTTCTGTGTAGTGCCCAGTAACATGGCATTTGTCTTGGTGGAATTGAGAATAGCGATGGGAGTTTAGCCAGTTCTGGGCACAGGAGTAGGCTCTATTGAGTGATAAGTTAATATGCTCAACATTGTGAGAGCTGGCATAGATGACTAGGTCATCTGCATAGAGAAGTGAGGAGCAGGCAGGTATTTCATCTGGGAGGTTATTTATGAAGAGTGTGAAAAGAAGAGGACCCAGAATAGAGCCTTGAGGAACTCCTATGTTCTGTTTTCAGTGGTAGAAATGGCTGAGTTGAATTTAACAGCCTGAGACCTGTTTAACAGGTAGCTCCTGAACCAGTTGAGCACAGGAGAGGAGCAGCCTATTTTCAGAAGGGTTGACAGGAGCAGGGGTGGTCCACAAGGTCGAAAGCCTTGGTAAGGTCAATGAAGACGGCCCTGTGAGCCTTCCCTGATCCATGTCAGAGAGGATATCCGAGGTGAACTTGATGAGGGCAGTCGTCAGTGTTGTGGTTTTTCCTGAACCCATGCTGTGCATCGTTGAGCTGTTTTGAAGTATCAAGGTAACCCAGGATCTGATTTGCAACCAGTTTTTCTAGGATTTTGCTAAGTACTGACAGTATTGCAATCGGTCTGTAGTTGGAGATGTCACTTTTGTTCCCTTATTTGTAGATTGGAGAAATCCAGCCATTTTCCAGAGGTCCGGGACTATACCGCTGGTAAGGGACAAAGTGAAGATTTTGCCAGTGGTTTAGAGATAAGATGCGCAGCTATTTTTAACAGCGGGGTTCCAGCTGGTCTGAACCAGGACTAGTATATTCAGATGTTTTCTTTAGTAGGTTCAGAACCTGAGTGCTAGTAATGGCTTTGAAGTAGAAGGGTAAGGTTTAGGGTCACTGGCGTGGGAGGCAGAGGCAGGAGCTGTCACATTGACAGTAGTGTGGGTTGCTGATGGCAGTGTGCAGGTATAGGATGAGAGGTCAGAGAACATGTTATTGAAGGCGTTCACTATGGTGAGGGTTGTTACAGTGGGAGCCGTTTAAGACCATGTCAGGGTGTAACAGCTTGAGGTGTACCCAGGAAGGTTTTTATGTGCCCCAGAATTTACGGGATCTTGGGCTGAGTTGTTCAGCAAGTTCTGATAGTACAAGCTTTTAGCAAACCTTATGTTCTTTCTGCAGGAATTTCTTTGCTGCCTGTATAATGAGTAGTCACTAGGCAATTCAGAGCTTTTGTAGTTTTTCCAGAGTTTGTCCCTGCATCGAAGTTGCTGCAAGAGATCTTTATGGAGCCATCTGGTTTGTTTCCCTGACTCTTCTCATAGCTTTCAGTGCATGCTTATTTTGTACTGAGAGGAACTGCAGTAGAATGCTTTAGGGCATCCTCACATTAGCTGCATGGTATATGTCAGACCAGTCAATGTTTGATATATCCAGGAGGAAGGCATTTTCATCCAGGTTAGCAAAGTTCGTAAAGTGACCAGCCGAGGGGGGTGGCTGACCAGCGCCATTGACAGTAGATGGGAGAGTGGTCGGTGATTGAGTCAGCCATGATCCCTGTGTCAGCCATATGTTCGGGTCTATTAGTAAGGATCCAGTCAATCAGTGTACCAGACTGTGGTGTTGACAGCCTGTTGTTCTCGGCTATTAGCTGGTGAAAGTTTAAGCCTTGTACAAGTGAAGCAAGGGTGCTATGGGAGGACCCAGCTAATTTAGGTAATGTCACCAAGGATGACAGCTTCATTGTTGTTGATAGATTTTAGCGTTAGTTGAGTGCTTTTGAAACTCATCCATCTCGGAGGGCGGATTGTAGAGGCAGATTATATGCAGTTTTTAGTACCAAGGGTCAGGAGCGCATGTATTGATTCACACGTAGTTGGGGGTTGGGGCGAGACTGTGCTGATGTCAAGGTGAGACTTGTGGTAGAGGGCAACTCCTCCACCCTCTTTGACCTCGGCCTGTCCTGCCATGATAAATGAGTAGCCAGGTATGGCACACATGGTATCGGGGTCCTCGGTTTCAGCCAGGTCTCCGATAGGCACAGTATGTCGGGATTGTACATTTTAAGCCATGCTTCCACTTCATACAGGTGATTCAGTAGGCTTTGATGTTCATATGGGATATGAGTAGACCTTTAGTTGGTTTCTTTAGTATATTCACGGGAGCCCTACTGCAGGGGGGCCTGGGTTCAGCTCAATATCACCAGAAAGCTTGAGCAGGAGGATGCCAGGAACGCAAGCACTGTGCTGTAGAGGTTTAGGCACTCCTTCATAGCCTCCACCTATTTTTGAGGGAAATCAGTACTGGTAAGTGCATCCTCTGTTGAGGAGAAGCTGTTCCCAAGAGGGTTTAGGTCTTAGATTTGCTATCATGAGGTTTGAGAAGCTAAAGTCTGTGTCTGGGGTGGGTTCTTGTGTGACTCGCTATCGCAGGCCAGAGAGATTTCGCTCATGCTCCAAAGGAGGAAAAGGCAGATTAGAACAATTAGCCCTTTTGGTCTGCCACTAGGACACTGTGCGCCTGTAGGTGAGGGAGACATATTTCACTTCTGGGCTGAGACCCTTATATTTGAGCAGCTGAAGGTTTTCAGGGTAGGATTGGAGGAGAAGTAAAGCTAGAGCTAGGTACAGAGAAATAGAGCTATAGTAGGGTTTGGAGAAACAGATGGAAAGCTAAGGTATAGCTAAGGTATAGGGAGAGTTTGTTAAGGAGAGGATGGAGAAATGGCCTGAGAGTGGGCTCGAGAGGAAGGAATCGATCAGGGAGGTAGATTTGGTGCTAGTAAGATTATGAAATTTCAGCAGACGTTGAAAGGTAGATCACCCCAGTGGTGAGAGAATATAAGGAACCAATGGGAAACTGGGCACTTAGTCATATGACGGTCAGAGTCCTATAAATCTAAGGGGTCCAACCAGGGTGGGTGAGGTGGGGAGGGTGGGGAGCTGGTAAAGTGCCGGGGACAAACTGCCACTGAAGGAGCTGTAACACTTCAAACTTGTGACCGCCGGAGTTAACCTTAAGCGGGGAGAGAGGCACCTTTAGCGGTGCTCCTAGTCCCAGGTCGAGGGAAAAGTTCCCCAAAGTCAGCGAGTTTAGGTGAAAACAGCTGCTTTTCCTGAGAAGTACAGCCAGGCAGCGCTTCAGACTAGGCTGGAGGCAACCGCAGCTGGAATCGTTGAAAACGTACCTGGCGGCTTTACGGCTTTGGCGGCTCGAAGGACCAGGGTGCGGCCGGGCTCCTGGTTCCGCTTCTGGGCGTGATTTCAGTGGGCTGCCCCTAACAACAGGCTTCCTGGAGGAGCAAGGCGCAAACTTCGTGGCTGCGGCTGGGCAGGCGGATCACCAAGAAGGTTCCTGGGCAGGCAACGGAAGGTCCACGGCAGCGCTGGGGATCGAGGATGGAGGGTTCCTAAGCCCTGGGGCCTGGAGAGGACCTGAGGAGGACAGCAAGGGAGAGACTTTAAGTAGGAGAGCTGAGAGACAAGCGGCTTGAGGACAAAGAGGAAGGGCGGAAGTGTGAAAGAGAGGAGGGATCCAGAAAAGTGGGAGATTTAGTTGCTACTCACTTAATGCAGGTAATCAAGGCTCTACAGTAAATTCATTAATTTCTATGCAGTTTTGACTGTATGCACTACATATAAATCAAATAGTTAAGTATAAAGGCTGCAGCACAAAGCTCTGTGGTAAAGAGACAGATTAGCTTGTACAGGGTAATTTTAGTCCAAACTGCCACTGAAGGAGCTGTAACACTTAAACTTGTGACCGCCGGAGTTAACCTTAAGCGGGGAGAGAGGCACCTTGAGGGGTGCTCCTAGTCCCAGGTCGAGGAAAAGTTCCCCAAAGTCAGCGAGTTTAGGTGAAAACAGCCGCTTCCTGAGAAGTACAGCCATGCAGCACTTCAGACTAGGCTGGAGGCAACCGGCAGCTGGAATAGTTGAAAAAGCGTACCTGGTGGCTTTACGGCTTTGGGCTCGAAGGACCAGGGTGCGGCCGGGCTCCTGGTTCCGCTTCTGGGCATGATTTCAGTGGGCGGCCCCTAACAACAGGCTTCCTGGAGGAGCAAGGCGCAAACTTGGGCTGCGCGTTGGGCAGGCGGATCACCAAGAGGGTTCCTGGGCAGGCAACGGAAGGTCCACGGCAGCGCTTGGGATTGAGGATGGAGGGTTCCTAAGTCTCTGGGCCTGGAGAGGACCTGAGGAGGACAGCAAGGGAAAGACTTTAAGTAGGAGAGCTGAGAGACAAGGCGCGGCTTGAGGACAAAGAGGGAGGGCGGAAGTGTGAAAGAGAGAGGGATCCGAGAAAAGTGGGAGATTGAAGGTTACTTCACTTAATGCAGGTAATCAAGGCTCTACAGTAAATTCATTAATTTCTATGCAATTTTGACTGTATGCACTACATATACTGTAAATCAAGCAGTTAGTTAAGTATGGCACTGCAGCACAAAGCTCTGTGGTAAAGAGACAGATTAGCTTGTACAGGGTAATTTTAGTCCAAACTGCCACCGAAGGAGCTGTAACACTTCAAACTTGTGACCACTCGAGTTAATCTTAAGCGGGAGAGAGGCGCTTTGAGCGTGCTCCTAGTCCCAGGTCGAGGGAAAAGTTCCCCAAAGTCAGCGAGTTTAGGTGAAAACAGCCGCTTCCTGAGAAGTACAGCCAGGCAGTGCTTCAGACTAGGCTGGAGGCAACCGCAGCTGGAATCGTTGAAAACGCATCTGGCGGCTTTTACGGCTTTGGCGGCTCAAGGACCAGGGTGCAGCCGGGCTCCTGGTTCCGCTTCTGGGCATGATTTCAGTGGGCGGCCCTAACAACAGGCTTCCTGGAGGAGCAAGGCGAAATCAGCGGCCGCGGCTGGGCAGGCGGATCACCAAGAGGGTTCCTGGGCAGGCAACGGAAGGTCCACGGCAGCGCTGAGGATCGAGGATGGAGGGTTCCTAAGCCCTGCTGGGCCTGGAGAGGACCTGAGGAGGACAGCAAGGAGAGACTTTAAGTAGAAGAGCTGAGAGACAAGGCGTGGCTTGAGGACAAAGAGAAAGGGCGGAAGTGTGAAAGAGAGGAGGATCCGAGAAAGTGGGAGATTTAGTTGCTACTTCACTTAATGCAGGTAATTGAGGCTCTACAGTAAATTCATTAATTTCTATGCAATTTTGACTGCATGCACTACATATAAATCAAGCAGTTAGTTAAGTATATGCGCTGCAGCACAAAGCTCTGTGGTAAAGAGACAGATTAGCTTGTACAGGGTAATTTTAGTCCAAACTGCCACCGAAGGAGCTGTAACACTTCAAACTCGTGGACCGCCGAGTTAACCTTAAGCGGGAGAGAGGCGCCTTTGAGCAGTGCTCCTAGTCCCAGGTCGTAGGGAAAAGTTCCCCAAAGTCAGCGAGTTTAGGTGAAAACAGCCGCTTCCTGAGAAGTACAGCCAGGCAGCGCTCAGACTAGGCTGGAGGCAACCGCAGCTGGAATAATTGAAAACGCACTGGCGGCTTTACGGCTTTGGCAGCTCAAGGACCAGGGTGCAGCCGGCTCCTGGTTCTGCTTCTGGGCATGATTTCAGCGGCGGCCCCTAACAACAGGCTTCCTGGAGGAGCAAGGCGCAAACTTCGGGCGGCTGCGGCTGGGCAGGCGGATCACCAAGAGAGTTCCTGGGCAGGCAACGGAAGGTCCACGGCAGCGCTTGGGATCGAGGATGGAGGGTTCCTAAGCCCGTGGGCCTGGAGAGGACCTGGTGGCTTTTACGGCTTTGGCGGCTCAGGGACCAGGGTGCGGCCAGGCTCCTGGTTCCGCTTCTGGGCGTGATTTCAGCGGTGCTCCCCAACAACAGGCTTTGGAGGAGTAAGGCACAACCGCGGCTGCGGCTGGGCAGGCGGATCACCAAGAGGGTTCCTGGGCAGGAAACAGAAGGTCCACGGCAGCGCTGGGGATCGAGGATGGAGGGTTCCTAAGCCTGCTGGGCCTGAGAGGACCTGGTTAATTAAAGTGATTGATTGATGGATTCCATCCACGACAACGCTTTACCATACACTATAGATTTGTTGTAGTATGTGAAACAGACCCAGTGCCAGATAGCTAGCTTCCAAGGTGCAGCTGGCAGACAAGAAATTACTGGCTTAAGTCCAAAATTGAGTACAGAAATGGCCAGGGCAGGTGGGACTGAAGATTTCCAGGGCCTCAGCCTGGGTCACTGAACTGTGGTAGACATCTGGGGCTCAATACACAGTTGCAGCTTTGAGGTGCAAAGGGTCAAAACAACCACTTTGCACCACATTTCTAAATCTGGCCCTGGGAGTGCCACCATAAATAAAGAACTGGTATAATTAAGCAGTATTGCCTACAGGGTGGTGGTATTGGGATATAGCGGACCACCCAGTGGGGGTAATGAGGCCCAATGCTGAAGGTTGAGGGCCTTATAGCCCCTGGAAGGTCCAGTATATCCCAATATTGCCCATCCTGAGGGTATTATTATAATATATATTTTTGTATTACTTTATGCTCCTCCTTCGGGTACCCCCGCCAGTCTCTCCTTCAGACTGCCTAGCTCCCCTACTGCCATCCTGACCTCTGCTGCCATCCTCCAACCCCAATCACAGCCTCCCATACCCCTTTATTGGGAGTGTCCCTCTCTTCTGGGGAAGCACCAGCCAGAGAGCCTGTGTATCCTGGGTGCTGCGGGATTGGACTGGGTTTGCTCTGGGGCTTTGTGACAGCAAGGGCTGGCAGTTGTCATCTGGTTGATCGGGAGGCACTTTTTCAATTTTTCTGGCATGCCCACAACAACCCTTATTGGCCATTAGGGGCAGGTGACCTAGATGAGGATGCAGGGTGTGTCGAGGCTTCATGTCCCCCAGCACATCACCCAACCTGCCTGCAGGTGCCATGGCCCTGCCCACTCGGAGGGAAGTGTCCAATGGATGCTCTCAGTCCCTCTCTGCTGGACTCTGCTTCTGGTACCTGGCTGGGGCGGGAACCCGGTCACCAGCATGCCAAGTGAACCCCTTCACTCAACGCCATGGAGCCGCCCACCTAGAGGGTATTATTGTGCTTAGAAAATGGACTACATGTGTCATTTCTATGTAGGATTGATAAAATAAGAAATATTTAAAAATGTAAATAGGAATCAATTGAAAGTCATTTTGTTGGTGAAGTAGTCTTTCTACTGGTATACTTGCCAGTAGAGGGCACTGTAATGTTTCACAGTTGCTTAACTGTGCTCCCAATTAAGTGTACTTTTCTTTACTAAGGGCTGTTTCCTTTAGTTGTAGAAAGTTTGCCCGTGCTGTGGTTTATTTATTTATGAGTTTGTTTTCGCCAGTCAGCAGTACTCTTGTAACCCCTTTGCTACCCAGGGTTACTAGAATCCCAGTAAGACCTAGTGGTAGGCAGGAAGACAGCTTGTGAAACTCCAGTTAAATGGGTTTCACACTGTCTCACTCTGTCCTCAGTCACAGCTGAGACTCTGAGAGATGACATCACCTTAGAACTGTCGCAGCTGCATGAGCCACATTGGAATCTACAGCTCAGGGAGTGAGTTTAGAACTTTGAGAAATTTCAAAGTCATTCTTCAGTTTGTCCTAAAGCAAACAAGAAGGAAGTGGTCAGTCTTCAGTTTGTTTCAAAGAAGAAGGAAGTGTTCCTGTGTTTACCTTTTTTAAAGTGGTGGAGACCGCTCGGTCTCAGTGCCCTTCTCCGGGCGGGGAGGAAAAGTTCTCTTGGGTTCCAGGGCAATCCCTTCTCCCACCATGGAAGGAAGCTGCCTGGTTTTATTTAGTCTGCTCTTGTATAACAGCAAAGGTTATAGTACTTGCCTGTGGGGCACCTGCAACGAATGGGTGAGTGTTTGGCTCCATTTGAAGGGCAAACAAATTGTTTCTTCAGTTGGGAAATGAATGTGGACTGCTATTTGGGAGGACTATGTTTACTAGGACAAACAAATGGAGCAGTCAAACAGTCTAAAGTTTTAAATGGATTCAAGTAATGGGGACTGCTATTTGGGAGGACTATGTTACTAGGACGAACAAATGGAGCAGTCAAACAGCCTAAAGTTTTATTGGATTTCAAGTAATGCTGTAGAGGGGTGCTTCAGGTCATCCACCGCTCAATCTACATTTTAAAGTTCTAAAGTTTTCTGTGTGTGTCCAGAGAAATGGCGGGTATGGGCTGTGGGAGCTGGAGGTGGGAAAACCCTTCATCTTTAGTAACCAGGTCCACCTCTACAGTTCTTCTGTGTTTTGCTACTTGCCTCATGCACTTGGCCAGTGATGGGGTGGGTACCCAGGCATGGGTCGTAACTGAAAATCTCTCTAGATCGCGAGACTCTAAGTGGTGTGGGGAGCCACAGGATGGGAAAATTACTCCTTGTTGGATGGGAGTCTCCTTGTTTGATGGGAGTTCGATTGGAAGTAAGAAAACAAATCTCTCTAGGAGTCACAGTCTCTAAGTGGTGTGGGGAGCCACAGTTTGGGAGTCTCCTTGTTTGATGGGATGTCTTTCCAAGTAAAGTTTGGGTTCATTCTTCAAGTGGACACGTCAGTCAGTGGCCAGCAGGGGAGCCGGCTAGTCGGGCTATGTATCCAAAGTGCATGCAAAGTCCGGGCTGAGTGACTGGTGGGTCCAAAGCCAGACAACAGTAGTAATGTGTTCATTCTTCAAATGGACCACTTGGTTAACCTCTAATCTGCACATACAGTGAACGTAGCCCTTTGGGGACCATGCAATGCTTTGTTTATGTTCAGTTAGTTAATAAATAAAGCCACACTGAAAAATCCCAATCCTGGTTCTGGACATTACAGTTATTGCTTCCTGTAGTTGGATTTACTTGGGTGCCCCTGTTCAGAGTAGCCAAACCTAGGTCCTTGTGCAGGTAACCTCATCCTCCTGAACCCTGGTCCCCCACCAGGTATTGCTGCCAACGCCAACAGCATGCCACCTGTCGTTTTAGTAAAAAAGACAGGGTGGGGTCCTTACACTCTTTTATTTATTTATTTTTTTCTTTGATTCATGACTCTGTGCCGTGTAAGGGAGTCTGAGAGTGGGACAGAGTGCAGCAGGCACATGGAGTATGAGGGGTGGTGAAGATTACAGCACATGACACTGCAGTTTCAGAGGTAATGTTCTGATAAAAGAAAAAAAATTTCTTTACTATGCTCGGCTTGACTGCAGGTGGACCTAAAGGAAGCTGTGTTGTCTCTCAGTAGCACTGAGCACGGGATGCAACTGCTACTAATAGGGTGGTAGCCAGAAGTTGAAAAACTGTTTTTCCCAAACAGCAAAAATATTATTAGAAATGGGCTTGTAAAATATGACTGTGTGGCACAGTAATGCACAGCTGTCTGCTATGGGTGGTGGGTGGGGTCCTAATCGGTGTTATGGGGGAAGGTGTGGTGGTACGGTAGTGTTGTTGTTGTGATGACCCTGGAAAGATATACTCAATCTACCAACACCAATGTCGCCTCAGCAGCTGGAATGGCAAGAGGACACTTTATGTTCTGAGTAGGTGGATGGAATCACCTGACAAGGAGAGGCGGAATCATGAACAAGGGTCAGATGCAGAAAAGAGTTCATTAACAACCAAAGAAGGGGAACACATGGTCACAAGGGCAAGGGATTGTAGCACACTAAGGTTTCTGTAAATTGTACTTAAGACTCTCTAAGAATCTTAAGTATGCAACTCTAATTGTAACAACTAAATGACTAAGTCTACCCTGACCCTGAGGTGTGCCTCAATCCAAATTTGGGTGATCCCGTGAGTACTCCAGACACAAGATAACTGTGATTGGTTATACTATACTCTACACTTATACTCTAATATGGTACAATTCATAAAGACATTCACAGTCTTTAGAGTCTCTTGCATGTACGGGGTAGAACTGCTTGATGAGAAGAGCAGGATGAAGAAGACTTGGGGAACAATTGGTAAGGAGCCATCAGGCCAGTGTGGTCAAGGGATTTCTGGGATTACTGGAAAGAGGAGAGGTTTTTAAACAAGCCATAGGTTCATCGGCTACACCCTCTCCTGGGCTGCTGCTGACATAAGGGAACACAAGAAGGACTTCTCGGCATGAGCCCTCCAGTGGGCTACTGGGTGAATTCACCGATGAAGCAGACAGAAGATGAGTATCCAGCCACAGTCCTCCAGTGGACTGCCTGGACAAGACAATGGATGCAGAAATAGATGATCTGGCCACGGTCCTCCAGTGGACTGCCAGAACAAGACAATGGATGCAAGAACAGACAAGGAAAACCCATGAAAGCTGATAACCAGGATGGTAGTGCCTTTGAAGGCAAAACAGACTGCTGACTTCTGGGTGCCAATGCCAGATGAGCCTGAGAAGAAAGCAAAATAACAAACAGAGCCTTGAATTGTAGACGGAACAGAAAATCCTGAAGAACCTGGGGAGAAGAGCAGAAAACAATAAATGGGACACTGAAACAGGAGTGACACAGGAACAACATGCGTCCAGGAAGTTCACACTACAAGATGACACCTTCAGGCTGGAACACAGTACTGCAGAAACTGGATGCCAAAGTGTGGAATGCATTGGCTGAACACATTCCTTTATCTGCTGGACACTGATTCTGGAGATCACTTACAGGAGATTGCCACCAAACAGTTCAGGACAACTGCAGGTAATAGAACACAGCTCAGGGCAACTGCAGGCAGTGGAACACAGTTCAGGGCAATTGCAGGCAATAGAACACAGTTTAGGGCAACAGCAGGCAATAAAACAGCTCTGAGCAATTGCAGGCAATATAAAACAGCTTGGGGCAATTGCAGTCAAGAGAATACAGTTCAGGACAATTGCAGGCAATGGAACACAGTTCAGATCAATTGCAGACAACAGAACACAGCTCAAGGCAATTACAGGCAGTGGAACACAGTTCAGGGCAATTGGGCAAGAAAACACAGTCCAGGGCAATTAAAGCAAGGAACACAGTTTGGTGCAATTTTAGGGCAATAGAACACAGCTCGGGCAAATTGCAGGTAATGAAATGGTCTGGGGCAATTGCAGGCAATAGAACACAATTTGGGGGCAATTGCTGGCAGGAGAACACAGTTCAGAGGAATTGTAGGCAATAGAACACAGTTCAGGGCAATTGCTGGTGAGAGAACATAGTCCAGGGTAATTGCAAGCAGGGAACACAGTTTGGTGTAATTTTAGGCAATAGAACACAGCTTGGGCAACTGCAGGTAATGAACGGTTTGGGGCAATTGCAGGCAATAGAACACAATTTGGGATAATTGCTGGCAGAACACAATTCAGAGCAATTGTAGGCAATAGAACACAGTTCAGGGCAGTTGCAGTCAAGAGAACACAGTTCAGGGCAATTACAGGCAATGGAAGCATGAGTCGGGTCAATTGCTGGCAATAGAACACAGTTTGGGGCAATTGCAGGCAATAGAACACAGCTTGGGGCAATTGCAGGCAATGGAATACAGTTTGAGGCAATTGCTGGCAAGGAACACAGTTCAAGGCTATTGCAGGCAAAGAACACAGTTTGAGGCAATTACAGCTAGGAGAACACAGTTCAGTGCAATTGCAGTTAAGAGAACACAGTTCGTTGCAACTTCAGGCAATGAAACAGTTTGGGTCAATTGCAGGTAATGGAACACAGTTTGGTGCAATTACAGGCATCTGAACATAGTTTTGGTCAACTGCACGCAATAGAACACAGCTCAGGGCAATTAAAGGCAATGGAACACAGGTCGGGTCAATTACTAGCAATAGAACACAGTTCGGGCAATTGCATGCAATAGAACACAGCTCAGGGCAATTGTAGGCATTGGAATACAGTTTGAGGCAATTGCTGGCAATAGAACACAGTTTGGGGCAATTGCAGACAGGAGAACACAGTTCAGGGCAATTGTAATTAAGAGAACACAGTTCATCGCAAGTGCAGGCAATGAAACAGTTTGGGTCAATTGCAGGCAATGAAACACAGTTTGAGGCAATTGCAGACAGGAGAACTTGTTCAGGGCAATTGCAATTAAGAGAACACAGTTCATCGCAAGTGCAGGCAATGGAACACAGTTTGGGGCAATTGCAGCCAATAGAACACAGCTTGAGGTTATTGCAGGCAATGAAACACAGTTCAGGGCATTTACAGGCAAGAGAACACAGTTCAGGGCAATTGCAGGCAAGAGAACACAGTTCAGGGCAATTGCAGGCAGGAGAACACAGTTCAGGGCAATTGCAGTTAAGAGAACACAGTTTGTTGCAATTGCAGGCAATGAAACAGTTTGGGGCAATTGCAGGCAATAGAACACAATTCAGGGCAATTGCAGGCAATAGAGCACAGTTCAGGCAATTGCAGACAGAAGAATGCTGTTCAGGGCAATTGCAATTAAGAGAACACAGTTTATCGCAAGTGCAGTCAATGGAACACAGTTTGGGGCAATTGTAGGCAATAGAACGCAGTTCGGGCAATTGCTGGCAAAGAACACAATTCAGGGCAATTGCAGATTACAACAGATCAGTCACATTAGCACTATTACCACTCAATATTTTCCTGTTACCCTTCTTCCCTTATGCTAACCCTGATGAGGATGTTTCAACTAGTCTAGTTAGTGCTCAGCTGCCTCTCTGTGTGGTCTGCAGTGAGAACCTATAAGCTCCCTCTTCCCACCTATGCAACCTTAGTCGCTGGCTCAATATCCTGGGGTAAGGTATTTATACAGTCAACCAAACAGTTTGCCCTTTGTATGGATGGGGCTTGCCACTGGTCCCAGCTGACCCACTTGGTGCTCAGTTATTTTAAAAGGGAGAAAAGTGCTTCGGGCAAGTAGCTTTTTTTCCCACTAGCCCACCTGGCTAGCTTGGCTTCTCTTAACTTAAATGGACTAGCTGTGGCCTTACTAACCCTTCTACTATTCACTAGCCCAACTGGCTGTAATGGAGGCTTAGCTGCCTTTAATTCCCCTAAGAAGCTGCCCTTATAAATATTTATTTTACTGCTTAATGAGACTGCTGCCCTGAGCTCTGCCTCTAAGGAGCTTTTTATGAATATTTATTAAGTTGGTAATGGGGCTAGTAATCCTCAGCCCTGCCCCATGGGCATCGCTGCACCATTAACATTAATTTATTTAAATAGGCCAGCGGCCCACCCCTACAGCTGTCAGCCATCCTAAATGCACCCTAGGCACTTTTAACATTTTTATTTAATTTCTTTGTAACACTTCAGGCGATTAGTACCAGGCACTGGTGCTGCTGCTGACTCACTGTCCTGGCCGGGGTGATGAAAACTGAAATGGAGGTGGGAGGTCTCTGCAGTGGGAGGGGGCTGAAGGCAGGATCTTGCTGGGGCTGCAAGCAGGAATCCGCGACTGGGTGCCTCACGACACCCAGCGCTCTTCCTCTCTTCCTCTCCTGATCTCCGACGAGGCTCTAGGGCACCATTGCCAATAAGGGACAGCAAATTACTTGAGAATAAATTTAAAATAAAAATGGGGCTAAACTGAGCCCACACCGTGGATGTCTGTTGGCCTTTGGACTACCACACAAAAATACTAGACACCCCGGACAGGCTACAGTCTTCAGCTGTGGAGCAAAGGAGATGCATCGTAGCAGAGCTGAATGAACCGACTTCATAAAATGGGTAAGCCCAGGGTTCTGCCGCTGCTCTCTCAGTCCAGCTACTTCCCTGCTCAACACCAGGCTAAAACTGCCACCACAGAACCTTCTTTGAAAAACTCACTCAGGGCTCTAGTTCTTGAATCCTGAGCTTCGCCACTGATATATGGTTATTTTTGAACACAAATACCTCTTGCGGCCTGCTTGGGAGGGAGGAGCAGGCAGCCAGCAAAACAAAGAAAAACTTTATTTTCTACAGCTGCTCTGCAAATGGGGGCACACACTAAAGAGGAGACCCCACACTACTCCCCTATACTGCCCACACTAACCAGGGCCTGGGGCAGTTTCGCTGTTAAATTTTCTTTTGTGCCCCCATACTTTGGGGCACTACAGATGTGTTGCTTGCCAAGCAAGCAGAAAAAGGATAAGTTCCTTTTGAATTTGAGTGTGGGCACAAGGATATTCTTAGGTAGTTGGGCATTGCTAGCTGGGACTTCTTTTTCAGTGTGCTTTGTTGAAAATTAAATGTATACATAGACAGGTCTCGTAGCCAATCATCATACAGTATTTTTAAGCCCATTTTTGAAGCACATACAAAAGGTTGGGCCACTTCTGGCATACAGTGTGGTGCTGATACCCCTCAGAATAGAATAGCATCTACTCTCTGCCTGTGATTGGTTTCTGCTGACATCATCCAGACCATGATGTTGATACCCTTGCTGGAGAAAGATTTCATGCAAAACTACCTCTGAGGTAGTGCCGTTATGGTGCATAACATTAATGTGTGTGACTGTGTGTGTTTGTTCACCTGTATGTCAGACACATTTTCTGTATCACCTAAAATAAAAGAATTTTAAGAACTTTGGTGTGGCATTTTCTCCAGCAAGGTTATCAACATCATATGTAAGGATGGTGTAAGCAGAAACCTATCACAGACAGGTGGTGAGAGCCATAATATTTTGTAACTTAATGGTGTAAGCAGCTGTTTGTGGTGGTGCAGGTGTACAATGGGGTACAAGAAGCTAGTAGGAGGACCAAGATTGATGAAGAATCAGGTTTAACTTTAACGCATGTAGAAGAACAAGGCTGGTGGGGTTGGAGTGTCCACTGGACACCAGGAAGGAAATACAGCTTAAGGAAATGACCAGCAAAGGGCTGAAAAATACAGCTCAGGGGTCCTTAAGGTATGGGTTGGAGGGCAGCTGAGATGGTAAGACCTCCGCCATGAACTCGGAGTGTGGCACTGTGCCATACAGCTGGCACAATACCATGCCCAGATGTCTGTGGGTGGTGTGTGCTAGAATGGTAACACATGAAAACCCTGTTTCTGACCACTAGTATCTGGTGACCATCTTCGCATTGCAGTTGAGTTGTTGAGAAAGAATTCCTCCCAGTGACTAAGTCATGCTTCTCTGTATGTCAGATCTTCATCAAGGTCATCTCCTCCATTGACAGCCACACCTATGGAACTGTAAGTCATCGTGTCAGAACCACTTGAAAACTTTTGTCAGCTGTGGCCACCCATGTTGATGTATGTTGGCACTGCCTGTATAACTTGAGCAGCCCCATCATTCCTCAGTTCTTTTCCCATCGTCAGTCACTTGTTGGATCAGCGAGAATCAATGCTGAAACTTACTGTCACTATTGCAGGTATTTTTCATTGTTTATTTCTAAGTATTATTGTATGCTGCCATCAAATGAGCCTTTGTTCTGTATATGTCACCGTGGCAAAGTGAAGATTTATAAAGACAATGCTCACACCCCTGTATGTGCTGCCTGGGCATTTCACATGACCTGAAAACCTGTGTCATTTGTCAGGGCTTCAACTAGGCCACAAGGAAAAGTTGTCTGAAGGCTTTAGGAGCCTTTCTTCAAAATGAAAGGCACACAATGTGATACACAGTCCAAGGTGGGTTCCCTCCTGCTGTAGCTTCAGCACAACATAATTCTGGGGACCAGTAGGTAAATGATCAGAATCCAGAAAAAGTAAGAAAACTGGCCACACTGAGGCCATAGTCACTAGTAAATGTAATTTACTGCATAACAAAGATCCCTTCAAGCCTAATGCTTCGCCAAATCGGCTTCATCGGAGGTGGATCTAGGGTCAAACAGTATTTAATATATTTTAACAAAAATACTTTTATATTTTAAAAAATGTTTTTCTGTGTTATATTCATTCTTAAATAATTCTCATGTTCATTCAAGTGCGTTGTCTGGAGTAAAGACACATCCTTACAAGCATAATCAGTCATTTTATATACTTAATTTCATGAAATGATTACATTTTTATTGCTGTCAGCCCATTATAAAATGTTACTATACAGATTAGAATTGAATCTTTGCTGCATTTAGGAAGGTCAAGCATTTAAAATATGACAATACACATAATGACTTCATAATATCAATGCCACCCAACTATTCAATCAATCAATAAATAAGTACTTTATTTCTAAAAGCGCAATCTGCAAAATAATCAAAGTGCTTGTACACAAAATATAAAATAAAAATTAAAATCTGATAAGTGTAACCCCTTGTTCCCAGGGGTTACTAGAATCCCACTTAGAACCAGTGGCAGACAGGAAAAGGCAGCTTGTGAGATGCCAGTTAAATGGGTTTCACACTGTCTCACTCTATTCTCAGTTTCAGCTGAGCTGGAGTGATTATGTCACCATAGAATTCTTGCAGCAGCATAAGCCACAATGGAAATGCTAGCTGCAGGGGTTAGCAGTAGAACGTTGGGGAATTCAAGTTCAGTCTTGAGGAGCAGTCTGTGTGGAGACTCAAGGTAGAGGAGTGCTGCAGTGTGCAGCTCCTCAGAGCCTAGCTCTGATATAGAGCTACCAGAGGAAGAAGGGGTCATGTGTTCTCACCCTAGAGCGGAATACAGAAGAGACCAGAAGAAATGGTAGAGACCATTCCTAGAGTTGTTTCAGTGCCCATCCCGGAGGGATGGGGAGAATTCCAGGATTTCATGGGCAACTTCTCTGCCAGGCTGAACAGGGAGAAGCTGCCTGAGAATCGAGTTGTTTGTGAGTACCTGAGACATTTGTGGGAAGAAGCCCTGGGGCACCTTCATACCTTTGGTGAGTTCTGCTCTGAACTAGAGATAATGTTCACTGAGACAGAGTTTAGATTAAAAGTGTCTGCCTACTGTGGGGTCAAAGGAAGACTTGCCAAGCACGGAACTTTCAGTTTGTGTATGGCTTAGAAGCATCTGCAACAGTGGGGGTCTAGGTAAAGACATAGACACTTATAAAAGTCAGGACACCTCCAAAGAGAAATGTAGAATGTTAAATGTGCTAAACATTTCTAGAGAGCATCTACAACCAGTAGTTCAAAGAAAGGTGTTGTAACCAAATGAATGGCTGAGTATAGATTTGGGAGCAAGAGGTGGAGACCTCCCATCTGGAGTAACCAGGTTTACCTCTCCGGTTCAGTTTGGGCACCTATGGTTTCTCTCAGGCACTTGGCCAGTGTCTGAAGAAAGCACCCAGATGTGGGATTTTGGATTTTCCTGACAGCTAGAAAGTGCTCATGGGTGGTTTAGGGAGCCACCATCAACCTCCATGCCATATGGAAAAGTGTCCTAGTACTGGCTGAGGTGCCATGTCAAGGAATAGAAGAGAAATGTACCAGTTCGGCCGTGTGTGCCCAGATCCGTTCAGAACCTGAGGGTTTGTAGTGAAGAATGTGTGCTCAGTACCTCTGTAATCTGCATTACCAGTGAGTGTAGCCCTGTGGGTTGTCCATCTTTGCTTTGTTATCCTTTGTTATGTGAATAAAAGCCACACTCTAGAATCCCATCCTGGCTTGGACATTGCAGTTACTGCTTCCAGTGGCCGGATTTACTCGGTGCCCTGACCAGAAGTACAAACCTAGCACAATGCTGAGCAAACGTTTTCTCCCAGGAACCCAGGTTGTTGCCCATGCTAAATGGTCCCCCAGGTGTGAGCCAGGTAGCTGCCACACTTGGTTTGCCTGTCTGAAGGATGGCAGGCTCAGTAGCAGAAGTAATGGGTCCACAGTTTCTGAAAAGATAATTTGTAGTGACTACCCCATCCCTCTTGGTGGTGCCTAGATGTGAGGAAGCAGCCTGCTGACAGAGAAAAAGGGCCAGTGGGGATGTTACATAAGTAATAAAAAATATCAGTGTAGAACAGAGTAAATCAAGACTCAAGAAAAGCAAGGTTAAAAGGTGGGTCTGCAGTGCAGATTTAAAACTCTCCACGGACAGGTATACTCTTATCCAATGAGGTAGAGAATTCCGTAGGGCATAGGCCACAAATGCAAAAGCCCGGCACCTAAGGTCTTCAAATGGACCCTGGGAACTTCTAGCAACTCGCTGGCGGAGAAGGAGGTACGGGCAAAGAAGCTCTTGCAGATAACATGGTCCCTGTCTGTGCAGGGCCTTGTAAGTCAGCAAATCATCCTTGAAGGTGATCTGCCACTTATTAGGCAGCCAGTGCAGGCCACGGGCACAGGCAGGACATGGCATGATCGAGGTAAACCACTCAACAGCCTGGCAGCAGCATTCTGCACCAACTGCAAGCGGCAGACATCACTCCCCTTTAACCCTAGGTACAGGGAGTTGCATTAGTCAAGGTGGAGGTCACAAAAGTGTGGACCAACAGAAGGTCAGGCAGAAGAAGATGCTTAATCCAGGTGATATTCCTCAGATGATAAAATGAAGTCTTGACAATGGATGGCACCTGGGATTTAAGCATCAACCCCTCATCAAGCAAAACACCCAGATTTTGCACTCAATCAGAGGTCACCAACTGGCTACTCTCAAGCCAAAGCCTGGAAGGCCACCCAGCCGATAGCCCCTTTACCTGACAACCTGGGTCCACAACCAATACCTCAGTCTTGTCAGGGTTCAACCTCAGCCAGTTGGCACTCACCCAGTCTTGAATCTCAGCTGGCAGTTGGTAAAAGTTGAGACAGCTCCACCTAGTTTGGCACAAAGGACATGCATAGCTGAGTATCATCTGCATAGCAGTGAAAACTCAGTCCATACCACCTTATAATGTCTCCTAATTTTATTTTATTTAGTTTTGTTGACCGGTAAGTGCACTAGACAAATCCTGCCTATTTTCAGGCACGCCGGGAGGGGATACAGATGAATGCCAACTGACCATGGACCAGATTAAGCTGTTGGTGATATTTTTCAGTGAATGAGGGAAATTTGGCCAGGACACCGGGAAATTCCCTACTCTTCGATACATGCCATGGGATCTTTAACATCCACCTGAACTACCACCAATCCAGGCAGATGGGACCTCGTTTAACGTCTCATCCAAAAGACGGCACATCAGAAGTGCAGCACTCCTCTCATGCTGCACTACAGTGTCAGTACTGGATATTAACCCAAGTGCCAGATGTAGAACTGAACCGACATCCCGCTGATCTCCCAGCCTCAGAGATGAGTGTGCTACCTACTGAGCCACTGACACTGCTAATGGCAGCATATACACTGCAAACAACATGGGTGATAAATGGAGCCCTGCGGCACCCGCAGAGAACAGGAGAACGGGTCTGAGGAATAAATCCCAGACATGACCCTCTGAGACCTGCCTGTGAGGAAAGAATGGAACCATCTAAGGACTGTTCCAGAAAGTCCACAGATCAGCCACAGGTGCTCCAATAACACTCCATAGTCCACGGTGTCAAACGCTGCAGAGATCAAGGAGAACTAAGATGGAATGGCTCTTCTGATCTCTCGCCATCAGAAGATCATTAGTACCCGAACTAGAGCTGTCTTGGTACTGTGCTCTTTCTGAAATCCTGACTGGAGAGGATCATAGATGTCGTGGATAGTAAGCTGATCCTCCAGTTGCAGGTAGGCCACCTTCTTAATAACCTACTGGCACTCTTCGGACATCCAAAATATAAACAGGCTCGCAACCACTGTACTAAACAGATCCGCTTGATGAAGAGCTCCTACTTCAAGAATGCCCCTCCAACTCCTGGGTGAAGGGAAATCCTTCTGGGACAACATAAGAAATATCATGGGTCAGCAGTCCAAATCCTCCCTACAATAATGAATCTGGATGGAACCACTACATTAGACCCAGAGATCATTGCAAACACCCTAAATGATACCTTCACGGACCTTAGTGGTGTCCTCTCACCTGATTTCTTCACTGATGCTGACCTCAATTTCTACTTCTACTGCCTCTCCAACCAAACCACCCTTCCATTTCAAATTAGTAAAGGCACATGAAGTCTATAAATATGTAAAGAAGGCCATTTCTAAGTCCTGAGCAAGCACGACACTATTGACCTTAAACTTCTGTCCTCACTCTGGAGGAAGTACTGCTCCCCTCACAAAAATTTTCAATCTCTCCCTCTGCTACAGCCAATTCCCTAGGAAATGAAAGGCTGCAGTTATCACTCCGGTGCACAAAAGTGGTGATAGGTCACTGCCTGGTAACTATGCCCAATATCAATACTACCACCTTTCTCTAAGGCCCTTGAGCGCTTGGTGGCGACCAGCTTTCAGACTACCTGGAAAGCACAACATCCTATGCACTCAGCAGCATGGATTTAGGAAAGGGCACAGCACATCGACTGCCCTACTTGAATTCTCAGGAGCAATCCACAATGCCATGGACAAAGGAAACCTAACTGGAGCAGTCTACATTGACTTAACTAAGGCATTTGATACAGTACACCATGGTCTACTTATCAAACAACTACTATCCCTAGGGCTCTCGTAGGTCCTGGTGACTGGGTAAAATTACCTTGCTCAGCGCCTCAATCTGTAAAAGTAGCTGGAGTTCTCTCAGACTCAAAACAGTTCGCTCAGGAGTTCCCCAGGATCCATCCTGGGCCCCTCCTTTCAGCCTTTTCCTAAACTCCTCCCCAAATCCTGCCCTGAACAAATAATCCTCTATGCCGATGATGCGTGATTCTTGCCACTCATAAAGATCCGAACCTCTTACGCCTTAACCTTCAGCATGCTTTTCCAAAGTTGAGATGTGGTTCCTTGAACATAAGCTGGTTCTAAACCACAAAACTAAATCCATGCTCTTTCTAACCCAAGAAACAAGAAACGGCAAGTCCCACTCACCATTAATACATACCTGGGAAATACTTGAACAAGTGCCAATTTTCAAATATCTTGTAATCAACTTTGATCAAGGCCTAACCTTTGCAACTCACATTGATAGTACAGCAAAAACTATTAATCAGCGAATTGGGATTCTGTATTGGAACCGACAGCTCCTTACCCATTCTGCACTGAGGACTGCCATCCAATCCTCTATCATCTCAGTCGTTGACTATGGCTTAGTTATATCACGGATCTGCCACTACTACAGCACTTAGTCGAATTACAACATCCCTAAATAAGGCCTGTCGGCTGCTCACTGGTGCACATCGACGCACTCACACGTGAACTCTATGCTGACTCAGGTTGGTTGCAACTCTCAAACCGGATAAAGTACCTTACCTGCCTGATGGTGAAAAATCCACTCTGGGCCTCACTCCATCCTGTATCCAAGACCTGTTATCTTGAGCGCTAGCACCCATTTTACCAGAAGATCAGAACACCAGCCTCTCCAAGTCCCCGATGCCGGACTTTCAGGGACAAAGATCATTTGCCTATCGTGCCCCCAGCTGGCTAAATGCCCTCAGCACTCATATTACTGCCTCCACCTCTCTAGGTATTTTCAAATCAAGGCTGTTCTCTCACCTTGCCACCTCCAGCTGCTGTGACTGCCCTGATTAAACCTCCTATTTTCTCACTACCCACCCTGTTCCGTTATTTGACAAAGACATGTTTGGGAAACCTTTTCTCCTGCTATTGTCTGCTCCCCACACCTTTCACTTACCCTCTCTGTTCTGGACTTTTTCCTATTTGTTTCTCCCAATCTGGCATGACCTCTTTCTTGTATTAATAATGTGATTATTGATATCTCATGTCCTTTTGCACAAATGATTTGATATGTATTTGTATGTGTTTTCTTGCTCTTGACACAACACAAATTGTTATGTTATCTATGTAACCTTTGTACTGTACCTAATTGACGTGGAACCTTTGTAAAGAGCCTCTGGCTCAAAGGTAGTAATTCCAGAACAATAAACTAAACTAAACCTCACCCACAAAGGGAAGGTTAGAGACAGGTCTGTAGTTAGAAAGACAGTTTGGGTCGAGAGAGATTTCTTAAGGAGAGGTATCAACACTGCCTCCTTCAGGGTGTCGGAAACACACCTGTCTCTAACAAGCACCAGATTATCTCAGCTAGGACTGGACCGATAACCTCAAAGTACCCCATAAGGAGGCGAGTTGAGCCTGGGGCCAGACTACAGTAGGTCAGCCGATAACCTGGATGATCTTCACGATATCTGTGATCACTAACTGGTCGAGGTCAGACCAGACAAACTGAGGGATTGCAGCCTCCCACCAACCACCATTGTGCCTAGTAGAGTGAGCGTGCCAATCTCGGACTTGATGCTGGCAACCTTATCTGCAAAGAATCAAGCAAACTCATCACACTTACTCTGTGACAATGCTCTCCAAGACTGCAGACAGTCTGTCAACAGTTCAAAAGAGCTGAGCCAGTTGATTCTGTGCTGCGGCAATCTCCCTGGACAGGAACTCTGCCTTCTTACAGGAGATGGCTGATTGATAGTCCATAGTGGACCATCAATCCAAGTCTGTTGGCATCTAGGCTCAATTTCCGCCAGTGCCACTCCATTCTTCATCCTACTCACCCAGCTCTCTCAAGGTCCTGTCAAACCAAGGGACTGAGGGCAAGGGTGAGGAGGAACTCGGACAGGAGCTATCGAATTCAGAGCTGTGGTTACAGCCTTATTATAGGCCAGTAATAGATTGTCTGGTTCCAAGCTTACACTCGGAATACCTGACAGGTCCAGCACTGCCACCATGTAGATAAAACCTAAGATGACAAATCAAATGTAGTCAATAAATAGATACGTGTGAATAATAGAATCCATATTGGAATGACACAAAAGAAAGTTCTTAAACACGTCAGAATTATGTAACAGTTCCACTGAACATTTTAATACTGGTAATATGTGAAAACAATCAGCACAGGTAGAAGGGGTGGGTGGCATGCACCCGCTGATCTGAGCCATGCTGTGATCATGGTGACACCTGCTGCTCTGTTGCTCAGCAGCAAGAAGTGCTCACTGACTCTAGGATCCAGGATGTATAGTGTCAAGTGCCTTGGAGCACGGGACTGGTTGAGTTGATCCACCCTGGTACCGCTGCAACATAAATCTTGACTGCTTAAAACGGCAGTGCAGTAGACCCTATTCTACTGCCAGGAACATTTCTCAAATGCTTGCTACAGCCAGGAGGTTAGTGATCACCCCAAGTCCTTCATTATTATACTAAATGTCTGACAAATGACCAGTACCCTAGTTAAAACAAATAAAATTTCTTCTTGACAGAACTTGCTCCCTAAAGTGTACTTGAAGGAATATGCAGGGTAGGAAGCAAGTGTGTAGCGGCAGCTGCGAAAATCCTTAGACAATGTGTAGAAGCAGCCACTGTGTTTATGAGTTTAAAATTTGGAAGTTTCAGAAACTTTACTCTAGAAGTCATAGGAATGCCCCAATATGATTGTTTTAATCATTATTGACACTGTTCTGAATAAGTTCTTTCAGTATGCATGCATACCCAAACGTATTGCTGTTAACATGTGCAGGATTAGAAGTCATTTAAAACAAAGCCATACTGATGCATTAAAGGGATCATTTTGCAACCCTTAGTCATATTTTTCAAGCATCAGTTTCAGTATGGTTAGCACAGTAACTAATATTAGCTTGAAAAATTTCCATTATGCTTTTCAGAACTGAAAAATACCTATCTATACTCATAAAAATAAATAAATGCAAGCCAAGAAACGATCAGGTGGGCGTCATTTATACTGTTACAATTTAAGTATTATCAGTGCAAGTTATGGCATGTGGAGTGATGCCTGGGGATGGACTGGCTGGGGGATCGTGGGCTGGAGGGATGTACCCCTCCCAGGGAGGGGTCATAGCTCTTGTTGGGTCTGGTCGGAGAAATAAATTGTAAATAAAAAAAAGAAACATTAAATTTTATTTGAAAGGCCAAAAGGTCTGAAAAAATGACAAGTAATATCTGAGGCTCAGCAAGTAATTTAGTGACATACTGAAAGTGCAATGAATTCATATGGTTACTGAAAATATGATAACAGCAAAGGAAGATTTATTAATGCTGGGATACAGAGATTTCTAAACAATTGTGTATGTATAAATGATTAGTAACAGGATTGGAAATGGTAAGATTAGACGTATAGAATAAGAACTTGGGCAGTGCATGTTTATCCATAGAAGGCACAAAGGGCGCCATAATTCAGTTTTTCCTAATCTGCATAGCAGCATTTTTATAATGGGCAGACAGCAGTAAAACTTAGTTATTTATTGAAATTAAATATATACAAGCATTTTTCAATACCAAATGTTTCCTTGTATGGTTTATGTGGCAGGGGTGTATTGTGTTAGTTGAACTTCTGGTGGGAGAAAAGCCTGCCTGAAGTATATTTTGACAAGCTGTCATATTTTGGACAGCATTTGAATACAGAAGCTCAGTTAATAAGAAGGCTATGTTAGAAATGTGGGGTGCATTGCTGGCCTGGGTGGCACTGAGGGGTTGAAGCAGTGGACATCACCTCGTCCTGATGGCGACCGTGTTTGGGAGCAAGCATGGGCTGCCGGGGTTAGTAGGGAGGAGAAGGGTCAACATTCCAGGGACAGCTGTCCTTCTCTGGGGCAAACAGTTGTCAGTGCATGCCTGGCCTGTAGTGGTGGCTGGAACACCAACGCTGCAGACATTGGGTCAGGGCGGGCAGTTGCCTGATGGGGTGCATGCAGGAGCATCGTGGCACCATCACTGGTGTCCTGCATGCCTGCCCCTGAAGGGAGAAACCTGCAGGAAGTAAGCTCATGGCGGATGATGGAGGGAAATGGCAGGTCCCACCCCAAATAGACACACTGCCGACCCTGTACTGGATCTGGTCTTGGTGGGATTGAGCCCCTGCTGACCTTGCTGGGGGTAAGCCCTGGGGTAGCTGGTCAGCATTGGCTGGTGGGCGTCAGGAGATGGGGCTGAGGCCTCCAGACAGAGAGGGCCATGGAGCAGGGGTATAAATAATAACAAAAAATATGGGGCACAAATATTTAAGATTTCCACAGTTATGAGCATGGTTCTGAAACTGCAATGAATGGCCATAACTTTGTCATTTTCATATTTTGACCCCAAATGTTGAACATAGTCTTCTTATCACCCACTTCATGAACACTGTAGGTGAAAAGTTTCAAATTCATGGGAAAATGGCATTGCATGTCACAGGTGCGAAAACACATTATGGGCAGGATGTGAAACATGACAGCTGTACTGTTCATGAGGTAGTGTGATAAAATGACTATATTGAAAACAAGGAGGAAAATATTGAAAATGACCAAGCTACACGCATGTGTAGAAAATTTTGAATGACCCGTTTAACTCTGCCATTTTTTGGAGTTGTTTTATTAGACTTTCAACATGGTATTTGGGACACCACCTCATTAAGTGTCACTGTCATTTTGTTCACTCATCCTGAAAGGTGATTTTGCACAGCAACCATGCCATTCTGTGCCACAGGTGCAAAACACATTTTGGGCAGGATGTGAAAAATGACAGCTGTACTGTTATGAGGAGGTGTGAAAAATGGCAATGTTGAAAATCTTGAGTGAAAATTCTAAAAATTGGCAAAGATATGAATTAATGCGTAGAAACTATGCAACTCATGTTCATAATCTGCAATCATTTGGGGACTTTTTCACCAAATTTTCAACATGGGCTTTTGAGACCGCTCCACATGAACACTGGCACTGTCATTTCATTACTCAGTCCCAAAAGGAGATTCCATGCAGTGACCGTGAAAACCAAAATCACCTTTCCAGACCGAGTAATGAAATGAGAGTGACAGTGTTCATGAGGTGGGGTCCTAAGAACTCCATGTTGAAAATTTGAAGCCAGAATTCCAAAATGGCTACGATATCAACATAAGTTGAACCTCCATTGACAGCCATTATACAGTGCTTACCTTGATTCCTCAGTTCGGCTTTGAAGAGTGCAGATGTGTCCCGATCCTCAGAAGATTACAGCTGCCAGCCTCGGAGGGTACATATGGGGTGAAGACAGGTGGGTATGCAGAGGGAGGGTTAGGATGGGGAGGGTATGGGGAGATGACGAGGACCTTTCCTTTTTACAGGCTTTAAAAACATTGGGGACAGTTTTCCTTTTAACAGGGAAAATGTCTATTTCTGAACACTGGTAGTGGCCTCTCAGTGTCGGGGAGTTTAGATAATGCCAACACGAGGATTGGGCACCTGATGTCGGCACAGGAACGGAGGAAGGGGTGGACAGCATGCAGGAGGGAGCAGGAGGGATAATTTGGATGCCAGGGGAACAGAGGGTGTGGGATGGGAGGCACACAGTGGGAAGGAGCAGGAAGGATCATTTGGATGCTGGGGTGTCATCGAGGCACAGGTCAGGAAGCATAGGAAAACCAGGAGCAGTTGTAGAATTCACCAAAAATATGTATTTACAGTAACATAAAAAAATAAACTTGTTCAGTATAACTATGTACAAAGGAGAAAAACAATAGTTTTCCTTGAATCTCTGTGTCCTTTTTCTTCTTCTGCAGTTGCAGCTTAGCTCCTTTATAAGTCCTTTCAACCCCATTCTTAGCAAGCATCCTGTTTTGTAACTATAGGCACGAGCTGCTAGAATACAGTGTGCTTGCTGAGGCCCCTTTGCACAGCTTTTGTAAAGGCTCAAAGATTTGGACTAAGGTAACCTCTAGTTTCCAACAGCTTTTGCAGTCATCTCAAATTATAAATATATACATTTCAACAGTAACACTACATATTTTCTAAACAAAAGAGATCCCAACATCAGTTACATTTCCACATATTAATTTGTATATATTTTTATATCAACAGATATGCAAGGGAGGAAAAGACAGACAGCAACAGAGGACTGAGAGACAGAGAGAGAAGAATTGTGAGACTGTTCGGGTTGATCAAGTCCAAGTCTCACAGGAAAATTTGTTGCACAACCAGACAGAGAAGAGACAGAAAGGAAAGATCCTTGCATTTAAGCACTTCCTCCATAACAACTGGGACAAGGTCCATTCTACCCTGTCACATGGGGAACAGAGTGTGTGAGGTGGGCAGCACACAATGGGAGGGAGCGGAGGGCTCAATTGAATGCTGACTGGGGAACAGAGGGTACGGGCAGGCAGCATGCAGTGGGAGGGAGCAGGAGGGTTTTATTAGATCACTGCTGGTTTGGTGGGGAACAGAGGTGCAGGCAGGCAGTATGCAGCGGAAGGTTTCATTGCATGATGCTGAGTGCAGGGACAGGTGAGGAACGGGTGGACAGCATTATGTAATGAAAGGAATGAAGCACTCTCATTGGAGTGCTTCATTCCTTTCAAGTGCAGCCGCTACCCTGCTGTGAAATTCCAACCACCATCACTCTCTGCTTGTGTAGCCATTGGTCTGTCAGAGTCGAACCCACTGTAGAGTGTTCTGCATTGGACTAATCTCTGACACATCTCTCAAATGTCGTTCTACAGAAATGTTTCTTGCAAAACACAGGAAACATAAAATGACTGATTATGATTGTAAGGATCTGTCTTTACTCTAGACTTGAGTAATCATGAGAATTATTTAAGAATAAATATAATGTAGAAAAACATTTTTTAAGATATAAAAATCTTTTTGTTAAAATATGTTAAATACTGTTTGATCCTAGATCCAACTCCTGATGAAGCCAAGTTGGTGAAATGTTGGACACAAAGGGGATCTTTGTTACGCAATAAACTACATTTACTAGTAACTACTGTCTCAGGAGGGCCTGTTTTCTTACTTTTTCTGGACACATTGTCAGAGCTTAATGTAATTCTTACTAGAGAACTTAAATCAATGCAAAATTGGTTGATAAACAATAAATTATTACTCAATAAGCAAACAACTAAAACTATAGTATTTGGTACCATGCTAAGTTAAAATCTATTGGTTCTAGTTTACAAGTAGAGTTGTTGGATGGGGTCATATATGAAAATGTAAACAATTTTAAGTATCTGGGGGTAGTCTTAAATTCAACACTAACATTTGAGTCACATATATATGTTATCACGTCTAAATACATTCTAAACTTGCTTTATTATATAGATTGTGTAGTTTTCTGACAGGCGAGACACGTCTGGCTATAGCTAATCAATGTCTGCTGCCTATTTTGAATTATGCCTCGATAGTGGTGGATAATGCTCCCTGTAGTACTTTAAGGCAGAAATCGTATTGTTGCATAAAGTAGGAAGATTTGCACTACTAATATCTAATAGTGTACATTATTGTACTGTACTATATTGGAGAATCTTGGATGGTTATCAGTTGAATACCATTATAAGCTTGTACTGTCCAAATTTGTTTATAAAACTCAACAAACAGGGTACCTTTAACATTGAAAAATCAGTTTACAACTTTTAGTTTCAAATCACATACTAGATCATCTGAGGATCTTACTATGTTAAAAATTCCTTTTAAGTATACTACTAGAGGTCAGCGCTCATTTGCTTACAGTGCACCCAAAATATGGAATGATATACCAGTACATATCAGAAGCATGAGTAGTTATGGGTCATTTACCACAAGTCTGAAATTGCACTTTATGAATCTGTCTCGTGTGGATGTCTTTAGATTGAGATTTCTGTATTAGAGTTTTAATCAACATTAATATGTGAACGTGGAATTTATACTTCCTATTTAAATACTTTTGTATTATGTTATATTTTGTCTTATAATGTCTTTGTATGTATTTTGATTGACCAAGGGTTGTACCTGTAAAAGGGATTGTATCCCAGTGTACTTATCCGTATACAAATCAAATCAAATCAAATGTATGATGCCAGCTTTCACATTGGTTTCACCAACCTGTGGTACCGAATAGACTACTTATTCTGGAACTACTGGAGGTAAATCCACTCCTCAGACCTGGGCTGTGATTGCATCCTCAGACCCTACTACCCATCAACCACCTCTGAGACACCAAGATTGTGATCTGGCACAGACACTACTGCTGATAGCAGAACTCAACCAGTTCCATGGTTGTTCTATGGCTCTATTGTTGTCCACTAATATGGTTATCAATGCACAGGTCATGCTGCAGAGAATGTCTTCTGTCTTTGTGCAATTCCAGCCAAAGGCCCTTCCGTTGACACTTTTGGTTTCATTGTTGCTCCTGACTTTTCATTGACACTGTGAAAGTCAGCTCAGGGTGCTGTGGGTTAGACTTCTATCGTCAGCTTGCTGCTTCCTCTATTGATGCAGTTGACATGGATGCAGTCTTCTTATTTGGGAGCCTCTTTAACCTCTTCTCCTGGAGGAAAGGAATGCAATCCTGATCTCCAGTATGTGGAAGTGGATTATGAGGAAGAAGGCAAGATGGCGGCTGTGTGAGCTGCCTGAGCCACTAGCATAGCCACACTCCATTTTACCTGATTTATTTATTTTACTTGCTTTTATACTTGCTTTTTAATGTTTATTTCACCGCTGTTATTATTACTTACTGTGTTAGCCTGTTAGTCAAGGTTCAAGGGTGAGTAGTTTAGAATAAGCAAGTTTTGTTTTTGGTCTGAATTCGCTTACCATTTGGTCCGTGGCACTAACTTTGAAATAAACTGCTACTATGCTAAACTATTAGCGTTGAAAATCTAAATTTTTACCGCTAACAGGCATTGTTGCTTTACAATTTGTTGTTGATCCCATCTGCAGGTATTTTTAGCTTTTGCTGCTTTCTGCTATTTGTACTGATTTACAGCGGTGTTGCCTGGAAGGCTGTACTGATTGCCTGGCTGACTCCCGACGGGGGGAGTGTTCCATCAGAAATCTGCCGAGGAGCCTCTAGAATTTTGAAGGAACTTTTACAGTGAGTTTTGCAGCTAGTTGGATCTTAAGCTGCGAAGAGGAAGATACTTGATCTGCCTTTGCCAGTATGGATTACTGACTACCACTGAGTCCTTCGAGTGACTGGCTCCGGTTGTGGTGAGAGCACAGTCGGAGAAAGCAACTGCCGAGGGACTTAACCACTTTCTGCAGTGGGGACTATTGCTGTCTGGCAACTGGTAGGTGCCGTACTTGTTGGGTTCGCTTTTGGGATGGCGGCGGGTGCTGTCCTTGGGACAGTTTCCCCAACAGGCATGTTGGGTGATAGGGATGACAGCTCTCAGTGGATGGCCAGGTCCCTGGGGCCCCCTAAGTAGGCATCCTCTGTGGGTTTGGGCATTCTTCCAGTTGTTTGCCTCTGGATGAAAGCCTTCAGTATCCCCTGTTTCAAGGCTGTGGCTCCTGACTGGGGTTTGCTGCCTTTGTTACTCTTGGCCAGGTGGGACAAGTGATCTCCAAGAGTCCTGGGTTTTCCCTAGGTGGTTGTCATTTGGCTGCCACTGGGGCAACCCTGATAGGCCTGGTTCTGGGGGCGTCTCCCAGTCGGTAAGGATTTGGCCTGAGACTGCAGTGTGCGGTTTGCAAAAGAGCTTCGTGGAGTGTTCTCCGTCGTTATCCCCTGGCTTATATTCTTGAGACTTTTTGTATTGAAGCAGGTCCAGATGCGAGGCCAAGGGGAGGTAGTGAGAGGACCTCCATAGTTTACTACTCTGTCTGCTTTTAAATGACTGTGACTTGGAGCTGGAGAAGATTTTCTGGTCCTTTCAGCTATATAGGCCAGTTGAGGGTGACAGCCTCATCCGGTCTGAATTGTTTACGGAGGTTTTAGTACCTCCTTTTAACTTGAAACTGCTTTGGACTCTGTTATTAGACTTATAAACTGAGCTTGTGGCTGGGACTTTTCTGCCTGTTTGGGGGTATTGGTTCTTTCTTTGTGTTAATTTAATTTGTGGGTTTAGTGAGGTTATTATTGGGAGGTGGCTGTTCTAGGTGGCTGGAGATTATGTGCTGACAGATAGCTCTTATGGTCAGGCGCTACTCCTCCGAGGAGCTCTCTATCCCTTTAGTTGTCCCCTTATATGCTGACCTACTGTATACAATTGCTGTCAGGCATTGGGGATAGTAAGGAGGAGGTGGAGGAGAGCTGCGCTTCTGGATTGGGGTCGTGGAGTCAAGGAGATGCTCTGGGATGAAATGGAGACTGGATAGGGGTTCTCCTGCCTGATCCCCATACCCAAGGGCTCCACCTTTAGTGGGCAGCTAACTAGATCAATCTCTGAGTCTCATCCAACCCGGTGGTATTATGCAATGCCAGTCCATTAAAAACAAGACAGCAATCATTGCCGATTTTGTTGGGTCAACGGATCTGGCTTGCAACACAGAGACCTGGCTGGATGGAAATGCTGGCCCAATTCTTGAGTCAGTGGTTCTGGCCGGTTTCTTGGTGATACACTGCCCGAGAGGATCGTAGGGGCGGAGGTGTGGCCATTTGTTTTAAAACAGAATTGGGCTTGATTGATGTGCTAGTGGGGAGACCAGATCCTTTGAATGTATCCTGGGTGCAGGGTGGGGTGCAAAGTTCTTCCCATCTACCGTCCACTGGGGCCGGGAAGCAATTTCTGCAGGAAGTCGAGACTTCACTGTCGACATGGTGTTGGAGTCTCCCAGAATGATGGTGCTGGGTGACTTCAATGCCTGGGTCAGTGATGAACTCTCGTGGTTTGGACAAGACTTCCACCAACTTCTAACTTTGTTGGGTTTCACACAGGATATTGTCTCTGCAACCCATAGCTCTGGGCATTCTCTAGACCTGATCTTCCTTCTGGGTATGGAGACCTCAAATTTGGTGGTGGAGTCAGTCAGTTGGTCTGACCATTACACTATCAGGTTCAATTTTCAGGCCCCCTTATAGACCTGCCCCTGTGGAGATTGCCTGATACTGCCCATTAAAGGAGTAATCCCAGATGGTCAGATGGTGGTACTGGATCTATCGGGATTTCTGACTGCTAGCAGGGGTCCAGATAACCTACTGCAGTCCTATAATATGGCGGTGGCGGTGGCTCTAGACTCCTCTTCCTCCTGTCCATGTTCATCCCTCACCTTTGCCCTCGGTCGCCTTGGTTTGATGGGACCTTGAGGGAGACGAGAGAGGGCAGAGGATGGAACGACGCTGATGGAAATCTGGTCTTGATGCCAATAGGTTAGATTGATGATCCACTGTAGAGACTACCAATCGGTGATATCCCATAAGAAGGCAGAGTTCCTGTCCAGGGAGATCACCGCTGCAAGGAACCGATCAGCTCAGCTCTTTCAAACTGTGGACAGACTATGCAATCCAGTCTGTCGGCAGATTTGAGAGTATTCTCACAGGATAAGTGTAATGAGTTTGCTTGCTTCTTTGTGGATAAGGTTGCCGACATTAGATTGGAGATCTGCTTAGCTCACTCCAATGGGTGGGGTGGTGATCAGTCGGAGGTTGCAGAACCACAGTTTGGTTGGTCAGCTTTTAGCCAGCCAGTGATCATGGCTATTATAAGGATCGTCCAGAATATACTGCCTACCTGCTGTAGTTTGGACCTGGGCCCAAGTCACCTCCTTATGGGGTGCGTTGAGGTCATTGGTCCGGTCCTGGCTGAGATAGTCCAGAGTTTACTGGAGGCGGGTGAGTTCCCTGACTTCCTGAAGAAGGTGGTGGTGACAGCCCTCCTTAAGAAATCTTCACTGGACCCAGATTGTCTCGCCAACTACAGACCTGTCTTGAACCTGCCCTTTGTGGGCATGGTTATTGAGAAGGTGATTGCACTGCAGCTGGATGACCACCTTAAACATCTATGATCCTCTCCAGTCGGGATTTAGGAAGAGGCATACACAGAGACCACCCTGGTTTGGGTACTCAGTTATCTGCTGATAGCGACAAATTGGAGGACTCATTCCATCTCAGTCCCCTTGATCTCTGCAGCATTTGACACTGTGGATCATGTGTATTGCTGAACATCTGCGGGTTATCTGTGGAATGTCAGGTACAGCCTCAGATGGTTCCATTCAATCAATCAATCAATCAATCAATCAATCAAAATCTTTATTTATCCAGACGGGCACCATTGAGCAAGGCTCATTTGCAAGGTGGACCTGGTCATGAATACATCAAAGTACAGCACAGAAGCAGGTATACAAAAGCAATAATATACAAGGAAGAAAAAGTATATACAGTGTATACAGTACAGTACAAGGTTGAAATAAATAAAAAAAACAGCATTACTTTACAATTGAAGAAGTCAGATGTACAATCAACCATAGGCATACAGGGGTTATAAGCAGAGATCTTTTGAGTGAGGCAGCCGACAACTATACTTATAGGGGAAAGAGGCCATGTATGGAGTGGCAGGTTAGAGAGGTAAAGAAGAGGAGGATATATTACCGACAACTGGGGAAAATTGGGCTAAAACCACAGAAAGTGACGATGGCTGTCGGTACTTGTTTATTATGATAATGATGGGGGGTAGCAATTGAGACACTGCTATGGATGGGGTGGGACTTTAGCCAGGCTGGAGCGGACAGGGAAGGGTGGCAGCAGGAAGAGTTAATAGGGAAAGAGTGACAGCCATGGGTAGAAACATGGCAAGCATCAGGATGGAAAGGGGGTTGCGGAATTAGTGGGCTAGCGATGAGGAAAACATTTGCAAGGTGCTTTCATGTAGCGATTGTAGAGCCTTGAAGATATTCAGGCTAACAGGGCAGCTCAGCTTCAAGTTCCTTTGTAAACCATTCCACAATGTGGATAAAGAAGCTTACAGCAGCTTTGCTGAAACGAGTTTTGACCTTGGAACTTGGAGGGCAATTAGGAATAGCTCCTTAGAGCGTGGGTGCCTAACACACTCTGGGAATACAATCTGAGACATATGAGGGAGCTTGTTGGTCACCACTTTGAAGGCCCATAGCGCGTTTCTATTCCTTCTGTAGTGAAGGGAGGTCCAGCCTAACAATGACTACAGGGAGCAGTGGTGTGTGGAAAGTAGAAGGCCAGCAATGAACCTGATAGCTCTGTGGCAGAGGGTGTCCAACTTAGCCAGTGCAGAGGCAGTGCAATGGCTGTAGAGCAGGTCCGTGTAATCTATTAAAGAAAGGAAGGTACCAGTTGAATCTTGGCCTCCTTTGTGAGCAGGTGGTTAATTCTGTAGAATAGTCCTAATCTTTGCCTTAGTTTCTTCTGTAGTTCTTCGAGATGGTCAGTGAAGGAAAGGTTTATGATCGAGCCAAACTCCTAGATATTTGAATTTAGTTACATACTCCAGTGTTTCTCCGAGAACAGTGGTAATTTGTGGATAGCCCCACCCAGCAGGATTTGCCACATGCAAGGAGGGGAAGAGCATGGCTTTTGTCTTATTCGCATTGAGCAAAAGTTTTTTTGTTTATGAGCTGGTATTGTAGAAGGTTAAATTCAGCTTGGAGGTCTTCACAGGCTGCTTCCGTGTGGGCTGACTCAAGTACAGTATAGTGTCATCTGCAAATAAGTGGATGTTGGCTTTTGATGGGGTCATTGATGTTGTTAATGTAGACTGCAAAGAGGGAGGACCAAGGATAGAGCCCTGGGCAGCGCCCTCAGCATAGGTTTTAATGGAGAAAGATCACCTTCAGCTTTAACCTGCTGTTTCCGCTCTCCGAGGTAGTCTGCAAACCAGCACATAGATTTATGGTCCAGGCCTAAGGTACTTAGAGGAAAGAAGCAGGCTGTGATCAGCTGTGTCGAATGCCTTACTAAGATCCAAGAAAATGGCACAGACACGCTTCTTGTTGTCAAGGTCTAGCAGCCAATCACTGGTCACCTTAGCTAGGGCTGTTATGGTGCTGTGCTTTGCTCTGAATCCAGACTGAACCGGGTTTAATAGGCTTCTGGATTCTAAGTATACCCCTAGCTGGCCACATACTATTTTTCTAGTAATTTAGACAGGATGGGGAGGAGGAGATCGGTCTGTAATTATTTAGATCGTGGGGTCACCTGCTTTAATAGAGGGATGACATGGGCTATTTTCCATTGAGGGTGAAACTACCCTGGGAGAGTGACATGTTGAATAGGTGGGTGATTGGCACTGCAAGCACATGGTAGGCACATTTCAGATAGTATGGCTCTATGAAGTCGGAGCCTGCTCCCTTCTGGTGTTCAGTTGCAGCAGTAGGTCTTCCACCTCTTTTAGAAAGACAGGCAGGGCGAAGGCTTCCTCGGTAGAGGGGACTTGTGGGTTGGTGGGCCCCGAGTCTAGCGGAGGTCATTAGCAGGAGAAGTATCAGATGCTAGCCTGCCATTGCAAAATGGTTATTGAGGGCTTCCAATATCTCCGATCGGTTAGAGATAACGCTGCCACTGGACTTAGTTTTGCTGGAATGGAATTACCAGGTGCATGTCCAGACATGTCTTTTAATGTTTTCCAGAGCTTTGAAGGATTTCTTGAGGCAGAGGCTAGCTCAGTGATAGTAGGTGGCCTTTGCTCTGACCAACTTGGTGCACTTGTTATGTGCTCTCTTAAAAGACACCAATCAGAGTTGTTCTTGCTTCTTCTGGCTTTTTCCAATCAAGTATCCCTTTCTAACAGGGAACCTTTGAGCTCAGGCGAGAACCAACGGCAGGTGCTGCTCATTCCTCACTGGTAGATTTCAGAGTTGCATCAGAATTTATTCCTCTGATGCATTCCTCTACCATGTGGGGTATCCCAGGGCTGTGCTTTCACCTATGTTATTCGTAGTGTATATGCTGCTGTTAGGAGACATTGTAAGACGGTATGACTTGAGTTTTCACTGCTACACAGATGATACTTAGCTATCCATGTCCTTTGTACCTGACCAGGATGATGTGGTTTTGGTGTTTAATAACTGCCTCGCTGAGATCTAGGACTGGATGAGTGCCAACTGGATGAAGCTGAATCCTGACAAAACTGAGGTTCTGGTGGTGGACCCAGGTCAACGGTAGAAGGGTCTTTGGGAGGGCAGACCACTGGGCTTTTGCTTGGTGGTTACCACCTTATGGCCTCTGAATGGGTGCAGAGTCTGGGCGTTATTTATGACTAGGAGTTGACCCTGAAATTTCAGGTGTCATCCGTCGTCAAGACCTCATTTACCATCTGAGGAATATTGCCGGATTAAGCATCTGGTTCCACCCGTGATCTCTGACATTGATCCAAGTCTTTGTGACCTCCACTTTGGTTACTGCAACTCCCTGTACCTAGGGCTTCCGGGGTTGATATCTGTCACTTGCAGCTGGTGCAGAATGCTGCAGCCAGGTTATTGACTGGGCTATCCCAGTCCAGCCATGTCACACCTATGCTGCGCCGGACTGCACTGGCTGCCAGTTCAGTGGTGAATCACCTTCAAGGTTGGCTTGCTTACCTATAAGGCCTCACATGAACAGGGACAGAGTTATCTGCAAGAGCTCCTTGTCCCTACTGCCCCCCTCCGACCACTCTGCTCTGCCGATAAGAGATTGCTGGAGATTCCCAGGGTCTGTTTGAAAACCTCTGGAGCCAGTGTGTTTGCTTTGTGGCTCTTACCCTGTGGAATTCTCTACCTCATCAGATAAGGGGTGCCTGACTGTGGATTGCTTTAAATCTGCTCTCAAAACATTTTTGTTCTCACTTGCTTTTCCAGACAATATTTGGTGTTCTGTCACTTTAATGGTTTTAAACTTTATTGTTTTTAGGTTTTTATAAAAGCACTTTGATATTTAATGCATTGCGCTTGCAACAAATAAAGATTATTATTATTATTATTAAGAAGGGACCTGCCCTTGCCTGAGGGTATTGGCTCCAGGTTCACCCTTTGTCCTGCAGTATGGACAGTATGGTGTGCACTCCTTGTTTGCCACCTGAGGATGCCTTATTTCAGGCTCTGTTCAAGCTGATGCAGAACTCCCTTGGCTTTACAGCTGAGGAAGAGATTCCTCCCAACAGAACATGTATGAGCTCATGGAGGCTTCTATTGTACCTACTGTCATCATTCCTCTCATTCACCCAGCTTTGGAGGGTGCCACTATGGCTGCCTGGCATAGGCCCAGTGCCCTTTCTGTTGTGCCCTGCAAGGCAGACAAAAAGTATGTGACACCGACCACTAAACTGTCTGTTTCTCTCAGCCTGAGACCTGCTCCACAAGGCTATAGATGCATTGAGAGGGTTCAGAGAAGGGCAACCAAGATGGTGAAGGGTATGCAGAGAAAGTCATACGAGCAGAGGTGCAAGGAGCTGGATCTGTACACGCTGGAGACAAAGAAGGAAAGGGACACATGACTGAAACTTTTAAATATGTAAAGGCTCGATAAAGTGGTAGAAGAGGGTTTACGTAAGAGGAAACAGGGCTCAAAAACAAGAGGCACAGCCTCAGACTGCAAGGAAAAAGATACAGGGCAATGTAAGAGGGCATTTCTTCACTGAGAGGGTGGTGGAGCCAGGAACAGACTACCAGATGGAGTGGTGGGCTCAGTCGGTGGAAGAATTCAAGAGGGCATGGAACAAGCATATGGGTCTGAGTATCGGGGAGGGCAGAGGCTGGCAGGAAGGGGAGGTATGGGGAAAAAGGGCAGACTAGATGGGCCAGTATAGTCCTTTCTGCCATCAAGCTTCTATGATTCTATGATACTCTAGATCACCATGGCTTTGCATGTCTGGACAGCAGAACCTAGACACATGAGTTCCCTCCTTCAGACAAGAAGTCCAGGAGGTTGGACCTTATGGGTAAGAGAACCTGTGGATCAGCTTTTCTTGGCCTCAGAGTTGCTTATTACCAGTCTTACTTGATTTAATATCAGCGCAGCCTGTGGAATCCATCTTAGTCATGGCTGACAAGCTGCCTAATGGGTCCACCAAAACTGAAGTCCACCAGACTTGTTGCCCACTGCTTGGATACTGGGAAGCATCTTTGCATTCCACTTATGATGCTACTAATACTTCAGCCCATGCTGCTGCCTTTGGCATTTGTCTAAGGCCCTGCTTATGGCTCTGACTGGCTGTTTCACTACTGATGTTCGGCAGTCACTGTTTAAATGCCCTCTTCGTGTCCAGAAATTATTTAGTTAAAGTATCAGGGCACCCCCATTTTGCAGCATTAAAGCCTGCAATTTTAAAAAATAACTCAATGTTCTTACTTTTCATACATTTCGTGGGGTTCTTGGTTCTCATCATCCAGCTGAAACCATGATTAAGCCTGACCACTTTGGCAAAGTGACCACCTCCTTCGGCCGGGTAAACAGCATCACATTTTAACTTGCCATATCAAAGCTGAGGTCTCCTTGCTTCCTCCATTTTTAATGAAGAGACCACTCCCTCAGGCCATTACTTATAGTGTGCTCTGGCCAATGAAAGGCTCACAGGTGTTTAATGGGGAGCTTGCAATTAGAAGAAGGCCACAATTCTCCTACATTCAGATCAGTACAAAAGGTTTTACCTGATCGAAGGAGGTGGTCACTTTACCAAAGTGGTCTGGCTTAATCATGGTTCAGCTGGATAATGAGAACCAAGAACCCCTCTGAAAAGTAAGAGCATTGGAGTTATTTTTAAAACAATTGCAGGCTTTAATGCAGCAAAATGGGGGTGCCTGGTACTTTAACTATATGTCTCTGCTTGGTCACACCAGATGCCACCCACTAATTTTACTAAGTTGTAATGTAAATACAGGGGTTGAGCTTGCAGACCTTTTGTACTGATCTGAATGTAGGAGAATTCTGACTTTCTTCTAATTGCCATGCTCCCACTAAACACCTGTGAGCCTTTCATTGGCTAGAGCACGCTATAAGTAATGACGCCAGGAGAGTGGTCTCTTCATTAAAAATAGGGAAGCAAGGAGACCTCAGCTCTGATAAGGCAAGTTAAAATGTGATGCTGTTTACCTGTCCGATGGAGGTGGTTACTTCACCAAAGTGGTCAGGCTTAATCATGGTTCAGCTGGATGATGAGAACCAAGAACCCCACCGAAATGCATGAAAAGTAAGAACATTGGGTTATTTTTTAAAATTGCAGGCTTTAATGCTGCAAAATGGGGAGGGGTGCCCTGGTACTTTAACTATGTCTCTGCCACCCACTAATTTTGTTAGTTGTGTTGTAAATACAGGGTTGAGCTTGCAAACCTTTTGTACTGACAGAAATTATTTAGCCACAGTGTAGCGATGTCCTTACTGGATCTGCAGTCTTAAAAAATTACGTTTCCTAAAACTGTAACCCCTCATTCGTGTATTCATGGTTCCTTTCATTGGCCCTATTTTATTCCTGCTTGTGGCTATTCCTGTGCCCGGCGTGGGTCTCTCTACTCCCACCCATTCTCCCTTGCCCCCCCACCCCATCTCCTTGGGCCCTTGTTGCCATGCCTGGGCCCTCAAGGGTGCAGGTAAGTGCCTGGACTCTTGCTCCATTCTGCCCTTCTGGTCTCTTTGAAAGATCCAGGAATCCTGGTGGGAGGCAAGATCTCGCCTGCTAAAGTGGAAGGAGATCACCACAGAAGCTTGGGTCCTGGACATTATTCAGCAGGAACATGCTCTGGAATTGTTGTCTACCTCTGCAGTGCATCCTCCTTCCTGTTGTTATCCTCTGGGTCACCTGCTCCTACTTCTAGAGAATGCTCAGACATTACTGCACATGTGGGATGTAGAACCTGTTCCTGAACCAGAACTCATCCAAGGTTGTTATTCCAGGTATTTTCTCATTCCCAAATGGACAGAAATCTATGCCTTGTCCTGGACTTCAGGGCTTGAACCTATACATTGAATATAAAAAGTTTCATATGGTTTCTCTTCAGTTCCTGCTTCTCCTGCTGCTGCAAAGAGATAATAATCATAATAGCTTTATTTAATATAAAGCCTTTCAAAATTTCAAAGCTCACAAATACAACAAATTCAATAAAACAATAAATATAAATAAAATAATAGAAAAGCAGGAAAAGCTTTGAGATTGAATGTGCATGTTGGATATGAAGGATGCATACTATATATCAGACTGCTTTGCAGTCACCAACAGTACCTTTGCTTTATGCTTTGGGGCTTTCACTACCAGTTTGGTATTTTGTCCTTTGGCTTGTCTTCAGCACTGTCTTTCTTCACCATGTGCCTTATAGTGGTAGTCATGGCTGTCTGGATGGAAGGTCTGTATGTTGTCTTATACCTGCATAGCACCTGAAAGCCTAGTCAAGAGAAGCAGTCATTTCTACATTATTCTGGACTCTCCAGCTATTCAGCCAGTTTGGCATACTAGTAAATGAACTAAAATTGGTTCTGACTCTTAACTAGCTCTTTCACTATATAGATGCTGTCCTGGACACAATGTCAGCTGGTTCTCTTTTCCTATGGACTGGGGCCGTTGATTTAATTGCACAGGCAAATCTGGTGTCATCCAGTGCCTATGTCTCAACAAGATGTCTTCTAAGACTAATTGTGGATGCGGGCATCATCATGGTCCCGCTGGCATGCCTACACATGATGATTCCTCAGTGGTTCCTCCCTAGCCATTGGGCTCATCATTATGATGACCAGGATTGTCTGATTCTTGTGACATCTCCTCTTCTTCATGCCCTTCTCTGGGGGCTGGACAGCTTCAACCTTGACACATGATCTCCTTTTCTCCATAAAATACAAAACAAAACCATGGTCCCTACTGTTTTAACAAAAGATGCATCCTGCTCAGGTTGGGGTGCCCATCTTGGGTCCCTTCATACCAAGGACTATGGTCCTCTCTCAATCGCTCTCTCAACAGCAGCACTCTGGAGCTCAAACTGATCACTACATGGTCTACAGGCTTTTTCTGTCCATCAGCATGGTGAGCCGCTGATGGTACAAACAGACAGTGTTTCAGTGATGCATTATATAAATAAACGATGTGGTGTCCACTCCCTATCTCTGCAACGAGGTGATAAGGATTTGGCATTGGGCAATGGATGACAAAATCTTTCTCATGGCCATGTTACTGCTTGGTTTCCTCACTGTCCTGGCAGATTGTCTCAGCCGGTCACAGGCTCTGTCCTTTGAGGGAAATTTAGACTCCACTGTAGACAACCCTTTGATAGATGTGGTCATCCAGAGCTGGACCTTTGTATCCACAAAACAAAAAGTGTGCACAGGGAAGGTGGTGCTCAAGAATTAGTCCACTTGAAATTTGGGTACTCACCACCATTGAACATAGAACACAACAGCAAACCATCTTAAAGTTGATTTTTTTATTTTCAGAATGTCCACTTATAAGACAAACACACTTAGTGCCCCCAGTGGACACAGTGTGTTCTCCTGTTTTGACATAGATGTTCCGAAAATAAAATATGTGGCCACATGTAACCATGCAGTTGGAAATGTCCTGTACCACAGCACCCTGGCTAGTACTCCACTGACCAAGACATCGTATTTGTCAAAACAATGGGCCTCATTGTGGCCACCTTATCCATCTAAAAGTAATATCCAGTGTTTGGCTTTGTACAGGGTTGTCCGTAGGGAACTGTGGCATCCACCGAGTACTCTGGTCTGTTGCCCTTGATGTCCACGAACAGGACACAGTGCTCCTGATGGTCACCCCTGCAGACTGTGTTCATGAGGGTCCTGCTATGCATCTGGGCCTCCAGGGGATGCAGCAGTGCACTGTCCTTCCCCAGGTCAAGTTTGGCATGGATTTTGTCCAGGGCCACCTCATACAGCCAGTCTGCCCTGCACCTCTTGAGTTCATCCCAGAGCACCTCCATCAGTTAGGGTTAGTTGTGGTCAGGGTGCTCCACCTTCACATGCTCTCAGATGAATCTCTCTGCCTGGGACCACTCTGGCACAGTGCATACATGGCTCTGCAGTGCCTGTCCTGCCTGCAGCTGCTGTTCCTTCTGATAATGGGTGAGGTGGTACATTCCACTGTACTTGTCCCGCTGGTGGTAGCTGTTGCTTGTATCTGTCCTGCCATGTCTGCCTGCCCTCAATTCACTGTGTTTTCTGGCTTGTGTTTGCCTGGAAGGCCCTCAGAAGGCAGTACCACTGTGACACTCCCAGCAACAATGGTGCATGCAGTCCCCACCATTGCATGTGTTGACACTTGTGTTTTGGTGTGGCCTTCACATTAGTGTTGCTCTGGTGGGGCCTGCCCTGCTGTAGTTCCTTCCCTCGCAGTAGCCACTGCACCAGCTCCATGTTGTCCATTTTAGTTGGGGGTGGCAGATGTGTAGACATGCACAGAGCTACACTCCCATTCATCAGCTTATGGTGCATCATGTGTCTTGTCGTGACTTGCTTCAGACACAGCTGATGGCTTTGTTGTTCCTCTGGAGGGCAGAAGGCACCCGTGGTGTAGGTGTCTGGTCACTGCTTCAGGTGCCCTGTGGCTACACAATTCACAGCTGTCATGCATCTGTGCTGGAATCCCTAATATCAGCCATTCCAGCATCGCCAGGGGACAGTCATGTCCTGTGTGTTTTTCTTCCGCCATCTTGACACCATGCAAAGAGAACACACTTATTAGTTCACATCCCATGGTATAGCCCCTACTTTTCATGCGCACAGCGAGACCAAGTTCTGCGACAAGACTACCATTTGCCGCAGAACTATGTGGTGGTTTGTAATTTCATGGAAGTTCTATGGCACTAACAAACTACCACATCACAGTGACAGCTTGTTATCCTGACTTCACTTTCATGGCAGTTTTTATAGCAATCAGGATGGTGGAAAGCACAGGAACACTAGTTCAAAAATAGCAGACTTATAAAATAATTTTATGCCTAAAAAGGCAAAACAAATGTCTCTCCCTTGTTGTCCTAGCCTGCTGCATAAATGACATATGCAGAGGGATCTTATGTGATAAATAAGGTATTTCTATGTGCATGCTATCTATCCCACTAATGAGGTTTCCACTGTCTATCACTTATGTATCTGTATGTGCTTTCTACACCAATCATGAGGTTCCCACTGTGTATCACTTATATATTTATATGCAATCTGTAACATACATACAAATATTTGTGTGTGTGTGTGTGTGTGTGTGTGTGTGTGTGTGTGTGTGTGTGTGGTGAGAGAGACAGAGATACTGTATATAGTGTTTGTGTGTGTGTGTGTGTGTGTGTGTGTGTATATATTTTATTTTTTATTTCCATGAACTTGCATCCTCATTCATACAGATCCCATTAGAAATGGAATAGAAGAGTTATTGTAAAACTCATTTTGATGTCAACCTGCTTTCCTGACACACTCGCGTAACACCATCAGGCCATGACATGTATGTGAATCGATTGTGAGGTAGAGCTCTCCAGACCAGCATAATGTGTCCACCATGTGACAAAACACTGCACCATACCTTTCCAGGCTGTGAAGCAATGATGTGCTCCACCAATCCTTGTGCTGCCCAGCCAGCTCCCAGAGCTAATCTCTGAACCTGAGTTGCCGGCACGGAACACAGCATGCTACCCTCTGGCAAAACAGCTGTCCCTGCACACAACATTTCTCCATAACTTTTAGGTGATTCTATCAACAATGGCAATATGTAACCAATAACCTTGGCAAAATGCGTACAGTGCAATTATTTATTTAACAGGTCTATTCTTTCAACAGGTCTACACATTATTATATTCCACTTTTCTGGGCATAATTACTATATTTTTATTAAAATGACAGTTAACTTCATTTTACCAGTTATTCATTTCAGATGGCATCTCTATACCTTAAAGGCACAAATAGTTTTGTACAAAGTGAGGTATGGACTTAACAGGTCTGTGCTATTGACAAGGTTTTGTTTAAGTTGGCCCTAGTGCAATAATGTAAGACTGAAAATTGTATTAGGTGTAGTGCAGGTTGAGCTAAATATCACCATGCCTGATGTGCAGTGCCACCATCTCTGGCAGTGGGAGCTGAGGTAGATAAGTGACTGTTCATTTCTGTTGCAGATTGCAGCCATTTCATTAGCTAACGTATGATGTTACAGCAATGACAACATCACATTCTGAGCATACAGGGGTTTAGGATATAACAAGAGGGAAAGGAACCAGATTTTATGGAAAAACAGAAATATTAATAAAAATCAACAAGAAGAGTGAATTCTGCAGCACTGCAGAAGTTCTGCTGTGGATTGCAAGTTCATGCAAAATTTTGTGGCCGCAGAATTTAGGGGCCTTGATCATACCTCTGTCTTAACACACCTACAAAGCAGCTGCCACTAGACTGGTGGATTAGCAGGACAGGGTCACAGAGTCTCATTTGCATGCATAACTGTCGAGTATGCACATGTTCTCGTGCACTATAATGCATGGTGTTGGCACACCGACCTCCCACTGGGTTCACACCCCAGGCACCTAACCATTGGACACCTATGTGTGCATGCCGATTGCAGAGCACACATTGATCCCTCTGCGCCCCTACTCTCACCCCCTACACATGGCAGTATCACTGAACCCTTCTGCAGGAACTATCCTCAATGCTCATACGTGACCTGTGTTTGGCAGGCTACTCACAAACATGTCTCCAATGCAGGCATGTGTCTGTGGTTTAGGGTTCACCCTGGGGTATACGGGCCACCACCTGTGGGGGCATTTGACTGGTACCATGTTGCAATGATGGTGATGGTACAGCTCCAGATACCTTGCTCCAAATGTCTTCCTCATCACACTGAAGATGTCTGCCCAGCAGCATGAGTCCATGGAGGCCCCATGCATGCCACACCCACATTTGAGCAGGCTAGTCAATCACAAGCATGGAACAGGGATGGGCAGTGACACTTGGTGCATACCAATGGTGTATGGCACGGTTTGAGGCATGAATCCTGAAACAACCTAATCACAGTTAAGCCCTTTCAGGATGTGACACGTGGTGGAATCCATCCCTCACACAGACAGCCAGGGACCTCATGCTGTGGTGGCTGCAGTGATAGTGATGCCATGCCCAGGAGTGGGGTGCATGAGTTGCAGAATTGATGATCCAGGCAGCCAGTATTATGCACATCCCATCCCCACACATACCCAGCATGCCCACATGGGACAGGTGCATCTGCCAATGCATCTGTAGTGTATGGCCACATGAAAGGTGCCTGCCTGGTGCCATGGTTTGGAGGGACAGAAGCATCTTCAGGATCACGAGAACAGCTGCATGGGAGACTGAGCTGGATGTCATTGTCCACCTAACGATGAATGACTTGGCTCAACATGAGATTAGAGAAGTGCAGGAGGAGTTTGTAGAGTTGGGAGGGCCTAAGGCAAGTAGCACACACAGTATCCTTCTCAGAGTTGCTGCCTGTCTATCGCAAGGATGAGGCGAGGGTACTCGCACCATGCAATTCAATGAATGGTTGAACAAATGGTGCAGAGCACAGGGTTTGGTCATTCATTGGGGACTGGGGTTCCACCTGAGAGGCTACCAGCCTATATTGGCAGGATGGTCTGCATCTGTCCAGGAAGGAACAAGTCTTCTGGGGACCGGTTTAAATGCTTCATTGGTAAGCTTTTAAAACTAGTCAAGGGGAGAGGCACTGATAAGCAGCAGGGAATTCCAGCCTCCCCTACAAAACAGGGTACTAAATGAGGTAAAGACCAAGGTAGAAAGGTCAGTACGGAGCAGGACAGGGGTAAATGGAGAAAACAAAGTCAGTGAGGACAGGGATGGTGCTACAAGAGGTAAAGTCATCCAAAACATGGACAGCAATGAGTACCAATGCTCATAGTCTGGGTAACAAGCTTCCTGAATTAGTGGCCTTGACGGAGGAGGAACATCTGGATATTGTGGCAGTCACAGAAACATGGTACACACAGAACCATGACTGGGACGTAACATACCTGGATACACTATCTACAGGAGGAAAGGGAGGGTAAAAGAGGAGGAGGTAGCTCTCTATAAAAGGGAAGGAATCAAAGCAACAGAACAAAGGGTAAACAGGAGGGAGAAACACTGTGGGTCAATTTGGAGACAAGCAACGGCACCACAATCCGCACAGGGTTGTATATGGACCCCATCTCAGGGGAGGAAATGGACAAGGAAATGATAGCAAGTATCCTCAGAATGGCAGAAAAAGGGAGATACTGCTGATGAGGGATCTGAATACGCCAGATGTTAACTGGAGTGCATTTGCAGCAGCCACTTCTAAGAGTGCAGTCATTCTAGATGACCTACAGGGGCATGCCTTAGACAACTAGTATTGGAAGCCACTCAAGAGGAGCAATCTTAGACCTGGTACTCTCAAATAGAGATGGCGAAAGGATCACAGATTTAGAAGTAGGTAGTTATCTGGGGAGTAGTGACTGTCACGAACAGTACGGTTCACAATAAACACAGCAGTAGAGTCAAACCATACAAAGGCAAAGGTACTGGACTTTAGGAGGGCTGACTTTTCCAAATGAGTGAGTGCCTAAGGAATGCACTAGCAAATGGACAGGAAGGAGTGGTGGAAGAACAATGGGGAATAATCAAACTGCCATCACAGAGGCAACAAGCCTTTGTGTGAAGCAAATAAACAAAACAAAATGATGTAAGAAACCACTATGGTTCTCAAATTAGGTGGCAGGGAAGGTTAGGAGGAAAAGAAAGCATTCAGGAAGTACAAGGAATCACAGAAGAAGCAGGACAGAGAATTGTATCAGTTAAAGCAAAGGCAGAGCAGGCAGTCAGAATAGCAAAGGCCAAAACCGAGGAAAAGATAGCCAACTCAGTTAAGAAGGGGATAAAACATTTTATAGGTACATCAGGAGCGAAGGAAGACCAAGGGAGAGATAGTGAGGCTTAAGAAAGGGTTGGGGTGGGCAGAGGGTGACCATGAAAAGGCAGAGATACTAAACAAATATTTTTGCTCAGTATTCACAAATGAAGAGGGAGGTACCTAAACCAAACAATAGAAACACTCTGGATATGGGGTTGATACCAGCCCATTCATAGAAGAAAGGTTCTGAAAGAACTCTTAAAACTGAAGGTGGACAAAGCAATGGGGTTTGATGGGATTCATCCCAGAATTCTAAAAGAACTAAGGTAGAACTAGTGACACCACTGACTACCCTATTTAACAAATCATGGGAGGATGAGGTTGGTACCTGAGGACTGGAGGAGGGCAGATGTTATTCCACTTCACAAAGTGGGGAGCAGGGCAGAAGTAGGAAACTACAGACCTGTTGGTTTAACCTCAATGATTGGGAAATTGATGGAATCACTTCTAAAGGAAAGAACTGTTGAGTACCTAGAGGCCAGAGGGCACAGGACCCAAGGCAGCATGGATTCACAGTGGGAAGGCATGCCAGACAGAATCTAATAGATTTCTTTGACTAGGTGACTAAAGTAGTAGATCAGGGAGGGGCTGTGGACATGGCCTACCTAGACTTTAGCAAGGCATTTGACACAGTCCCACACAAAAGATTAATATACAAGTTGGCCAGCCTGGGAGTGGGTCCCAAGATGATAGCCTGGGTAAAGAATTGGCTGGAGAACAGGACACAGAGGGTAATAGTAAACAGAGTCCACTCTGAAGAAAGGGGATTACTAGTGGGGTACCGTAAGGTTCAGTACTAGGACCGGTCCTCTTTAATGTCTTTATAAGTGATATTGCAGAGGCACTGGAGGAAAAGTAACGCTCTTTGCAGGCAACACAAAGATCTGCAACAGAGTTGATACATAAGGTGGGGTGGAAAGGATGAGAAGGGACTTGGCAAGGTTGAAGGAATGGTCAAATGTATGGCAGCATAGATTCAATGCTAAGAAGTTCAAAGGAATGCACCTGGGAAACAAAAACCTAGGGGAAGAGTATACAGTGGGGGTGAGATATTAACAACAACAAAATGGAAAGGGACCTGGGGATAGTCATATCAGATGACCTAAAGGTGGGCCAGCAATGTGAGAGGGCAGTAAGGAGGGCTGGGGGTTACTGGGATGCATAAGGAGAGCATCACCAGTAGAAAACAGGAAGTTGTTATCCCTCTGTACAGACAGCTGGTGAGCCCCCATCTGGAGTACTGCATACAGTTCTGGAGAACCAATCTCCCATAAAGACATAGACAGGATGGAGGCAGTCCAGAGGAGGGCAACTAAAATGGTGCAGGGACTGCACCAGAAGACATATGAAGAGAGACTTAAGGAGCTTAATATGTATAGCCTCAAGGAAAGGAGGGAGAGGGGAACATGATAGAAACTTTCAAGTACCTCAAGGAATCAACAAAGTCCAAGAGGGTAGCATCTTTCAGAAAGAGGTGTGCAAGAACAAGGGGCACAATTTGAAGATAGAGGGGATGACTCAGAGATAATGTGAGTAAGTATTTTGTCATGGAGAAGGTTGTGGATGCATATAACAGCCTTCCTGAGGAGGTTGTGGAATCAAAAACGATGGAATTCAGAATGCATGGGACAGTCATAAAGCAATTTGAGGGGTGGGGTAGGAAGAAGTAGGCTGTTGGTTAACTAGGATCTGCAGCTTATCCATTAGGTAGGGAAATGGGCAGACTGGGTGGGCCAAGTGGTCCTTGTCTGCCATTAAATTCTATGTTTCTATGAAACCTACTCCTCCTGGCCATAGAACATTGCTGTGGACAGTGCATCGTGAGGCATGGCACCCATGACTGTGGCCTGTACCAGTTACATGGCAGTGTTGCCCTGTTGGTGCTGCCACATGCATGTACGCATGGGGGATTAAGGGTGTTCCTGCCTCTGGTGTACTCTGCCATGTCCTACTTTGCATGTTATAGCACACGATACACCACACCATCCACGTGGAACCTGGAGGGACATTGGTGAATTCCATGTAGTTTGCGATGCCTCCAGCGGTATGCACCAGGCACTACACCCATTTCAAGCATGTTACCATATTCATGAATAGAGGCCACAGCTCTCATATGATTTCCATTTCCTTAGAATGTGCATAAAGTCAGTATACAATCGTAAGAGTGATCTCAGCGGTGGTATTAGCATACATTAAAATGTCCTGTAATTTCTGATTAACACATTATAATAAATTGCTCTAGATAATATATTGTATAATTGCTATTTTATACTGTAGTTTCACATGTACTGTATTTAGAGTACTGGCTGCAGTTCTGGAATCCTCACCTAAAAAGGAGAGGGACAGTGTGGAGTTGGTTCAGAGGAGGCCACCACGATGATTCAGGGGCAGCAAGATAGGTCATTGAAACATAGAACATAGACTTTGATGGCAGATAAGGACGCTTGGCCCACCCAGTCTGCACATTTCCAAAGTATTGGATAAGCTGCAGATCCTAGTTAATCAACAGCTTACTTCCTCCTACCACCCACTAAAATTGCCTTATGTCTGTCCCATGCATTCTTGATTTCCCCACTGCTTTTGACCCCACAACCTCCTCAGGAAGGCTGTTCCATGTGTCCACGACCTCTCCATTGCAAAATGCCTCATCACGTTGTCCCTGAGCCATCCCCATCTTCAAATTTTGCCCCTTGTTCTTGCACATCTTTTCTTTTTCCCCATAAAATAGTTTATTGATTTTTAGAATTAACAAAACAGTAACCAATACATAAACCATTGTAATCAATGATTGAGTACAATACTTGTCATATATCTCTAAACAATCTTCCTATGAATTAAATTACATCAAAGGGTACAGTTCACAATCTGAGGGAATACATACAATATATTTTTATTTAACTACTAAACATGGTGCGCTTTAATCCAACAGCGTTACTATGTACCATATCATATTGAACTCAGGAGTCACAGGCCCCTAATTAGAGTGCATCGGTAATTCAGCATTTAAGAAAGGGCTCCAAATAAGATTAAAGGTTTCCAACTAGTCCAGAAGTGTATAACTAATTCTTTCATCGTTTGCCACAGAGGCCATGAAGGAATACCAATCAGGTATTGTGGGCATTTGAGTGGCACCCAATTCCTCAGAATCAGGCGCTTAGCACCTAAGAATGCAGCCAATAACCAATTCAGTTGAGGTTTAGCTATACAGAGGCCTCCCAAGATGATCCCTGAGATAATGAATGAGAGGATGTATGGAATTGTAAGACTGGTTATTTTGGAGCAATAGTTAGTTATTTCTCTCAAAAGAGGGCTAAATGTGGGCATTCCATAATATATGCAAAACCTGCATGATGTTCCTGGCATCTCCAACACAGGCCATCTTCCAGGTAGCCCATACCTTCTAACCCACCCATGTATTATTCTCTAGATAGTAAACTTGCTATAATTCATTCATTCATTCCACTTAAATTTTTTCGAGCATAGGTCATTACAAACATAGAAACATAGACTTGATGGCAGATAAGGACCGCTTGGCCACCCAGTCTGCCTATTTCCTAACTATTGGATAAGCTGCAGATTCTAGTTAACCAACAGCCTAATTCCTCCTACCCCCACTAGAATTGCCTTATGTCTATCCCATGCATTCTTGAATTCCCCACTGTTTTGACCCCACTACCTCCTCAGGAAGGCATTCCATGCATCTAGCACCCACTTTGTGAAAAAATACTTCTTCACTTTACCCGAGCTGTCTCCCTCTCTATTCAAATTGTGCCCCTTGTTCTTGCATATCTCTTTTCTGAAAGATGCTACTCTCTTGGACTTTATTAATTCTCCTGAGGTACTTGAAAGTTTTATCATGTCTTCCCCTTTCCTTGAGGTGTACACAATAAGCTCCTTTAGTCTCTCTCGTTTGGCTTCTCTTGCAGACCCTGCACCATTTTAGTTGCCCTCCTCTGGACTGCCTACATCCTGTCTATGTTCTTGGAGATGGGGTCTCCAGAACTGCATGTAGTACTCCAGATAGGGTCTCATCAGCAGTCTGTACAGAGGAGAACAACTTCCTGTTTTCCTGTCCTGTGAGAAAAAGCTAATGGATCTAATAATGTACTAGTTATAAACCAAGAGGAGAAAGTTGCATGATAGAAATGATTAAGTTTCTTCAGGGATAAATAAAGTAGAAAGCAAACAATATCAACCTTCAGTGGAAACATGAAGAAGCTGGTAGGCTGAAGGTTTGAAAATGTCAGGAGGTACAGTTTTACTGAGAGATGGGTGGGCAGGTGGAACAGATTACCTAACAAGGTGGCCTCTACAAAATCAGTGGTAGGGTTCAAGTATAGCTGGGATTCACACATGGGTTTAGCATGGGGTAACAGGGAGAGGACAAAGAAGAGTGGGAGATGAGTGACCACTGCAGAGCTCAGTCTCATAAATGTGGCAGGGATTATGACCTGCCTATTCTGTCTCTGCAGACCCTCACTGGTCTCCAGTGACACTTACCCCACCTTTTATTTACCAGCATTTCCCGTGTCCATCCCATGCATGTTTGATCCCCCACACTGTTTTCCACCTCATAACCTCTGGTGCCAGGCTGTTCCAGGTGCCCACCACACTTTCAGTGAAATAGTGTTTCTTCCATCCCTTCTAAACTCCCCCCTTCCAGCTGTTGCACTTCCTCATTTGAAATGGGCTCCTCGCCTATACCCTGTTCACCCCATGAGGGTACTTGTAGCTGTCTAGCATGTATCCACTCTTCCACCTCTCCTCTAGGGTGTACATGTTGAGATCCCTCAGTCTCTCCTCTAGTAGTTTCTCATGCAACCCCTGCACCATTTTAGTTGCTCTGCTCTGTACTGCAGCTATCCTGTCTATGTCCTTTGAGATGCAGCCTCAGAACTGGACACAATATTCCAGGTGTGGTCTCACCAATGACCTGTACAGTGATAATACCACCTCCTCTTCCTGCTGGTGATACCTCCCTACTTGCACCCCAGCCGGCCTGCCCACTGCGTTGTCATACTACCCTATGACTTTGACGTTATCAGATATTATAACCCCAAAGTCCCTTTCCTGCTTAGTGACTGGCAGCCCCCCATTGTATATGTTGAGGAATGCAAAGCTGAGCAGTTCTGGCACACAGCAGACTTAAGAAGACATACATACCTGTTACAGTACACAGAACATTTAACAAGCATTTGTCAATGCCAAATGTTTCCTTGCATGAGTATATGTTGCAGGTGTATTGTGTCAGAGACATCTGATTTAAGAGTGTAATGTTGAATAAATCAAATACATAATAGTTTGACTATAAATATACAATTTATTTCCATTTGTGAGGGCAGGACTTTCATAGCTCACTCATAACTGTGACACTAGTGAGTTATGGTCCTGCCCCCACTCATGAAGATAAATTGCATATTTTGAGTATTGTCAATGTATATCCTATGCTCTACTGGCTGGTTGCATTCTGATGCAGCAAATGCAGTCACAGTGTGCTGCTTACAGAGGAACCAAGAAAATATTTTGACATGTTTTATTAGTGATTTAAGCAAGGTAGCTTGCTGGGACCAGGTTAGGAACAAGGGCAAGCTGGAGCTTAGAGATCAGGAGTCTCGATATAATGACCAGGCCATATATTGCAACTAAGTTTACAAAACATTGGGAAATAATTTGAATTAAGCATGCCTTTTTGGGGGGGGGCTGGTAATGTCACACTGATCTTGTGAGGGATCAGGGAGGGGAAAGATGCAGCCATGAGCGGAGGGAGCCTAACGAACAGCAGACAGTGGCACGTTATGGGGTCCGTTCTGGAGGATCCTGGTGTTGGGGGACTTAGAAACCGGCATACATGATGTTTCGTTAAATCCAATTAAGAAAAGGAAAAGATGATGCCTAACTTTGGCAGTTTTGCCCTGTCCTTGGTTCTGAACCTGTCAGCTGATGGTTGGACCCAAAATGCAGAAAATAGCACTGCAGCCATGGGACTACAGCACATAACCTGGGCCGGCCACCTTTATATGCAATAGTGAATAATAAAATTATTATGATGTCACAAGCAGCTATAGCAGATGAAACACCAAATGACAAAAAGGCTATTTACTGACTGACAGATTTAGATCTTGGTGACCAGGTAAGTGCCTAGGCACAGAATTGTCTATATTCAAAAGAAAGTCCTGCAATAATACAGACTCACCAGCACGAAGAAAAGCATTTCAAGTGGTGCTGCCAACTTCCCGAGACTGCACACAGTGAGAGTGGTAACCCCCTGAGAGTGTGATGCGGCACTGCCCAGCGTGATGAAGTGCTCTATGTTTGGAAAATATCCTCGCATGGTGTAACATGCCGGCTGCTATTTTTGCAAAGTTATGCCAAACTTCTAATGTTTGTGTTCATCAAAACCTTGTGGATTAAACTTGTCATAAATACCACACAGCATGCTATTCCATAAGAGGAAATTATCTGTACATAAAGCCCTGCATTATGATAAGCATAGCCCTGTAACACTCTTCCCTGGGTTACTATCTGTGCACAACATTACAGGGCAGCAGGTTTTCTACCTATGCCTCTGCAGTTAACTTTTTTAAGGTACTGGGAGGATATTTACCATTATTGGTGGGGGTCTGGTCCATGCCCTCATTATCAGGAGAGGAATTCCTGAGCTTCTGGGTTTGGGGCTCATAGTGTGGGTCTTTGGGGAGTTAAAGCCAGGAAAGGGAGAAACAAGAATCCGACTGACTCCTAACTGGGAAGCTCTTCTGTCTGTCCCAACTCCAATTTGACTTTCCACCATTGCACAGCAACATTACCCAGAATTAATTTAATTAACTCACCACCATCCGACTTGCACTGTTTGAGAGTTTTGGGGAGCTCTGCCTTGGGATGAAATCTTCTGACAGCTGCAAGTGGTAGTGGTTAGATTCCTTCTGACCATCTCTGATTGACTGTTGACCTCTTCAGTGTCTGTCCAGGTTAAAAAGTGTAAGGAAGAGGCTAGTAGTGTAGTCAGGTCAGTTTCAAAGTGTCCTCACCCTGCCATGTCACTGACTGCCTAACGATGTGGTGATATTGGAAATACATTGCCAGCCAATGATATCAGTAGCCGTAGCCTACTCCAGCGACCTGTATACGTATCAGTGGTAACATGAGATAGGTTGGGTAGTTTTTTGGGGTGGGTGGGAGAGAAAGTCTGAAAAAGAAAAGAACCAGTCTTGTGACTTTAATTTGTTGTTGCCATGGAATCAGGTATGCTGCAGTGTTGGGGGTGGGGGGGGTGGGGCTGGGCAGCAGTACTGTGGGCGCAGCATGGCGGGACTCTGAGATGGTGCAAGTCAGATGGTGGTGAGTTAATTAAATTAATTCTGGGTAATGCTGCTGTGCAAGGGTGGAAAGCAGAAAATGGAGGTGGCACAGATGGGAGGGCTTGTCAGTCAGTATTTGGACAGACCGGTGAGAGAGAAAAAACAGCAAACTGTCTCCCAGCGTCTTTACATACAAATATCTACATGTTCAAAAGTGTATTTTACAGATAGGTTGTTGGGGTTATTGGTTGCAAAGCACACTGAGAGAGGGGCGGGAGGGTTTAACAGGATGCTGCGATTGGAAACAGGAGGTGCAGGCTGACGGCAGGGTGCTGGGATGGAGAATGGAGGGCAGGGGTGGACAGCACACAGGAGGACATTAGCGCATTGCACCTCGGCTTTAGCACTTCCATGCACAGATGTACATAAAGCTGTGCAGCTGCTTGTCAGCCAGCTTTATGGCTATGCAAATGAAAGGATGAAGCGCCCTCTCATTGGAGTGTTTTATTTCTTTCAACTGGAGACAGTTTCCAGGTGTGGAACTCTTAACTAGTATCACAGTCTGGCTGCATGGTCATTAGTCTGTCAGGGACAACCCACTGTAGATTGCTCTCAGTCAGCAGTTCTGTGACACATCTCTGAAATGCTATTCTGTCACAAGATGTTTCTTGCGCACATGCAAGGAAACATAAAATGAACAAACCTGATTGGATAACAATGATATGATTCTTAATGTTTTTTTCCATTAGATCATTTTTTTGAATACGTAAAACAAGGAACGTTGTTATACTGTTTGGAATGCATCAGTTAGATAAATATTTTTTTAACTGCTATTAACAAAGAGTGCCATATTAGTTACTTGAAACATCCACCCACGTTCTGATGCTCTTTAGTTTCAAGTGCATGCAATGAAGGTTTTATGCACCTAGCGGGGCCATTCTCTGGTCTGGAACAAATGTCCTATGAAACAGCTGAACAAATTAAGAGAACAATCGTGTTTTGCTTTTTAAAGTTTATGGTCTTTTCTCCAGTTGTAAGACACACAAAACATTTTTATTTATTTCAAAGTATTGAAAACATACTTACAATTTTCAGTCAACCTGACTATGAAGGTTGTTTCCTTTAGGCTATATTCTACAGCAAGTGGCTTGTATAAATATAAATAGTGACACATTGCACAAGGTCCCTGACTTGCAGCAACCAGATACACTAAATAAAAATTGCATTACAATACTGTTTTGTGATACCCTGTATGAGCAAAGCTATACAAATGTATGGAATAAAAACTGGATATGCAATGTGTTAGCCTGTAGGTCTTCTGTGCCGAGGAAATATTAATGGCATTTTAATCACAAATATACAGTAGCCCTGAAGTGCAAAACACAAACTGAGAAAGTAAAATACACTCTAGTAAGTAAAACAGCCAAAATGAAATGCAAACAAAAAAGCAAATGTGAAGTGTGATGCCACAAAATAATGTAACAAAGCAAAATGAATGTGAAGTGCAACCAAAGAAATGACAAAAAATGAAATACAAATTAAAATAATAATGTGCATCTAAAATGGTGCAGTTGAAAAATATAGTAGCACAACTAAACAGTGATTGCAAACAAAATGAAAATAGCACAACTAAAAGTGATTGCAAATAAAAAGCTTTCCTGTTGTCCATTGACAACCTCCACCCTACCCATCACTTGCCAAGGACTCCCTAGGGTCGGAGGCAGTCTGTTCCTGTCCCAAGAAAATCATTTACTGGTGCCTAGTGGCACCCCCTCCTCCACTCAACTTAGTGGCACAAAATTCTTGGTTCCCAGAGGCATCATCACACAAATCTCCATCCTGTATTAATCATTCACTTCATGTCCAGTAGCACCACTTCCCTCTTCCTAGGCTCTACTAAGCATTCACTGGAGTCCTATGACTCTTCCCTCACCCTGTTCCATACTATAACGCACCCTGGTGTCTGGTGGCAGTCCCTCCCTCATCCAATCCTGAGTCAAATAGTCCCTGGTGTGTGGTGACACTGCCTTCACTCACTCTATACACTGCCAAGCATTCTGTGGTTTCTAATGACACCACCTTCCTCTACCTATCCTGCACCAAGAACTCCTGATGTTCAGTGGCACCCCTTCCTTACTCTTCCTCATGCCATGAACTCTCTGGTGCTTGGTGGCACCTCCTCCTTCACCCCATCCAGTGTTAAGCACTCTCTGGTATCCAGTGGTACCCCTTCCCATGCTAAACATTCTCTGGGGTTCAGTGGCACCCCACCTCATTCCATTTACTCCTTGCTATCCAGTAGCACCCCTATCTTCCCCATCACATGCCAATCCTCCTTGGCATTCACTGCCCCATGCCAAACACTAAAGGTATGCAGTAACTCTCCCATAGTCTCTTGTTGCCATGCCAAGTGGTTTCTAATATCTGGTGGCATCCTCCCTCAAACCATCCTATGTCAAACATAGTCTAACATTATGTTGAATGTCCTTCACTCACCCCAAGTACATCCAGTACCCTCACATTATTCCACAAGCACTGCTTGGTATCCAATAACCCCCACCCTCTTACATACAATATACTGGCAGAACCAAACAACTCTTTTCAAATATGATATTCAAAACTATTAGCATTTGGTTATGCAGGTAAAACATACCAAATACCAGCAGAAGAAGGCTCAAATGGTTTATCAGGTCTGCTCTTTGTGGCACTCATACACTCTTGTTACATGCTGTTCCAACACCATTTATTCTAATCTTCCCTTGATGTTAGCTTATACTTTTAAAATGTCCAACTGTTTTGTGATTGTACACCTCTCTGGGTGAGTGCATTCTACCCTGTCTTCTCTATCTGTGAAAAAGTGTTTTCTGGCCTCCTTCTTGTACCACTTCCCCACAACTATAGCTGTACCTGCTGGTGGTCTTATTTTGCACTGGTACTAATAAGATCCCCATGGTCGACCTTGTTTGCACTTTTGAGGTATTTGATTATCTCAGTCATATCCCACCCCATCTCATCTCAATTGAGTACAATGAGTACATGTTCAAGTTTACTAATCTCTCTCTGTTCATATGGGATGCCTCTTTGTACCTGGATCATCTCTGTAGACCTTGTCTACGACACCTCAAGATAACTTAAATATCCTTCCTGAGGTAGAGTTTCCAGTACTGCACAAAATACTCCAGACATGGCTGTGTCGTGGATCTGTATAGAGGCAGACTGACCTTCTTTCCCTTGCTGGTAAACCCCTCAAAATGCAGCCAAGCATCCTGTTTGCTTTCACCACTACCTTTTGCATTGCAATGAAGATTTTAGGTTGTTTGTGATTGCTATTCCCAGGTCATTTCTTGCAACCTCAGTGCATAACCTTACATTTTTTCCATTGATCCTCAATTGCCTGATTTCAGACCACTTCTCCACCCTCACGAAATCCTCTCTTAGGTCTCTGAAGCCTTCCTCTAAGTCCACCATCCCACAGAGCATGGTGTCATCGGGAAGAGATGTACTGCTCTTGATGCTGTCCACAGTGTTGTTAATGAATACATTAAATAGGCCCAGACCAAGCACTGACTCCTGTGGAACCCCCGGTAACTGTTCTCATCCCTAGTGCCCCCCCACCACCTATTGAGTTCTCCCCGTAGTCAGTTTGCCACTCACCTGGTCAATTTCTCCCCTGCCCTCTTATCAGACAGTTTTTGACCAGTCTCTTATGGGGACTAAGTCAAATGCCTTACTGAAACCCAGGTACAGTATATCTACTACTTGGCCCCAATCCACTGCCGTAGTTATACAATCGAAGAAACTGATCAGATTTTTGGGGCAAGACTCCCTGCTATAAACCCATGCTGCCTGTCATGTTGTAGCCCATTGCCTCAAGAAGCTCAACCAACCTTTTATTTGGAGTGGTTTGCATCAGCTTGCCAACAATTGAGTCAAGCTGACTGGTCCATAGTTTCCGGCTCATCCCTTAGCCCGTGCTTGTGCAGGGGTACCAGATCAACTGTCCTCCACTCATGCCACATCACACTTGTGTCCAAAGAGCAGTTGAACCTAGCCAGGTGTGCTACAAAACTGTCGCCAGCTCTCTCAGCACTCTCTGATGCATGCCATCTGGCCCTGGGGACTTGTCCTTCTTAAGAACTTTGACCCCTTTGAGCACCTGGTCCTCTTTAGTTGACTCCTTACTCATCCTCACTTCCTCCCATCTCTATCTTCTCCTATGGAACTGATCCATCCTTCTCCTTTGTGAAGACTGAGCAAAGTATTAATTTAATACTTACACCTTTTCTCTATTGTACTCCACCCTCCGCCTGTTTCTTTAGCTTCACTATGCCTTTCTTTGTTAATATGTTCTCTGAGATGTATTGAAAGAAGGTCAGATCACCTTTCTTGACTTCCTTAGATATCCAAAGTGCCATGGCCTGCATTAGCGCCGCTAGTTGACTTTTACTTCTCTATGTATCAATCCTGTCTTCTTTCCTCTTCCTGTATTTTCTGAATGAAGCCCTTTTCCCCTCAGAGCTTTGCCCACCTCCTCCATAAACCACAGTGACTTCCTTGTCCTATTCATGTTTCCCTTCTGTCTAAGGCAGGTTGCAGTGACAGCCTGGACACCCTTCAGATCAAGGACCACTTTTCTTCTACTCCCATCTCTGTCCCAAGTGTTGTGACTCCTGCAATATTGCCCTGTGTGCGTGCAAAATCTGCCTTCTTAAAGTCAAGAACATGTGTTTTTTGTGTCAAACAGTTGGGTAACATAGGTAATGTAGGTAAATCCAGAGCAGAGTAGACATTTGTCCATTTTGCTTGCCTATTATTTAAAAATACCCTTTGATATTATTATTGAGCCAATAATTGTCACATTTCCTTTAAAATCATTCATATTCCCACATCCAACCACCTCATCTGGGAGTGAGTTCATATTGCAACCACCATCTGGTTGTACCAAAACCCTTTACATGAGTGGTACACTTCCCTTTATTTGTAAAATGTTGTGATCTAGTATTGTATGTTACAGTTTTCATCTCTAGACCTAATATTTCCCATTGATCATGATTTGTCAGGGTCTGAAATAGCAGGCACATATCACCCGTAGTCTCCTGTACTCAAGGTAAACATCTCCCCAATCTATTCTCATATTCAAGCCCCTTTGCTTCTCTGATCATCCTGGTGGCCCTTCTCTGCACCCCTCCAGCATTCTAGTTTCTTTCCTTGTGCGTGGTGCCCAAAACTGAGCACAGTACTCCAAATGAGGCCTGACAAGCGCTCTGTATACAACAGCCAAACCACTTTCCCTCTCTGGATGATATGTGTCTAATTATGCTGGTTAATATTCCATTTGCTTTTCTGGATATTACATGACAATGTTTTTACAGAATAGATAATCCGTAACCATTATGCCCAGGTCTCTTTCCTCAGTTACCACTCTCAGACTTCTTCCCTTTAATTTGTACTCTGCTCTTTGTTTTCCTGCGTGCATTACCACACACTTATCTATGTTGAACTCTACCCTAGTTCTATGGGTCTGCTTTTCTAACTCAGCCCAAATCCATCTGAAACCATGCTGACAGGTTATCACTCCCTACCAGGGGCCCAGCAACTCAGATGCTTCTGACATGATCTCTGTTAGTCAGCACTCGGTCCAGAATGGCCTGATCTCTTATGTGGGTCAAAAACCCATCCTGGACCACATCTACTGTAGGGTTGCTTGGAAGGGAACATTGTTTAACCATGGATAGCACACTAAGCCAAAGCTTGTTTCCAGATGCAACCTGGGAGCACAACCAAGTTAAATGACTTGCTCAAGATCACACAGTATATACCTAGGTGGCTGTGGGATTCAAACCCAGGTCTCCAGATATGCAGCTCAGAGCCTTAACCCACTGCGCTATACTGCATCCTGCTTGGCTCCTACTGCTGTTACTGCTGGCCCTGTGGGATGCTTTACTCCACATTGGGAATGTTAAAGTCCCCCACTAGTACCACTTCCCTACCTCCTCAGCCTATGTTGCTGTTCTACCTCAAACATAAACCTCTTACACACAGGCCAGTTGTCAAACATGTCATTACATTCAGTCATACAAAATAATACCATGCAAATGACACTTCTCTCTAGCATAGGCCAGAAGTGCCAGATACCAGTGTTTTCTTTTCTTGTATTGCAGAAAGTCTGAGGCAAAGTCTACACTCCCTTGAAGACTCACTGAATGCCCAGTAACTCACTGACTGGTCTACTCAGTTACTTGACCCACACACTCAGTCACTGAGCTTCCCACTCATTCAGTCACAGACTAACCCAACAACTAACTAACTAACTCACTCACTCACTCCACTCCACTCCTCCTTACTCACTCACTCACTCACTCACTATTCCACTCAGTCACAGACTGACCTGCTCCACACACACATTGACTGACTGACTGACTCACTCACTCTTCCGCTGGGTTAGTCACAGACTGACCTGCTCACACACACCGTCACTGACTGACCCACTCAATCAGTCACTGACATCTATCTCTCTCTCTCTCACTCACTCACTCACTCACTCACTCGTCGACCTACTCATGCACTGACACACTTATTCACTGACTGACTCACTTTCTTGATCATGCAGTCAGTCTCCTTCCTTCTCTCAGTAATAGCTCAGGCACGGATGTGACCATAATACCACACTGAACCATGGTCAGAAATGGTTGGACATGCTTTGACTGTGGTTGCTGACCATAGTAGTAAGCTGTTGCCAGCTTAGCTTGGTCAGAGCATGGTCCACCGTGGTCATCACAGGATGTTATTTAACCATGATTGACTATACTGATATCACTTCTACTGTCTTGCTATCTGTCAACTGGAAATGCAGCAAATAAGAAGCTGTAAAAAGCAAGCGATGACATGCTTTGCTTGCCTGCATTGGAGGTCAGTACATTCAAGTACATTACAAGAGTGTCCACGTTTTGGTGAAGAAAGGTTTAGAGGTATCTCCTCCTATAAATTAAATTTGCTTGCCCCTCCCCCATATTAAAGCATTCACTCCAACTTTCCATTTTAAATATACTCTTCCCACCTCCCTCCACTACATTTTAAATATACAGCTCCCATCTTTTTATGTTTGCATGCCAAAACACAAAGAGTCATATGAAAACAATAACAACAAATTTCAATAAAGCAAACTATGATGTAGTAAATGAACTAAGGACATGGGACTGGCGAAAGCAGTCGAGGATAAAAGTGTGGATCAAATATGGATCTTATTCAAGAACAAACTCATTGATTTGGAAGACAAATACACAGCAAACAAGAGTCTATATAATAAGGAGGGAAAAATACCCATGTTGTGTACCAAAAGGTGTCAAAACAAATTGACAAGAAAAATTGACATATAAGGCAACAAAAAACCCAGTAATTACTACAATGTAGCAAAATACAAACTAGAGTTAAAAAATCAAAGATACAATTAGAATGGAAAGAAAAAAATTTAATTTAGAATTTCTCATACCAATGACAATACCAAAACATTCTATGCCTATGTCAACAATAAGCAGAGCAGCTGTGACAATAGAACCAATAAATGAAAATAAACAGGAAATCAAAAACCCAGTTAGAAATGACAAATTTATTTAATAAATACTTCTGCTCAGTGTTTAATAAAGATTCAACAGTGGGAGAGAAACTATTTTATCCAAGTCATACCTGAACCAACATGATTCCTTCAGCACTGGAGAGGTTTTTAAATTATTGTCTCAACTCGAGCCGAACAAGTCTGCTAGTCCAGATAAGTTGCACTCAAGACTGCTAACAGAACTGGAAGATCACATTGTTGGACCCTTAACAAAATACACAATACATCTTTTAACACTGGCAAGGTCCCTAGAGACTGGACAGTAGCCACTGTGGTGCCCATCTGTAAGAAGAGGATAGGTCTAAAAATCAAACTATACACCCATGAGTTCGACAATGATTCTTAGCAAAGTAATGTAGAGTCTGGTAAAATCTAAATTAGAAAATGATCTCTTACAAAACAGTTTTGTAGACAGTACACAACATAGATTATAAAAATAGGTTGTGTACTACTAATCTATTATATTTCTACGAAAAAACAAACAAAAGTATAATAATAACTCACCAATGCTTTTGAAAAGGCCTTTGATAAAATCCCACATAATCTATCAGTAAGTAGAATGAAGAATCTCAATCCAGGTACAAACTTGGTTATGTGATTGCACACAGCGGGTCAAGACAAAGGAATTTTATCAGAGGAGGGTAGCGTGACTAGTGGAGTGTTGTAGGGATTGGTGCTGGGTCCTGCTGTCTTTTCAGTATTCGTAAGTGACCTACATGGGGCCTAGACAGCTGGATTGTAAAGTTTGCAGAGTATATCAAACTAGGAAGCCCCATAAATACGCCAGAAAATAGGAACAAAACTAGTAATTGACCAAAAAACTAAAATGATGAGCTATAAACAACAAAATGTTATTTAATTTAGAGAATTGTATCACAATACACCAATGACATTATCATCAATGACATAAGTACTGGTATAAATAACAACATTATAAAAATGGCAGAATCAGAAAAAGACCTCAGAGTATTAATAAATAAAGACCTGGGGTGCAATTACATAAAGGTTGGTGCAAGCTACGCGAATGCAGCTTGTGCCGACCACTAGTGCACCAGGGACCCTGTGCCAATGCACTAGTGGGTAGGGTCCTGGTGCAAAGTTCCATGGCTTGCGGCAACCCTGGCACTGTTAAATGACAGCACACCTTTGAAGGTGTGCCACAAGCCACAGGGCAGCTGCAGGCAATAGCACCATGGACAGCAGTCCTGGTGGCTGTCGGCCCCCAGCCCCGATCCCTGTTATTGAAAAGAAAATAAGCCCTGGTGGCTAACAATCCCCCATCCTTGATCCCTGGTAAAATTAAAAATTAAAATCCTGGTGGCTAGCGGTCCCCCAGCCCCAATCCCTGGTAATATTAAAATTAAAGTCCCTGGTGGCTGTAATCCTTCCCTGCTCTGATCCCTGTTCAAGAATAAATCCAGTGTCCCTGGTGGTCTAGTGCCCCTCCTGAGCCCTGACTGCCTTTTATTAAAAAAATAATGTCTCTTGTGGTCTAGTGGACCTACCCCCCACCCGCTCCCATCCCATCTCCACAGCTGGCACTCAGCACAGCCTCCGCTCTTCCACTACGGCCAGGTGCCGACTGAGCTGTCCAGGAGCATACTTATACAGTACTGTATACAATTCACTCTTTGAGAGCTCAGTCGGAACCTGGCTGTGTGGTGAGAAACAGAGGGACTGTGTCGGGCGCTGGCTCTGGATGGGACCATGTAACAGCGTGCTGGGGCTCTGCCTGCCAGGGTGGAGGGAGGTCCACTAGATCATCAAGATGAATAAATGGGGCTCATGGGGCTGCTAGACAACCAGGGACGTTGGATTTATTCATGAATGTTGATTGAGGGTGATGAGGGATTGTTAGCCACCAGTGAGTTTAATTTTTAATATTGCACTGGGGATCAGGGCTGGGGGGATGCAGTATATTGGTGGGGTGGGTTCTCCACCCTCCAGAGGAGCATTCTAAGTACCCTTAGACCAGCTGTGGCTGGTCTAATGTACTAGAAATTTGCCATCTTGGAGGGCTTTGTAATTCTGATTTATGCGATATGGCAGCCTGCATCTGCCGCAAGGCCTAGTGCCATGCCACAGCACATTTTGTGGCACAGAGTTGGTGCAAGTCCCCTTTGGCACAGGCACTCATGTGTTTGATACAGGCTGCCTTTGTGAATTGCTCCGGGGCATATTTTGGTGCAAGCTGCACTGCGCCATTCCTTGTGGCGCAAACAGCTGCTGCACCATTATGGAGAACTTCATGAACTGGGCCTCTGAAGTTCAGCGAACATTGCACAGAACTGATTGAAACATCCAATAGAATATTAAACTGTATTAAAAAGCCTTTGTGAGTAGAAATGAACATTGCTTTATCCCTCTGTACAAATCATGTGTCAGAGCGCACCTGGACTACTGTTCACAGTTGTGGCGCCCTCATTTAAAATAAGAGATAAATAATACTGAGGGCCGATTCCAAGATGCATGGTGCAACTCAGCTGGTGTATATGAGTTTAGCATCATGCGGCACTATACCGGGGACCCTGTGCCTTATTCCATGACAGGTATAGTCCCGGCACCTACATTCTTTGACTTGTGGCATCGTAGGCTAGTGCCACAAGCATGGTGCAATGGCCCTGCATGCCAAAAGTTGCAGCTGGCTGTGAACTTCCCTCAGTAGCCCCCTGCCCTGCTGCATGCACCAGGGGCATGGGGACTGGCTAGGTGGCACTGGTGTATGGGGGCACATTGCCCAATGGACCCAGGGTCCCCAACATTTGGTGGGATGGGGGCATGGGGAACATAGCAGTATATTCACTGCAGCACTGCTGAGTGGGCATCCATTGATTGGCACCAACGGATGCCCCTTAGACCATCTTCATGATGGTCTAACTCTGCAATGCTAATGCAGCTCCTGGAATGGTGTAAAGTGGGTTACGGCAGCCACCCTATTGGAATAGGGTGCAGTTGCTGCTGTAACCCATCCTTCACCATGTCATTGCAGGCACAATGGGTGGCATAACCCACATTTGGTGCAACCCGCATACAGCATGGCACAAGGTGCCTTTTGGAATAACAAACAGTGTAATGCATGGCACAAGTCACAAATTATGCCATGGGGTTTGGCGTATCTTGCTTGCACCATGTAGCCTATCTTGGAACTGGGTCCGAGAAGGTTCAACATAGGGTAACTAAAATAATCTCAGGACTACAACATAATCCATATGAAGAAAAGTTAGTTCACTTGGGATTATATAGTTTGGAAAGAAGGTGCACAAGAGGGGACCTACTGCAGATATATAAAATAATGAATGACAGTGATCTAAGGTTACAGATGGGTACTTAATAAACATCAGACCAAAACATTTGGCTTATGATCATGTAACCAACAAATTAAATTAGAAAATGCAACAAAAATGAAAGAATGAAGTCATTTACACAAAGAGCAGGTAGGTTATGGGTAGCATACCACAAACAATAATACAAAATGAAACCTTAACAATATTCAAAAACAAGTTAGACAAATACATTCTGTGGCATGGAGTACAGCTAACTGCTGATGCGGGAGACAGACTCGATGGGTAAACAGCCTTCTTCTGTGTCTTATGAGTATAATACTGCTGTCATGACAGGGAGTTGAGACAGTGAAGAACATGAAAGACAAACATTCCATAGTATTTATTATTGCGTTATATAGTTGATTGGAACTGTGCCACAGGGACATCTTAGGACTAGCTTTGCCACTGAAAGTTCTCACCCACTTGCTCTTCTATGGTAAACTTCTGGGCTGGTGTTCAAATAATTTTCAGTTGTCCGGTGACATTCCTAGGTAGCCCATTGTCTTCTACTCCCCATAGCCTAAGTGCTACCTGGCATCCAGTGGGCCTCCCTCTCCTAGTTCCAGATCCCTCACAGTGTGCTCTGCCAAATGTATAGAGCCTCCTTCTTGCCTCCTTGCTAGCTCTCGCTCAACAGTTTGCAGCTCTGCGACACCATCACTTGCCTAAACCTTTTGTTATTAAAACCTGTACTGTATACTAATTTCAAGTGTTGAGGTGTGTTTGCTTTGGGGAGCAGGTCGCAATCAGCGATCAGAGCAGAGGAGGACTCACCATGATCGGTGGTGAGTGAGGGAGCTGAGCAGGTATGTCGGCAGCAGAGGAGGGCTCACTGCAATGGTGGTGAGAGAGAGGAGCACAGCCACGACTGGAGGGTGCCAATTAGCTTGGCCGTGAGCTGAGGGGCCAGCGAATCATGCAGTGTGGTACCAAGCGCGGTCTGGCTTTAAAAGCCAGCCAGCCTGGCAGAGCTAAGGAGAGCTGTTTTTCTTGCTTGCCCTCCGACTCCGACCTCTATTAAATACAGATGGCAGGAGGAGCCAGACACACAGTGAGGACTGTCTTAGGCTAGAGAGGTAGAGGAGTAGCCACTGGATCGGAAAGGCGGCTGACTGGTGGGAGCCTCGCTGGGGAAGGACCTGTAACTGCTACTGTTTCTGCTTGCACAGGGCTGATCTAGGAAACCATCACGAAGGAACTGGAATTACGGATCTTGGATGTTTGGACTCTGCATATCTGAGGTGGACATAGGAAGTGGGTTGAGCACACTTAAGCTCAGGGACTTGGACTTCAAATTGGTGACTATGGATTATTAATACTTCTTTAACTTGGTGACTGGAATTGGGAAATACATGTTGCCATTGGTTGGGATGGGGAAGGGAAGGATCTGGAGCCAAATATACAGTGGGTATGTTTTGAGACTATACTGGCTACTGTGATTGGGTCAGGTTTGGGACTATACTGTGCTACTGTGATTGGGTCAGGTACTATTCTGTTGGGGTACTGTGTTGTCAGCCATTAGGGTTGATAGATTGGGTTATTGCCTTTAGGATAAGCTTTCACAGTGATAGGGTTAGGTACTGTTCTGCACTGTGTTGTTGCCTTTAGGGTTGACAGAGGTGGGGAGATATTGCCTTTAGGTTAAACTTTTCGCAGTGCTGCTGGTTTCACAGAGCTGCCGGTTAAAGTGTTAAAGGGCAGCTGGTTAAGAGGCTGATATTGGCATATCTAAACCGGAGAATGGGTGCCACAAAAACAAACAGAGAGAAATGGGAGAGCAGCAAAACAGGAGGGCGGTACAGGAGAGGGTTCTTTGGGAGAGTGGTAGGGTGCAGCAAATGTGGAGTGGCCATAATTATAAATTGGGCTTGGATGATGGGAGGATGTATGATGTGTAAGCAGCACACAGCTGAGGAGGAAGTGGCGAGACTCAGGTGAGTGTTAAACAAGGGAGAGGCGATGGGGGGCTAGAGCAGCAGGGATGGTGGGGGTAGTGCAGCAGGGATGGTACCAGTCAGGGAGGAAACTGGGAGGCCCTCTGGAGGATCGGATATGGGTTCGTGAAGGCAAGGGTATGGGGTGGGGGGATGGGAGAGAAATTCAGAGGGGTATCTCAGCAGCGGTACACAATAGTAGTAAGTACAGAGGTGGAATGACACCGATCCAGGAGAAAAGTGGTCAGCGGGGATCTGAAGGAGTGGAAGACAATAGGCTCTGGAATTGACAGGCGAGATGCTCAAATCTCAGGGCCATACCAGCATAGAAAATGTGAGCATGGAGGTGGAACTAAAGAACAGCTTTGCCCCCTTGGTGTGCTAGTCGAGGACCTTGGGAGGAAATGACTGAGGAGGAGCCATCAGAGGACCTTGGGAGGAATGTGACCAGGAGGAGCCATCAATGGCTGGAGTGGGAGCAGGAGCAGTTAGTTGATAATGAAAGGTGTGATCTTGAGTGCAGGGGAACTGGCTGGGGTGAGGGCTAGACCAATTGGGGACACCAGTGGGAGACACAAGAGGACCAGAGGCACGGGACAAGAAGCAGGAAGGATGCATTGGCAGAGCTGAGGGCAAACTCCTTGCAGGCCTCAAACCAACATGGGGTATCCAGCAGGAAAGGAGGCGGTAGTAAGTAGTCAGGTGATGTGTCAGGCAGAGTGCTAGAAGGAGATCTGCAGACAGGGCAGGTGGTGAGGAGGAGGACTTCCTCAAAGGGGATCTGAGTGTTCAGAATTTTCTGCAATATGGGGTAAAACAGGAACAGAATGAGAGGAGATCAAATGAGGGCTGTTGGAGGTTGGCGAATGCTCACACAGGGATGCAGGCGAGGATGCAGGGCCACAGGAAATCAAGAGACAGTAAAGGGAAGAAGGGTATGGGGGGTCTGTGGGAAGGCAGATGAGAGAGGGTGAAGGGGAAAAATGTTGGGTGAGGAAAACATCAGGACAGGTTGGATGATGGAAGAATATGCTGGCGAGGCCAAAACCAAGACAGGTTAGAGGGAGGATAGGGAGGCCAAGGAAGCTGGGCCCCAGGACATAAACTTGGAGGTCTGAGGGGCACTAGGGTGGCACTCTTGGTGGACTCAATAATCAAGGGACTCAGATGGGAGAGAAATAGAGTGAAAGACAATGCAGTATTGGTGCATTGTATGCCAGGGATGACAACGCTGGAGATGAGGCACCATATTCCTTCTTGGGGCAAGCAGCAAGATGAGAGGACACATCTGGTGTTTCACCTGGGCACAAACGACTTGGAGGAAACAGTCAAATGGAGGTACCAGCAAGATTCGAGAGCTTGCCAGTTTCTGTAAAATCGTCATTTCCTTCCATTTCCTTCTCAGAGGTGCTGCAGTACCAAGGGTGACACACCCAGGAAAGGAAAAATAGGGATTTCAATAAATGGCTACAGGGTGGTGCAGTTGGATGGGGTTGAATGGATAGGCGACTGGGGCTCCACGTGGGAAGAGGAGGGCTGTGTGCCCCAGGCAGGCTCCACCTGAGCTCTGCATGGGCAGCTGTACTAAAGAAAAAACTTGAGGACTTTATAGTACGGAGATCAATTTAAACTAAGCGGGGGCGGATGCTGACAGAGCCATCCTTAAGGGAGGAAGAATGGAGGCTGTCTACCTACCCTCCCGTGATGAGGGCAGTCATAGAGGAAACAGCAGCAAGGAGGGGTTGGATAGTGAAGAGGCGATGGGGCTAGATGGTGGGTTTTGCTTGCAAATGCCAGGAGCATAGGGAATAAACTGGGTGAGCTGGAAGCCACCATGGTGGAGGAGGATCTTGACATCGTAGCAGTGTGCAAGACATGGTGGAATGAGCACCATGCATGGGAGACAGTGATTCCAGGGTATAGATTGTTCAGAAAAGATTGGGAGGAAAAAGGGGAGGGTGGGGCCATGGAAAGGCGGGGGATGGAGATAATATGGGTCACCCTAGATAGGAGGAAAGGGAAAATCTATGTGGGGTTGTTTACAGACCTCCTATGCAAGAGAAGAAAGGGATAGACACTTTGTAGAATCAGTAGCGAAAATGGTGCAGAGGGAAATTTTGCTAGTGGGGCACCTGAATCTCCCTGACATTGACTGTGAGGCCCAGACAGCAGTCTCATCAGGAGCAGGGGCATCTTAGAGGCTATACAGGGCATGTTCTGCAGCAGTGAGTCACTGAACCCACTAGGAGTGGGAACCTGTTGACGTAGTCTCACAAATGGGGACAGTGTGGAGGAGGTGGTGGTGGGGGGGTGCCTGGGTACCAGTGGCCACAGGCTATCAGGTTCAGGGTGAGGCGGGAAGGAGAGAAATAGGACCAAAACCAGGGTAGTGGATTTTAGGAAGGCTGACTTTAGCAAAATGAGGAGGTAGTCAGAGAAGAAATGCCGAAAATGAGGACTACGCAGGGGTGGAGAAATTATGAGCAGCAATTAAGGAGGGTACAAAACCATGGACACATGTATTAGAAGGATAAGTAAGAACAGAAGATCTCTAGGTTCACTAGGGAGGTGGCAGAGGGGTCAGGGAGAAAACCAGGGCCTTCATGAGGGTATAGGATGACAAAAAGGCTGAGGACAGGAGTCCTATAGGATTAAGAGGAGGAGGAGCACAAAAGATAAGGAGGGCGAGGAGGACACTGAGAGAGGATAGCCAAGAAGGCAAGGAGGAAGGATAAAACCTTCTTTAGGTACATGGGTGACAGAAGGAGGGCACAGCAAGGAATAAATAAGGTTAAGGGGAAAAAGTGAAACAATACTGGAAGGGGATTATGAAAAAGTGGAGACTTTAAGTAATTACTTTGGGTCAGTCTTCACGAAGAGGGATGAAGGCAGAGGGCCAGAATTGGAAGGAAGGAGAAATTCATAGGCAGTTGGATTCAATGGTACATAGATACATAGATACATAGACAGTGTCGGCAGATAAGGGCCTATGGCCCGCAATCTGCCATTTGTGCGCCTATAAGTTCAGTTTGTTTTCCTAGAAGTCTGTGCCTTACCCCTGACCTCCAGAATTCCTTTATGTCTATCCATGCATTCTTAAATCCCGTGATTGTTTCAGCCCCCACCACTTCCTCTGGCAGGGTGTTCACTTGTCCACCACCGTTCTGTGAAGAAATTCACAGCTGACAGTGTAAAGGAAGAACTGGGCAAGACTCAGGGGTAAACAAGGCAGTGGAGCCCAATGGTATGCACCCAAGTGTACTCAACGAGCTGAGAGAGAAGCTGGCGCCACATCTGGCGAGGCTATTTAACTTGTCCTTGGACACAGGTGTTGTGCCAATGGACTGAAAGAGGCGGAGATGGTTGCACTATGCAGGGAGGAAGGAAGAACGAGGTCAAAAACTACCCGATGTCAGTCTCACCTTGGTGGTGGGGAAAGTAATGGAAACGTTACTGAAGACCAGACTGGTGGAATACCTGGAGATAAATGGCATGCAGGATGAAAGTCAGCATGGCTTCACCAAGAGTACTAGGTCCTGCCAGACTAACCTGATAGTGTTTTTCGACAGGGTGATGCAGATAGTGGACCAGGGGAGGCGGTGGACATGGCCTATCTGGATTTCAGTAAGGCCTTCAACACCATTCCGCATAGGAGGCTGGTATATAAGCTGGACAGACTGGGGTGGGCCAGAGGATCGCCAGGTAGATAGACAATTGGCTGAAGGGAAGGAGTCAAGTGGTGGTGGCAAATGGGACACACCCGGGGAATGGGCAGTAACAAGTGGGTGCCACAGGGTCAGTGCTAGGACCACTACTTTTAACATCTATGTTAGTGACCTAGTGGAGGGTCTGGAAGGGTGGGTGTGTCTATATGCAGCGATACAAAAGGTCTGCAATAGGGTGGATTCACAAGGGGAGTGGAGGCCATGAGGTGGGACCTGGATAGGCTGGAGCAGTGGTCAGAGACCTGGCACTAAAATTTAATGCACAAAGGTACTCAGTGATGCACCTGGGGAGGAAAAACAAGAGGAAACTTTCTCCTTGGGGGATGATGATCAATGAAAAGGAAACGGAAGGGACCTGGGGTTATGGTATCAAGCGATCTTAAGGTGGGAACCAGTGCAGTAAGGAGGTGGGCAAGGCAAATTGTATGTTGGCCTGCATTGCGAGGGCTTTACTAGCAGGAAGAGAGGGTGCTGATGCCATTTATACAGAACATGGTAAGGCCACACCTGGAGTATGGGTGCAATTCTGGAGGCCTCACCTGCAGGGATATTGAGATGATAGAGAGGTCCAGAGAAGGGCAACAAAATGGTGTGGGGGATGCATGAGGCAAAGATGGAAGAGCTAAATCTGTGCCCTCTGGAGACTAGGAGGAGAGGGGACATGATTGAGATGTATAAGTATTTGAAAGGAATAAATGGGGTGGTGGGTGGGAGCTTTTTCAAAATGAAGAAGGCAGCGAATACAAGAGGACATAGCCTCAAACTGGAAGGAGGAAATACAGAGGTAATGTCAGGGGCAGTTCTTCACAGAGAGGGTGGTGGAGGCCTGGAACAAGCTATCAGAAGAGGCAGTGGGAGCCAAAACGGTGGAGGCATTCAAGAGGGCATGGGACAGACATAAGGGCTTGGGCAATAAGGCTGATGTATAAAAGGAGGGTATTGGAGCGGACTTGATAGGCCGTGTGCCTTTTTCTGCCATCACATTTCTGTGTAAGTTAGCAATTGTACACTTCTAGCCTACAAGGCAAGTGGTTGGGAAAACTACTGGCACGATGGGTGCAGGAGCTGAGAAATGGGAGCTCAAAGGAAGAAAGGAGAGAGAGGTGGGAAAAGGCGGAGAGTGGTTGTGATAAATGCCAGGAGTTTAGGAAATAAAATGCCTGAGTTCCAGGCGATGCTATAGTGAGGGGAGGTAGATGGCAGCAGTCACTGAGACCAAGGCCACTCAAGGACAAGTGGGACCTAAATCTGAGGGCTATGCTATGTTCAGAAAAGATAGGGGGAGGGGAGGTGGTGTAGCACTGTTAGTCAGAAATGGCATGGGTATTGGAGGGTAGAGGAGGCAGAGGGAATGTAGAGGCAATTTGGGTCACCCTGCTGTGCAAAGGGGTAAGAGAGTAAAGGTCGGAGTGGTACAGACCACCAACACTGGCGGAGGTTCTGGAAGAAAGTTTGGTGGCAAATCTCAAGGGACACTGTAGATTGGGAAAGGGAAGGGTAGTGGTAATGGGGACCTCAACATGCCAGGAACAGACTGGTGGATTATGACGTCACCAGTAGCCAGGGAGCAGAGGCTGCTGGATGTCTTCCAGGATGCGTTTCTGACACAACAGGTGGGTGAGCCAACTAGGAGGCCGGACACTGGACGTGGTCCTGGAGTGCAGTGATCGGATTAGGGGCCTAGAGGTGAGGGACCCTTTGGTGAAGTGATCACACCACAGTCTGGTTCTTCCTGGACCTGGGGGAGGAAAGCCGAACAAGGATGGTAGTAACTGACTTTGGGGTGCAGACTTCAGGGAGATGGGAAGGATCTCTAAAGATCGTTTGGACAGGATAAGGCCAGATATGGATGCTGACAGTAGGTAGGGAGATCATGGAGGGAATACAGGAGGTTACCAGATCCTGTGCAAGGGAAAGGCGTAAGTTCAGTAGGCCAGAAAACCGTGCTGGTGGACCCAGGAGGTACAGGAGGTGGTGAGTGACAAGAGGCGGCCTGTAGGCGCTTCAAGTGCTCAAGGAGTGAGAGGGATCAGGAGGAACATGAGCTGACAGCCAAGAGAGTCACCAGGGGTGGTGAGAGCAGCTAAGGCAAAAAGGAGCAGTCCTTGGTCAGTGGGATCCAGAGGGGCACAAGGGTCCTTTAGATACAAAAGGAAAAAAGGAAAGTAAGGGGCAGATCAGCAAGATAAGGATAGGGGATGGTTGGGCAGGGAGGCGGGGGAACAGGCAGAAGTCCTAAATGAGTACTTTGCCTCAGTTTTTACCAGGGGGATGGAGGGCTATATCTTTGGGGAGCAGGGCAAACCAGAGGAAGGGTGGGACGGTAGAGACCAGGGTCCTGATGGGTCTGGGGGAAGGGAGTGGCCACCACAGACAGGTGGGGTGCCAGCAGTACAGGGTGAAAAGAGGGGAGGATGTGGGCAGAAATCCCAGTTGAGAGAGTGAGAAGCTCTCAGGTCCTTTCGGATGGAGAAAGCACCTGGGCCAGATGAGATACATCCCAGGATGCTGAGGGAACTGGCGGATGTCCTGGCAGTCCCTCTAGCAGTGCTTTCAACATCTCTCTGAGGACTGGGTGGGTGCCCCAAGACTGGAGGTGGCCCATATCATGCCGATCCACGAGGGGTGATCAAGAGGAGGCTGAAATTACAGGCCCATTAGCCTGACGTTGGTGGTCGGCAAGGTGATGGAGGTGGTCGGCAAGGAAAGGCTAGGGGTTACTGGAGCAAACTGGGTACTTGGACAATATGAAGCATGGTTTGTCCTGGGAAGATTGTGCCAGACAAACCTTGTTGAGTTCTATGACTGGGTGACGGGGCCCTAGACCAGGGTAGGCCAGTGGGCGTCCTCTTTCTGGACTTCAGCAAGGTGTTTGATTCTGTACCCACAGTGGCCTGCTGGCTAAGCTAAAGGAAATGGGGGTGAGGAGATAGTTGTTAAGATGGATAGGAAATTGGCTCTCTGAGTGTACTCAGAAGGTGGTGGTTGAGGAGTTAGCCTCATCCCCAAGGTGGGTTACTAGTGGGGTTCCTCAGGGGTCAGTGCTGGGGCCACTTCTGTTCAACGCTTATGTCTCAGACATCAGGAAGGGGATCAGGAGTGAGCTGAGTCTTTGCAGATGACTCAAAGCTGGGTGTAGTGGTGGATGAGGAGGAGGAGGTGGCCTTGCAGGAGGACCTGGAGGCTCTGGAAAGGTGGTCGGGAAAATGGAAACTAAAATAATTCAATGCGGGGAAGTGCAAGGTTCTGTACCTGAGAGTCAGAAATCCAGGCCAGGGTATACCCTGGGAGGAGACATGATTCAAGTCACGGATGGTGAGAGGGACCTGGGGTAATGGTAGATGTCAAAATGAACAACTTGAGACCTGTAGGAGGGCAGCGGCAAGGGCAAATAGGATGCTGAGATGCATTGCCAGGGGATTACCTGCAGAAAGGTGGAAGTGATCCTTCCACTTTACTTCTTGGTTAGGCCACACCTCAGTATGTGTGCAGTTTGGAGACCACATTTAAAGAGGACATTACATTCCTAGAGAGGGTCCAAAGGAGGGCAACTAAAATGATCTGGGACCTATTGGGAGGGATCAAGGAGCTCGACATGTACACCCTGGAGGAAAGGAGGATGGGGGACATGATAGAAGTCTTTAAGTATATGAAAGGGATCAATAAGTGTGGCCCAGTCAGGGTGCTCCAAAGAGGAAGAAGGGTGGGGCAATGAGAGGTCATAGGTGTGAGCTAGAAGGGGCAGGCTCAAGGGGAGGGGAGGAGGTGTTATTTCACTGAAAGGGTGGTGGAGCCATGAAATGCACTGTCCAGGAGCTGGTAGAGGTGGAGACTGTGGACGGGTTTAAGAGGGATGGGACAGGTACAAGGGAGGTAAATCTGACCAGGCCCAATACAGGTTGAACATCTGGGACTGGGGACAGTATAACCCAAGGGGGCACCAAAATCAGCCCTCAGTGTGGATGTTGAAAATCGAGCAGACTCAAGAGATCATTAGGCCTATTCTGCTGGCATTTTAGTATGATGGCCACTCCACTGACCCCACTGATGTCCTTATTTAAATATATACCTCTGATAGAACCTAGCAAGGCTAGTGAAATGAGCCTAATAAAACAACTGTACCAGCGTTTGCATAGAGAACAAAGAGGCAGCACTCATAAAAGTAATAATAGCAAAATAACTTATAAATCAGGCTTTCCGTGTGCAAATAAACTGCATCACAGAACAAATGACAGCCCTTTACCTCGTGGACGTGAGGCTGGTATCACGATGTGTGCCTCTTCAAAGGGCTCCCTGAAGAGGTACAAGTGCATGAAAACCAGTTGGGCAGTTAGTGGTGCTGTTAATTCACCCTTTGTACTGCTGTTTGAATGCTTTGCACTGCACTAAATAAAAGAAATTGGTAAGATTTTAGAGTTTGGTCTTGGTGCCAGTTTTCCAGTTTGATATGTTTAATTGTCCTTCCCAGAAAAGCACAGGCCTTTCTGTACCACTTACTGAATAGTTAGGAAACGTGGGGTTACTGTGTATAGACTGTTTTAGAATGGAGGAAGGTGTTAACCTTGTTCCCATTAATTCTTGTTTGCCACAGTTTAGGGATATCCACATATGTCCTCTCCTGGCTATCTGACATTCCCTTTTAACTGGGGAGAACAAGTGATCTGTGGTTACTTTCAGCAAGCCCTTTCTACTAATTTTAAACCCAGAATGCACTACAATCATTGACTTGCAGGACTTGGAAGTGATCAGAACCTTATGGGAAAACATGGTTATGAATACCCCTGTTGCCTTTGGATGTGTTTCAGATAGCAGACCCACCACTGGAATAGTAGGGAGGGGCAAAATTAGGGACTGTGATATCTGCCACCATATGCAAGCTTAGTCTGGTCCTAGCACTATTTACCTTGTGCTAGGATTATCCACCAGGACAAAGGAGGTTGCTCCCTGTAACACTTGTGAATGGCCTTATGTCTAGCAGTAGTGAGTAGTCTAGACTAAAAACATGATGGAATAAAGGAGCTGTAACACATATCCCTTTATTACCTGTTTCTAAAAGAAAATTCCCAGCTTTACTTCGGTTGCCACAGGCACAGCATCGTGGTCACGTGCCACCTGGCATGCCTTGGGTTTAGTAGGTTCTGCCTCTCATTAATACCAGTACAGTTTAGAGGGAGGTTACCTTTCATGTTTGTGTAACCTCCCAAGTGCATGTTTATGAAGACTTTTCTTCACCAGGATGCCCGTTTTTAGATGGAGAGGTTTACCACTCCTCGATCACATATAGCATACAGCATGATTATGTTGCTATTAGCAAAACTCAAGCAGTAACAATGACTTTTCATTTCTCTGTTATGTGTACTCAAGGTACAGTCTTAAGAAAGTCTTAAAAAATACTTTGTGAAGTCATGAATATATTATGTTACAGTCTTAATATTCCAAATCCTGTGCACCTGTTTATTTTCTACATTCTTGTTAACATAAAAACAGGCTTTTAGAAAAATGGGGCCTTGTACCCTTGCAAGGATTTAAAATTCGGTTTACATTCACAAAATATACTAGGTTATGTGCCATTATCAAACACTGTACTATATGTGTGTGTGTGTGTGTGTGTGTGGGGGGGGACTGGCAATCGTTCAACCCTGGACCCTCCCAACTGTATAGCTCAGAAACTAAATTTTTTCTTTTTCTTTACATTTGCAAGTGCAAAGTATCTGTGAATGAAATCCTTTTTATTTCAACCTGAAAAGTATGCCTTTTACATGAAACATTTCCTCCCAGCCCTCCTATTGTGTCTGAACTCTAGACAGTAGCTTGTTAGTTGGAGACAGATGTGTGTACATTTGGGGGGATTCAATTAATGGAAATAGTGGTGGTAGGCAAAGAGAGTGAAATTGCTTCTTGGGTAATCCATAAAATTTCTCAAGCGAATGTGAGAATTTCACCCGGTGGAATGGTAAGAATTTCACCTTCCTGGTGAAATCTCACCCGTGGAAGGTGGAATTTCACTGTGGAAGGTGAAATTTTGCCTTGGCGAAATTCCGCTTAATGCGGAGAAATTTCATGAATTGCTCCACCAGGTGAATTTGGCCACTTTGCGATGAAATTTAAATTCGCTGCATCCCTAATTGAAAGCAGAACTGGAGAAAATCTCTCTTTACGGTTACCCCGACAGTGATATTTCACCAGCGAGGTCCCCAGCAACTACAGCGCCATGCTGCTGTGGGAAACCCGCTGGAACCTAGCGCTGTCTGTCGGGGTCCTGCACTCTCCCCAATCAGCTCTGACTCAGAGTCAATAATCTTTAAGTGGGGGGTGTGTGTGTGGCACAGTCCCTGTGTGGGTGGTTTGGTGGGCAAGCCCCGAAGAAAACAAGGATGGACAGTGTGAACGGCAGCCGACTGCAGAATGCGGTCGACCTGCTTGGTGTCGCTGACAGGCGTTCGACAACAATTTTGTGAGCTCCTGTCATGGATCCCTCTTTACAATTGCATCCATCAAAAACATATATACATACATACAAGTAACATATATGCATACTATCACATACATTAAAGTTATAATTCATTTAAAACAGCTGCAAGCATGTATCATTGCTTTACAAATAAGTTGTTTAAAAGCGTGATAGAGAAATTACTGATATCGGTTTCTGAAGGGTCAGTTTCTGAATAAACTCAGTGTCACTTTAAGAATTGCCATTTGAACATTTGTTGATTAAAATAACATTTCTCTCTCTCTCACTAACTGATATAACTGTTTTTAAAATTCAGTGTACTTGAAGGCCATGGGCCGATTCTCAAACCTAGCTCAAACCATGCAAAGGCGACTTGTGCCGATTGCGGTGAGCCAGGGACCCTGCACCCTATTCTCTGTTGGATAGGGTCCCGTGGCAAGTCCCACAGCTTGCAGCAACTGTGGCTATCGCCAAACAGACAGCATATCTGGATGCATTACCACAAGCTGTGGGGCAGCCGTGCACCTCTCTAAGATGTCCCTTCGGGCACTTTGCACCATTCCTTGGCACAAGCACCTTGCGCCATTTGGGAGCTTTGAGAATTGGGCCTCCTGTCTCTGGCAGCCTTGTAACTCACAGAGAGGAAGAAAAAGTTTCAGTTTAAATTCACTTTACGCAGTGGTACAGCATGGTTTAGATCATATTTTAAGATCAGATCTTATATCTAACTTGCAGTCATCCTGAATACCCCCAGTGTGGTTGTATACTTGGCAGTCCATTGTTCAAGTTTGCTGAGATCTCGATGAATGTTTGAGACCGTGCCTTCTCTTCTGTGCAGCATTTTCATAATGCTGGATGTCCTATCTGGTCAATGGCCCTGCTGGTCCTGGACTGGCAGTCATTATCTTCATCCCCAAGCCTATGGTGAGCTCTGAGGCCCGGAGGAAGAGTTGCTTAGGATCCAGTGCCTTGTGTCTCTGTGCTGACTGGGAGGCTTAGGATTCCATTTTACTGATTTTTTTGTTAGTTCCCATTTTGGAGTTCCCTGATAATGCAAAGTCATTTTGGTTGCTGTTTTAGGATAGATTCTGACCAAATGACATCGGATTTAACTTCAGGGTAGCGGGAGCTTGTTCTTCAGCAGCAATCTTGGTTGCTGCCTCAACCAAAAGTCTAAATTCAACTTTATCTTTAAAACGGTTCTGAAGACAACTGCTAAAAATACTTTTTATACTACTTCCTGTTAAATTGGCATGACAGGAAGGCCTACAAGAAAAATAGGACCTACAGGATTTAAACAGTGTAAATCCTGTAAGCACTAGTTAGCAAAGGCAGACGGTCATGACCTGTGCTTTGGTTGTTTGAGCACAGATTACGATTTTGAAAATTGTGACCTCTGTAATGTTATTTGTTCAAAACAAAGAAACACGTGCAGCTAAACATCAGCCTTTGTCAAAGCTAGCTTTTCCAGCAGCTTCACAAGAGTTACCATCCCATAAAACATCCTGGCCCAGATATTCAAAGGGTTGCGCATGGCGCAACAAGTATTCGCATCATGCACAGCCCACTGATGCGCCCCAACCACGATATTCAAAAGGACAAGTCGCTGCACAAATCTTGATCTTGGGAGCACATCAGTAATAATAATGTGAGCACAGGTAGGAGGCGTGCCCATGCATAACCTGCACAGCCCGATATTCAGCCCGGGATGTGCAGAGTCATATCATGCAACCCCTATCTGTGCCTGCACAAAGTTAAGCCCCCAAAAAGGAACAAATGATGGCCACCCACAGGTGAGCTGCTGCATTGCAGGTGCAACACGGCAGCTGCCACCTGTGTGGTGTCCAATTCTCCGCCGCACCTGGTGTTCCCCCCATGCCCCCCATCAGTAGGCATCCATGTAAAACACCCTCGTCCAATATCCCTGGTGGTCCAGTGGACCGCACTCTGCCTGATCACGGGCATCTTTAAAACATAGAACAGTCCTATTACCCTGGTGGTCTAGCGTAGCCCCTCCCCACCCGCCCACTGGGCCCCACCGCCCGCTCCCCCAGCACCCCACCTGTCTGCGCCCCACGTACAACACAGTCCAGATATGTGAATGAATTCATTCATATATCTGGACTGAGTATCTCTGATATGGTATCGCCGATTAGCTCATGCTGTGAACCAATGGCGGCAGTCGGTGGTGCTGCCACCCGGCGCTGACCGGGGAGAAGGCGGGGGCTCAGTGGGTGGATGGTGGGGAGGGGTACACTAGATCACCAGGGTAATAGGACTGTTCTATAGTTTAAAGATGCCCGCCGATCGGGCTGAGTGCGGTCCAATGGACCACCAGGATACTGGACGGGGTTTATACCGATGCCCGCGATTGGGCACATAGGGATCCACTGGACCACCAGGGATATTGGACGGGGTTTTCTTTTAGATGAATGCCCGTGATTGGGCTGCAGGGGCGTCGGTCCCGACTGCTGCTCCGGGCAGGCGCCAGGCACAAGTCGGCGGATCAGCACACCTACATGCTAATGGGATGCAAATGGGGCCATAATGACATGCAAATGGCCCCATGTGTGCCTTGCATAAATTATGTCCCCTTTGAATATCGCAGGTGCTGTGCATGGTGTAATGGCACTTGCACTAGCGCACTCTCCATGCTCCCTCTGGCCACTTGCACTGGCGCAGTGCCACTGCGCTATGCACAGTGGGGTATGGCCAAGGGTGCACTATTCAAAGCTGCTGCACATAGTGCAGCTCCGTTGAATATCGTCCAGGCCACACCCCTGCACAACAAAGTTGAGCTGCGCCCAGGCTTGCGCCACAGCCTGTCCAGTTTGAATATCCGGCCATTGTGTGTAAAACAAAGGTACCACTCAAGGTAGAATGTATGTTTCAGATGGTGCTACTTCTCCACAGCAGTCTCTGGCAACCAAGGAGACTGAAACATGCTGTAGCCCTTCCTGTGTACTGGACTAGTTGTCTCTGCCACCAAGGAGACACAAAAACTGTTAAACTGTCTTCCATTCAAGAGCACAGGGCTCCCGACCAGAGTGCTCTGATGCCTCTGATCACAGCCACATCACCCCACAGAGCTGTCCCAATGCTTCCTCTGTTTACAGTTTCTGTACTCAAGATAACAACTGGGATGCAACATTTCATTTTTGAATAACATTTAATTGAATAAATTTTACTTATTATACACACAAAACTGATCAGAGAATTCTTTGCAAATATTAAATTACTACCCATAAAATACAATGGACCGGCATATAACACAATATAATGTAACTGAAACATTAATTACCTCATGAGGATCTACTGGGTGGACTGTCAGCAGCTGTTCAAATGCAGTGAGGTGACTGGCACTCTAGGAGCATTGGGACATATTGGCAAGGGAAGGTACAGGAGGGTAGTGAGGAAACATATCTTTATGGACAGGACAGTAGACAACTGGAGTTGTCTGCCAAGGAGTGGTCAAGGAACAGACAGTGAAGGATTCATGGTGAGAAAGATATAAGGGGCTGACAGTAGCGGAGGTGAGGGAGGTGGGAGGAGATAAAACGTGAAGCAGGCTGGCTGCAATAACGAGGGCTCAGACTAAGCCCACCAAGCAATAGTAGTAGATTTTATTTGTATTGGGCACCCTTCCTTGCAGGATCAGGTGCCCTTACAAAATAATACAACAAATAAATACAATACTCAACATAAAACCAAAGCATTTCAGCACACATAAAACCAGAATTAAACACCAAAATAGCAGATAATACAAATAACAGAATAAGTTATAAATTATAAAAGAACCCTAAAAGCTTGTCTAAACAGAAATGTTTTCAAAAGTTTTTAAACACTAGCAATGTTGGTGCCCCGGAGGTCACCTGGAAGCGAGTTCCAGAGGATTGGGGCCACCACTTTGATGCCTGATCCCTGGATGATTTTAATCTCGATCTAGGAAACTCTAGGAGATCTGCCCTGCAGACCACAGAGAGTGACTTGTGGTGTAAGGATACAAGAGCTCACTCAGGTAGCTTGGTCCCAGCCCGTATAGGGCCTTATGGGTCAATAGACCCATCTTAAAGGAGATGGGCTGATGTCATCGTATGTAGGGCCAAAGCAGACTGGATGGATCTTTTGTCACTTTCTGCCTGAAATTGTTCCTGTGTTTAATACTTGTAGCAGCAGAATAGATATAGAAACACAGAATTTAAGGCAGAAGGTAACTGAAGGTTCACTGAGACTGCCCTTACTCTATTATCTCACCTCACCAACCTTCTGCACTGGTGGGCTGTTACCCTCCTCCCCTACTCCCCCAAACCTGTATTGTTCTTGGTACTATGTGTCCCCTTACCTGTCTCAACCTGGGGCTGTGGAAAGCTGGGGAACAATGGAGTGGACCGAGCAGGGTGATGTCTTGGTCTGCTGCAGGCCCTGCACCCATCAACTACATGTCCTACTCCCAAGGTAATCTGGATCTAGCCAGCCTTGATGGCCCCACCATTAGGGTCAATTCATTGGGGATCATTGGAGGAGGAGAATGAGGTAACTCTAAGGATAGCCTGGTGATGGAGCTGGGCATATTGATGCCAGATAGGATTAGTCCTGGAAGATAAACAGATTATTGAAAAAAAAAGAATTGTGCCAAATGTTTGCTTCAAATTTTGGCAGCCATTTATTTTATTTCACACATAGGCCTGTATTCATGATCATTAGCTCCAGGGTTAGCATCACTTTACTTTTCCTTTACTAACCCAAGTCAGCAGTATGCCATTGAACAGCATGGGCGAATGCTAAATTGGGTTAGTTAAAGGCAAACTAAAGTAGTATTACTGCTGCAGGCCCACCACTATGTTGGTGGCGCAGAGAGACAAGTTCTCGTAGTACTCTTGGAATACCATCCTAGGACTGACTGGCAGCCAAGCACATTGTAGAGGTATAAAAAAAGTAATAATTTGGGGTTGTGGGACAGATGGACTCAGAATAGAAGCATTTACTAGGAACCATCTTCATTCCTGGAGTAGCACAAATGGACTCAGGTGTCCACTGGGCATGACAGGAACTATAGAAGGATACAATTCCAAAGGCATGGACTGCAGCCTAATGGCTTCAGTACTTCCTATGGATAAATAAATATATGTGTGCTACACAAAGCTTATTCAAATGGTGGGGGTGGGGCACCTGGCATTCATGCACCACCTTTGGCCAGTCAGAAAGGGGCATTCATTCAACACTGTGTTGAGATACAGATGAGGCACATTGATGAGTCCTAAGAAGGACAAAACTTGTGTCTATGGCTTCTGTTTTCAGTTTTTCAGAGTGTGTGAAAGGCCATTTGGCACCATGCACTCATGCCTCAAGCACAACCAGTCAATGTCCATGGTGATTTGCATTTACTGTACCTCCCATGGTGCTTTTCATTATTGGGTTATGTGTGATACTGTATTTTTATTTAAAGTCTGACTTTGTTGCCAGTGCCCTTTTCAGGTAAATTCCTGCCTTAGTGCTTTTGTGCTGAGGGTTCTTTGTCTTTGAGCTTTCATTCAACACTGCCATTTATGTATGATTGGGGCTCTGTTTTTAGATATGGCCACCATGGGCCTCTATGAGGCTCTGTATGTCCCTGGAGTTATGGAGGCTCAGTTTAAATGCAGCATCCTCCATACATAATAAAGTTAAACAAGTTCTGATCAGAGCCGATATGACTGTGGACAGCTTTTGGGATGCTTTTACCCATTATTTCTAATGAAGTTGCACAATGACGTATCTGCTGAGAGGCAGTTTCAATGTGGTCTTCCTTTACACATTTTTACAATGTATTTTCCTAGTCTATGCCTGCTGATTGCTATATATTTAGCCTGGATAGTTCAGAGAAGAAATGGCATCTTATTTTCAGGTGGTGAGCACTGGCAGTAGGGCTGGAATATGTCATACATAGGCATGAGCTGTATACTTGGATGATAGCAGCCCAATGGCCATACACCTCAGGTGCTCGCATGTGGATCCATCGCCCCAGTGCCATTGCACTGCTCAGTGAGGGTGACAGCTGGGATGCTGTTCCCACTCACACAGGTCCCGAACAGGCATGTTATAGTCGACCTCCCATTCGCTTATACAGTCAGTGAATCGCAGATGCACAATCCATAGCCTGGAGCATACACTGCAAATGGCATTGCAGGATACCACACCCCATGGCACCCAGGATACCTCAGCAGTCCAGAGGTGGCATGTTACACAGGGAATGGGGAGAGTCTGGGCCTGCAGCAGTGTATGACAACAGGAAGAAACAACATCGACAAGGCATGCATTGGAGATATGTCAATTCAGTCTTACGATTTGCCAGGGACATACACACAGCTGCATACACTGGTGGGTCTGCAGCTTGCGTAGTGCCCCAATGCATGGTACAGCCACTTGGGTCATTCAGTGCAGGTCCCTGGCCATGGCAGGGTGTGGAGGGCAATGCCAGTCTCCACAACAGGTCGGGTATGGGGGAGCGGGGTGTCTACATACCGAGGTGGTGGGTGGGGTCCTCTAGGTTATGAATATGGACCGTGGTGTCCTCTGTGTTAGAGAGAAAAGAAGTGCAAAGAAGAGGAAACCACTTTGGTTCTCAAAAACAATAGCAGAAAAGGTCAGAGCCAAAAGGCTGGCCTTCAGGAAATATAAGGGAACACAGCAGAATGAAGATAGTGAGGCATACCAAACTTCCTAAGAGGAAGCAGGAAGGCAGTAAGGTAGGCAAAGGCCCAAACTGAGGAAACACTAGAACGAACAGTATAAGAAGGTGACAAGACTTTTTTATAGATACATTAGTGAAAGAAGAAAGTCCAGAGGGGTATTGCTAAGATCAAAGGGATGAGGCGTGTGAGGAGGACATGTAAAGCATCTATCCTAAATAGAAACTTCTGCTCAGTATTTACTCTGAGGAGAAGGTAGGGCAGGCCCACAGCTCAGCACCATGGACACAGGGGGAGGGTGTGCACTAGTCCCTTCAAAAGAAAGGGTCCTACAAGAGCTCGATAAGCTCAGGGTGGACAAGGCAATGGGACCTAATGGCATACATCCCAGGGTACTAAGGGTGCTAAGGGTAGAACTAGCAGAGCCATTATCAGAACTGTTTAGTGAGTCTCTGAGCACAGGAGAGGACCCAGGAGACTGGAGAAGGGCTCATGTGATCCCGCTCCACAAGAGTGGTAGCAGGGAGGAGGCAGGGAACTACAGACCAGTCAGTCTTGCCTCAGTAGTGGGCAAGATTATGGTGGCACACCTTAAGGAAAGGATAGTGCAACACCTAGAATCCATAGGAGCACAGGATCCAAGACAGCATGGGTTTAAAACAGTAAGGTCATGTTAAACTAATCTCATAGATTTCTTTGACTGGGTAACCAGAGTGGTTGGCCAAGGGGAGCAGTTGATGTTGCCTACCTTGTCTTCAGCAAAGCTTTCGATACTGTTCGTATAGAAGATTGATTAATAAGCTGGGTAGGCTGGGGTGGGTCAACGTTGGTCAACTGGGTGGCAAACTGGTTGAGGGCAGTGGTAAATGGTATACAGTTAGAAGAGATGCAAGTCACAAGTGAGGTACCCAGAGACTTGGGCATCATCATCACAGATGACCTAAAATCATCCAAGCAGACCACTAAAGCAGTAGGTAAGGTTAGGGGATGTTAGAGTGTATTAGTAGGGTATCACAAGTCGTAAGAGGGAGGTAATAATCCCTCTTTACAAGACACTGGTTAGGCCCCATCTGGAGTACTGCAGTGCAGTACTGGAGCCACACCTTCACAAGGACATTAACCAAATTGAGGCAGTCCAGAGAGGGCAACAAAATGGTGCAGGGACTGCATCAGAAAACATATGAGGACAGATTAACAGAACTCAATATGTATACCCTAGAGCAAAGGGAGGAGAAAGGTGATATGATTAAACATACAAACACCTTAAGGGCATTAACAAGGTGAAAGAGTCTAACATGTTTCAATATAAGAAAAATAGCAGGACAAGAGGACACAGCATGAGATTAGAGGAGGCCAATTAAGGGGTAATGTAAGAAGTTATATTTCACAGAAAGGGTGGTGGATACATGGAATGGCCTACCTCAGGAAGTGGTGGATATGAATGCAGTGCAGGGTTCAAACAGGCATGGGATAGGCATAAGAAGCATACAGATAAGTATGAATAGGTAGGCCATTGACAGAAAATGCTGATGGCACATTCTTAAGGTAGAAAAAGAAATGGGAAGACTGGATGGGCCTTCGGTGATGAACAGGACCCGGACGAAAACAAAGCAATAAAAAAAACAAAATAAAACAGGAAACTTTAGCAGGGCACAACTTAAAATAAGTTGGGGCAGAGAGACAGAAAAAGGCAAGAAAGAATGGAGTAGACAGAGAAAGGAGAATAGGGCCAGGTGAAGGAAAAAGTGGGAATGGGGTGGAGGGTTAGTTGCAGTGCAGATGTGAGATGTAAATTCACAAAGTAGGGATTTTAAAGAAAGATATGTAGAGGAAGGGCAGAGGAATGGAGGTTGCTCCAAATGAGAGAGGGCGATAGGGAGGCAAAAGACACAAAGAGCTGAGCACATTCTAACCTAAGTAGAGAAATTAGTTACAAAATGCAAACAGGAAAATATTGTCTAGTCAATAAAGTGCTATAATAGTTACACATTCGATGAGGCAGCAAGTAAACATTGCATCCATGCCACCAGTGTTTTCGCGCTCCTGTTAGTGCTTTAGCAAGATGAGAAGGGTCTGGGTAGTGGAGGCAGTGATTACTGATGACACAGTGGGTGGGCAGCTGAATTAATGTTTGAACCTTTTTAATTAAAGGAACTTTGCACAGTTCTTCACAGGCAAAGTGTTGCTTCACCTGGTAAAAAACTACATGTAGTGGCACTTTATTAGTGAAAGCCACTACATGTTATCTGTGCCAGGTGACTTTTGGCACTTTGCCTGGTGAAAGCTAAATGAGCACTTTGTGAAATCGGGTGAACTTTGTAAAGTGGAAGTGAATCACAGCTCCCCAGCTTCACCCACCAACAGGATCATGAATACAGTATAGTGCACCATCAATGTGAGAGCTTAGAGGACCCTGTCAACCCAATTAGTTCTCAGAAGATCATTAGCTTAAAAACATATTTAATGACTGGCCACATTCTGTGGGTATTGCTGATGTAGCTGGTAGTTTGATTTTGATTTGTGTTTTTTCTTAAGTGAAAACAGACTGCTCACCATACTGGTGTTACCACAAAAACACATATTAACTTACATTCCTTGATCAATACCCACTGCATTTTACCTAGATTGAGAATACCCCAAGACAGTCTAGTCATCTGTGATGCAAATGGAAGACAGGAAACCATTGCATCATAAGTGACTGTACTGTTTGGGGTGGTCCTAATGTTCGGGAAGTATGCAAGAATAGTAAATCAAGGATTTGAAACAAAATAAGTTTGGGCATATTTACATCATTACCATGCATTTCAGTTCTACTTAGTAAAGAAGCAGATAAAACAACCAGCATCATCAGTGACTTTTAGAGACGAAGCAAATCACAGTGTTTTAAACTAGAATTAATATGATGCAAAATGGTTGACAGCTCCTTTAAGGTGAACATACATTACATCATGTAAGTTTTATAATGGTGCTTAGTGACACAAGTGTATAAAGCAGAAACACTCATGACATTTACTATAAGACCAGAAAAAGACAGAACAATAGCAGAATGTGAACCAGTGTCTACACAGAATACAAGTTTACAGGTTGAATACATTTTGCCTTTAGCAACAAAACATTTCATATCACTCTCAAAATTGCTTTTTGTAGTTTCAGTGAGCTTTCTTGCCTTCTGTTTCTCACACTTAACAGGAATCTAAGAGAATAAATATAGAATAATGTATTGATGTCAGTGTGGTATGACATTTTATACCCCCTGAGGTGTGTGACACTACATAAACCTCAAGAGCACAGCTCGAGTGGCTTATAAAATAATCACACACTGAGGGACATAAAACATTGAGAACATAGACAATGTCGGCAGAAAAAATCACTGGTCCATCCAGTCTGCCCATAAACCCTAACAAACCCAGGACCTACTGTCCATACAGGGTTCTAACCCATACTATTCACCCCCATGCTCCCACCCTACTGCTACCACCCTGAGCAACCACTGAGCACTCCACTCTGTCCCAGCAGTGTTTGAAACTATTGACAGCTTTGGTACCCACTCACATCAGCTGGTAGATTATTCCACAGCTCCACCACCCTTTCTGTTAAATAAAACTTTCTCACTCCTCTTGAACCTCCGTCAGTTTCTACTCATGCCCTCATTTTCTTGTTGTTACTTACACTAACTAGTTACTCATAGTTTTGCTTGTTCATTCCTTTCAAGACTTGGAGGTCTCTATCCTGTCTTTCCTCTCTATCTGACCTCCACTGAGTACATGTTCAGTGCCTTGACCCAGTCTTTGTAAGATGCGCCTTTGGCCCTGAATCATTTTGGTCACCTCATGAGCACTGTCTCCTGTCTGCATCCTGTCCTTATCTTTTCATAAGTAAAACTCCAGAGCTGGGCACAGTACTCCAGGTGGGGTCTCACCAGTGATCTGTAGAGAGATAGTAATACCTCATTCTGCTGTCAAAACCCTCCCTATACACCCCAGCATCCCAGCATATGGATTGCCTTACTGTAGGCCTTGATACACTGGTTTCATTATTTTAGAGTCAGTGATGATGACCCCAAGGTCTTTCCTCAGAGATAATGCTCAGCTTTATCCCAATCCAGTACTCTGTTCTGGGGTTCTTCTTCCCATGTTTATCAGCTTGCAGTTTTGGCATTGCATTCAACTGCCAAACATTTGACCACTCTCTAGCCTTTGCAAGTTTCTCTGCATCTACTTAACCCCTCCTTGTTGTCTAACCTGCAACAGAGCTTAGTGTCATCTGTGAAGAGGTACATCTTGTCCTGGATTCCTTCTCCCATGTCATCGATGAACATATTGAAAAGGACTGGACCCAGGACCAATCCTTGTGACACCTCACTGGTGACTTCCTCTCTTCTGATTTGACTCTGCTAATCACAGCCCTTTGCAATCTCCTTCTAACTAGTTAGTTACCAATTTAACTGTGTTATTTGCTGAACCCAGATCCTATTTGACTAGTGTCTCCATCAGTTTACCAAATATAGAGGTAAGACTGATAGGCATGTAGTTACTTTGTTGCTCTTGTCCTCTTATGGAATGGAATTTGTCCACTACCTCCAGTCTTTGGAAATACCCTGCCTGAACTGAGCTATCGAACAGTCCTACCAGGGTTCACTTAGTTCTGTTGTCAGTCCTTGAGCACCCTCAGATGCATCCCATCTGGCCCCAGTGCTTTATTGGTCTTTAGGGCTGCTAACCCTTTCTGAATCCTTTCACTGGTGAATACTTGCTGCCTCATCTCAGGGATCCCCTTACAGCTGCCTTAATGCTGCGCTCTGACAAAGGCCTTCTAGTTTTCCTTGTGAATACAGAGCAGAAGTAGTTATCAAGAATAGCTGCTTTCTGCCCATCCTCCTAAATTACCCTGCCTCCTTCTGTTAGTCCAAAGTCCAAGAGGGTAGCATCTTTCAGAAAAGAGATTTGCAAGAACAAGGGACATAATTTGAAGATAGAGGGACGGATCAGAGGTAATGAGGATGTATTTTTTCACAGAGAGGGTGGTAGATGCATGGAACAGCCTTCCTGAGGAGGTCATAGAGTCAAAAACAGTGGGGGAATTCAAGAATGCATGGGACAGACATAAGGCAATTCTAGCGGGGGTAGGAGGAAGTAGGCTGTTGGTTAACTAGGATCTGCAGCTTATTGGTTAGGTAGGGAAATGGGCAAAGTAGGTGGCCAAGCTGTCCTTACCTGCCATCAAATTCTATGTTTTCTATGTTAGAGTAACAATTCCTCCTCCTTTCTTTCTTTTCTCCATAATATAGCTAAAGAACTGTTTCCCTCCTTGATCCCTCCTCAATATGTAGCACTGTGTTTGCCTTTGCTTTTCTGCCACCCTTCCTCTCATTTGGTACTCTCCCATTTTAGCTCCTGCTCTTTCTTTCTCTCACTCTTCTCTCCCCCTCCCCTCCCCTGTCCTGGAGTTCTATAGGTCACCCCATATATAGTTTCTTGCCTGAGGACACTGTGAGCTGAACCCACAGAGATACTGTTTCCATTACCTTCCCCTGACGCCTCCATCCTCTACTGCTTGCATGCCTCTCTGAAATACAGGGTATGCTTCCTCCTTTACATTTTTCTTTATCCTGTCTAAACATGGTATATCCAGCACAAAGTTGGAAGAGTCACAGATGTACTCAATTAAATAAGAAACAGTTGGCACAACCAAATATTGTAAAGCATGGAGCCACGGCTACAGAAAACTCCAGTGCTTCAGGTCTCAACTCGTGACCCTTCTTCAAAGGGGTGTGGCCTGAGTGCTACTCATGCTGCTTTTATTTCCCAAATTTAAAGTGACAGAGAATAATTCCATACTTTATTTTGATTCCACATTACTTTATATATATATATATAAAAAGTGAACAGTACACCATAAAACAGCAATCTTGCACACATCAGTGCAGGAACAGACTTAATCAGAACAAGCACAATAAACATATTTTCTCAGGTAATGAATTACTGAACAATAGAAAAGATCAATATAATTTATAGCTTATGTCCAAAAATAAAGTACTGCAAGGTAAAGGAGGAAAAACAAGGATGGCAGGAGAAATAAAATGGGAGGGCAAAGGAAGAATAATATCCAATCACATATTATATAAGAATACCAATATAGTACACGAATGCTATATACACAGTTCACAAAAACACTGTAATGTCTGGATAGTCATTTAGACCAGTGGGGTGCAAACCTCTCATAGTATAAATCCATTTCTGTTTGCACTGTGCAAGTTTATTAAGCCTATCTCCCCTCTAAGATTACTTTTAAAATGATCAACTCCCATGAATCTAAAGCACTGTAGATTTTTCTGATGGCATAATTCAAAATGTACACCTATGGGGTGTTAGGGTCATCCTTTTGAATAGCACTGACATGTTCTTGTATATGTTCAGGTAAAGTCCTTTTTGTTCTGCCAACATAAATACAGGGACATATGCATTGTATGATGTACACTACATAGGTAGTTGAACAATTAATGAAATGGTAAATCTCAATATTTTCCTAAGCAATATAGGATGTTGAAACTTCACTCCTTGTTCACTGAACTTACAAATATTGCAATGCCCACATTTATAACAACCTAATGGTCTAATAGGCAACCAGTTCCTTGTTTCTGTTGAGGTTTAACATATAAACTATCTGCCAATATATCTGACAGATTGTTCCTTCTCCTAAATGATGTCATAGGTTTACATCCTATTGTGCCTTTCAAGCCTGAATCACTTCTAACACTCCCAGTGTTTTGTAACAATATTTGTTATATGTCACTAATACAATTGTATTCTGTGACAAACACTATTGTTGTTTGTCATTTTAACATTTCTTTTAACCTTTGGTTGTAAAAGTGTATCTCTGTTAAGCAATTTTCTTTCCTATACACCTGTTCTATCTGTTCATCTGAGTACCCCTCATTCAAAATCTAGACTTAAGTTGTTCACTTTCCTTTTCAAAATCACACAGGTGAGTACATGTACATCTAAGACAGACAAACTATCCATATGGAATGCCTTTCTTTGTGTGATTTGTATGGGCACTTGTGCGTGTAATGACTTGTTTCCGAAGTTGATTTTCTAAATAAGTTACTGAACACTTTCTGACCATCTATCCTCTCAGATGTAAATCCAAAATGGTATTCTAGAAACATATGTGTCAAAAGTAAATTCTAACCCACATCATTGTTTAAAAATCCAGGAACTGGGATGCTGACATAATGTCACCTCTCCATACAACAATAAAACATCGATAAATCTACCCAAAACTGAATATTGCTACTGTATGGATTCTTTACTTTGTCAAAAATTAATGTCTCCTCCCACCAGGCCATAAATAATTTGCATATGATGGGGCCATAGTGGTCCCCATCGTTGTCCCCATGACTTGCAGATAATATTTATCAAACAAAAACTAGTTATTGTATAAAATAAATTTAACTACTTCCACAATGAAGTCATGTAGGAAATCTGAGGTTATAGTGTTTGAATGAAGATGATATTCTAAGGCCTGGATCCCCAAATCATGTACAATCAAGTCTATAAACTGGTTACATCAGTAGTCAGCCAGATAAATTCTGAGGACCAGGTCAAGCCCTCATTTTTGACAGGATGTCCATTGAGTCTATAAAATAGGACCTTGTTGGCTACTAACTGTTTCAGATAGAAGTCAACAAAAGTTGAAGCCTTCTCTGTAAGTGAGCCCACACCTGAAATGATAGGGACGTCATGGGGTTTGGCCTGGTCCTTGTGGATTTTAGGTAACACATATATCGTAGATGTAACAGGAAAATCAACAGTCATATACTCTTCCTCTTTGGCTGTAATGTAACCATTAAATACAGAGTCATCCAGAACCTGATTCAATTTTGCCTTGATAATTTTAGGAGGATTTTCCTGAAGGTGCCTATAACTTTGTGTATTGTCAATTGTCTATATATTTCTTCCTCATATTGCCTTTTTCATTATGACCATCTTTCCTCCTTTAACTGCCTCCTTGAATTCAATATTTTTTCGTTCTCTAAGTTCCCTTAAAGCAGCTTGTTCACTGCTTGTTAAATTATTTGTACAGGAGGCCACTTAGACAAAAATAGAGCAGCAAAATCCTGCATTACCAGAGACTCACAGGTGTCAATTGCTGGTGAAATGGAGGATGAGGGTTAAATGTTGATTTAGGCTTAAACTGAGGTCTATTTGTGCTGTATCCTGTAAATTCCTACTTATTGGTCCCTCTAAGCCACAGTTGTAGAATTGGAAGGTTCATCCCATAACTGTTCCAGCATATCTATTGTATTGTCTAGATTTACCATTGATGGATGCCTGGATATTGTAGCAGTCACAGAAACATGGTACACAGAGAACCATGACTGGGATGTTAACATACCAGGGTACATAACCTACAGGAGAGACAGGCAGGGGAGAAGAGGGAGGAGTAGCTCTCTATGTAAAGGAAGGATAAAAGCAACTGAACAAAAGAGTAAACAGGGAGGATAGGAGGCACTGTGGGTCACCTTGGAGACTGGAAAGGGCACCACAATCCGCACAGGGGTTGTGTACAGACCCCCATGTCAGGGGAAGGAATGGACAAGGATATGATAGAAGGCATTCTTAGAATGGCAGAGAAAGGGAGATACTGTTGATGGGAGACCTGAATATGCCAGATGTTAACTGGAGCATTTGCTGCAGCTACATCCAAGAGCAGGGCCATTCTTGATGCCCTACAGGTGGCAGGCATTAGACAGCTAGTTTCAGAACCCACTCATGAGGGAGCAATCTTAGACCTTGTACTCTCAACGGGGGCAGTGAGAGGATCTCAGATCTAGAAGTGGGTTGCCATCTGGGGACAAGTGACCATCAAACAGTGTGGTTCACTTAAACTCAGCTACAGAGTCAAGCCACAAAAGTGAGGGTACTGGACTTTAGGAGGGCTGACTTTGGCAAGATGGGAGAGTGCCTCAGAAAAGCACTAGCAAACAGGCTAGAAGGAGGTGTGGACAACAATGGGAATTATCAAACTGCCATCACAGAGGCAACAAGCCTTTGTGTGAAGCAAATGAACAAATCAAAATGAAAGAAAAAGCCACTATGGTTCTCAAAAGAGGTGGCTGTGAAAGTCAGGAAGAAAAGATAGCATTCCGAGTATAAGGAAACACAGAAGGAGCAGGACAGAGAGCTGTACCAGTTAAGGCAGAAGGAAGCAGGGAGGGAAGTCAGAATAGCAAAGGCCCAAACTGAGGAAAAGATAGCCAACTCAGTTAAGAAGGGGATAAAACCTTTATAGGTACATCAGCGAGCATAGAAAGACAAAGGGAGGATAGTGAGGCTGAATAGAATGAACAGTGGGTGGGCAGAGGGACAGTGAAAAAGCAGGAATACTGAACCGAATATTTCTGCTCAGTATTCACAAAGGAGGGAAGTGCCTAATCCAATTAACAGAAGCACTTTTGATAGGGGTCGATCCCAGTCCTTTCACAGAAGAAAGGGTTCTGCAAGAACTCCTAAAACTGAAGGTGGACAACGCAATGGGACCTGATGGAATTCACCCAGAATTCTAAAAGAATTAAGGGAGGAACTAGTGAAACCACTGGCTACTCTTTTAATAAATCATGGGAGGATGGTGTGGTACCCGAGGACTGGAGGAAGGCGGATGTGATTCCCCTTCACAAAAGTGGGTCCAAGACAGAGGCAGAAAACTACAGACCTGTCAGTCTGACCTCTGTGGTAGGGAAAGTGATGGAGTCACTTGTGAAGGAAAGAACAGTCTGAGTACCTAGAGGCTAGTGGAGCACAGGACCCAAGGCAGCATGGGTTCACAGTGGGAAGGTCATGTCAGACGAATCTAATAGATTTCTTTGACTGTGTGACCAAAGTAGTAGACCAGGAGGGGCTGTGGACATGGCCTACCTAGACTTTAGTAAGGCATTTGACACAGTCCCACACAAAAGATTAATAGTCAAATTAACCAGCCTGGAGTGGGTCCCAGGGTGGTAGCCTAGGTAAAACATTGGCTGGACAACAGGACACAGAAGGTAATTGTAAATGGAGTCCATTCTGAAGAAAGGGGTTACTAGTGGGGTACCATGAGGTTCAGTATGTGGTCCAGTCCTTTTAATGTCTTCATCAGTGACATTGCAGAGGGACTGGAAGGAAAAGTATGCCTTTGCAGATGACACAAAAATCTGCAAAAGGGTTGATACACAAGGAGGCGTGGAAAGGATGAAAAGGGACTTGGCAAGGTTGGAGGAATGGTCAGAAGTATGGCAGCTAGGATTCAATGCAAAGAAGTGCAAAATAATGCACCTGGGAAACAAGAACCCAGGGAAGAATACACAATGGGTGGGAGGTAGTAACAACAACAAAAAGGAAAGGGACCTGGGGGTAATCATATCAGATGACCTTAAGGTTAGCAAGCAATGTGAGAAGGCAGTAGGGAGGGCTGGGGTATACTGGGATGTATAGGGAGAGGCATCAGCAGCAGAAAACAGGAAGTTGTTATCCCTCTGTACAGACAGTTGGTGAGACCCCATCTGAGTACTGTGTCCAGTTCTGGAGACCCCATCTCCGCAAGGACATAGACAGGATAGAGGCAGTCCAGAGGAGGGCAACTAAAATGGTGCAGGGTCTGCAAGAGAAGCTGTATGAGGAGAGACTAAAGGAGCTTAATATGTATACCCTTGAGGAAAGAAGGGAGAGGGGGACATATAGAAACTTTTAAGTACCTCAGTGGAATCAACAAAGTCCAAGAGGGTAGCATTTTTCAGAAAAAGAGACTTGCAAGAACAAGGGGACACAATTTAAAGATAGAAGGAGGGTGGTTCAGGGGCAATGTGAGGAAGTATTATTTCACAGAGAGGGTAGTGGATGCATGGAACAGCCTTCCTGAGGAGGTTGTGGGGTCTAAAACTGTGGGAGAATTCAAGAATGCATGGGACAGACATAAGGCAATTCTTATGGGGGGTAGGAAGAAATGGCTGTTGGTTAACTAGAATCTGCGGCCATCCTGTAGGGAATGGGCAGACTAGATGGGCCTAGCGGTCCGCATTCGCCGCCAAAGTCTATGTTTCTATGTTTCTAGTCTGATTGGGGCACCCAGAGTGTAATTTCGTTAGCAAAATATTTTCTAAGCAGATTTTTCTAATTAGCATCTGATGTTTATATAGATATCAAATTAATTTACTGTAGGTTGAGGGACAAAGATAATCCTTTCTGAAGAAGACCTATTTGAGTTTCACTAAAGTTACATCAGAAAGATTAATTACTTGATGTCTTGCTCCTCAAATTCTCATGATTCTGCCTTGTGCCTCCTGCCACATCTTGTCTTCTTCCCTTTCTTGCATTTTGTCTCATATTAGGTGCAAAAGTGACTTGTCTCTATTGGTGGCTGTCTTGTCTAGATGGAGAAATGTTTGATGTATTAGAGCATGTACCATTGCTTTCATTGGTGCCCTGATATTTATTCGGGTTGGAGTTATTTGGCCCGTATTTCTGTTTTCACTTTGACCTCCCACGTGACTGAGAATGGCCTCTAGAGTTACTTCTTTTTCTTCTCTGATCTTTGCCATGAAAAACTTGATTTGATTCATAATCTCGAACTGTCTCTTGTCGCTTTTTGTCTTTCCTTCTAATCAACTCTTTTCATGTGAAAATAGTTTTTTACTTAAATTGATCTCATAACTTTTAAAGAGCTGATGTTCTTGATATTTCATAATCTCAGTAGTTGTGGTGTCAATATCTGCGAAAACCAAGCTGTAAAGTTCAGGTCCATATCAGCCACAAATGTCCACCAAAGTACTAGAGCACAGGGTCAAGGCTGATTCCCATCTGGCCTGATATGTGTCATTTAAAAAACCTCCTCTGAGTCTTCTCAAAGCGTAGCCCTCTTGGTGCCCAGCCTTGGCCTTATAGTCGCTTAAAAACATTTGCTGTAATACACATTTATTTCCTTGAACTTGAGCTTTTCTAATTGTTGAAATGCTAACTTAAAAGCTAAAGCTGTATCCATATTTGTTACATTACTAGTCTGATGTGAAGAAGGGTCACAAGTTAGACCCGGCGACAGGGTTTCTGTAACTGTGGCTCCTTGCTTTTACAACATTTGGTTGTGCCGACTGTTTCTCATTTAACTGAGTACTTCTGTGACTCTTCAGACTTTGTGCTGGATTGTTTTTTGTCTAAACATGGTGTAGCCTGGAACTGTCAGGTCCCAATTGTTACTCTCTGGCCCAAGTTTCTGTGATGGCTACTAGATCCATCGCAGTGTTTACGCCCATCTTTCTCCTGATCCTTCTTGCTTTTTCCTATTTCTTCCCTTATTCATTCCTAGTCTTCTTAATTTTTTATTTTCATGATGAACATTAGGCTCTCCTTCATTGGCCTCTTCCCTAAGCTAATCTGAACTTCAACCTTACTGTTACCTACCTTGTGGCTACTAATTCCCTGTTCTAGGGAGCCCTAGCTAGGTTCTCCACCCACTCTCACTTCTCAGTGATTCTTCCAGCCTCTGTCTCCACCACAGTCAATTTAACTGTTCAATGTAGACATAAAGTTCTGCCCCAGAGCACTGGCACCTCTCATGTGAGGTGAAGGCCATCACCATTGAAGAGCCTCCTGTCCTAGAATCCCTGGTCCCCTGCAAAGTTGTACCTCTCCTTCTGACACCATCCCTTCAACCACCCGTTAAACTTCTCAGTTTGTTCCTTCCTTCTTCTATCATTCCCATTCTCTGTACAGTATTACACACAGGAGGGACCTTGGAAAGGTCAGGGAAGCCAAGTTACACTTCAATCTGTCCCCAGCCCCTTAAAGTTCTGCTTCCCTGCCTCCACAGGCTGGTAGGCCAGATTGTTGGTACCCTAGTGTACCAGCACCCAGCTCCCTCCCCCTTCTCTGCCATCCTCCCTATCCTATCTATATCCCTGATGACTGATGCCCCAGGAAGGCATCTAACTATGTCACCATCCTTTTCACCCCTGCCCACTACTCTTTCTACTCCCCTAATCATTGAGTCCTGAGTCACTAAGATTTGCTCTTCTGACTTCCTCCTGCTTGACCCTCCAGGTGCCACTAACTCATCCTCCCACTTCCCTGGACTGATTCCAGAGTCACCCCTGATGGAGTTAGGCACCGGCCTCCTCCGAGGTGCAAAAGCGATTGCTGTTTGAATGGTGTGAAACTGGTCGAACCACTGGGCTGCCCTGCCAACTTCCCTCTCCTTCCCCACCACCTCCAGCCTCTTTGGGCTAGTGGGCCTCTGGGGTAGTGGGGTAGATCCCATTTGAGCCAGTGATGTAGCTGAGATATCTTGAATATTGTTGCTACCAACTGAGCATGGAGCTCAGTAAAGAGCCTGCAGACAGGGCACTACCCCTCCGCCAGAGCGTAATCCTGGAGACGAACCCAACAACACTGTTGTCCATTACTTTGATTTTTATGTTTACTGGTTTGAGAAAATAAACATTTTGGTAAGAGTGGAGAGCAGCAGGCAGGGCTGAGCTTCATAATGCATGTCTGTGACATCACAAACGTATTATGGAGTTTAACAGCAACTGATTCTAGGCGATATCAACTTTTTTTCTGTGTGTGAAGTTAGTGTTGATGAAAGGTGCTGATTGACAGCACTGGAACCTGAAATTCTATTTATTCATATGACAGGTAATGCATGGCTGATCACAGTGCAAGCTTCACCACACTGCCCCACTGATGTGCCTCTCACCCTGCCATGGAGGGACTACCAGGTAGGTGAGAGGGTAGTTCAGACTTCATGACCATTTTGCCCTTGGTCTCTCATATGAGACTGATAACAAGGATGCTAATTATTGCCAATTGTGTTGGTAGTTTTTGTGATGTGACACTGTCTGTGGGGAATTGACTGAAACTACCACAACTCATTTCACATAGGCCATTGAACATCCTCGTTTATAATGGCTTTCAGCCACTATGATCTGTGCTGGATTTGAACCCATGACTGAGAGGTGAAAGCCTCCTTAAACAGTTACCAATCCACTGAGCCATGCAATTCCCTGGTTGATATCAACCTTAACCTGTAATTATAATGTTTAGAACCATTATGGTTTTAAAATGAATTTAACTTTCATATTTTGTGAAGTTTTTGATTTAGCCTGCTGTACATTATCTCTCATACTTATTGTATAATTGTGATACTTCATTGTCATTTGTTTGCAATCTCCAGGTCTTGCCTGAAAATAGGCATTTGATTATGTTCTGCAAATACCTGTAAATAAAAGCGAAATCAAAAGCCCTATTATCAGTCTGTTATTTATTTTACATTAACAAGTGAAGATTTTACTGTGTGTTTCCAAAGCATCGGACATCACTGCTCCCCAAATGACCTCACAGCTGCTGCATAGTGACATCACAGTTGGTTGTCATAGTATGCACTATGATGTCATAACAAGTGCACCATGAGATCACACATTCCTGATGAATGCTTTTATACAGACTTCATGGATAAATTGACAAAAGCATACTCCAAAACCAGGGAAAGGCATTTTTTTAACCCAGGCCCCACTGTTGTTATTCAGGCCGTATGCAATGGGCAGTGATATACCCTGCTCAGACCACAGCCATCACATTGATGGCAACCAGGATGTTTCTCCTCCATTTTATTTCCACAGTCACCCTCTTCCCATGATGTGAGCAATGCCTCCGCTGGCCTCGGCAATAGGATTAAAACTCCAAGCCTGCCTGCAGGAGACTCTGTGTAGCCAGAACTCACCACTAACTCCTCCTAAGCCAATGTACATTGGCTCTAGCCAGCTGCCTACAGCTGAGGCTGCCTCACAACACAGTGATCTGAACCCGCTGGCAACCTCAGGTTACCAGTACAGCAGTACAGTGTAAACAAAAAGAAAATGTTGGGCACCCATGATCCTGATGGGGCTGGCATTAAACTGTAGACCACTAGCCAGCCCAGTGGTTCAGAGGACTGAGGTGCTAGTGCCTTACCTCTCCCATGCTGGTGACCCATGTTCAGAAATGAGCTGGTTGCCTGGGGTTGGCTGGAGGGGAGGCCAGGAGAGGGAATGAGCAGCCGACAGTCAGCTCTCCTCTCCCAGATAGGGATGTTGGTCTTCCCGACACTCTGGCTTCCATCGGTAGAGTCTCGCTGGTACTGCCACAGAAGGGGACCAGGCACCAGGCCAGGGTGGGCAGAACAGGAACGCGATCCGCATGCAAACATGCTTCACGCACCTGCACAACCATGGTGCCGCAGCTCCTGGAGCTTTAAGGGAGAAATCTGGAGGAAAATGAAGAACATGGTGAGGGTGTATGACAACCTCTGGCTACACCTCCACCTGCTGCGTCATCAGGAAGTCTGGAGCAAGGAACTAGATAATGTGTTTCAGGGAGGAGGTCAGGCCTCTCTCACCTGACCCACCATGGGGAATGACCGTGGGGCGCCTTCTACTACTGGGCAACTTGGGAGAAGTAGAATGGTGGCAGGGTATGGCTACAGATGGCATGAGGAAGTCTCCCTTGCCATGGTCCCAGGAGCACAAACAGAATATGTAAAAAAACAAAGAAAAAACTGTAGACCACCAAAAACAGGAAAACCAGCACACTCGCAAAATGAGTTTTAACTTTATTTGCAGATTAAAGATGGAAACGGTGCAAAATGCCTTACATATCGCTCTGCATAAGGAGCTTTGTCAGGAGATGAAGATGTGTTCAAAACATGGCTTTACAGAGTGCATGTAATATTTTAGTCTTATGCAAATTTATATATTGCATTTCCACGTGGTTTAAATGCTCAAAACTCAGTGTAAAATTGTAGAAAGCTATCAAAGATTGTTTTAACTGGTTTTATAAAAGATATATTTTACAAACACTGCATCAACTTGATAATGTCTCAATATCAGCACCCTTACCCACCGCTATAATGCTGCAACAGCTGTTTTTGTATAATCTAAATTTATACAGTGTTTGTGAAATGTATCTTTTTAAGAAACTGTTTTAAGCAATCTTTGATCATGTGACTAGCCTTCTACAACTTTGCACTGGTTTTAGCACTTTATCCATGTGGAAATGCAATATATGAATTTGCATAAGACTAATTAATAAATTATTGCCTGCCTATATAAAGTCTTGTTTTGCTCACTTGCTCTACCTCCTGATGAAGCCCTGTAATGCAGGGCTTATACATAGAGACTTGCACTGTTTCCTTCATAAAATATTTCCTTTTTCAACAGCATCTTGATGTGCTGCCCTGGGCCTTTAGGGTGGCCTGAATGAATGGAGTATTTTAACAAAACTATACACCAAAATACAAAGCTGCTCTTTATGATTTGTGAAAACAGACTTGTTGTCCCATGTATTGTGTCCAACACAAACCCAAGCCTAAAAAGGCCAGTGCTTTGCTATTATGAAATGGCTTGTATCAAACAAGCAGTATGATTGCTTAAAATTGGTCATCTAATCGTGTAGTCATTTCATATCACTGGAGGGTTCTGATTTTACTTTTCTTTTTTGCTTCTAAAATAAATTTATAAGTACAATAACAAATGCTCTAAGAATTTCAGCAATGCTATAAATGACCAGAATTCTCGGGTGGCTGAAGGCACTGAGCTCTACCTTTGTGCCTCACACCCCATTCAGGGCATGTGTCTTAACATTACTGCATGCTGTCTTTTGTTATTATTTACTTATATTGTCTTTCACACACCTATAAAATGTTTCACCACAGGAACTGTCCAGCCTTGTGTTAGGTCTGTACTGCCAGTTTGATCCCAGTGTCCTACTGCCAGTCTAATATTCAACTGGGTAGTGAAGGAGGACTGAGAAGAAATGGGTACAGCAATATGGAGGTGCCAGCAGCAGAGGACATCAAAGACTCAAAGGCACAGCGTTAGATCCCTGGTAACTGAGACTGGGTAACATTGTTGTAAATGGGTTCTGGGATAGTACGCTGTTGACCAACAAAACCTTTGCCTTCTGAAATAAAAGAATATTACAAAGTTACTGCCATGTTTTGAAAAGTAACAGTTGATAACTACATTCTATTCCAGGGTTAAATTGAAAATGTTCAGTGGGGAACTCTCACATCTAGTTTTCTAGGTGGTTTAACTGTTATTTCTAGGCAGTGGAACTCTCCTACAATAGTGAAAAAGGAAGATGACAGATGTGCTGGAACTGTTATAGAATTTTTAAAGAGATAGTGGAACTGTCTTCCTGTGAACTCCTGCCAAGTTAATGCCTGTTGTATTCAGAGAAGCATATGGTCTGGCTTCTTTGGTTTAGTTTGAAATTTAAAAACACCATATTACATCATTGTTCCAGAGCTGAATGTCAAGCCAGACAAGGAGGTATGTGAGTGTATGGTGGGGACAGGAATTACTGCTCAGAAAGAATATTACAAAGACAAGAGGGATAGAAACTGCATAGAAGTGACTCTCAGTACAGTTGAGTTGGTTCATGATGGGTGGGCTAATACCTCCACCACTCCCCCCGCTTCTGCCATTTCTCCCACATGGTGTCACCCCCTCTTCTCTTTAGTAAATACTGAGCAGAAGTACTCATTTAGTGCTTCGCTCTTATCGCACCCTGCTTCCACCCAACCCCTCCTTCCTAATCCTTACTATGTGGTCCTTACAGTTCCTTTTCTCCCTGATGTACCTAAAGAAAAGAAAAGTGTTTTCCTCCCAAGCTTCAAGGAGGGCCTTATGTAGATAGGGGAGAATAGCAGGACTGTTTTTTGTAATATTCACTTGTAAATCCATCAGGCCCAGGGTTTTACCTGATGGAAAATCATTTTTAGCCATCTGAATCTCCTCAAGAGATATAATTGTTTCTAGTTTCTGTCCGTTCTGTTGAGTGAACATGGGTGGGTGGGTGGAGTTTTAAAGAAGTTGTCAAGCTTATCTTTATCCAGCAGTTCCTGATGTGAGTAAATATTTTGAAAAAATTGTGGAATACCTTTTGATTTCCTTATAAGTTGTGAGTGTTTTGCCTATATTATTTTTAATTCCTCTATAACATTCTGCTGCTGCATTTTTAATCTTAAAGCTAAGAGCTTCCCCGCTTTATCCCGCCTCCCAATACCATTGCTTTGTCCTAAAAGTGCATATTCTGCTTTCTGAGATAGAATTGTATTAATTTCACCCTGTAACACCACAATTTTGTGCAAGGTGTCTCACTTGGGGTAGTACCTTTTTGGAAGTTTTAAATAGATGTGCAAGTTCCGTCTTTTTTAACTCAAGTATCTTTGTCCTTTCCTTTTTTATTTGTAGAATAGCTATTATTCTTCCCTATATATATGCCTTACATGCTTCCCATAAACACACATTGGCAACCTCTTCATTATCATTAATCTCAAAGTAATTCTTGTCCTGTGTCATCACCCAAGTTAGAAAGTCTTTCTCCCTAAGCAAGCCTGTGTTAGACCTCCACCTGAGTAATTTCTCTCCTTTCCCACCTATCATCAAATCTAGGTGACCATCGCATGGTCTGATATAATGATACTTTTTTCTAGCATCTAGAAAATTTGTGACTAAAGTGTTGGGTACTAGTATGTAGTTGATCCTCCTATAAGAGATGTGCCTATTTGAAAAAAAGAATAGTCTTTATCTGTGGATGAACCACTCTCCACACATACGCAGGACCTATATCCTCCAATAACTTCTTAAAGGAATTCCTAGAGTTTGTATTTATTTGTATCTTTTGGGTTGTGGATCTATCCAGAATAGGATCAAGAACTTCATTAAAGTCACCCCAAGAATAACTGCATATTCCGATAAGGACTGAGAGTAACCATAACGGAGTTAAAGAATTTATCCGGCCTGTATTAGGAGCATAAATATTGCATAATGCCACTTTCTGACCATCAAGTGTACCTGAAAGTATTTGATATCTCCTTCTGAGTCAGCATAGTGGTTATGTTTACAAAAATTCACCCTTCCTTATTAAAATCAAAGTTCCACACTTTTTGAAGAAAAGCATGAACTTCCAGCTTGACCAACCCATGATCGCTTGAGTTTCTCTGACTCTTCATTTGTTAAGTGTGTCTCTTGAATAAGCCCTATGTCTACCTTATGTTTATTAAGTTGAGACAGAACTTTTTTCCTTTTAATAGGGGACCCCAGACCATTTACATTCCAAGACACAATTCTATATTGTGACATTTCTGGTGTCATAGCAGAGTTCTTATTCCTAATAATATATTATTGCTTTCTAGGGTTGCAGTGACGAAGGAGTAAATCAACCATATTTCCTAAGACCAGTACTAGCTCTTCTGACTTCAATGATAAGTTGGAATCTACTAAAATAAGTACCTACTGCAAAAATCTGTCAAAAGTATATAACCTAACACTAAAAGTGTATAACCTTAACTTAATGTAATTAGAAACCTCCTATATATAAATTAAAATTCTAGATAAAGTTAAAGGAGAAAGGGAGGTTTAAATAAGTCTAAAATAATAAAACCAGTGAATAAGTCACTGTATATGACAATCAAGAGAACCAGAGATTCTAGTAACAGTAGGATGTAGGCTACTGACGAACCTGTAACCATCAGACTATTAGTCCAAGGTGGTGATGTAACTAACGGTCCTAACACTGGCTTTATCTGCCGGTATATTTCCAAGTCTGTTACAGAAATAATATAATGTAAGGTAACAGTTATATAAAAAGAAAAAAATAATAACAATATGTAATAACTTGGAAAACAGCTTGTAGCTAAGTCATCTATAGGGAGAACAGATTAAAAGATACAATCCTATCCATCTCATAATTAAGTCAACTAAATAATGAATAAAATAATAATACTCTGATTGGATCATGCTAATTTAAACCCATTTTGAGTGTTGGTAATGATGTCTGCTGAGATTATTTTTGCCAGTTAGAGTAACCCACCAAACAAAATCCTGGGATATAATCCAGAGGGTATAAATAATAAGGAGCAGCCAACCATGGATAACCTGTACCAGAGTCCATTCAGCTCAACCCATGACCAGTCTTAATGCGAATTCTCCCAATTTCCTACCTTCCTGTCTCCTGTTCTTTTCAGTATTAGTACAGTCTGGCACTTAGTCACTGAAAAGTCCCTTCCATCTTGTGCGTATCATCTCAGCCATCGCCACCTGTTTTCTCAGCCAGACCATCTATCAGATCGAGGGATAATCAATACCTGTCTCATAGAATGTGCATTCTGGCATCCTATGAGCTTGCACTTTACCATATTAGTAGGATCAACTACACTACATCTACTAGTGTGATGTTATGGTTTGCTAAGACCCCGAAACCTAACCGTGGATCCCATATCTTTCAGCAAGCACAAGCATATAATGCAAACAGGTATTATTATTAACAGTATGACTCGACTTCTTTCCTCAGACCAAAAAAGGGTTGGCAATACATTACTTACAGGATTTCATCACCAAAATACCAGCACAAGAAGGAAAGAAAATATATTGCACAGGACACAATGGAGGAACTGAGAGTTAGAGAAAAAGACCTATACAAGGAACCAATTACACTCACAGCAAAATGAAGCACTTGTTTGCTGCACCTAAATAAGCCTTTTTTTTGTTTGATTCATCATTAGCAAAATAAGCCAGCAGAGAAAATTAGGCAGATAAATAAATAAATAAATGAAAAAAACAAAACTTTTTTGTTTCGAATACGCAACATTTGGACATATACTTTAGGTAAAATAGAGTCAGATCTCTTTGTATGACAGAGGTTGTCCTCTAAACAATTTTAAAAGGAGCTTCATAAATTAATTGAGGCTTATTGTGCTTACTAAAGCATTTAGCCATGAGTTCTTAGGGACATTAAATATATTTAGCAAAAAACACTATATACTGTCAATTATTATAGAGTTAAATAAATGAAAACTAAAGCTATCAAGCACATCTCCATCTTTCTCAGTTAAAGCTGACCATGCAGATAATGATATCTGAGAATCTCACCTTCAGCAATAAGTTAAAGTAGACATTTCCGATAGCACCACATCATTTGCTTCTTTAAATCATAAGTCATGTGATGTTAGGGTTAGAGGGTAAAGGTGAAGTCACTGTTGTCATCCGACATCTTTTGCACAACGACTCTTCCTAATGTTATGGGTGAATGCAACTAGAACTTATTACTGCCGGTACATCAGTGATATTTTCTATTTCCTCCACCTCGAAAGAATCATTAAAAGAGTCATTGCTGGAATGTACTGTCTCCGTTGTCTACTTCTGCCTGCTAATTCTTTCCCTGGACATGGACTGGAAATGCTGCCTACTCTGCCTTTGAGATGCTGCTATTGATTTAGAGATGGGTTTAGTTTTCCTATAGCTTGATGTTTGCCCTGAATTTACTTTTTTAGAGTTGGGTATTACAGCCTCAATATAAATGTGGTGTAGAGACCACAGATTTTGTACTTCTTTACAGGCAACTGAGGGGAAGGGTAGACCTCCATTGATTCGATTTCATTAGCATGTCCTCGAGCAGAACAGAAATGAGAGCTTATAGTGACAGGCATACCACGCCTGCTTCATGGTGATTTGGCCTATCTCGGGTGTGTTAGAACCCGAATGTTTACTCATTTGTAAATAACTCCAAGCATCTTCAACTGAAGCACACAATACTATTCCTCCTCCTCGCTCCTTATTTGGAAGACAGCAGGGTACTTAAAATTATATAGAATACCATTCTCTGACACTCCTGTTTAAAAAATCCTTCTTTTATTTACTAGTTCTGATGAGAAATCCTGAAAGAGTAAAATTTTGAATCCCTGATGCTGTAAGGTTTTCCTTTCCCTGGCAATTCTCAACACTTCCTCTTTAATAGAAAACCTTAAGAAGTATGCAACTATGGGTCATGGATGTTTGTTCTGTGAATTTTTGAGCCTAAAACTCTGTGGACTCATTCTGTTTCCAGTGGATAAGACCATTGAAAGTTTAAAAGTTCAGGAATAAAAGACTGTAAAAAGAAGAACATGTTATTTCCTTCCCAAACCTCAGGCACCCCAATGATTCTGACATTGTTCCTACGACCTCTATTCTCCAAATTGTCCACTTTTCCCAACAGATACTCGATCTGTGAACTTTGTTTCTGGGTAAAATTGTTAAGATATATAACTGTCTCTTTAAGCTCGTGAGTTGCTGGCATGTATTATTAATATCTCTTTAATGGATTCGTTATTGGTTTGTAACTCAAACTTTGCTGGTTAACTTCTGCTATATCTATTTTAAGACCAGCAATCATTTCTTTCAATTGAAGAATGTCAGCTTTACTTGCCAAATCATTTGTAACTGTTACTGATATATTTGTGCTGCTGTGAATCCCAGCTGTTGGCCTACGTGATTCTGTGAGTCTCCGCTTGTAGTGTTAACTCTGTGAGCCATCTGAATTTCAAATGAGAATCCACAAAAGAAAAGGAAATGACAGTTCAGATAAACAAAGGCCCAGATATTCTGTAGGGTTAGCATGACGCAACAGTGTTGCGCCATGCACAACCCACTGATGTGCCTCAAGCGTATATTTAAGTGGGAAAAGTGTACCAAGATAAATACCGATGCACTGGGCGCACAGTAATGTATGCAGGCACAGGTGGGGCGCACCATGCATAAACTGCACAGCCTGATATTCAGCCGGGTGGCAGAGTTATGCAGGCACAACCCCTTCCTGCGCCTGCACAAAGCTGAGCCTAAAAAAAGGAACAAGCCGAGGGCCACCTACAGGTGAGCTGCTGCATTGCAAGGTGCAACACAGCAGCTGCCACCTGTGGGTGGCCATCAGCTGTTCCTGCTGCACCTGGTGGCACCCCCCATGCCCCGATCGTGGGCATTACTAATCCCCAAAGTCCAATATCCCTGGTGGTCCAGTGGACCGCGAGTAGCCTGATCATGAGCATAACAGTATTCCCCCATTAACCCAATCACAGGCATAACAGTATTCCCCATTAGCCCGATCAGGCATAACTGTAACTCCCCCAGTAGCCCAATCGGGCATCAGTATCCCCAAAGTCCAATATCCCTGGTGGTCCAGTGGACCGCAGTAGCCTGATCGCAGGCATAACAGTATTCTCCCCACTAGCCTGATCGCGGGCATAACAGTATTCCTCCCCATTAGCCCAATCATGGGCATAACTGTAACCCCATAGCCCAATCGCGGCATCAGTATCCCCCCAAAGTCCAATATCCCTGGTGGTCCAGTGGACCGTGACGGAGCCTGATCGCTGGTGGCATTCCTCACCCCCAAGTCCAAAGCCCTGGTGATCTAGTGGACCCCACACCCTACTCGCCCACGGAGCCCCACCACCCTGCTTCCCCATCAGTTGGCGGTGGCAGCACCCCACCTGCCTACCTCCCGCCCACCGACCGACTGAAGCTCGGATGGCTGCACGTCCGCTGGCTCAGAGCATAAGCCAATGGGCTGCAGCCCATACTGTACTAGTCAGTCCAGATATGTGAATGAATTCACTGGACCACCAGGGATAGGAGACATTCATTGTCCCTTGGGATGTCCCATGATCGGGCTGCAGGGGCGTACGGTTCCTGATAGCTGCTGCCTGGCGAGGGTGCCAGGCGCAAGTCGTCGAGGGTCGATTGCACCTGCATGCTAATGGCATGCAAAATGGGGCCGTAATCAGATGCAAATGGCCCCCATGCCCCTGCATAAATTATGGCCCCATTTGCATGTCACCCTTGAATATCGCAGGTGCTGTGCATGGGACAATGGCACTTGCGCCACCGCATCTCAATGCTCCACTCTGACCACTTGCGCTGGCGCAGTTCCACTGCGCCATGCACAGTGGTGGAAGGGGCATATTCAAAGCAGTTGTGCCATAGCGCTAACTCCATTGAATATCGCCCTGGCCACACCCCTGTGCAACTATTTTGAGCGCGACAGGTGGTTTGCGCCACAAACTGGTGCAGTTTGAATATCTGGGCCAAAGTGTTTATGTTCATGGATGTTAGCTGTATCAGATTTATCAGCTTCTAGCTTGTTACGATCTGCTGTAATAATTAATCAAAAAGTAATGGACTCAGCGATGCGGGTTACCAGGCAACCATCTTCAACCAGCCCACATCTTGCATTACTGAAACATACTGTAGATAATGGCATAGCATTGATCTGGTTACTGTATCAAAGCTAAAAGCAAGCAAGAAAGACCCTTGTTCAACAGACTGGACCTAGATGTTTCACCTTCCCTTGGTGCTAGCAGTACAGTATGTATAGTTATAAAATGGGTAAGAGACATCATAAAGGGAAACATGATTGACTAGATGTGATCATATTTATTTTATTCTTTGTTAACCAGGTAAGGTCCACTAGGCACAAGTGCCTGTTTTCAGGGGCAACCAGGGAGCACTGGGGTGGTTAAGTGACTTGCTCAGAGTCACACAGTATGCAAGCGGAGGTTGTAGGAATCAAACCCATTTCTGTTTGCTGGATGTACCAAGATCATTCACAGCTCGTTATCCTAACCTCTGGTCTATACTGCCAGCCCATTATCTTGCTTTGTTCCAGTACTTCAGCACAACTCAGAAATATTTAACATTTTGACCCACATTATTACTCTGTTTTAAAATTAAAATCAGTTGAAACTACTTTATAATTAAATAAGACACTGTTGAGTGTGCCTAATTGTGCAATAAAGGGTTTGCCTCATGCCTCACTCCGAGGTGTAATGTTATCCCACAATAACACATACATACCATCACCTGCTTTAGGCCATGACAAACTAAATTTAATTAAAAAAATATTAACATTGCACTGAACCTTTCACATACTGGGGAGCAGTCATTTTGGCCACAGATGTGGAGTACTATCACCCTAAGAGACATCATTCTGAGCATGCTCAGTTGGAATTGTGATTATTTTTTTAACCAGGAGAGACACACTAAATTGAAGCTTGTTTACAGGTGTGACCTGGGAGCACAAGGAAGTTAAGCAACTTGCTCAGGTTACACAGTATGCAAGTGAGGGCTGCGGATTCAAACCCAGGTCTCCAGGTTTGTAGCTCACATCCTAAACCACTGCACTATACTGCCTCCCCTAGGAGCTAGAGCTTCAAAATATCTGCATATGCAACGAAGGGCAGGAGGTACAGGGAGAGGTGGAGGTCCCATGGGTCACATTGGAAAAAAGGTCTGGGATGTCATACGCTGGGTGTGATTTACAGGCCCCTACACAGTGGGAGGAAAGGGACAGACAGATGGTACAGGTGGTACAACAAATTGCACTTTGGGGAGATCCTACTGCTGGGGACCTAAACCTCCCTGACGGGACTGGGAAATCCCAACAGCAACGACTGCCAGGAGCAGAAAGGTACCTGTGTACTCCTTGAGCTTTCCTGCAACAGCTGGTTAGGAAGCGCACTAGTGGGATAACATACTGGACGTGGTCCTCACAAACTGGGATAGTATGGAGGAGGTGTAAGTGGGAGACTGTCTTGGTGGAGCGGCCACAATACAGTGAGTTTCAAGATAAAATGAGTAGGGAAGCAAATTGAACCAACATGAAGGTTCTGGACTTCCGATAAGCAGATTTTGCAAGAATGAGGGGATTTTCAGGAGAAAATGGAAGGTAAGTAGCTATTATGGGATGCAGAGTAATTATGGAAATGCATTAAGGGGGAATACTAAAAGTCACTGAGCTCTGCATCAGGAGGGTAGGAAAAGCAAAAGAAAAATGAGACCATTCTGGTTTACCAGGAAGGTGGCATGGCAATTAGGGAAAGAAGGAAGTGTTCAGAACATATAAGAAGACCCAGAGGAGGGAGGACAGAGAGATTTATATATATAGAGAGAGAGAGAGAGAAAGCAGAGGTGGCAGGGCAGATGATTAGGAGAGCAAAAGCAGATACGAAGAGAGAATTGCTAGGCAGGCCAAAAGGGAGATAAATGTTTTTTAGGTATGTGGGGAAAAGAGGAAGGCAAGGCAGGGATAGTGAGGGAGGGGAGGGGCAGCACTGGTGGAGGGAGACTTGAGAAGGCAGAGGTGCTGAATAGCTACTTTGCTCGGTCTTTACGGGTGGAAGGGGAGGGAAGGAACCTGAGTTAAAGAAGAGGAGGGATGACATAAGAGTGGATACTAGCCCATTCAGTGAAGGCAGGATAAAAGAAGAACTAGGAAGGTTGAAGGTAGCAAGGCAATGGGGCTGGATGCTTGCATCCTAGGGTACTCCGGGAACTGAGGGAGGAGTTGGTGGCACCACTGGTGAGGATGTTTAACTTGTTCCTGGATACTGGAAAGGTGCCAAGTGACTGGAAGATGGTGGATTGGTGCCACTGCATGGGGGGGCAGGGAGGAGATGGGCACAATCACCCAGTCAGCCTCTCCTTGGTGGTGGGAAAGGTGATGGAGGTGCTGTTAAAGGAAAGAATGGTAAACTACATGATAGACAATGGACTACTGGATTACATGGTTTCACAACTGGGAGGTCATATCAGATAGATCTAATGAAGTTCTTTGATTGGATGATGAAGGTAGTTGATCAGGAGGGCCATGGACATGGTCTGTCTGGACTTCAGAAAGGCCTTGACACTGTCCCTCACAGGAGGCTGGTAAATAAGCTGGAAAGCTTAGGGTGGGACAGAAATTAACTAGGTGGGTGGAAAACTGGTTGAAGGGCAGAAGACAGATGGTGGTAGTTAATGGGTTCATTCCAGGGAGATGGGAGTGATGAGTGGGTGCCCTAGGGCTCACTACTGGCCCCTTCCTTTTAATATCTATATTAGTGATATAACAGATGGGCTAGAGGGAAAGGTGTGCATATTTGCAGATGATACAAAGATCTGCATTAGGGTGGACACCTGGGGAGGTGGAAGCCATGAGGAGGACCTGAAGATTCTGGAATGGGGATCCAAGAGTTGGCAGCTGGAATTAATGTTAAAAGTGTGCATAACGCCCAGTGACGCCATGCTCCCTGGGACAGCCTAAATTGGGTGCTCCCACCGAGATTGACCACAAATCCTCCAAATATCAGCACTAAACAGAGAATATAGTTTAAACAAGTGCCGAGGAGGATTTAGCATGCCGAGAGCAAGGGAGCAATCTAAAATGAAGCCACAAATAATGCCAGATGATGATGGATTGTCGGAGGGCGGCTCAGAGAGTGAGGGCTCCCAGGCCTCATTGGTCTCACGCCAGCACAACAGCTCAAGCTCGCATACCAGTGGATACCCTCTAAAGGCAAATGACTCCAAATGTTGGCGGAGCCGTGATTTTCAAAAGGAAATGTGCTCAACTGCCACCGCCTACGACTGATATCAACAAACTAGACAAGCGGTAGGAAATCACGGAGACTCAGATTGCAGGCACAGATGGCAGGGTGGATTCTGCCAAGGCAGCAATAGTTCAGCTGCACCAGAACATAAAACAACTACAAGATAGAGCGGAGAATGCAGAAAGCAGAAATCGTCAGAATAACATTAAGATTGCTGGAATCCCAGAAGGGGCCGAGGGCTCTGATATACTCTTATTTGTACAAAGCACCTCCGTGAGGTTCTTGCCCTCCCACCTCAGTATACCCTGAATTTGAGGGCCCATCGACTCTAGGCCCGAAACCAGCCCCTGGGGACGTCCCACGAGTGGTGCTGGTCAGATTTCTTCACTTTCAGGAGAAGGAAAGAGTATTACACGCAACATGGAAGAAAGGACAGTATTATTTAAAAACCAGAGGCTTCACTTTGAAAATGACTATGCCCTGGAGGTGATGGCGGTAGGAGGGCCTACATTCCCATCATGAGAGCACTCAAGCTTAAGGGCATATGGTTCAGAACACCCTACCCCTGTAAGATGATGATTCACTTTAAAGACAGTAACCTCACCTTAGACACAGCGACTGAGGCGATGGTGGAATTATGGACCAGAAAGATAGACATCCCCCAACTGAAGACCAGCTCTGATTCAGCCTGGACCCTCAAGTGCCTCCAAGCTCTCTCAGCAGATGTGGAGTGTTAGCCAGCGAGAGGCAAGGTGTCGCCAAGGAGCGGAGGCTATACAGAACATTGTGAGCACCTTGAGATCCAAGCAGTCTTCCCTCACTCCTAATCATCTGGAGCCCTCAGGCTCCTCTGGATGAGCTATGATTCCCTGAACAGAACAGCAAGTATTTCATTGCTTTAGACATTGCTGGCTCACCTGATAAAAAACTGACTGATGCTGATTTGATGGTACTGTGTCCCCTGTAGGTATGATCTGCCTCGGTGGGGCAATTGTGGGGATTGCTGTTCAGTAATTCTGTTTAGGTTGAACTGTGGATGGATGGATGGATGGCTGGGCCTTTCATGTGGTGGCTGTGGCCCCCTCCCTTCCCTCCCCCTCTCTCTCTCTTCTCCTGGGTTGCATTGCTTACCTTGAAGACTGGCATCACTGCTTGTCGGGCTCCCTTCCTTCTGGGAGATGCCCTCTGGACTGGACTGTGCGCTGGGGCACCTTTCCCTCTTTCTCCCTGACATTGCTATGCTGCTTTGAATGCAGAGACCTGATGGCACAATCTGGGACTTAGGCCATCCAACATGGTGGTGCCCCCTCATGAAACCCAGCTCACACAGCTTAGGATGGACCCAGGGATTGAGGAAACCTTATTGTCACTACAAATAATCAGGGATGATGCTTGCTCTGGGTGGGTGAGGGCTGTGTGTGCCTCAGTATGTCGGGGAGATCTGAACCTTAGCTGTGAGTTCTGCATGTGTTCCATTGGTCATGGAAGTTATGCAGAGCCGTCAGGACCGCCCACCTGGTGGGTTTGGGGATTGGGATTGGGGACTCTCATGATGGTCATTATTTCAGCCCACTGAGTACTGCTTTGTCTCTTAAGCTAATATTATCCGGGGCTGGCTCCTGTACAGGAGGGGGTGAAGCTTTTTCATGCAGTGGCGGGGGATGATCTCCGTAGGCTGGTTGGATCAAGGGGCTCTTCTGTATGGGCGAGATCAGAGCACTTGCAAATAGCCACCATATCAAAGCACAAATATGTATGTTGACAAAGACTACTGTTGTTTTGGGGGGTGAGGTTGGTGGAGCTTAGGCTGACAGAGTGCTCTGTTTGATTTTAGGTGAAGGTAACCTCCTGTGGTCCTAGAAGAACACTATTTATGCCCCAATCCTGGTATAAGCTTTACTTAAAGAACAATAGCATGGGTGTGGAGAGTCTAGGCGGAGGTCGGACTTGGCCTGACGGCAGGGGATTGAGACCCGGGTGTTGCCCACGGGATGCCAGGCAGCTGACTGAGTGGGAACCTAAACAGCTGGCTCTGGCTCCTCTCCTCCCTACACTCATGGAGTCCACGCCAATGGAGTTGGATAGTGGTGATGGACTACTGGTGCCTGGTACTACTCTACTGGCCAAGACACACACCGAGCCACTAATACTCATAAGGCCTGACGCTGGGGAAACCCCTGCTCTGTCTCATATTTTGGAGTGGGTTGGGGTGGGGAATCTCTCTCCTCTCCCCTGCTTTTCCTCCCATCCCTCCCTCCACCCAACAATGGACCATAGAGCATAAAGCCAACCCACTTTAATACACTCACATTGATGTGGATCTCGGCAATCCCAAATGATGTTCCACACACTCCCTGCCTTCTCCCATATTGACACTATAGGTGTCTGAAGGACCCCTCACTAGGGAAGTTACCTCCCAGTAAGGATTTATCTTACCCTAGGGTCCAGTAATGACCCTATTTTTGGAAGCATCAGTTATTTCTCACTGACGTAGTCGCCCAGTTGGTCACACTTCAGATCTCATTACAAGTTCACTTTCTACCTAAAATACAGGTTGATGTATGTTTATACAAATGTGTGTTTGCACTGTTACTGTTTTAATAATCTAGTTGACAGACAACATGAACTGGGAACCTAGATTATAGACAATGAAAACAGCTGACAAAATGTTTGCCGAGGGCGGGCGGGAACCTTGGCAGTGCCCCAATCTATATCTACTCATGACTGCCCCACACCTGAAGCTTTTGTCCCAAAATATAAATGGCTTGTCCTCACCGATCAAAAGATCTAGGGTCATGACACCTGAAGAAAGTAAATCAGATCTGATTTACTTACTGGAAACCCACTTAAATGTCACTGAGCATGAGAAACTAAGACAGCTTAGTCGAGGTGATGTATTTTATTCCTCTAGTGGGAGGGCAGGCGCAGAGGAGTGGCAATTATAATACCCCTGACTCCATTTCAGCTGAGCCAGCACTGGGCTGACCCTGAAGGCAGATTGGTTATAGTGCAGGGTGTAATGGGCAAGAGACAGCTCACTTTAGCAAACGTGCATTTCCCCAGGACTCCCCACCCCTCAGCTAAAGAATCTTCTAGACAAAGTGGTACAGATGACAGTGGGAACACTTACTGGCAGTAGACTTTAATCTCCTCCCAGATCCTAAGATGGATTCCAACCCTCGACCCCCAAGACAAACCGCTGCACAACTATTTTTAAGAAATTTACACAGGATGTGGGCTGGAGTGATGTCTGGAGGCATACACATCCTCATTCCAGAAATTACACCCATTACTCCTCGGTGCACCAAACCTACTCATGGATTGATGAAACCTATACCCAGCTGGAAGATCTGGGCATCCTACAAGATGCACAGATAGGTGACATAGTCCTATCAGATCATGCACCCTTAGTTACCACCTGGGACATGGACCTCCAGCCTAAAACCACCTGCTGGAAACTTAACCCATACTATTTACGCCCCAGCAATTTCAAGAGTACATTTCAGAGAAAATTGTGGAGATAGTGTGGGATAACCCTTCAGAAGAAACAAGCCCAACAATACATTGGGACACAATAAAACTGTCCTACGTGGGCATATAATTTAGCACACAGCTGAATTAGCAAACAACAAAGGGAGTGGAAACCAAACTGGAGGACACCCTACATTTTCTACAAATGGCCCATAAACAAGGGGACATATCAGTCTTCCGTTTATTACAACAAACTAAGGCAGACCTTGATCACTTAGCCCTACAACAAACAGAGATTGCCTTAACATATTTAAGACAAATATATTATGAAGTGAGGCTAGAGCAACAAGGTTGTTAGCCTACCAGATTGAGAAAGCAAAAAAGGCCTCGGTTATAATCACAATTGAGGCACCCCACCCATGGCCACCACATAACTAAACTACATGATATTTCAGATGCCTTTACCATGTATTACTCATCCCTTTACACTCCAGAATACCTCCCCACAACCCATCAGATAGCTGATTACCTACGACCAATCAACATGCCCAAACTCTCAGAAACTCAGGGTGAAGCCCTAACCACCCCAATAACAGAAATGGAACTAGCATCTGCTCTAGCTAGAGCAAAACCCTTAAAGCCCCAGGTCCAGATGGGCATGGAGTAGAGTTTATAAGACCACTAGAACACAGGTTTGCCCTAAACTCCTAAGACTTTTAATTCTACCCTGGAGGAGACACCCCGCCACCCTCTTGGTCATACGTGACCATATCAGTCATTCCTAAGCCCAGGAAAATTTCCCAGCTATGTAGCTCCTATAGGCCGATCTCAGTTCTTAATGCTGACTACAAACTATTTATGAGCATTCTTGCTCACTGCCTAGATACTTATCTCCTCAACTTATAAATAAGGGCCAAACTGGTTTTGTCAGAACTTGATCCACCAGACAATGTCAAGCACAGTCTCCATATATCCCATAAAATGTGCTCAATAAATTCCTCAGTTTTAGTTAGCCTTGACACGGAGAAAGCATTTTGAGGGTGGTGTGGCCATTCCTATATCAGGTACTACAGAAATTAGGGGTCCCACGTGCCCTGGTTGGGGTTATTCAAGATATATACTCAGCACCAAAGGCATGTTGAAGAAAGACGGACACCATTCCAAATACAACCAGCTGGCACAGGGACTAGGCAGGGTGCCCCCTCTCCCACTCCTTTTGCAATGTTTATAGAACCATTTGTGCAGAGTATCGTGACTCAGGATCTCATCAGTTACCCTGGGGGCATGGAACACCGAATTGCACTTATGCCGATGACGTGTTGCTCTATGTCAGGGACCCAGAAAAGTCTCTTCCTGTAGTGCAGCAACTTTTAAATGAATTTGGACAGGTGTCTGGGTATAAACTCAATCTCTCAAGACTGAGATCCTTGCTTACCTATGTTCCTTCTCCTTAAATACAAAATCTATTCCAATGCAACTGGTCTCTGGTGAAGCTAAATTATCTTGGGATACATATTTCACAGTCCCCAAAAGATTTTTACAAAAATAACTATATTCCTTTACTGCTCAGCTTAAAACAGCTCTGACTGCATGGAATACATTACCATTAAGTCTAACCTAAAGGATAGAGTTAATTGAATGGTCACTCTTCCCAGAGCCCTGTACCTGTTCCAAAATGTCCCTATCCCAATAGCAGAGAAAACATTCCAGGATTGGAACCATTCCATCTCTAGATTTATTTGGGCAGGGCAAAGCCTAGAGTACACCTTAAGGTGCTCACTCTCCCAAGATCGGAAGGTGGTTTGTCCCTCCCTGATCTCCGACTTTACTATAATTCTGCATTCTTACACACTTAATGGCCAGGCAGAATACCATAACTGACCCACACTGGGAAGAAATTGAAAAGTCCCTCATTAATGATAGGGATTACTTTGAAAGTATGTATAGCCAACAAATCGAGCCCCTTCCTCCCATCTCACAGACACTTGGATAATTCATTATTGGAAAGTTTGGAGTGACATAAGACAATCATAACATTTAGGACCATTTCTCCCACTTATTTGCCCCATTATAAATCTCCCCAGTTTCTCCCAATAAGATGGATCATGGTTTTCTGATATGGGAAAGACTAGGCCTGAGATACTTCTCCCAAATTACAAACCAAGGGATCCTAAGATCTTTTAATGAAATTCAAAACCAATATACTTTACCCAGCAGAGATTTTACCGATACTTGCAACTCATACTATTATGAAAGCCTCCCCACCACGGCCAGAATACCCATTCTTCCCTCCTGATTAATCTACAATCACAATTAATACCTCTCAAGATCAGGGCACATGCTCTCAAGGTACTACCAGGCTCAGAAAGCACAGCAAGCACCCATTACAGATAGCATAAGATTGCAATGGCAGGAGGAACTAGCCCAACCATCACCCTGAGGCATGGCAAAAAGCATGCTAGTATATTTCTAGGGTAACTAGCTCACACCAATGGCGTGAATACGACTGGAAAAACCTTATTAGATAGTTCAGAACCCTATAATTACAAGCCATTACCTCCCTACTAATTCAGCAGCTTGCTGGCGTCTCTGTGGAGAGGCCAAGGCTGATCACGTACATATTATGTGGTCCTGTTCTAAACTCCACCCTACAGTTCAGCTCTTCAAACTAATCTTGAAGAACTCTTTGGCCCACAAGTACAACTTATGGGTGAGATGCTCCTTTGGCTTCTGGTCCCGAGGGAATTCAGAAGCCCTAACATCAGATACCTCTTGCTCCTTCTTCTACAGCTGCTAAAAAGCGATAACAAAGAGGTGGTTGACTCCTGCTCCCCCAACTATACAGGACTGGTGGAGTATTACAAAACAAATATACCACATGGAGCAGATCACCCACAACCTTTATTTATTTATTTATTTAAGAGATTTACCAGATAGGCATACTGAGCGGGACTGCTCGCTTCCAGATGTGACCTGGGGGTTACTATAGATACAACAGGTTCAGAATATAAAACATACAGTGGTTTAACAACAGGTTCAGAATACAACACAATACAGTGGTATGGCAGCAGAATGAGAGTGGATACATACAGGGAGAGATTACAACAGGTTCAGAATAGGTACAGGCTGGGTTGCCCATTTGACATTGCAGAGTTTGTTTGCCGATATGGTTTGGCCTAGATCAATGATTAATGATCAAAAGACAAATTCAATTCAGATGGACCTGATGGCAGCTGTACTATATGTTGCAAGATGAATCCTGTATTCCATAAATCTAAGTTTGGGGACCCATGGGACTACCGAGGCAACAGGAAACTATCAATTTACTCTTCCACCCTTACCTCCCGACCTATCCTACTCACAGCCTCCTGGGCTTACTACATCCCCTATCCACAATATTCTCTCTCTCTCTCCTCTGTGGGATTTGAATTGGGAACACTGCCGGGTCCTCCCTTCCCTTTCCCTGTAACCCTTCCTCCTCCTTCTCCTCTTTGAGAAACATTCTGAATTATTCTGAATTATTCCTATGCCAACAGTGAACAAGTTTAAACCTAGCCAAGGCCCTTGTTAAAGACTGGGACTGGATAGATGCACACAAGAGGTAATTCATGCTCTAGCCTGGAAGTTACAGAATTGCATGATATATTCACTTACCCAATGCCTGTTATGAGATAGGGATGGTTGGATTATATAAACTATAATAATGTTTGATTGGGGTGCTAACTGATGTTCAATCAATTAGAACTGTATAGTAAAGCAGAAGACAGGTTCTCAGTATCATATGTAAGTGAATGAAATTTCTTCTGGAAAAGCTTGTAAATGTCGACTTTTATGTTGAAAAGTTAATAAAATGAAATTGTAAAAAAAGTGCAGTGATGCACATGGGGCACAAAATCTGCAAGCAGCCTTACATCCTGGGGAGGGTAATTAAGCCAACTGAGCAGGAGAGGATCTGGGAATATAATATCAAGCAACCTTAAGGTAGATAATCAATGTAGCAAAACAGTGGGAAGGGCAAATAGAATGTTGGAATGCACTGGGAGGGACATAGCAAGCAGAATCAGGGAGGAACTGATGCCTCTTTATAAAACCATGGTGAGGCTGCACAAGGAGTATGGGGTCCAGTTGTGGAGACCATACCTGTGCAAGCACATAGATGGGATTGGGAGGGTACAGAGAAGGGCAACCAAGATGGTGCACGGTATGCAGGGAAGTCATATGAGGAGAGGTGGAGGGAATTGATCTGTACCCATTGGAGACTAGAACGGAGAGGGGGCATGATAGAAACATTTAAGTACTGTATGTGAAGGGATCAATAAGGTGAGGGAGTGGAGCTTGTTTAAAAGGAAGGTGGGGGTTAGCACTAGAAGGCATGGTCTACGATTGGAAGGAGGATGATTTAGAGGCAATTTGAGGCATTACTTCACGGAGGGGTGATGGAGGCCTGGAATAAACAACTGGAGGAAGTGGTGGGAGCTTAAATGGTGGAGGGATTCAAGAGGGCATGGGACAAACATAGGTTGGCAAGTGTGTATGTGGGGGAAGGGAGGTCCAGTGACATAGGGATGAGTAAGAAGGGGGTCAAAGGTGCAGACTCAGTGGGCCAGAGAGTCCTTTTCTGCCATCAGTTTTCTATTATTCTATGATGCTATGCAATTTTGCTGCTCAAGCAAATCTGAAAGCACTTTAAGTTTTGCATAAAACTACTTTGCAAGAACTTCTAGGTACATCAACCAACCCAGTTATATGGTCTAGTGTTGTCCGTGGACATTCTTGGTAGCTATTTTTCTGCCACAAAACATAGAAAGATAGACAATGTCAGCAGAAAGGTCCTTTGGTCCATCCAGTCTGCTGTGTAGGGCAGGAGCATGGGAAGGATAATGTGATTAGACCCTGTATGGACAATAGGTCCTGGGGTTGTTAGGATTTATGGAAGACTGGAGGGACCAGTGCTCTTTTTCTGCCATCACTGTCTATGTTTCTTTGTTTTACCCTGTGAAGTTTTAAAATTTTCCGGAGCAACCAAAATTAATATTCAAACATTTTGAAAATGTATGCTTGTTATTATCTTTGTTTTCAGGGTCAGGGTTGAAGTTAACCTCACAAACCTGTTCCTGTGCAAGTAGGAACAGGCTGGTGCATGTCATTTTGGCCCTTCCTGCACCACAGTGCAAGCAAACCAAGCTTGGAGTGGAGAGACTTGCAGGCACCCAGCCAGCAGTCAATGCATCACTGTGGGGGCGGGGCAGGAGCAGTACTGAGTTTCTGTCTGACAGTTTGTATCTGTGTGAGTGTGTGTCTGTGTGACTGTGTGACAGCATGAGTGTGTGTGTGAGTGTGTCCGTGTGTGTCCGTGTGTGTCTGTGTGACTGTGTGAGTGTGTGTCTAATGGGGAAAGCAGAGGAGTAGCCTAAGCTGTGCATCATCAAATTGTAGTAATGGGGCAGACAGGTGATGGATGATTCTTAAACAAGTACTGTCAATCACATCTCTGATCAGTACGTTTACAGAGTCCGTGTCTGCATAGTGCAGAACTACGTGTGCGTAAGGAGGGGGCTATCAATGGGATTGATTGTAAGAGCACAATCTTGCATTCTTAAAGAGGACAGGAAATTATTTCTAATTGATATCTGGTTATTGCCTTCCTATTTACTGAAATGAAACTCATACCTCTAAATGATCCATATGTAACTGTGGCTGAATAAACAAGTTCTAGCCAGAGCCAATATGGCTGTGGGAGCTTGAAGAAGCTCCAAGTAACGAGTGCCATGAGCGCTGCTGAATGCCATCCCACATACAACATGCAAGGAAACCTTCAGCAATGACAAATGCTTGTTTTTGTTATCTTTGCACAGCTTCCAGCAGTCTAACTGAGATGAAAACACAATCTCGATTGTGCACTGCAGCCAATAAACATTTTAGTATAATTCATCTTGCTCTGTGCTGTATATTAGAATGTAATCCCTATAGTTTTAATTTCTGACATGGCCACACTTAACCCTTGTACAAACTTGTCATAATAGAAAAATAACTTAATCACTGTTTTAACTAATAGCATCTTCAGCATAACAGTAGCAAGTCCAAATCTCAGATCTGAAGTAAGAAAATGAAGTGATATAAACATGCGAACATATGAAAATGCCAGTAGATACAGGCCAATTGGTCTATCACGTCCCAGTCATGCAGCACACGTTAGCCTCCTGCTGCTGCCCCCACCCCCTGCTTCTTTCTCTTCACCCCTCAACTTCACACCAACTAGTATTCTTGCCATTGACCCTCTCCACCCCTTTGAAGCCCTCCACTGTTTTAAGAGACCACTTCCTCAGGAAGTGTGTTCCACCCCTACCACCCTCTCCATGAAGTAATGTCTGCTCACCTCTCTCCTGAATCTCCCCCACCACCACCAACTTCAGGCTGTGCCCCTATTAATTCCTTCTCCATTCAATATAAACATGCCCGCTGTACTAACCCTGTTGATGCCCTTTAAATACTTGAAGGTTTTGATCTCTTCTCCATGAGTACATGTTGAGGTCCCTCAACCTATCCTCATAAGGTGATCTGAAATGTGTTATAGAAAAACATGATAGTAAAATGTGGTACACAGATTTATGGCACCATGTAAAACAGAATTCTGCAATTTTGTGTTTACAAAGTTGTTACTTGGCTTGAGATAAATGAATCACCTGCTTCAAATCCCACCAGAGCCACTTACATGTGATGACCCAGGAGCACTTGTGTTAGATCAGGGCTACTTTCATCATATTCATGGTTACTGCTGCAAAATAGAATCTATGCACACATATTTGTTTTTTAAATCTGAGCTGAATACATTTTGCTGTAGAATGTATGTCCATTTCACTGTTGCAGCAAGGTTAAACTGACAGTAAATGCACACAGAAGGAATAACAGAACAGAATTTAAAGGGTACTTAAACCCTAATTGTGTGCCTGAAATTTAAGTTAAAATGGATTCCAGAGTGAGCAGAATAGAGTGTTCAATTACAGAATGTGCCTCCTTAGCATGAAATCAGTTTAACCTTGCTGCAACAGGCAAAGGGACACACATTGATAATGTTGTTTTAGTACTGACATTTGGAGCTGCATGGCATAGCAGAGCATTCATTTATCAAACAGGGCTCATACACTTATAAACAGATACTTATTTTGAACCAGTAATAGAAAAACAAAAGAAACAAATAAAAAAACTATTCAAATCATTATACAGCTGTATGACTGGTTTTGTAGTTCTAATTTATTTTGAACTACATAACATAGACATGTGGGAGTGTTGAGAGCAGTAGACAGTAGAAATTCCTACATGATGACTCCCAGCTTCAGGGCTTGGATTCTGGGTGTGGGGGAGTCCTGGTCTACTTCTTACATTGTTCTGTCTCCACATAACACATGTGCCTAATTAGCCATGTGCTACTGGGTCAGTATTCAGTCAAAGTAAGGAGATAATGAGTTAACCCTTAGGCTGCGAAAGAACTGGAATGAATCTATTTGACTTGAACTGGATAGATGCTCATTCTGCAGCCCTGTGAGGGTTAAATGACAGCAGCTTCAAATGTTTTTTTTTTGTTTGTATCCTGAGAAGTTGGGAGGCAGAGTAGCATCCCCTTCCTTTAAGGCAGAGCAGCCAATAGCAAAAATCAGAGGGGAGCACACTATTTTACAGTTGATGGAAGGATACACTGAAATCTCCCAAAAGATGCTTCCACAGAAACACCTTTTTCAAGTGAAAGCAGGAGGGTTGTAGGCTCTGTCCACAGCCATAAAAATGACATGGACAGATGTATTTTGAATTGTTTCATTTTAAAGGGCCACATTGTGTTACAGTTCTCTTCCTGGAACCAGTAATATGGAGTTTAACTACGTCACTGTTTGTGCACAGAACACTAAGTGTGGTTCTGATAGTGCAATGGCTTATGCTGAGGATTCTAAACACAACCGTGACATAGTAAAAAATTCCAAACCACTGAGTTCCATGAAGAGAATGGGGCAGAATCTTGTCCATAAATAGAAAACAATTGAAAACACAGTTTTTCACAATACTATTTCTTTATTAAAAGCATTTCACGGGAAAAATCATACTGAGCTCAAAAGCTCATTCCCAGATGCATCCTGGGGAGGGAGTTGGAAACAATATAAAGAGAGATTACACACAATGTAGCATACAGAGAGTACATTTGGAATGTAACATACAATATCACAGACAAGAAACAGGTAAATACAGTATGTGTGATATACAGTTGCAGCAAAATAACCATAGTACAACAGCATATAAACAACAATAAGTGCAATAAAGATTGTCAGTAGTTAATGACTATACAATAAGTGCAATAAAGGTTGTCAGTAGTTAAGGACTATACAATAAGTGCAATAAAGATTGTCAGTAGTTAATGACTGTACAATAAGTGCAATACAGATTGTTTATTTATTTATTGAAATTGTTTTACCAGGAAAGACACACTGAGCAAGAAGATGCTCATCTCCATAGCGACCTGGGGTGGGGTGGGGCAGGATATAATTAAACATTGACAATTGGATCATTATACACATTGATGGTTACACAAGTTATGCAGAACAGTCAAGGAATTAACAACAACCATAACACAGTTAGACCAGACTGGGCAACAACAATTTGAGGATGAGAAGTGCCTAAAGGGTAAGTGCATGTGACCAACTGGGAGTCTACAGCAGGGAGCAAAGTACAAGGCTAGTGGTCAGTTTGGGGGTAGAGGGCGTGATCAGGGCTTTGGTAAGTGCAGTTTGTCATGAAGTAGTTAGTGAGTGCGGAGCAGAGGAGTTAGCAGACGAGGAATGACGGATTTGAAGGGGGTAGCTCATTCCAGTTTTTTGAAAACGATAAGAGAAGGCAGTTTGGCCAGCAGTGGACTTCTGCCAGGGATAGCAAGTAGTCTGGAGTCAGTGGATCTGAGGAAGTGAGAGGGTGGGGTGGAGGAGGAAGTGGAGAGGTAGGTGGGGAGGGTGTCTAGCCAGAGCTTGGAGGTGAATTTGGCACAGTGAATGAGACGTCAGTGTTCCAGGGCTGGGAAGGCCAAGGCTTGGTATAGTTCACAATGGTGAGTGGGTGGGGGGCATTGAGAGCGCAATGGCAGCAGGCATTGAACAGGAGTCAAGTTGGATAGGGAGGATTTAGGGGCTGAGCTGTATGCTATGTCACAGTAGTCAAAGGAATGGAGAATCATCTTCTATATTAGCTCACGGTGTACAGTAAGGGAAGGCTTCGGTGGTTTCTTGTAGAGCACCTAGCATAGGACACAGTTTTTTACAGTTGCATCTATGTGAACATTGAAGGACAGTTGACAGTCAAGCCAGACCCCAAGATACCAGAAAAGAGGGACATCTTTGAGTATTTGCCTGTCGAGGGTTTTGAAGGAGGGAGGGATGGGAGTCGGACAGGTGTTGTCTCATGCCAAAGGTCATTGAGACAGTTATTTTTGTGCTTAGGAGAGCTGATGGGAGCAGAACCAGTGCTGAATGTTGTCAAATCGGCTTGGAGGAGGAGGTTACTGCTTCAGAGGAGGTACCTGAGGAAAAAGAACAGTGCCATCTGTGTACATATGTATGGCAGATGACTGGCATACTAGTGGTAGGTCATTCAACAAAATGGAAAAAGTATAGGCCCGAGCATGGAGCCTTGGGGACATCAGTAGAGATGGGCAGGGGCAGAAATGGCATCTGAGATAGGTACTGATTGGGTTCTGCCTGTGAGGTAGGGAGCAGAACCAGTTTATGAAGGAGGCTGCGAGGACAGCCTCCGCAAGGCTAGAGAGAAGCAGGGTGTGTGAGACAGTGTCAAAAACCTTAGCTAGATCAACGAAGATAGCAGAGGTGATCTGTCCATTGTTCATGTTGGTAAAATAGTGTCAGTGAGCCTAGTCGTGGAGGAGGCAGTGGAATGTCCCTTTCTGAATCTGGACTGGAAATCTGTGTAGTAATTGGAGTCGGAGAGAAAGGAGGTTAGCTGTGAGAGCACTATGTGCTCTTGCAATTTTGCAAGTGTCGGGAGGAGAGAGATTGGGACGGTAGTTTGAGGTTGAAGGTCTGTCAGTGTCAGTGGCTCAGTAGGTAGCACACTCGCCTCTGAGGTCGGGAGATCAGAGGGCTGTGGGTTCAGTTCCCACATCTGGCACTTGGCTTACTATCCTAGTATTGACACTGTAGTGCAGCATGAGAGGGTGCTGCACTTCTGAGGTGCTGTCTTTCGGATGAGACGTTAAAACCGCGGTCCCATCTGCCTGGATTGGTGGTAGTTCAGGTGGATGTTAAAGATCCCATGGCACTTATCGAAAAGAGTAGAAATTTCCCGGTGTCCTGGCCAAAGTTCCTCATTCACTGAAAATATCACCAACAGTTTCATCTGGTTCAAAATCAGTTGCCATTCATCTGTATCCCCTCCCCGGTCGTGCCTGAAAATAGGCAGGATTTGTCTAGTGCACTTACCCGGTCAACAAAACTAAATAAAATAAATAAAGTAGGGACCCACCTTTGGGCAGGGGATGACTATGGCATGCTTCCAGGCCTTGGGGACGAGCAGGTGAAGGACTAGTTTAGAATGGTGGCTAGCGGGCAGCTATGGCAGGGTCTGCGAGGTGGAGGAGCTTGGAGTCCAGGATTGTCAGGGATTTTACCTTGGAGGGGTAGAGTGCAAGCAGGGCTGCAGGACTTTGGCTGCCAAGATAGCTTTGAATGAGAAGGCACGGGGCCCAGGCTGCATCTTCAAACCCACGGTGGGACCAGGTGGAAATGGTGGGCAGAGAGGAGAGGAGGAGGCACAAGTGGAGAAGTATGAGTTGAATTCGTGGCACAACATGAGGTTCCAAGAGAAAGGAGTTGTTTATGTTTAGTAGCGGGTGAGGGTGGGGTGGGGGAGAAGAGGGAGTGGATGACCTTCCAGAATTTAGAAGGATTATTAAGGTTAGATTGGAGAGCGAGTTAAAATATTGCCTCTGGCCAGCTGTGTTGCTGTAATACATTTGTTTCTGAGCATCCGGTGTTTAGAGAGATCTTATGGGTGTTTAGTGGATTTGTGGACCTTCCAGGCATGGTCACGGCACTTTGGCATGCTAGGAGTTCTGGAGTTATTCAGGGAAGATGGTAGCCACGCACCCTTGTGTGCACAAAGAGGTGTGTTTGTCCCAGACACTAAGAAAAGTGTTTTGAAATGAAGTAGGGCTGTGTCAATTGAGAGTGGGGGTAGATACCACCCATTTGGCTTGTCTGAGGTCAGTTAGAGGGGGTGATGTCGAGTGATTTGTAGAAACGTTGGGCCAAGAAGTTTGGGGGTGATTTGGCACGGTGAATTTTCCGAACAAGGTAAGTGAGATGATGGTCACCAGGAGTCGGGAGGAGGCCAGATTTGATGACCTGCTGGGGTGGGAGGTCAGAGCCAATCCAGCAGATAGTAATTACCGGTTTTGGTGTTTAGTGGGTGGGCTTAGTAATAAGTTGAAGAGATTTAGCCCATTAATAACAGTCCGCTTTTAGTGAGGGGAGGGATAGCCAGTTGAGATTCAGATCGCCCATGATGTAGGATTCACCTAATGGGGTGAGGGAGGAGGTGTACGCTTGAGGTCAATGATGGTAGAAGAAGGAGTACTTGGTTGGCGTAGATGCCGTGACATAGATGGGGAGAGAGAAAGGAGGGACAGTTGTAGCATTAATAACTCATAGGCTTTGGGTTCAGTTTTGGCTAGGATGGTCAAAAGAGGATGTCCAATTTTAGTAGATGGAGACACCGCACCTCTGGTGGCCTTGTCCTGGCAGGTCATGGCATAACCTGGGATGGTGACAGTGTATCGGGATGTTCTGTTAAGCCTTGTTTCAGATAGGATAATTATGTCGGGCGAGGACGGGCAGGACTTGAGAGAGTCAAGTTTGATGTGAAGTCTTCTGATATTTAGATGAAGTAGGTGCAGACCGTGGGGAGGGGCTCACAATGGGCACCGAGGTGGATGACAGGTTATGAGGAGGACCCATAGGGTGAGGGGAAGGAGGATTGGGGGCCAGGGTTGGGGTGAATGTCGCCTGCAGCGGGAGTAGGAGGTAGTAATTGAGGTTCACGGGCTATCAGTTGTAGAAGCACTGAGGAGAGTGTGCCATTTAGGAGGCAGGTGTGGGTATTTTGTAGGGGTGGGGTGAGTAGAAGAGGCGCCATCCAGGAAAGTGAGGGTTTGATAAGGGAGTAGCAGGCGTATGTCTGAGTGGGACCAAACATATGGGCTACGAGAGGTGGATTGACAGTTGAGGAAATGATAGGTGCCAGATGGAGATGGCAGGGAGGAGGGCTGGCAGGGGTGGAGGGGGACATGATTGAGAGGAGGGAGGAAGGCAGAGGCAGAGAGAGAGAGAAGAGAAGAGAAGAGCAGGGGCAGGAAACCAGGCCTAGGAGGCATTACTTTGAGCTGGGGGGTGCCAGAGTTATAGTGCCGATTTGTGAGCGAGGAATGAAGGGATGGAATTGGTTGAGAGACCGGCTCTGGGCGGGCCGAAGTCCAGTAGTGATAAGAATAGGAGAGTAGGAGATGAAAGTGGGCGGGAAGATAGTATAGTTAATCAGTGGAGGGCAGGGTGGGTGGGAGAGCCAAAAATTAGCAGTATACAGAGTCAGATCACTTAACAGCGGCTAGATTTGCTAATCCAATACTTTAAACAGTGAGTTTAGTGGAGCGCCAGGCAGCAAAAGAGAGAGAGAAGTCTTGGCCAATCAGGCAGGCAGATGGAGCCTGACTTGATTGGCTGCACTTCTGCCGTACCTTGCTGATTTTGGGAGTCCAGGGCCATGGTTCCGATCAGCTGCAGGAGATACCGCCGATTGCTGGGAGCTGTAGCAGCCCAAATGACAATATGCCTAGTTAATGACTATACAATAAGTGCAATAAAGATTGCCAGTAGTTAATGATTATACAATAAGTGCAGAACACAATGACAGTAGTTACAGCACATTTGTAATCAGCAGCAATGAAAAGTAAAGCCTGGCACATCAGTGGCAATGGCTGGAGAGGGAGGTGTGTGAGGAGAAGAGAAAAGAAGTGAGGGAGGATTTAGAAGGAGCAGAGTGAATGTTTAAGGAGAGAATTCCAGAGTTTAGGAAAGCAGAAAGAGAATGCAGATTGGCCAGTGAGGGAGGGAGGGAGGGAGGGAGCTTGAGTGAGCGAAACCCAGTGTTACAAAAAGAATAGGAGGAAGTGGTGGAGGAGAGAGTAGGGAGTCAAGATGGGGGTTAGAGAGTATAGCCAGTATTTTGAGGTAAATGTGGCAACATGGGACAGACGGTGATCCTCAAGGGAAGGGAGGAAAGAAAAGAGTAGAGGGTACAGTGGTGAGTGTGGGAAGGGTTGTTGAGGAGAAATCAGCCAAAGGAGGAAGAGAGGGTCCAGTCTGGCGAGGGTGGATTTAGGGCAGCACCATAGACAAGATCTCCCAGAATCAAAGATGGGGAGAATCATTTTGGTAAGGATGTCACAGTGAGCAAGGAGGGGGGATGCAGCTTTTATGTCTATAAAGGGCACCAAGTTTAGGATGGATTTTTTATGAATTGCGTCTATGTGCTGGGAGAAATGGAGGTGACGGACAAGCCATAGGCCCAAGTACTTGAATCTAGGCATATTGTCATTTGGGACTCCATCAAGGGTGTGGAAGGAAGGAGAGATGAGAATTTGGACAGCCTAGGTCTAGTGCTAAAACATATAGAAACCATCTTTTGGCATTAAGTGATAATTGATTTGACTGGAATCATTGCTGGACAAAGTCAAAGTCAGATTGGAGCTTGGACATCGCTCAGCAGGCGAAGAACCAGAGACAAAAAGGACGGTGTCTGTCTGTGTACATGTGTATGGACACAGATGAGCAGCAGAGGGAGGCCATTAAGAAACATATAGAATAGTAGTGGTTCAAGTATGGAGTATTTATTCAGGTACAGTTAAATATGGGTCATTAGGAGGCAAGCATTTCATTTCTGTAATAGGAACCTTGCTAGCTGCTGTCTGTTAACAAACATTTCCTGTTCCTTTAAATTCATACTATTTATTGTAATTTTCTGACTGGCAGGTAATCTGCTGACATGAACCATAGTGCAAGTACCCACAAACTATATTTCCATTGGGAGTGGGGGCATTTTACCTTCTGAGTGGGGATGTTCATGATTCCTGGTGTAGATTCTCTCCTTTCCACTTGGTGCAAGGTTTCATATTGGTTCTCATTGCCTGCAGAAAGTGCCTTTGAAGAAAGAAGAGGAAAAATAAACAAAACTTAGCTTCTGTAAGCAATCATCTATAAGAATGAAATGGGCCTAAGGCAGTTCTAAGAAGGATGGGACTTGGCCCATGGTGAGTTTGCCAAGGCAAAAAACTGCACCAAGGCATCTTCAGTGAGACCGGAAATGGCACCACTGCACTTTGAGACAAGGGATGGCATTATAGCACCTTCAGTAAGACTGGGTTTGGCACCATGACATCTACAACGAGACTGAGAATGTCACCCAGGCATATACAATGATACTGGAAAACTGGCACCATGGCATCTTTAGTAAGACTAGGAATGGCACTATGGCATCTTTAATGAGACTGTGGATGGTACTACGGCATCTTTAATGAGACTGTAGATGGCACCTCGACATTGTCAGTGAGACTGGGGGTGGCACCATGACATCTTCAGTGAGACTGTGGATGGCACTATGACATCTTCAGTGAGACTGGGGTGGCCATGGTCGCCATTAACGTCAGTTAGAAGACTAACTGCTAAAGTAATAAATCAGATTCGTTCTATGTCTACAATGTTAGCCAGAGATAACACTACAAGTAGTCATAAATAAAGTATTTTATTATACTCACAGCCAAGCAGGATGATAACTCACTGATAAGGGTGACTTGCCAGTCTATTTGTACATACAAAGCTTCTAGAGAGAGTGAGAAACTGGCAAGACAGTGTATTATATACTAAGATAAGAACTAGCTTACTGATACACACAACCATATGTGTTGGTTCTGAACTGTAAAACAGTGTTACACAATACGTTCTCTATTGGATAATTACTTAGGAGACAGAATACTAATAAGTATAAGAAATAATGTTTCTAGAGCATAAATCTTAGACAAAAGAGAAATGCTGACACTTCCAATCTACATGTGCTTAGATGATAGACTAAACAAGGAATATGTCTCTTGTTAGTAGAAATAGAGAATTGCTTACAAAGCTATATTACACATGGCATATGTGCCTGAGTACATACATATAATTATATGAGAGTATAAGTACATAATAATCACTGATGATCCTTCAAAGACATCTAAGCAGTGACTAGGTCAACTATATATGAAAACAAACATAATCTAGATAAATGTAATATAATGAGGTATAAATGAACCATGCATAGTACATTAGCATATATTAGCAGCAAAGCACATTCTTATACGAGTGTGCAAATCTATAATGTTAGTGCAAAATAGCAATATCACAGTATAATAGACCAGAGATATAGTGTAAAACATATATGGGGTAATATGCATAACCCAGGTGCAACACCGTGACATCTTCAGTGAGACTGTGGATGTCACTATGACATCTTCTAGTGAGACTGTGGATGGCACCATGACATCTTCAGTGAGACTGGGGTGGCACCATGATATCTTCAGTGAGACTGTGGATGGCACTATGACATCTTCAGTGAGACTGGGGGTAGCACCATGGCAACTTTTGTGAGACTGGGGATGGCACCATGGTATCTTTAATGAGACTGGGGATGGCATCATGGTATCTTCAGTGAGTCTGGGGTGGTATCATGGCATCTTTGTAAGACTGCAGATGGCACCATGGTATTTTAATGAAACTGGGGATGGCACCATGATATCTTTATGGACACTGCAGATGGCATCATGGAATCTTTAATGATAGTGGGGATGGCACCATGGTATCTTCAGTGAGACTGGGTATGGCACCATAGTACCTTCAGTGAAACTGGAAATTATGCCACCACATCTTCAATGAAACTGGGAAATGGCATAATGACTCTTCATTGAGACTGGGAATGGCACTATGCCATCTTTATTCATGCTGGGAATGGCACCATGGCACCATCACTGAGACTGCAGATGGCACCATGACATCTTCACTATCACTGGAGAGGATACCATGGCATTTTCAATGAGAATGGGGATGGTACCATGGCATTGTTGATGAGACTGGAAATGGCACACAGAAACAGAATTTGACAGCATATAAGGACCGCTTGACCCACCCAGTCTGCTAATTTTTCCCCACCTATACTGTTACTGCATCTTGCTACTTGATCTCTGCTCCCCAATACACACACACACACACACACACACACACACACACACTTCCCACTAAGATTTCCTTGTGCCTATCCCATGCATGTTTCAAGCCCACCTCTGTTTTTTCCCCACCACCTTTGCTGGAAGATTGTTCCAGGCATCCACCACTCTTTCAGTGAAGAAGTATTTCCTCACATCTCTCTGAATTTTCCCCTTCCTAGCTTTGTTGCATGTCCCCTTGTTCTTGTGCATCTTTCCTCTGAGGCATTCACCCATTTTTGTTTAAATCTACTGTTTTCCATGGACCAGCACCTTTGATGGTGCCCCCACCTCGCAGGCAGCAACTTATGTATGCATATGTACTAACCTTAGGGCAAAGACACATCATATAAGCATGTGTCAGGATCTGTGTTCTGTTACTTCCACTATGTTTTACTGACATACATTAGCCATGAGAAAAGATTTTTGCTCTGTTTCTACTGGATTTCTATATGTAAGGCAACAGTGCCATCTTTAGTAATTGTGCACCTTTACAACTGATCTTGGAGATCAGTACCTTCATTGTACTGTTATGTTAGAAATGTCACTTTTACACTAGTTAGAACAGTTGCTCAGACCACCTTTTTTCCAATTACATTCATTGTATGTATTTTCCTTAGCAGTTACCGTAGTAATTATCAGGGTATAAGACCCTTCAGAACACGTAGTTTCTCTGAGAATGAGAGAGACTGTCTGCTTTTACTGAGGTAAGGAAACCTGCTTCTCCCAGTGTTTACACTGTACTGGTAATAAGTCTGTAGTATCTGTCTGTAATAAATTCCATTTACTACATGAGTACCACTGTCTGTCATCTCTTCTTTATTGTATAGTTTCACCAAGAACCTGACAAAGGGATTTTGTGATCCTTTACACTTCCATCCTAAAGTTCAGGTCCCTAGTCCTTGTGTGGTTTGCTTCACTTGGTCCTTATTTTTAACAACACTATACACTTGTTCCCAGGTGGCCTCCCATGTTGATGTCTGCAATACTATCTCTATTAGTGAGTACCAGGTCCAGTAATTGCCTCATCCAGAGTGTGCTTCCTGACTAGTTGCCTGAGAAATGTTCCTGCAGGAAGCCCAGGATGTCCCTGCTTCTAGCTGAGGCTGTGGCTGGTAGGCTCCAATCTACATCTGTCAGACTGAAGTCCCCTGTCAGCAGCACTTCCCTTTTTCTGCCACTGTGCCAGTGGCTTCCACCAATGCCTTATCTAAATTCTTCCCCTGTGTTGGAGGTCTGTAGATCATGCCAGTGTGAATAGTGGCTCAGTTTCCTGACTCCAGGGTGAATTACGGAATTTCCAACCTGTCCATTCCCACTGGCCTCCTTGTATCTCCATTGCTTTGATACCCCTCCCTTATGTACAGCACCACCCATCTCCCTTCCATCCCACACTATCTTTCCTGAGCCATGTATAGCTTTGTATGGCCATGTCCCTGTCATGAGACCATGAGATCGTTAGTGAAACTGGGAATGGCACTAGTCCTCCTACTGCCATGCCTATGCAGCAAGGAGGAATCTAGCAACTACAGACCAGTCAGTCTAATTTCAGTGGTGTGGAAAGTAATATACTGTAACTCTCCAGTACAGGAGCGAAACGTCATCAGGCTTCTTTTGGGGTGGAGGTACTTATTTATATATAGTTTTAAGTCAGTGTGTTTATCTATGAAGCTATAATAAATTTGCCATGCTTTTTGCACACTGCTTTGTTTGGAACTAGGTTTGTAAATCCATAATTGGGAGGGTTACGAGGCTTTTCTTTTAATAGTTCCTTGTCTTCTAGCCCTTCACTGCCATAGCCGGTGGGCAACCTTTCCTTCTGGTTTGGAAAAGTAATATAAACCCTGTTAAAAGACAGACAGGTAGATAAACTGGAAGACAAAGGACCGTGAGGACCACAGGCAGTATGGGTTCATTGGGAGGAAGGTCATGCCAAACAAATGTGATAGACATGTTTGACTGGGAGACCATGGAGAAAGGCCAGGGAGAGCAGTGGATGTAGCCTACCTAGTCTGCAGCAGGCTTTGACACTGTGCCTTAAAGAAGACTGATTAAGAAGCTGACCAATTTGGGGATGGGGGCCAAAATGGTAACTTGGGTTCACAGCTGGTTTATGGATAGGTGGCAGAAGGTGGTAGTAAACTCAAAGGATGGGGGGTGATACCAGGAGGATATTACAGGGTTCAGTGCAGGGACAAGTCCTCATTAATATTTTAATAGTGGATATTGCAAAAGAATTGTATGGGAAGGTATGACTTTTGCATATGACACCATTATCAGCCATAGAGTGAACACCAAGGAGAGAGTGGAAACAGTGTGTAGGACCTGGGGAAACTGAAGGAGTAGCTGAAGGCATAGCATTTGGGGTTCAGTTACAAAAGTGCAAAATCATGCACCTAGGGCTCATGAATCCTAGTACTGATTATAAAAGGAGGGGGTGTTGGTAGTCATTAGGTAGGGAAGGGACTCAAGGTCATAATTACAGAAGTTCTCAAGGTGGCAGCACAGTGTGACAAAGCAGTGGGCAGGGCTAGTGAGATGCTGGGGCAAAGGAGGGCATCACAAGCAGGAGGGAGATGTGCTGTTGCCCCTGTACCAAGTCCTGGTACACCCCTACTGGAATACTGCATCCAATTCTTGAGACCTCACCTCAAAAAGACATAGACAGGGTGGAAGCAGTCCAGAGAGGATAACCAAGATAGTGCAAGGGTTGCAAGGGAACCTTATGAAGAAAGATTGAGAAGTCTCAATATGTACACTCTGGAGGACAGCAGAATGAAAGATGACATGATAAATACATCTAAGTATCTCACAGGCATGAACAGAGTGCAAGGAAGGAGCCACATCCAAGAGTGGATGAGCGATGGACTAGGACCATGTAATGACATTGGAAGGGGAACTTCAGGAAGGATTTTAGAAAATATTTCTTCACAGAAAGGGTGATAGAAGCATGAAGTCAATTGCCATTCAAAATTGTGGAGGCTAGAATGGTAGCAGGCTTCAAGCTTCCTTGGGATAGACATAAGGGCATATTATAGAAACAGAGAGTAGGGATGGTTCCCAGAGAACACTAGGGTCTGTAGAGGTATCATAGGCAGGGAACCCTTGGGCAGACTGGGTGAGCTAGTCGTCCTTTTCTGAAACAATTTTCTATGTTTCACTGAGACTGTCAATGACACTTTGGAATCTTTCTTTGATACTTACAATGGCACAATGGCATTTACAGAAAGACTGGGAATGGCACTGTGGCATCTTTAATGAAGCTAGGAATGGCATCATAGCATCTTCATTGAGACTGTAAATGGCTCCAGGGCATCTTAAATGAGATAGGGATGGCACTATAGCATCTTTAGTGAGACTGGGAATGGCACTATGGCATCTACAAAGAGATGGGGATGGCACTATGGCATCTATATTGAGACAGGGATGGTACTATGGCATCTATAGTGAGACTGGGAATGGCACTATGGCATCTTTAGTGAGATGGGAATTGCACTATGGCATCTTTAGTGAGACAGGGGATGGTACTATGGCATCTATAGTGAGACTGGGAATGGCACTATGGCATCTTTAGTGAGATGGGGATGGCACTATAGCATCTTTAGTGAGATGGGATGGCACTATAGCATCTATACTGAGGCTGGGGATGGCATTATAGCATCTTTAATGAGATGGGGATGGCACTATTGCATCTTTAGTAGTAGTAACAGAGTTTATTTATTTTGGGTGCCCTTCCCTGTGGGCTTAGGGTGCCCTTACAACAGCATATACTGAATATACAAATACACAAATACAGCAATAAGTAACAGTCCACATAAGATGCACAATAATTACATAAATCCATTAAAATCTAAAACAGGCTGATCCCCTAGCTGCATGGTGGTTGCAAAATAAATTCCTCCAGTCCCAAAGGCCTGCTCAAACAGGAAAGTCTTCGGATGTTTTCAAAGACATTTACAGATAGTGCCTCCAGGAGGTACCCGGCTGTAAATTCAGAGGACCAGGGCAGCTAATTCGAATGCCTGGTCCCCAGAAGATTTTAACCTAGCCTTGGGAACCTCCATGAGGGCCTCTTCAGCCAACCTGAGAGAGTGAGACGGGGTGTAGGGATGCAGAAGCTCCTCAGGTAGTCTGGACCCAACCTGTAGGGCCTTGTAGGTCAGAAGACCTACTTTAAAGGTGATGTGCCAGTGCACTGGCAGCCAATATAGTCTGCACAGCACCAGAGTGATGTGACTGAACTCAGTGTCCAGTCAGCAACCGGGCTGCCATGTTACGCAGAAGCTGCAGGTGTGCATCGCACCTCCTCTGACCCCGAGGTAGAGTGTGTTACAGTAGTTGAGTCTCAATGTGATGAAAGCATGTACCAGCATGGCTAGGTCATTGGGGAATAAGAGACTTACTTCAGGCAATGTTCTGGAGATGGTAAAACCCAGTCAAGACAACAACCGACACCTGAGCATCAAGTGTCAGCTCATTGTGCAAAACAGTGCCCAAATTCTTCACCTTTGTGGAGGCCTCCAGTTCGTTTGGGCCAATAGAAAGCCCTAAGCCATCCCCAGAGGCCACCATTACTACTCTTCGACCCATCTCAACCACCAGCACCTCAGTCTTCACTGGGTTAAGTCCCAGCCAGTTTGATGCGTCCAAGCCGGATCTCAGCCAAGCACTCATTTAGCATGCTGACCACATCAAATCTCCTGGGTACAAAGGACAGGTAGAGCTGAGTGTCATTAGTGCAGCAATGAAAACTCAGCTCATACCACCTTATAACCTCACCCAGGGCAGCATGTACACTGCAACAACACGGGGAGAGGACAGAACCTGAGAACTCACAGGGCAGGTCCATTGAGTCTGAGGAATACTTCCAGTATCACCTTCTGAGATCTGCCCGGAGAAAGGACTCAAATTAGCTGATGACCTTGCCGGTGAGTCCAACATACTCCTTGGCCTGTCCAACAACACTCCATGGTCCACAGTGTCAAATGCTGAGGAGAGATTGAGGAGAATGAGAATCGCTCACCCTCCTCTATCCTCATCCTGAACAGGTCATCCAACACCTGACCAATGCAGTCTCCATGCTGTGCAAGGCCCTAAATCTGGAATGGAATGGTTCATAAATCAGGAAATCTATGAGGTGACCCTCAAGCTGTTCCACGACCACCTTCTCAAGAACCTTCCCAAAAGGGAGGTTTGAGATAGGTCAGTAATGCACAAAGATGTTGAGGTCCAACAATGTTTTTTCAGCAGGGGCTTCACCAGAGCCTGTTTAAGAGAATCTGGAAAAAACTCCACTGACAACGAACTCCCAACAAACTTGGCATAAACCAGACCCAGGACCTCAATGCATCCAACTAGTAGTCACCCTGAACCCCCAACCAAGGCTTGCACGCCACCGAGGCGGAGGTCGAGAGGCGCATCGAGACCTCCCACATCGAAGGAGCAAGCCAGCCCCAACCCCCAACCAAGGCTTGCACGCCACCGAGGAGCCGGAGGTCGAGAGGGCGATCGGAGCCTCCCCCACATCGAAGGAGCGAGCCAGCCCAACCCCAACCAAGGTAACTGCCACCGCTGGAAGAAAGACCACGCTTGAATACTTGTTGGGCCTCTTTTCTCCTACCAGCGTGTCCGTTCAGAATTTTTTTTGAATCCCCTCCTGTGGCTAAGCCCAACGCAGGGCGGCTAATTTAAAAAAAAAACATACAAAACTGCAGGACGTTTGGAGCTTTGATCAGGACAGCGCTTCGGCAGGGCTGGTACCGCAGAGCCTTTCTGTACCAGGGCAGCTTTATTTAGAGCAGCTGTTTTAAGGGAAAATGTGTTTGCTGTAATCCATGCATGCTGAGTTCACTTTATTCCCCATTGCCTTGTTTTATTCTATGTCTCTAGTAGAAGTTAGCAAACAGCCATTACCACGCTCCCAGCATCTCCTGGCTTAATATACCAGCATTGAGATTCCCAGCATCTCCCTTTCTCCTCCTCTCGCCTCCCCAGCTGTCCTCCATCCCCTGATTTGATCTGCCCCTCCTCCCACCTCCCCAGACCTACTTAATCCTGTCTCCTGTTGTCCTTTCAGGCTTGCACACGCCACCGAGGAGTGGAGGTCGAGGGCGCATCGAGCCCTCCCCACATCGAAGGAGCGAAAGCCAGCCCCTGAACCCCAACCAAGGTGGTTCCGCCACCGCTAAAGAAAGACCACGCTTGAATACTTGTTGGCCTTTTCTCCTACCAGCGTGTCCGCTCAGAATTTTCTTTGAATCCTCTCCTGTGGCTGCTTCCAACGGCAGGGCTTAATTTAGAAAAAAAACATACAAAACTGCAGGACGTTTGGAGCTTGATCAGGACAGCTTCGCAGGGCTGGTACCAGCAGCCTTTCTGTACCAGGGCAGCTTTATTTAGAGCAGTTGTTTTAAGGAAAATGTGTTTGCTGTAATCCATGCATGCTGAGTTCACTTTATTCCCCATTGCCTTGTTTTATTCTATGTCTCTAGTAGGTTAGCAAACAGCCATTACCACGCCCCAGCATCTCCTGGCTTAATATACCAGCATTGAGATTCCCAGCATCTCCCTTCTCCTCCTCCTGCCCTCCCCCAGCTGTCCTCCATCCCTGATTTGATCTGCCCCTCCTCCCACCTCCCCAGACCTACTTAATCCTGTCTCCTGTTGTCCTTTCAGGCTTGCACACCGCCCGAGGAGGCGAGTCGAGAGGGGCGCATCGGGCCCTCCCCACATCGAAGGGCGAGCCAGCCCCGAACCCCCAATAGGTAACTGCCACGCTTGGAAGAAAGACCACGCTTGAATACTTGTTGGTGCCCTTTTCTCCTACCAGCGTGTCCGCTTCAGAATTTTCTTTTGAATCCCCTCCTGTGGCTAAGCCTACGGCAGGCGGCTAATTTGAAAAAAACATACAAAACTGCAGGACGTTTGGAGCTTTGATCAGGACAGCGTTTCGGCAGGGGCTGGTACCTAGCGCCTTTCTGTACCAGGGCAGCTTTAACCCGCCGAGCGCCACGCGCTCGGCTCCCCACCCCCCACCACCACCCTTGCTCGGCTCCAATTTATAGGGAAGTGAGGTCAGGTGTCAGGCTGAAATAACCTATCAGCCAACTTTACCAGCAGCAGGTTATACAAACTGTACTCTAGTGGCCGCTGCAGCACCTATCCCGCTCTCTGTCGTTGCTATGAACACTCTACTACTAGCTATCCTCTTACTTGCCTGGACCCCACAGCTCGCCCCCACTACCCCTAGAGGCACCCAACCCTCCCATTATAACTGTTGCACCATCCCTTCGGCATTCAAAGGTACACACAGATTCTGTACCACCATCAGCCTCTATACCAAACACACTGAACCTGGGCCATTACTTTTCACTTGCTCAACTTAACACACACTCCACACCAGGCATCGTTGCACCTCTAGTGTCCCCCCAGACCCCCTGCCCCCACCACCCTCCTCTCCCCTCTCCACTGCCCCCTCTCCCCTTAGCTACTTTCCTGTATTACTCCCAGCCTCCCCATCCCACCACCAACGCAAAACGCCTCTCACCCTACCAGTTACAGTGTCTCATCAAAACTCAGCATGCTGGCCCTCCTACGGCACACCTTCTTACTCCTCCTTGTATCTGGTAACATCCACCCCAACCCAGGTCCACCTCACAAGATTGCCCTCCTAAAAACCGGAAGGGCGGCTGCGTTGCTACCCTAAATATTTGCAGCCTACCCAAAAACACACACCACTCCAAGGCTGGATCGCTCAGCATGCTCCTGACATACTCGCACTCTCTGAGACCTGGCTCACTGACAAGATACCCAGTGAAGCTGTCTCCTCCTAATTATGCTCTCTTCCGGCAGATAGGCCCAGCAAGAGAGGCGGGCAGCAATGTATGTCAAATCCTCCTCAATGCCACTGAAGTCCATACACCAGCATCACAATAGTGCCCAGGTTCTCACAATAAAACTCAGCCTGGGTAACAAAACACTCCACATCATCTCGGCCACATCCCCCGAGAAATCAAAACTCGCATTTGACTCTGTTCTTCAAGTCATCTCCCATCTACCCAACACTAGCGAAGTCATCGTTATGGGGATTTCAAAGTAAACTGGTTATCCCTGGCCTCTTCCAGCTACAAAGATGCCGCCCGGGCCTTGATCTCACCCAACTAGTCACCTCCCCACCAGAAGGGACCTCAGATCCGGGACCTCCACCCTCCTGGACCTCATCTTCACCAACCGCCGGAAACCTCTCCGATGCTACAGTACTCCCTGATGCTATCAGCGACCACCACCAGTAACTTGCTGGTGGTCGTGCAAGTGCCCCCTGCACTCCCTAAAATCTCCTGGCAACGTAGACTCAAAAAGGGCGTTTAAAGAACCTTAAAGCCCACCTAACCAACAGCAACTGGCTACCCATTTACACTGCCCAGTCAGTTGACTTCCCTGGCTTACTTCATAACCACCTTCAACAAAGCCTGTGACTTATACGCCCCCTTTCTAAGCTAGTTGCAAATCCAGATCCACCCCTTGGATCACACCCCACTACTTAGCCTGCTTCAGCAAAGAGATAACCTCTGGCACAAAGCCATAGACTCCCAAAGCACCCTGGATAGACAACTCTACAGGAGGCTCGTAATAAATGTACATGGACTTTGTGGCAGTGGAAGCCCTCTACTACCAACACACCCTAACCTCTACCTGGGGTGATGGGAAAAATTCTGGGACAACATAAAAGAGCTCAGTGGCAAATCTCGCTCCCCCACCCCCACGCAACTCACTATTAATGGTGAGGTCACTCATGATCATCCCTATCGCTGAAGCCCTTAACTCGGCCTTCTCCGATCTCTCCCACACCCTCCTCCTCACCCCCCAACTCGAGTTCTTCCAATACCCCCTTCCTGCTTGAGTCATCACCTACCACTAGGCAAAATGCTATATTACCAGGGCTATCTCTAATACCCGCTACAGCAATGACACCCTTGATCTTAAACTCCTGAGGCTCTCCCTTGATGCCACGCTACCGCACTACAAAATTCTTAACCTCTCGCCTGCCTTGGCCAGTTCCCTACCTGGAAGAGAGCCATAATCACTCCCATCCTGAAGGCGGTGACCCCACTAACACCAGCAACTACAGACCCATCTCTATACTTCCACCTCTCCAAAGCCCTAGAAAGAATAGTCTCTGACCAGTTAACCGAACACCTAACTAAGCATATGCTCCTCAGCCAGGAGCAGCATGGTTTCCGCTCAGGTCATAGTACCATCACCGCCTCACAGAGCTCACCTCGCCCTACACGAAGCCCTCGACTAGGCTCAATCTGCTAGGCCATATATATGGACTTAACCAAGGCCTTCGACACGGTCAGTCACGAGCTTCTGCTTCAGGTCCTCCCTAAACTAAATGTGGTCCCGAGACATTGACCTGGTTCAAGGATTACCTCTCAGGCCGTCCGCAACAAGTCAGGATATGCTCCACCCTCTCCACTCCTAAAACAGTTTCCTCTGGGGTCCCTCAGGGGTCTATCTTTGGCCCACTGCTGTTCACCCTCTTCCTAAACTCCTCCTCAGGCTTGCAGCGGTCAGTTGCTCCTCTATGCCGATGATGGTTCTGTTCGGAACACGCCCACCCTACCGCCTTCAGCAGACCCTTCAAAGGCAATTCGGGAACTAGAGACCTGGTTCTCTGAACACCGCCTAATTATCAACTATAAAAACTAAGTCCATGATTTTTGCCCACCGCAAAGTCCTTATAGTCAGTCTGCTCTCCTCATCAAGAACGCTGATAGGTGCCCCTCTGAACAAGTTTCAATTTCAAATACCTAGGTGTCACTTTAGACACCTCCTCTCTTACCAGAGGCATACCCAAATTCTCTCCTCCTCAATCAGCTCTAGGGTAGGCATCCTGTACCGGCTCAAGCACTGCTTACCCCCAGGCTATGCAGCCTGCAGTCACCTCCTCCATCCTCTCCCTGGTGGACTATGGGATCACTATATACGGCTCTGCTGAACCCACCTCCTGAATAGGATAAACATTGTCCTGAACAAAGCCTGCCAGCTTAGTCACTGGTTGTGAGAGGCTAACCCACACCTGTGATCTTTATGTTATCTGGTTGGCTAAACTTCCAACATCGATTACAGTTCCACATCTGCATCCTCAAAAAATACACCTTCACCTAGCCCCGTCGGACTTTTCCCTTAATCAGTTCTGCACCTCACAGATGCAATCGAGACTCTCCGTAAGCTCCCTTTCCTTGTACCTCAATGTAGAACCTCTCTAGGGCAAAGATCCTTCCGATACTGAGCCCCTCTCTGGCTCAATGCGTTACTACACTCACTTTACAGGACCCACAGCATCTCTCAATTTAAAACAGGCCTCAAAGCTCACCTCCTAGAAAGAGCCATATGTGACTCAGAGCTAACTCTGCTCACCCAGATGAGCACCCTCCCTCCCGTACTCTTGACTCAGGGTCTCACAAGGCCCGTAACTCACCAAATCCCGGCCTGGGTAACCCAAGATTCTGCCTAACTTCCTTACCAGTCATTAAGTTTTGCCTGGAATGCTCCTGTGGTTTTGTTATGTATATTCTGTCTGTTTCAAGTATGTTCTCTACTGTATCTGTCTTCCCTCCACCCTTTGTAACCGGCGTGGAGCCTTTGCAAAAGAGTCTGTGACTCAAAGGTTTGTAATTCGATTGTTTCCATAAATAAATAAAAAAATAAAAATGTCAGGCCCAGGTCAAGGTCACAGAATGTTGGCTTAAGCTCAGAGATCACTCCACCGACCTCCATGATCATCACTGGCTGGAACTCTTCCATGGGTGTCCGAGTGCATCCATCCACTTGGGAACCACCACTGTCAGAGAATGGTATTCCACTTGGAGAAATTCCAGCTCTCACAGAGGACACTCTGTCTGAGAAGAACCAAGTGAGCTATTCACATTTGTGAGCTAAAAAGTTCTGACGGGTTTCACACAGGCTGGATGTAATAGCCTGTCTACAATCTGAAAGAGCTGAGCCGCTTGGTTCTTCCCACCTACAATCATCCTAGACATAAAACTGCCATTTTTGGATGACTGCATTCTGACACTCATCATAATGAGTAATCAGAACCTGTCCTCCGAGACCTGGTCTTCCTCCAATGCCTCCAACCTCTGTTTCCTAGTTTTCAAGTTAGTGAGATGGGGATGGCACTACGGCATCTTCAGTGAGACTTGGGATGGCACTATGGCATCTTTAGTGAGATGGGGATGGCACCATAGCATTTTCAATGAGATGGAGATGGCACTACAGCATCTGTTGTGAGACTGGGGACAGCACTATAGCATCTTTAGTAAGATGGCGATGGCACTATAGCATCTATAGTGAGACTGAGGATGGCACTATAGCATCTTCCGTGAGATGAGGATGGCAGTATATGGCATCTATAGTGAGACTGGGGATGGCACTATAGCATCTTTAGTGAGATGGGGATGGCACTCTATGGCAGCTATTTTGAGACTTGGGATGGCACTATAGCAATTTTAGTGAGATGGGATGGCACTACAGCATTTTTAGTGAGATGGGGATGGCACAATAGCATCTTTAGTGAGATGGGAATGGCACTGTATGGCATCTATAGTGAGACTGGGGATGACACTATATGGCATCTATTGTGAGACTGGGGATGGCCCTATAGCACCTTTAGTTAGACTGCAGATGGTACTATGGCATCTTTAGTGAGATGGGGATGGCACTACATGACATCTTTAGTGAGACTGAAGATGGCACTATTACATCTTTAGTGAGACTGAGGATGGCACTATTACATCTTTAGTGAGACTGAGGATGGCACTGTTACATATTTAGTGAGATGGGGATGGCACTATATGGTATCTATTGTGAGACTGGGAATGGCACTATATAATCTTTTGTGAGATTGGGGATGGCATTATGGCATCTCTAGTAAAACTGGGATGGCACTATAGCATCCATAGTGAGATGTGGATGGCACTATATCGCCTTTAATGAGACTGGGAATGGCATTATGACATCTTTAGTGAGACTGGGGATGACACTATTGCATCTTTGGTGAGATGGATGGCACTATAGCAGCTTTAGAGAGACTGGGATGGCACTATATGGCATCTGTAGTGAGACTGGGGATGGTACTGTAGCATCCATAGTGAGATGGGGATGACACTATAGCATATTTAGTGCAATGGGGTGGCACTATAGCATCTTTAGTGAGATGGGGATGGCGCTATAGCATATTTAGTGTGACTGGGGTGGCACTATAGCATCTTTTAGTGAGACTGGGGATGGCACTATATGGCATCTTTAGTGAGACTGGGGATGGCACTATGTCATCGTTAGTGAGACTGGGGATGGCACTATTTGGCATCTTTAGTGAGATGGGATGGCACTATGGTGGTACCTTTAATGAGATTGGGGATGGCACTATGGCATCTTAAGTGAGACTGCAGATGACACTTGTAGCATCTTTAGTGAGACTGGATATGGCACATGGCATCTTTAGTGAGATGGGATGGCACTTTGGTGCCTTTAATGAGATTGGGGATGGCACTATGGCATCTTAAGTGAGACTGCAGATGGCACTTGCATCATTAGTGAGACTGGATATGGCACTATGGCATCTTTAGTGCGATGGGATGGCACTATGTCATCTTTAGCGAGACTGGGATGGCACTATTTGGCATCTTTAGTGAGATGGGATGGCACTGTGGTACCTTTAATGAGATTGGGGATGGCACTATGGCATCTTAAGTGAGACTGCAGATGGTACTTGTAGCATCTTTAGTGAGACTGGGGATGGCAGTATAGCATCTTTAGTGAGATGGCACTATAGCATCTTTAGTGAGATGGGGATGGCACTACAGCATATTTAGTGGGATGGGGTGGCACTATAGCATCTTCCGTGAGATGAGGATGGCAGTATATGGCATCTATAGTGAGACTGGGGATGGCACTATAGCATCTTTTAGTGAGATGGGGATGGCACTCTATGGCAGCTATTTTGAGACTTGGGATGGCACTATAGCAATTTTAGTGAGATGGGGATGGCACTACAGCATTTTTAGTGAGATGGGGATGGCACAATAGCATCTTTAGTGAGATGGAATGGCACTGTATGGCATCTATAGTGAGACTGGGGATGACACTATATGGCATCTATTGTGAGACTGGGGATGGCCCTATAGCACCTTTTAGTAGACTGCAGATGGTACTATGGCATCTTTAGTGAGATGGGGATGGCACTACATGACATCTTTAGTGAGACTGAGGATGGCACTATTACATCTTTAGTGAGACTGAGGATGGCACTATTACATCTTTAGTGAGACTGAGGATGGCACTGTTACATATTTAGTGAGATGGGGATGGCACTATATGGTATCTATTGTGAGACTGGGAATGGCACTATATAATCTTTTGTGAGATTGGGGATGGCATTATGGCATCTCTAGTAAACTGGGGATGGCACTATAGCATCCATAGTGAGATGGGATGGCACTATATCGCCTTTAATGAGACTGGGAATGGCATTATGACATCTTTAGTGAGACTGGGGATGACACTATTGCATCTTTTGTGAGATGTGGATGGCACTATAGCAGCTTTAGAGACTGGGATGGCACTATATGGCATCTGTAGTGAGACTGGGGATGGTACTGTAGCATCCATAGTGAGATGGGGATGACACTATAGCATATTTAGTGCAATGGGGTGGCACTATAGCATCTTTAGTGAGATGGGGATGGCGCTATAGCATATTTAGTGTGACTGGGGTGGCACTATAGCATCTTTAGTGAGACTGGGGATGGCACTATATGGCATCTTTAGTGAGACTGGGGATGGCACTATGTCATCGTTAGTGAGACTGGGGATGGCACTATTTGGCATCTTTAGTGAGATGGGATGGCACTATGGTGGTACCTTTAATGAGATTGGGGATGGCACTATGGCATCTTAAGTGAGACTGCAGATGACACTTGTAGCATCTTTAGTGAGACTGGATATGGCACTATGGCATCTTTAGTGAGATGGGATGGCACTTTGGTGCCTTTAATGAGATTGGGGATGGCACTATGGCATCTTAAGTGAGACTGCAGATGGCACTTGCATCATTAGTGAGACTGGATATGGCACTATGGCATCTTTAGTGCGATGGGATGGCACTATGTCATCTTTTAGCGAGACTGGGGATGGCACTATTTGGCATCTTTAGTGAGATGGGATGGCACTGTGGTACCTTTAATGAGATTGGGGATGGCACTATGGCATCTTAAGTGAGACTGCAGATGGTACTTGTAGCATCTTTAGTGAGACTGGGGATGGCAGTATAGCATCTTTAGTGAGATGGCACTATAGCATCTTTAGTGAGATGGGGATGGCACTACAGCATATTTAGTGGGATGGGGTGGCACTATAGCATCTTCCGTGAGATGAGGATGGCAGTATATGGCATCTATAGTGAGACTGGGGATGGCACTATAGCATCTTTAGTGAGATGGGGATGGCACTCATGGCAGCTATTTTGAGACTTGGGATGGCACTATAGCAATTTTAGTGAGATGGGGATGGCACTACAGCATTTTTAGTGAGATGGGGATGGCACAATAGCATCTTTAGTGAGATGGGAATGGCACTGTATGGCATCTATAGTGAGACTGGGGATGACACTATATGGCATCTATTGTGAGACTGGGGATGGCCCTATAGCACCTTTTAGTTAGACTGCAGATGGTACTATGGCATCTTTAGTGAGATGGGGATGGCACTACATGACATCTTTAGTGAGACTGAGGATGGCACTATTACATCTTTAGTGAGACTGAGGATGGCACTATTACATCTTTTAGTGAGACTGAGGATGGCACTGTTACATATTTAGTGAGATGGGGATGGCACTATATGGTATCTATTGTGAGACTGGGAATGGCACTATATAATCTTTTGTGAGATTGGGATGGCATTATGGCATCTCTAGTAAAACTGGGGGATGGCGCTATAGCATCCATAGTGAGATGGGATGGCACTATATCGCCTTTTAATGAGACTGGGAATGGCATTATGGCATCTTTAGTGAGACTGGGGATGACACTATTGCATCTTTGGTGAGATGTGGATGGCACTATAGCAGCTTTAGAGAGACTGGATGGCACTATATGGCATCTGTAGTGAGACTGGGGATGGTACTGTAGCATCCATAGTGAGATGGGGATGACACTATAGCATATTTAGTGCAATGGGGTGGCACTATAGCATCTTTAGTGAGATGGGGATGGCGCTATAGCATATTTAGTGTGACTGGGGTGGCACTATAGCATCTTTAGTGAGACTGGGGATGGCACTATATGGCATCTTTAGTGAGACTGGGGATGGCACTATGTCATCGTTAGTGAGACTGGGGATGGCACTATTTGGCATCTTTAGTGAGATGGGATGGCACTATGGTGGTACCTTTAATGAGATTGGGGATGGCACTATGGCATCTTAGTGAGACTGCAGATGACACTTGTAGCATCTTTAGTGAGACTGGATATGGCACTATGGCATCTTTAGTGAGATGGGATGGCACTTTGGTGCCTTTAATGAGATTGGGGATGGCACTATGGCATCTTAAGTGAGACTGCAGATGGCACTTGCATCATTAGTGAGACTGGATATGGCACTATGGCATCTTTAGTGCGATGGGATGGCACTATGTCATCTTTAAGCGAGACTGGGATGGCACTATTTGGCATCTTTAGTGAGATGGGATGGCACTGTGGTACCTTTAATGAGATTGGGGATGGCACTATGGCATCTTAAGTGGAGACTGCAGATGGTACTTGTAGCATCTTTAGTGAGACTGGGGATGGCAGTATAGCATCTTTAGTGAGATGGCACTATAGCATCTTTAGTGAGATGGGGATGGCACTACAGCATATTTAGTGGGATGGGGTGGCACTATAGCATTTTTAGTGAGATGGGATGGCACTATAGCATCTTCAGTGAGACTGTGGATGGCACTATAGCATCGTTAGTGAAATGGGGATGACACTATACATTTTTAATTTAATTCTTTGGTAACTGGATAAGGCCCACTAGGCACAAGTGCCTGTTTTCAGGAGTGACCGGGAGCACTGGGTGGTTAAGTGACTTGCTCAGTCACACAGTATACAAGTGAAGTTTGTGGGACTCAAACCCAGGTCTGCTGGATGTACCAAGCTCATTCACAGCTCATTACTCTAACTGCTAGGCTATACTGCCAGCCTATATGCAATCTATAGTGAGACGGGATGGCTCAATAGCATTTTAGTGAGACTGGGGATGACAATATAGCATCTTTAGCAAAATGGGGATGGCACTATAACATCTTTAGTGAGATGGAGATGGCACTATGGCATCTTTAGTGAGATATGGATGGCATCATAGTATCTTTAGTGAGATGGTGATGGCACTATGGCATCTTCAGTGAGACTGGATATGACAGTATAGCAGCTTTATTGAGATGGGGATGGCATTATGGCATCTTCAGTGAGGCTGGGAATGGTACTATGGCATCTATTGTGAGACTGGCAATAGCACTATAGCATCTTTAGTGAGATGTGGATGGCGCTATAGTGAGATGGGGATGGCACTATATGGCAACTATTGTGAGACTGGGGATGGCACTATGGCATCTTTAATGAGATGGGATGGCACTTTATGGCATCAATAATAAGACTTGGGATGGCACTATATGGCATCTAACTTGAGACTGGGGATGGCACTATATCATCTTTAATGAGACAGGGGATGGCAGTATAGCATCCTTAGTGAGATTGGTATGGCACTGTATTATCTTTAGTGAAACTGGGAATGGCACTATGGCATATTCAGTAGTAGTAGTAATAAAAACTTTTATTCATTACATGAATTGGAAGCTAAACTGAGACAAGCTCATTTTCAGTGAGGTCCAGATTGTACAATGATTGCTTCAGTTGTTATACATAGTCATACTTCAAGTGTTACACAAAAATAATCACATAAACAGCATATTTAAATATAAAATATAAACTATTGCACAAATACAATTACAACCAATTAATCCCTAATCCTAATTTTTATTCTCTCATCCCTAAACCATGATTGTATTTAGTGAGTCTGGAGATGACACTATTGCTTCTTTAATGAGGTGTGGATGGTACTATAGTATCATTAGTGAGACTGGGGTAGCACTATATAGCATCTATAGTGAGTCTTGAGATGGCACCATAGCATCTTTAGTGTGATGGGATGGCACTATAGTATCTTTAGTAAGACTGGGGATGGCACATAGCATCTTCAGTGATATGGGGATGGCACTATATGGCATCTATAGTGAGAATGGGATTGCACTATGTCATCTTCAGTGAGACAGGGGATGGCACTATAGCATCTTCAGTGAGATGGGGATGGCAGTACATAGCATCTCTAGTGAGACTGGAGATGGCACTATGACATATTTAATGAGATGGGGATAGCACCATAGTGAGATGGGTATGGCATTATATGGGAACTATTGTGAGACTGGGGATGGCACTGTGGCATCTTTAATGAGATGGGATGGCACAATAGCATCTTAGTGAGAAGGAGATGGCACTGTATGGCATCTATAATAAGACTAGGGATGACACTACATGGCATTTAACTTGTGACTGGGGATGGCACTATATCATCTTTAATGAGACGGGATGGCAGTATAGCATCCTTAGTGAGATTGGTATGGCACTATATTATCTTCAGTGAAACTGGGAATGGCACTATTGCATATTTAGTGAGCCTGGAGATGACACTATGCTTCTTTAGTGAGATGGGGATGGCACCATAGCATCTTTAGTAAGACTGGGGATGGCACTATAGCATCTTTAGTGAGACTGGGATGGCACTATATGGCATCTTTAGTGAGACTGGGAATGGCACTATGCCATCTTTAGTGAGACTGGGAATGGCACTATGGCATCTTTAGTGAGACTGGGGTTGACACTTTTTATCTTTAGTGAGATGGGGATGGCACTATAGCATCTTGAGTGAGACTGGGGTAGCACTATATGGCATCTTTAGTGAGTCTGGGGATAGCCCTCTAGCATCTATTGTGAGACTGCGAATGGCACTATATGGCATCTTTAATGAGACTGGGGATGGCACTATGGCATTTTAATGAGACTGGGAATGGCACTATGGTATCTTTAGTGAGACTGCAGATGGCACTGAAGCATCTTTAGTGAGACTGGGGATGGCACTATATGGCATCTTTAGTGTCTGGGGATGTCACTGTAGCATATATTGTGAGACTGGAAATGGCACTATAGCATCTATTGTGAGACTGCGAATGGCACTATTGCATCTTTAGAGACTGGAAATGGCACTATAGCATTTTTAGTGAGATGGGATGGCACTATAGCATCTTCAGTGGGACTCATGGATGGCACTATAGCATCATTAGTGAAATGGGGATAACACTATATATTTTTAATTAAATTCTTTGGTAACTGGGTAAGGCCCACTTGGCACAAGTGACTTTTCAGGAGTGACCGGAGCACTGGGTGGTTAAGTGACTTGCCCAGAGTCACACAGCATACAAGTTAAGTTTATGGGATTCAAACCCAGGTCTGCTGGATGTACCAAGCTCATTCGCAGCTCATTACTCTAACTGCTAGCCTATATGGCATCTATAGTGAGACGGGATGGCTCAATAGCATTTTAGTGAGATTGGGATGACATTAAGCATCTTTAGCAAAATGGGATGGCACTATAGCATCTTTAGTGAGATGGAGATGACACTATAGCATCTATAGTGAGACTGGTGATGGCACTATGGCATCTTCAGTGAGACTGGATATGGCAGTATAGCAGCTTTAGTGAGATGGGGATGGCACTATGGCATCTTCAGTGAGGCTGGGAATGGCACTATGGCATCTATTGTGAGACTGGGGATGACAGTGTAGCATCTTCAGTGAGATGGGAATGGCACTGTAGGGCACTTCTAGTGAGATTGGGGATGGCACTATGGGGCATCTATAGTGAGACAGGGATTGTAATATAGGGCATCTATAGTGAGACTGGGGATGGCACTATGGCATCTTCAGTGAGTTAGTGGATGGCACTATAGCATCTTCAGTGAGACTGGTGATGGCACTATAGCATCTTTTAATGAGATGGAGATGGCACTATAGCATTGTTAGTAATATGGGGATGGCAGAGCCGGCCCGGTGGCGCTGAGGGTTGAGGTGCTGGATGCCATACCTCATGCTACGCTGCTGACCCAGGTTCAGGAAGGCTCTGGCACCGGGGTTCTGGGGAAGGGTTGAGGATGAGTGCCCTCATGGTGCTCTCCTGCCTGGGAAGGAAGGGTGGAGTTGCTCCAGCATACCAGCAACCCGGGTGGAGACCAAGGGCACTGCGGTATGCTGAAAGCACATAACTAGGCGTGGCCAATGCCCGGCAGGTTGCCGTGTGCCAGTGCGTCGGCGTGCACCATGCAAGGGAGGAGGTTGGGGGTAATGCACAGAAAAAGAAAAAATGGCGATGTGGACAGGCAATGGCACCTGTCCCCCATGTCCTTCGCGGGCCAATCCCGACCAGCCTTTCAGTTCCTCTGGCCGAGCCCTGCCCTGCAGCCAGAGTCTGACTTGTAAGAGCACCCAAGAGGAGGGGCGACCCACCCTGGGTGGGTTAAATTGGGGGTACTGGCTGCAGGAGGGGGAGAGGAGGCACAGATCGGGAGAGCCTTAGGCAGGCAGGACTCAGGACTAGGATGCCCAAGAGAGGTTCCATGGGGCCATGACCGAGTGAAATAAAGTAAAAAAAAAAAAAAAATGGGGATGGTACTATGGCATCTATAGTGAGACTGGGAATGGTACTATGGCATCTTTAGTGAGATGGGGATGGCACTATAGCATCTTTAGTGAGACTGGGGATGGCACTATAGCATCTTTAGTGAGATGTGGATGGCACTATAGCATCTTTAGTGAGATGGGGTGGCACTAAAGTATGTTCAGTGAGATGGGGATGGCACTATATGGCATCTATAGTGAGACTGGGGATGGCACTATAGCATCTACACTGAGACTGGGATTGGTACTAAGGCATCTTCAGTGAGATGGGGATGGCACTATATGGCATCTATAGTGAAACTGGGAGTTGCACTATGTCATCTTTAGTGAGGCAGGATGGCACTATAGCATCTTCAGTGAGATGGGATGGCAGTATGTGGCATCTTTAGTGAGACTGGGGATGGCACTAAGACATCTTTAGTGAGATGGGGATGGCACTATGGCATCTTTAGTGAGATTGGGATGGCACTATGGCATCTTTAGTGAGATGGGGATGGCACTATAGCATCTTTAGTGAGACTGGAAATGGCACTATATCATCTTTAGTGAGATGGAATGGCACTATGGCATCTTTAGTGAGATAGGGATGGCACTATAGCATCTTTAATGAGATGGAGATGGCACTATAGCATTGTTAGTAATATGGGGATGGCAGAGCCGGCCCGGTGGCGTTGATGGTTGAGGTGCTGGATGCCAAACCTCACGCTCACTGCTGCTGACCCAGGTTCGGGAGAGAGCTCTGGCACGGGGGTTGGCAGGGGAAGGGTTGAGGATGAGTGCCCTCATGGTGCTCTCCTGCCTGGGAAGGAAGGGTGGGTTGCTCCAGCATACCAGCAACCCAGAGTGGAGACCAAGGGCACTGCAGTATGCCAAACAAGCACATAACTAGCGTGGCAATACTGACGGGTTGCCATGCGCCAGTGCGTCGGCGTGCACCGTACAAGGGGAGGGGTTTGGGGTAATGCAGAAAAGGAAAAAATTACTGCGATGTGGACAGGCAATGGCACCTGTCCCAATGTCCTTCGCTGGGCCAATCCTGACCAGCCTTTCAGTTCCTCTGGCGAGCCCTGCCCTGCAGCCAGAGTCTGACTTGCAAGAGCACCCAAGAGGAGGGCGACCCACCCTGGGTGGGTTAAATTGTGGGTACTGGCTGCAGGGGGAGAGAGGCACAGATCGGGAGGGCCTTAGGCAGGCAGGACTCAGGACTAGGATGCCGAGAGAGGTTCCATGGGGCCATGACTGGAGTGAAATAAAGTAAAAAAAAAAATGGGGATGGTACTATGGCATCTATAGTGAGACTGGGAATGGTACTATGGCATCTTTAGTGATATGGGGATGGCACTATAGCATCTTTAGTGAGACTGGGGATGGCACTATAGCATCTTTAGTGAGATGGGGATGGCGCTATATGGCATCTTTAGTGATATGGGGATGGCACTATAGCATCTTTAGTGAGACTGGGGATGGCACTATAGCATCTTTAGTGAGATGGGATGGCACTATATGGCACCTTTAGTGAGATGGGGATCTCACTGTGGCATCTTTTAGCAGTATTCAAAGATGTTTTAGCTGATAACAACATGCAGAACCAGAGGACACACACTCAGTCCGGGGGACAAGATAAGGGCAATATTAGAAAGCACTAGTGAGGTTGTGGAAGTTAGTACTGTTTAGATTTTCAAAGCAGGACTAGAGAGATTCCTTAGGTTGAATGGCATTGAAGATTACACAGCAGGGATAGGGGTAACATGCTTTTTATACAGTTGAAACAGTGTCTGTACTCAAATGAAGAGTAATCACTACCATGCGGCAGGATGGTCAAGCAAGATGGACACCACATCCCTTCTGTCATCCCAATACTATGTTACAATGATGGAGATAAAATCCGAGCATCTCCAGTGAAGTTTGGAATTGCCCATATTATCCAAGTAGCATGCTTTGGGGGCATTTTGAGTTTCCCTTTCCTCTTGGTTTCCGTTGGTGTCACCTATTGTTTACACTCACCATGTAGTGGGACTCCTCCATTGCTTGTTTTCTGTCCCTTTTCTGTCGAATCTACAGTATTGTGAAACAAACCAATTGTTCAGAAAAGGTACTGTACTTATCTTGTCTGAAAATACCAAGTTAACCACCTTTTCTATGTCTGTTTTTCAAATTTACTTCATCCAAGAATTAATTTCTTCAAGAGGGAGCAATCATGTATGTGGGCAGTTCAGGCAAATGTTACACTGTTAACTTACCTGTGCAGTACCTTTTGTTGGGTAAACGGTGGACTTCAGTCTCCACCAGCACTGTCAATATATCATATGCACTACATTTCAGTACAAAATTCAACAGAAGGAACCAGACTGTAGCATACATGAATATATATCCTACAGTGTTCACCAGTTAAGAGTAGTTGATGCGCCCTCTGGGGATCAGTACAGTATTTTGCAGTAGAAGTCATTCCAGTTTTCTGAAAGTCAGATTACTTCCCAGTTTCCAAATTTTGCCAGTAAACAGGATTCTTGTCACTCAGACGTCATGCACTCCTGCTGTTTTGTCTGCGCATGATGTTATTAATCTACAGTTTATGCATCACAACTGGTTGCTATGGAAATGATTATGATGTCTCAAGCAGGATATTACGACATCATGTATAGACAAGCAACAAGAGCAGACATTGTTCAAAGGACCAGGATCCTGTTTCATTGCAAGTGTAACCCCAAACCCCTGCCTTTTAGCAAAACGACAGGTGGCATGCTGTTGAAGCTGACAGCAGTACCTGGTGGGGACTGGGTTCGGGGAGGTTTAGGTTACTCGGCACAGAGGCCTAGGTTTGGCTACTCTGCACAGGCACCCAAGTAAATCCGAACACAGGAAGCAATAACTGTAATGTCCAAAACCAGGAATGGGATTCTACAGTGTGGCTTTTATTCACATCCAAGCTGAACAAAGAAAGCATAGACGGACCCCACAGGGCTACATTCCTGGTAATGCAGATTAGAGACAATAGAACACTTCTTTACTATTTCCATTCCTCAGGCTCTGAACCCACCAGGCACACAGCCTGAACTTGCAAACTTTGGGTGCACAGTCCGACTTAGCACACTACTTGGGTTTTGCCATGGCCAGCTCCCCGCTGGCCACTTGATCCATGAGTCCATTTGGGAAATGAACCAGTTATCCTGTTGTGGCTCCCAAACCACCTTAGAGACTTCGACTCCTAGAGGGAATTTTCCTTCCAATACCACGTCTGGGTACTTCCCTCATCACTGGCCAAGTGCATGAGGCAAAGTAGAAATCCACAGAGCAAATCCGTAGAGGTGAACCTGGTCACTAAAAATGGGGGTCTCCACCTCCAGCTCCCACAATCCATACCCTGCCATTTCTCTGGATACTAAACCACTCTTTTCTGAAAACTTGGCAATGTAGATTACTGGGTAAGCTTATGTCACATCTCCTCTACATGTCTTTGACTTCCCAATAAGCGCTGGACTTGAACATACTTTTACTTTTGGCTAAGCCTGTTACTCTAGGCCTCCCACTATTTCAGTAGTCCAATCCCCACTATCACACAAGTCCCAGGGTGAAAACATAGGCCCTTTCAGGAAGAGCAAACACTCACCCTCCGGTTGCAGGTGCCACACAGGCGATTCTCAAATCTTCTTGTCTCCCAAAACTCTGGAACAAATAGGCAGCTTCTCCACTAGTAGAAGAACCAGGGGTTGCCCCAGGAATATGCAGGAACCCTTCCTGCCCCCATCCCCGGAGAGAGGCGCTGAGACCGAATCAGTGGTCTCCACCACTTACAGACTGCTTCTGTATCTCTCTTTTGGTGGAGACACACACCCTTTACCTAAATGTAGCCCTATATCAGGGCTGAGGCTCCTAGAGCCTATACAGAGCTGCTGTGCTGCTTTCACAGCAAGCTCCCAACACCAACTGACCTACAGACTACTGGTTCAAACCTCCCAACATTCTACTCCAACTCCCTGCTGCAGATTCCATTGTGGCTCATGCAGCTGCGATAGTTCTATGGTGATGTCACCCCTCAGTCTCAGCTGAGACTGGGAACAGAGTGAGACAGTGTGAAATCCATTTAACTGGAGTTTCACAAGCTGCCTTTCCTGCCTACCACTAGGTCTTACTGGGATTCTAGTAACCCCGGTAACAAGAGGGTTACACAAGTGTTCTCAGTAACTGAGAATAAAGATAAAGAGAAGAGGCAAGACTAAAACAGGGCTATGGGGCATGCAATGAAATGACGTACAGTATAATGTCCAGGGTCTTCCACAGGCATCACAGGATCTTTACAGAGCTAGTTCTCCCAAAAGTAACATATGGACAATGGTTTCAATTTAGTGCTGTGTGGAATTTTTTCATTCTAACGATCAGAATTCTGTGGATTTTAGAAAATTCTGCCTAACTCTATGGAATTCCATCAGAAACAGAATTCCAGAATTTCAAAAACAGAATACTTTTACAGATCAGTAAACCAGTTTATATAAACAGCAGATTATTTTTCCACAATTTGGGGAAAATTATTCCACAGTTTACATGATTCATAGAAAATTATTTTGTGGTTTACATAGAAATGCTTTCAGAATTCTGCAGAATTCAAAAATAAATTCTGAGAAGCATTTTGGAATCAAAATTGCCATTCCTTACTAATTCCACCAGCAGAATTCTGCATGGGGCACAGCTCTATGTCAATTTCTAAAAGTAGCCAGTTCATGTTTATCTCGGTAGCATTTTCTTATTCTGTTTTGTCAGTTATAGGATGTTCTTCCTGATAGTATCAAGGGCTTTATTTATCTGCAGTATCTGACTTCCAAAAATAAGGTACAAAATTCCAAAATAATGGGGGAGGAGTATCTGAATTCCCAAAACAAGGCGAGGAAATCTGGTGACATCCTGTTTGCAAGCATGGAAGTCAAAATGGCCATTCGTTTGGGCAAGAAGGGCATTGCACCAGAAATATTTCATATTTACCTCCAAGAGAATATTTGCAGCTCTGTTAATCTTTGGAATACTGCATTTATTGCAGACTGTGATACATTTATTGGACCAACCAAAACACTGTTTACAGATATTACAGTACCCAAGTTTCCAGGTCAATGCCAGTCCATCAGGGGTCTATGTGATAATGGCGAATGCCTAAAGGTGATCACCGTTATTGCTCAGTCAGCGTGCGAACACATTTTGGGCACTCTGAAAACCCCGGCGCACCAACTGTGGCACCAGGACATATTTTTACTGCTTTCTGTGGGGCTGTGCCCCACCCCTGAAGGATTCTCAACTCCAGGGGTGCATCTTGGGGGTGAAAGCAGTAAAAATAAAAAGGTTTTGATCGGCGCAATAAAAATGACCGGGCGTCCAGACCCAAACCTGGAACTTCAGCTACCCCAGCTGCTAGCCAATCCCCGATGCCACGATGCAGCTGGACTGGCAACCTGGCGCCACCTCCTACAGCTTCTCCACCCCTCCCAGCCCTCACTCCCACCTCCCGCATGCGTACATATAGTGACATCCTGTCACCTAGTTCGCCCACCCCTCATCTGGTCGCCCTACCTTTCCATAACGGATGGTGCCCTTCCTCATCGCCCACTTCCATGGGTTACCATCCATCAGTGCAGTGATAGTGCTACCACTCACAACTCCGATGACCCGGGTTCAATAGCGAGCCCAAGTTGGTCAGGAGCCAGACAGGGGAGAAGGATCAAGCACTCCCCAGGATGCTTTCTTCCTCCTCCTCCTCCAGAGGGAGGCAGCTGGCTCCAATGTGTTACTGCCACCTCAGTGACCACAGTTGGCAGTGCACTCAGGAGTGGCTCAGTGGATCAGAGATGCTCACAGATTGAGCATCACATGCTTGCTTGGTGTTTTGTCACATCCCTGGTCAGCATCTTATGGGAGAAAGAAAAAGAGGAGGAAAAGGTTTGCAGGCCCTGGGGCAGAATGATGGACTGGCCTCCTGCAGGCCCCACCACGATGACAAAAACAGCCTCTTAGAGAACTAGATCCCTTCACTGCCTTTGGGCCCTGATGGCCCTTCTATGGTAGGGTAAGCTGTGGGAAAGACATGGGAGGTGGACAGGTAAGTCCATGAGATTCAAGCGACAGGCTGGGGCCCAGTCCAGATAGGGCACAGCCCTGCCAAGAAGGCATAAAAAATAAAAAAAAATGTTTTGGGGGCCACACAAGTCCCTTCATTATATTTGTGTTAGACTGTGCAGAACAAGCAAGTTTCATGCTAAAAGTTGATGTTGAAGGATCAGCATAGGAAAGCACAGGCAGAGATCTGACATCTTAACACTGCTAGTCTACAGTCTTTTGGTCAGTTCTGATGTCACAAGGTCACAGTGTTGATGAGGTATAAAGGGAACTTGAAATAGATCTGTCGGCTGGCCCATCTGTGCAGTGGTAGGGCTACCACTCATGATGCTGGCAACCTGGGTACAGGAATGAGCCTGGGTTATCAGGCACCAGCTGGGGAGGCGGATTCAGCGTCCTAGGGGATCCACTCTTCCTGTTGGGGGTGCCATGTCTTGCTGCACTACTGCCACCTGTAAACATATTGATGGCACGTTCACATTGGAGACTACACCTCAGTGCTGGCATCCCTTAGGGGCTCGGGGACACATGGCATAGAAAGAGAAAGGTGGAAACTAACAACTATTATACAATGGCAATAAAGCATCCTGGAACCTGATTGGCTGTCTGCCCTTGGCATCAGTGAGGTTATCTGAGCACAACCTCACTGTATTGATTTTTAGATTCTTATTACCAGCTTCTTTTCATACACAAGATATATTGGCACACTAAAAATCTACTAAAACACTTTTAATTTATTTTTATTTTGTGTAACAACGAGCCATTACATAATAACATAATGCACTCAGGGTGTGGGTTGTGCTGGGATAACCTCACTTCTGGGATGTTGGGACGTCTCGCCTGTGGCCTTGTACTCCAACCACGCAGGCGTGAGGTTATCCCAGCACAACCTACACCCTGTTGTACATTATTGCTTAATTGAAAACCCCTCAGACTGCCTGCAGCTCCATGTAGTCTCGTGAAATCCACCAGTCTGAAATGGAGGAGACGTAGAAACAATGAGTTAAAAAAAAAACAGTAGAGTAGACCTGTCAGCTGTTGTGCTGTTCCACACATCACACCTAGTACTGTCAAAATCTTTTATTTACCAGAAGAAAAAGGCAAAAGTGCTTTGACTAAAAAAGGCTACAGCTTGCCACTTTTGAAAATCAAAGGAATGAGGTACTGAAGCAGAAAAAACTCATTTTTATGTGATGTTCTATACTCACAAAAAACACAGTTAATTCAGTTTTAACTGCCAACACCATGACAACAACAACCACGATGACGATGGCTACCAAGCTGGAGGACCTGTCACCAGCTGTAAAGAGATTAATAAATATTATAAAACGACTGTGGAGTAGGATTTGTTTTACACATATATGACTGTGATTCAAATTAGCATTTGTTTTTTAAACTTTTAAAATGTCTTAGCCATTTCCCTGCCTAAACGAGCCATTTTATCTACTGAGTCTACCACAACAGGGTGTTTATTTATATATATATATATATATATATATATATATATTTTTATATTTATTTAGTTTTGTTAACCAGGTAAGAACACTAGACAGAAACTGCCTATTTTCTAGAATGGTTACAAAAACTAAACAAACAATGTACATAGTACAAAAATAGTGTAAACTTAGAACATGGCAAACAGGAATAGGCAACAGCGACCCAACAAAAGTAAAAAAAATGCCTCAGCTGGGCCTCGCACTTCACAATGTACCTAGGTATACAGTAAGTGTTGTGTTACCACACACCTCTTGTAACCTAATTTTGATTACTTCATTTGCTAAAAGCAGGCCTACACTTGGGACTGGCTGCAGAAGGAAACATTTTAAAAGGCCGGACATTTCTGATTGGCAGCTGTTTATGACATTCTATTTTCAGAAATGATATTACTACACCTAAGCGATCCATATATAACTCTACTATACCTGAATACAAAGTGATGTGAAAAACTGTATCTTGTTTACAGGCAGCACTCTGTTGCAGTTTTCTTCATGGGACCAGTGATCTGGAGTGCTAACTTTGTCACAGTTTGTGTACACAACCCTGAGCATGGTTCTGATAGGTCAACAGCTTATGTTTAGTATTCTGTACACAAACTGACATAGTGAAAACTCAGAATATCTGGTTCCACAGAGAGAACTGGGCAGAACATTACCCATACAAAGAATACAACTGAAAAATGTTTTTCCATCAGTAGTTTTTAGGTATGGCTAAATATGGATCTTTTGGAGATATTAATTTCATTTCTGTAAAAGGAACAGCACTAACTGCTGCCAGTTAACACTCATGTGCTGTCCCTTTAAGCTCTGCTACTCTCTCACCTGCTTTTGTTACATCTCGGTTTAGAAGACACCACAGTAGCCTGTTTCTTGGGGTGCAATGGTAGACATCAGACCATTTCCATGTATGAAGACACAACAGAAGCCTGTTTCTAGGGGTGCAGTGGTAGACAGCAGACCATTTCCCATGTATGAAGACACAACAAGCCTGTTTCTCGGGGTGCAATGGTAGACAGCAGACCATTTCCCATGTATGAAGACACAACAGAAGCCTGTTTCTAGGGGTGCAGTGGTAGACAGCAGACCATTTCCTATGTATGAAGACACAACAGAAGCCTGTTTCTAGGTGTGCAGTGGTAGACAGCAGACCATTTCCCATGTGTGAAGACACAACAGAAGCCTGTTTCTAGGGGTGCGGTGGTGACAGCAGACCATTTCCCATGTATGAAGACACAACAGAAGCCTGTTTCTAGGGGTGCAATGGTAGACAGCAGACCATTTCCCTTTGCCAGGTTGACCCTATCGAGCAGGATTCATTTACTTTAGCATTTGTTCCTAACAAACACAAAACCCCACATATACCCTAAATGCATGCAATGCAAAAAGGCAAACTTCGAGATTGCCTTGAAGGAATTTGAACTGTCCAGTCTCTGTTTTGTCATTATCCACTTTCTACGCCTGTCTCCAGTCATTCCCATCTACCAGCCTCCCCAGTCCCATCACCCAGCTTCTCATGGACTTATCTTTCCACTCCCAGTTCTCCACATCTTATCCCCTGTGGCAGTGGTGGTGGGGCTCTCCCAGCTCCTGCTGTGGTCCTGATCCTATTGGAGGAGGTGGGTCACCAGTTCCAGGCCTACGGAGGCCAGCATCATCCTGTCTGTCTGGGGCTTTCTTTATTCTAGTCCCAACCTTCAGGATGCTAGCAGCAAGGGTGTGCAAACATATGTATGCAAACATGCATAGCATGGCACCAGCCAGTGTCCTCTCTCCCGCTGCTCCTGACTGTACTGCCACGTGCCACCTCTGGTCACCCAGGTGCAGTATCACAGTGAAGCTATCTTCCCTTCCTCCTGGATAAGGACAGCGCCCTCTGAAACACGCAGTACTCTCCACTAAGCCAGCCACCAGCGATGCAGACTCACACTGAGCCTGGGCTGCCAGCATTGCTCACGGTAGCCCTGTGGCTGAACTGATGGGCTGGCAATTGTCTAGTCTCCAAGCAAGCCCATAAGGCATCACATAGCCTCCTAGTCTGCAAAGACTGAAAACAGCAAACTGCAGACACACTTTTTGTGTTAGACTAGCTAGTGTATCACATTTGTCTAAGACCAGGGAGGATCAGCCAGCCAAATGCTGACACTCGTTTGGGTCAGGGAGAGCTAAAAGTGGCAAAGTGTTCTTTGTTCCTTAGAATGTGTTTCATTTAACTTGAGTGATCATCAATACTCTGATTGACTTGTGCAGCAGTACAATGACGGGGGGGTCCATGGGAGTCTCATTAATTTAGCCCCTTTCATTGTGGAGCCACATTTTGTCCTGTTCTTTGTTGCATTCTAATTTATTTGTAGTAGTGAAATAGTTTAAGATAATAATTTACTCATTCAATAAAAGAAAATATGACAACAGACTTTTGACTGTGCGGCATTTATTCCTACTTAGCATTCCTAGAGCTTCCTATTGGAAGCATATGTAACTCCTAGGGAGTGCTATCCTTAGGGTTACTACCCCTGACTGCCTCCTCTGAGACAGGATGAGGGGCCCAGATCCGTGGAAGGGTGCCTCCACCCAGAGGTAGGGGCTAAACTATCGAGATTGCCTCGTCACAGCCCTCTGGTTACTGCAACCCCCCCTTTGTCCCGCTTAGTGGCTCACACAGTGTACCCACAATACTTTTCCCCAGTTCACTTACCCCTGCTAGTATCTCTTAGCTCACTCTGGGGACCCCTGTAAAGTAAGGTACAGTTTTATCACAGTCGCTATACAGCAGTTCACCAGCAATGCACACAGTAGCCAGGTGTAGTTGCAGAACAAACAATCTGATTTATTCAAGGGAGGTAACCAGGACAGGGGAATCAAGCTGATTGGCTTATCACTATATTTATCTACCTAGGGCTCTGTGCACAGGCCTGGACCTAATATTTACTGTCCCTGGGTACCCAAGCCCTAATGGCTAGTCCACCGTGGCAGCTGGTTGGGGCCCTGACACAGATAGCCTTTGAAATACTGAACAAGTCAGAATGAGAAGCAAAACTCAAGTAGGCAGTCACATAGTCTGCTGAGGCAGCTGAAGGCCACTGATTGCAAACTTAGCAGGAGCTACCCTAGTTCAGAACTCACTAATCCCGTAAGCAACAAGTTCTTCATCTCTGGCAGGGTTAAGCCTGAAGTTCACCAGCCTCGTCACACATTTATATGGCAAATAACAGAGGGTACCATACCAGGCCGCTGCTGCTAGATCTCACATGAACTTGCAGTAGACTCAGGCAATAAACGGCAATTTCAACCTCACGGGTGGACGAGCGCGATTCAGCAATTTCTCCAGTCCTCTCAGGTTGAGCCTGGTAGGTAGCTGGGCTGGCACCAGCCTCCTCTGACCCGTGCACAGCGGGTTTAGTCGACTCAGGTTCAAGCGGCAGAAAGCTTGACGCCTCCGGCCTTCACGTGCTTCCCGCCAACACTCATACAGCGCAGAAGCCTAGAGCTCCTCTCTCTGCTCAGCCAACAACGCATCTGCCCCTAGCAGCACGGGCACACCTACAGTTCTGGCGCTTCCCAATTCCATAGGCCGGCTGCATGCCAGTCATGTCCTCCTCTCTCACTGGTGAAAGCGCCACAGCCCATAATACCTTTCTCCAAATGGCAAACAGTTCCCCCATTGGTCAGCCGACTCCAAGGAGTCCCGAGATACTGATTGGTCCAATTTAGCAGTTCAGGACCAAAATGGTGGAACCCAACAGGACAGTCCTTTGCTGCAAAGAAGGCAGGTTAGAACAACCACATTATTATTACTACTCTAAGCAATGTCCATCAAATAATTAAACCTTTCAGCTGGGCTTCCTCTGCACAAGTAGCGATGGCAGCAACGGAGCGAATATCCAGCAGCCTGGGCAGGTCTCGGTCATGAAAATGCACAGTCCCCCTTGGATTAATTACGACTGCAAAACAGGCAGCCCCTACAGGGACAGTACACGGAGGCCACACAGGCACTCACAGGCTGCCCATTAAAAATGGCTTAATCGCCAAAACACCCACCAGGCATGGAGCATTAAATGGGTTCCAGGGAGCTTTTAGGAACCCCCATTTGCAAGGTTGGTTCTCCTGGTTTGAAAAACTTAGACTTTCGCCAAGTAATTACCTAAATTCACCCAAGGCACACAGCCTAATTGACACTACATCACACTGTGCATTACATACATGGATATTTACAGTGTACTATGGTTATATAACGTTGTACACACATAACCCTTTGTTCCTCTTTGTCCCAATCAGGTCAATATTTCCTGCTCATGTTCGGGACTGGGGGACCCCTCCATTTCAGGTACTGGCGGGTTACCCAAAGTAGGGGCACCACACTTAAGGGTATGTAACAAACTAGAGTTATCCCCAAAGCTAGCTTAGGCAAGGAGCTCAGGGACACATACCCCTTTGTGGACCACATTTAAGGACAGGTCCACTGGCTGACCCAGAGACTCATAATTCAACTTTACTACAGGCCGTACTTCTCGGCTGGAGTGTCTAGTGTCTCGGGAAACCCTGAAACAAGCCCTGATTCCAACTCAGCCCCACTGACATTAGGGATGGGAACCTCCACAGGGGACAGGGCCGGTACTCATAGTGTTATTGGTGGCCGGACCTCTACTCCTGGGCCCGCTCCACTGGGTTCAGCTGAGGGCTGGGTGGCCACTAGTAAGGAACCATCAGGGCACTCAAAATATTCTTCTGGTTCTGGCACATCACTGGCTGGTCCCCCACCTCACTCTCTTTGTCTGAGAAGTCAGACAATTCAGCCAGGCCAGACAGTTCAGCCGGGCCTAAGGACCCCACCCTTGGTCTTGTCTGCTACCCAGCTCATCTTCCGGAGGTATCGGCTCTGGGGACATAGTAGGCGGCTCAAGCAGTCAGATGGGCCAATCTCATTTCCAGAGTTGACATGGGGATTGCCCGAAACAACTGGCTCAGTTAAGTAAGAGGATAGTATTCAATATCATCTTCACTGTCTCCGACACCGACTGTTGATCTTCTCCTTCAGCAGGGTTTGGACAAGGCTCTCTTTACGGGCTTACTGAAGAATCCATGGGTTTGTTTTTTTCTTGGCAGCAGATCTAGTCACAGGCTGGCGGGGCGGTGGTTGGAGATTTGGCTTCAATCAGGATTTGCCGATTGGCAGCAGATGATTTCGGTGAATAGTTTCACATCTTTGGAATTGTTTTCCTGTCGCACTTTATATACAGGCAAATCGGCCAGCTGGCCCACAACAATGTGCGGGAGGTGATGCCATCGGTCAGCAATCTTATGTTTTCCATTCAGCCCAGATTTGCAGCAACACTCTATCCCTTCTCTTAGCTCCAACGTCTTTACTTTCTTATCGTACCTCTTCTTATTGACCAAGTTTGGTTTAGCAGCCATGGTCTGGGCCAACTGATACGCATGGTTTGACTGGGCCTTCAGCTTCTGTACATATTGTAGATGATTTTCTGCTTGCACCCCATCAGGGGAAACTCCAAAACACACATCCATAGGCAATCTAGCCTCTCGCCCAAACATCAGTCGGATGCGGAATCCAGTGGCATCATTCTTAGTGCAGTTATAAGCGTGAACCAGGGTACTAATCTGCTGGCTCCATCTCGGTTTATCTTTGGGTTGCAAGGTGCCCAACATGTTAAGTAATGTGCAGTTAAACCTTTCAGGCTGGGGATCTCCCTGAGGATGGTAAGGGTAGTTCTTGACTTTCGCACCCCCACAAAGACAGCATCTCTTTAATCAAGTGGCTCTCAAGTCCCTCCTGGTCGGAATGGATCCGCTGGGGAGCCCTGTAATGGACAAAAAATTTTCAACAAGTATCTTAGCCACGTGGTAGCTTTCTGATCCTTAGTAGGGAGCGCCTGTGCGTGCGGGTGAAATGATCGGTAACCACCAATATGTTACTGACATTGTTCAGATCGGGTTCCAGACTTAAGAAATCAATGCAGACTAGCTCCATAGGGCGCTAGTGGTAATGTTGACCATAGGAGCACTCTCTGGGGCAAGGGCTTTCTCTGCAAACACCGACTACAGGTCTTGACATACCGCTCCACATCTGTGCTGATTCTTGGCCAGTAAAACCGGGCTCGTATGAAATCGAGAGTTCGGCCGATGCCAAGATGCCCCATCTGATTATGCAAAGACTTTAAAACCAGTTCCTTTAACTCTGAAGGCAGCACCAGCTGTTGCTTGACGATCTGGTCTTCTTTATGTACAGTCTCGGTATAGTAGTTGGTTAATCAGCCTTAATTTGGGCCCTTCCTATATAACAAGGTGGCTCTCAAGTTGGTAGGCGCAATTTGGACACATCTCGCTTGACCTGCAGGGCTTCCACCACCAGCTTTATCAGAGAATCTCGAGATTGAGCCTATTGAAGACTAGTATTGTCAAAGCTGAGGCAGTGAACTGGTGTCCAAGGTGGAAAAACAACAGTAGGCAGCAGGTATACAGCTCTCAGATGGCCCCAAGCAATCCACCATACAGTTCACAGCACCCGGGACACCTGATCTTCCTTGTCAAACTTTGGCAAAGGCTCTTATGTCAAGCTCAGACAACCTGATCCAATCAGCTTGGGGCATAGGCCTCCGAGAAAGAGCATCCGCATCTATATGGTTTAACCTGGCCCTGTATTCAACAGCATAGTCGTAAGTGGCCAAGGCAGAGAGCCACCTGTGGCCAGTGGCGTCCAACGGCTGAGGTTTGTACATAGGTCAGAGGGTTGTTATCCGTCTTTACTAATATCTTGGCACCGTACAAATAGTCATGGAACTGATCAACAATGGCCCACTTCAGATCCAGGAACTCTAGCTTATACGCAGGATAGTTTTTCTCTGATGGAGTCAGACTTCTACTGGCAAAAGCTACAGGTCTCAGGCCATTGAGTGCTCCTGGTACAACACAGCCCCCAATCCTTGAAGACTAGCATCAGTATGGAGAATGTAGGGCTTGGCTGGGTCAGCATAAGCCAACACGGGCGTGGGTGGAATGGTATATGATGTCATAAAAGCGTCCTCACCTCAACAGTCCAACGATCCTAAACAGCTCATTCAGCTGGAAATACCTCTTCTCGGTCTCGGATGCACAACTTTCTTATACTTCTTGTGTGTGGGAGGTACCCCTGAGTGAAGTTGAGGGAGGGCGAATCACTCTAGAATAGTCCTTGACAAATAGCCTATAATATCCATAAAACCCTAGAAACAGTTGCAACTCTTTCAAGTTCCTGGGTTGGGGCCAGGTAGTCAACGCCTCCACTTTGCTAGGGTCGGTCTCTATGCCTTCAGTAGATACCATGTGGCCCACTATTTTACAGAAGTCTGGAAAATTTACACTTATCTATAGACAACCTAGGCTGAATTCCTCCAGCCAATCCAAGACCTTAAATAATCGCTGTTAGTGTTCTTCCAGCGGCGTCCAAACACTGTGGCGTCATCTAAATAGACCAGACACTCGACCAAATTCACATATCCACGACTCTCTCCATCAGGTGCTGAAAGGTGGCTGGGCGCCTGAAATCCTTTGAGGCATCCGAATGAACTCATAGAAACCGAGGGGCAAATGAATGCAGTCTTCTCTTGGTCCCCTGAGGAAGCGGGATCTAGTAGTACCGACTGCAGAGATCCAACACAGAAACCACTTGCTGCCGTTTAGACAGTCCAAGGCATCCTGTATCCGTGGCATGGTGTACTGGTCGAGGATGGTCCGCCGATTCAAAGTGCGATAGTCTACACACATCCGAACCATCCCATTCTTCTTCCTCACCACCACAATGGGGGAAGAATAGGGGCTCTGGACTTGTATCACACCAGCAGCCAACATCTCTTGCAGATTCCTCCGTACATCATGATGTCAGCTGGGGCCAGGCGCTGGGATCTCTCTTGGAAGGCCTTTCGTCATGCAGCCGAATGTGATGCTCAGCCCCTTGCACACATTCCACATCCCATTCTCTCAGGGAGAAGGCCTGGTCCCTTTGAGTAAGCCTCTCACTGATCCTTTTTTCCATTCAGCTGGCGACGGAGAGTCACCAAAATCAAACAAATCAGGAGTAACTCGATCGTCCACCTGGGACCCTTGCTGCTTAGCAGTACTGCATGTATCTGCACAATAGACACTTGCTAGGGTACACCCTCTTCTTATTCGAATCTCTTTGTCTGACATATTATGCACTTGAACCATCACTCTCTTGACATAAGCATGAGCTCTAGCTGGCAAGATACTGGGCTTTATCAACAGTCCTTCAGGCAATCTTCCTCCCAGGCGCATCCAACATTAACAATTTGTTCTTGACATTACGTCCTTAATCGTACTTCTCCATACAAGGCGCACTAGGCATTTGGAGGCCAGTATCACTGGAGCCAGATCCTTCTTCCACCACCACCCCAACGGACACTCAGATTCCTGCTGACCAACCTTCCTCTGGGTGGCAACTACAGTTTGGAGCACAGCAGGTATTTTTAGAGCTTGCCCAGTTTTGAAGGCCTGTTTTCTGAGCACAACTGGGCCAGTCGTCCAAACATATGAGCATTCATCCCAATCAACAGAGGCACCCATCATACAGTCCAATGGGTGGGCAAACTAAAACTAAAGTTTCCACCTGCTCATCCATTCCAGTCACAGATGTAGAATGATAACCAAACCGGATATACCCCAAATACGGATATGTCTTGTCGCTCAACCCCACACATGTAGACCATTCAAGGGTTGCAGGGCACCTCAGGTAAATGTGTCTGATACCAGTCCTGAAACATAATGGTTACCTGAAGCCACTGTCTAATACAGCCAAGCAGAATCCCATTTACTACACCCATGATCTCCATTGAGTACGACCACATCAGACCAATCGGGGGCCACAGCATTGAGGGTCGACTGAGCCTGGGCCTGAGTCACGAAACTTTTCCTAGGGGGTCGAGACTAGGTCCGGTGATGCCAAGTAATCAGTCTACTATTAACTTTCCTTAAGTTCTCCGGCCTCTGACACTCAGGTTGAAAATGCCCATCTTCTCCACAATGGTAACAGAACTTGAGGTCCCGGAGATCACTGTTCGCGGTGGGCCCCTGTATTTGTGGGGGCCCTGAGAGGGGTGAGGGGCTCCCTTGGGCCAGGGGTCTGATTTGGTTTATCTCAGGGGCCCCGGACCTAATAGGGGGTACATAGCAGATTGCTTCAAGTCCCTCACCAGTTCCCATAAATTCCTGACCTCGGCCCTCAACTCTCACTCTTACATGGGGTCGAGGAGACAACTCACATTCCCACAACACCAGGAGACTCTGGGGATCCTCAGACCCTCTGGACAGGCTGACCTCCTCAGGGTGCTAGGCTCAGGGGTCTCACTAGGTTCGCCCCCACACATGCTCACCCCTCTTCATTAGTCTCCACTTCTCTAATTTCCCTCATTAATTGACAATATTCAGGCGGGGTGGCCCCCGATCATGTAACAAGTTTCAGCAGTATTACAATAGAAGACCTGGCAGATTTTAAAACATGTTCTAACCTGACCTGATTCAGGGCTGCGGCATGATTTCCCCCTTCTATAGGCCTTCTGCAAGGCCGCTCCACTCTAGTGATGAGAAGGCGGACAGTTTCTCATTTCTCCACTGCTTAGCAGACCTGAATTTCCATAACAAGTCTTCCCAGTCTCGGTGCTCCCAAGAAACCCCTTCTAAAGCAGAGATACTCTGCAGAGGTGGCTTCCGGACTGGTGGCCCGGAAGAACCTAATAGCTTCAAAGCGGGACCCTGCAAGCTCTCCATCAGCCTCTTCCTTTTCTCCCCTCAAAGCATTGCCATTCTTGGACTAAAGGGGTGGCATAGTCCATCAAGCCCCCAGGTCATCCTCCACTGGAGGCACTGGCACCATGCCAAGAAAGTTTTAACTACGGTAAGAATCGAAGCTGTATAGGTTGGGACCGCTAGGGGGCAGGAAGCCAACACAGAACTCTTGGGGGACAAGGGAGGTGCCAGGGAGCCCTGAGGGTAGCATCGCTGGACAAATCCAATGCTTGTAGAGTTCCTGGGTAGTTCTCCCTCCACAGCCAGCAATTTAAGCAGTTTGTCTTCAAAACTATTCATTTGGGGAGACCCCAGGGGTGACGGACCCACTTGCGAATGAATTAGCCTCCATCCCTGTGAAGCACCACTCCAAGGTAAATCACGGGAGGTACCTTCTCGAGGTCCAATGGCCACACTGCACAGGAGGTAACACCTGCAGCGTCTGGTTGAGCAAGTCAGCCATACGCCCTTTTACCTCCACTTTGCCTAAACATTTCACTCGCTCTGCTACAGAAATTTATGTCAGCAGTTGGGGTTCCCAAAGGCACATCTAGCAGTAACACAATTTTCTGGGAGTCCAGCTCTTCGGCTTCACCCCACCCCATCAGTCTGTGTACCATGGTCTTACTAGGTCCCAACTTAATTTTTCCCAACATATCCCCTTCCACTTTTTCCATCTCTGGTGTATTTCCCCACTGGGCCACTAGGGACGCTGATCCCAGTGGTGCCTCAATTTGTAACCCCAGGGGCGCTATCATAGGGTTACTACCCCTGACTGCCTCCTCTGAGACAGGATGAGGGGCCCAGATCCGTGGACGGGTGCCTCCACCCAGAGTCGGGGCTAAACTGCCGAGATTGCCTCGGTCACAGCCCTCTGGTTTACTGCAACCCCCTTTGTCCCACTAGTGTCTCACACAGTGTATCCACAATACTTTTACCCAGTTCACTTACCCCAGGCTAGTATCTCTCAGCTCACTCTGGGGACCCCCTGTAAAGTAAGGTACAGTTTTATCACGGTCGCTATACAGCAGTTCACCAGCAATGCACACAGTAGCCAGGGTGTAGTTGCAGAACAAACAATCTGATTTATTCAAAGGAGGTAACCAGGACGGAGGGGAATCAAGCTGATTGGCTTATCACTATACTTATCTACCTAGGGCTCTGTGCACAGGCCTGGACTTAATATTTACTGTCCCTGGGTACCCAAGCCCTAATGGCTAGTCCACCATGGCAGCTGGTTGGGGTCCTGACACAGATAGCTTTAAAATACTGAACAAGTCAGAATGAGAAGCAAAACTCAAGTAGGCAGTCACACAGTCTGCTGAGGCAGCTGAAGGCCACTGATTGCAAACTTAAGCGGGGAGCTACTCTGGTTTCAGTACTCCACGACTCCCGTAAGCAACAAGTTCTTCACCTCTGGCAGGGTTAAGCTAAAGTTCACCAGCCTCCTCACACATTTATATGGCAAATAACAGAGGGTACCATCTCAGGCTGCTGCTGCTAGATCTCACATGAACTTGCAGTAGACTCAGGCAATAGCAGCAATTTCAACTTCCAGGGTGGACCGGCGCGATTCAGCAATTTCTCCAGTCCTCTCAGGTTGAGCCTGGTAGGTAGCTGGGCTGGCACCAGCCTCCTCTGACTGTGCACCGGCGGGTTTAGTCCGACTCAGTTCAAGCGGCAAAGCAGCCACCTCTGGCCTTCATGCACTTCCACGTCGTGAACACTCACACAGCGTAAAGCCTGGAGCTCCTCTCCTCTGCTCAGCCACAACGCATCTGCCCCTAGCAGCACGGGCACACCTTACAGTTCTGGCGCTTCCTGATTCCATAGGCTGGCTGCACATGCCAGTCATGTCCTCCTCTTCTCACTGGTGTGAAAAGCACCATAGCCCATAATACCTTTCTCCAAATGGCAAACAGTTCCCCATTGGTCAGCCGACTCCAAGGAGTCCAGATACTGATTGGTCCAATTTAGCAGTTCAGGACCAAAATGGTGGAACCCAACAGGACAGTCCTTTGCTGCAAAGAAGGCAGGTTAGAACAACCACATTATTATTACTACTCTAAGCAATGTTCATCAACAATTAAACCTTTCAGCCGGGCTTCCTCTGCACGAGTAGCGATGGCAGCAGCGGAGTGAATATCCAGCAGCCAGACAGCAAGTCTGGTCATGAAATGCACAGTCCCCTTGGATTAATTACGACTGCAAAACAGGCAGCCCCTACGGGGACAGTACACGGAGGCCACACAGGCACTCACAGGCTGCCTGATTAAAAGCGCTAATCGCCAAACACCCACCAGGCATGGAGCATTTAAATGGGCTCGGAGTTTTTAGGAACCCCCATTTGCAAGGGGTTACACACATAAGTGGAGGGAATGGTATAGGGTCACAGATCAGCAGCAATATTTCTGTGCATGAGGAAATTATTTTAATGAACTTTCCAACAACTTTAAATACAGTAGAGTGGTTTACAAAATAAGGTAATATAACTGTGCTACGGGGGGCTAATTGAAAGGTCCCCTTCTTTTTGTTACACTGCTGCTTTAATGATCTTACCAACAGTGGTAATTTAATGGCAAGTAGTACAGCAGCAGCAACAGCAAAGACAGGCCTGCACCTGCCCTCATTACTGGAGTTTCTCAAACAGTGCTGTGCTGAATTTTGTTTAGATTTGTAAATTGCTCCACATTTCCTTTTGCTCTTTCCTCAGTTTCTTTCAATTTTTGCCACAATGTATTGTTACCAGAGGACTGGAGGAGTGTGATGAAGCATTCTTGAGGAGAAAAAGCACAATAAAAAATAAAAGCAGAAATGGGGTCTTTCTGTATATTTCGATGGCACCCATGCTGTTCCGTGAGCACTATTCATGGATGACACCTTGCTGTTCCACAGACAGTATTCATGGCTGGCACCCTTGTGTTCCACAGACAATATTCATGGCTGGTACCTTACTGTTCCACAGACAGTATTCACAGCTGGCACCCTTGCTGTTCCATAGACAGTATTAGTGGCTGGCACCCTTGCTGTTCCACAGACAGTATTCACAGCTGGAACCCTTTCTGTTCCATAGACAGTATTCATGGCTGGTACTCTTGCTGTTCCACAGACAGTATTCACAGCTGGCACCCTTGCTGTTCCACAGACAGTATTCACGGCTGGCACCCTGCTGTTGCATAGACAGTATTCACGGCTGGCACCCTTGCTGTTCCACAGACAGTATTAGTGGCTGGTACCCTTGCTGTTCCACAGACAGTATTCATTTCTGGTACCCTTGCTGTTCCACAGACAGTATACATGGCTGGTACCCTTGCTGTTCCACAGACAGTATTCATGGCTGGCACCCTTGCTGTTCCACAGACGTATTCATGGCTGGCACCCTTGCTGTTCCATACAGTATTCATGGCTGGTACCCTTGCTGTTCCACAGACAGTATTCATGGCTGGTACCCTTGCTGTTCCATAGACAGTATTCGTGGCTGGCACCCTTGCTGTTCCACAGACAGTATTCATAGCTGGTAACCTTGCTGTTCCATAGACAGTATTCATGGCTGGCACCTTGCTGTTCCACAGACAGTATTCATGGCTGGCACCCTTGCTGTTCCAGAGACAGTATTCATGGCTGGCACCCTTGCTGTTCCATAGACAGTATTTGTGGCTGGCACCTTTGCTGTTCCACAGACAGTATTCATGGCTGGCACCCTTGCTGTTCCACAGACAGTATTCATGGCTGGCACCCTTGCTGTTCCACAGACAGTATTCATGGCTGGTACCTTGCTGTTCCATAGACAGTATTCATGGCTGGCACCCTTGCTGTTCCATAGACAGTATTCATGGCTGGCACCCTTGCTGTTCCACAGACAGTATTCATGGCTGGCACCCTTGCTGTTCCACAGACAGTATTCATGGCTGGTACACTTACTGTTCCACAGACAGTATTCATGGCTGGCACCCTTGCTGTTCCATAGACAGTATTCATGGCTGGCACCCTTGCTGTTCTACAGACAGTATTCATGGCTGGCACCCTTGCTGTTCCATAGACAGTATTAGTGGCTGGCACCCTTGCTGTTCCATAGACAGTATTCATGGCTGGCACCTTTGCTGTTCCACAGACAGTATTCATGGCTGGCACCCTTGCTGTTCCATAGACAGTATTCATGGCTGGCACCCTTGCTGTTCCATAGACAGTATTCATGGCTGGCTGGCACCTTGCTGTTCCATAGACAGTATTCATGGCTGGCACCCTTGCTGTTCCATAGACAGTATTCATGGCTGGCACCTTGCTGTTCCATAGACAGTATTCATGGCTGGCACCTTTGCTGTTCCACAGACAGTATTCATGGCTGGCACCCTTGCTGTTCCATAGACAGTATTGTGGCTGGCACCCTTGCTGTTCCATAGACAGTATTCATGGCTGGCACCCTTGCTGTTCCACAGACAGTATTAGTGGCTGGCACCCTTGCTGTTCCACAGACAGTATTCATGGCTGGCACCCTTGCTGTTCCATAGACAGTATTCATGGCTGGCACCTTTGCTGTTCCACAGACAGTATTCATGGCTGGCACCCTTGCTGTTCCATAGACAGTATTCATGGCTGGCACCCTTGCTGTTCCACAGACAGTATTATGGCTGGCACCTTGCTGTTCCACAGACAGTATTCATGGCTGGCACCCTTGCTGTTCCATAGACAGTATTCGTGGCTGGCACCTTTGCTGTTCCACAGACAGTATTCATGGCTGGCACCCTTGCTGTTCCATAGACAGTATTCATGGCTGGCACCTTTGCTGTTCCACAGACAGTATTCATGGCTGGCACCCTTGCTGTTCCATAGACAGTATTCATGGCTGGCACCTTTGCTGTTCCAGAGACAGTATTCACGGCTGGCACACTTTCTGTTCCACAGACAGTATTCATGGCTGGTACTCTTGCTGTTCCACAGACAGTATTCATGGCTGGTACCCTTACTGTTCCACAGACAGTATTCATGGCTGGCACCCTTGCTGTTCCAGAGACAATATTCATGGCTGGCACCCTTGCTGTTCCATAGACAGTATTCAGTGGCTGGCACCCTTGCTGTTCCATAGACAGTATTCATGGCTGGCACCTTTGCTGTTCCACAGACAGTATTCATGGTTGGCACCCTTGCTGTTCCATAGACAGAATTTGTGGCTGGCACCTTTGCTGTTCCAGAGACAGTATTCACGGCTGGCACACTTTCTGTTCCACAGACAGTATTCATGGCTGGTACTCTTGCTGTTCCACAGACAGTATTCATGGCTGGTATCCTTACTGTTCCACAGACAGTATTCATGGCTGGCACCCTTGCTGTTCCACAGACAGTATTCATGCTGGCACTCTTGCTGTTCCACAGACAGTATTCACAGCTGGCACCTTGCTGTTCCAGAGACAGTATTCATGGCTGGCACCTTGCTGTTCCACAGACAGTATTCATGGCTGGCACCTTGCTGTTCCACAGACAGTATTCATGGCTGGCACCCTTGCTGTTCCACAGACAGTATTCAGGCTGGCACCCTTGCTGTTCCACAGACAGTATTAGTGGCTGGCACCCTTGCTGTTCCACAGACAGTATTAGTGGCTGGCACCCTTGCTTGTTCCACAGACAGTATTAGTGGCTGGTACCCTTGCTGTTCCATAGACAGTATTCATGGCTGGCACCTTTGCTGTTCCACAGACAGTATTCATGGCTGGCACCCTTGCTGTTCCATAGACAGTATTCATGGCTGGCACCCTTGCTGTTCCATAGACAGTATTCATGGCTGGCACCTTTGCTTTCCACAGACAGTATTCATGACTGGCACCCTTGCTGTTCCATAGACAGTATTCATGGCTGGCACCCTTGCTGTTCCATAGACAGTATTCATGGCTGGCACCCTTGCTGTTCCACAGACAGTATTCATGGCTGGTACCCTTGCTGTTCCACAGACAGTATTCATGGCTGGCACCCTTGCTGTTCCATAGACAGTATTCATGGCTGGCACCCTTGCTGTTCCACAGACAGTATTAGTGGCTGGTACCTTGCTGTTCCACAAACAGTATTCATGGCTGGCACCCTTGCTGTTCCATAGACAGTATTTGTGGCTGGCACCTTTGCTGTTCCAGAGACAGTATTCACAGTTGGCAGACTTTCTGTTCCACAGACAGTACTACATGGCTGGTACCCTTACTGTTCCAGACAGTACTCATGGCTGGCACCCTTGCTGTTCCATAGACAGTATTCATGGCTGGCACCTTGCTGTTCCAGAGACAGTATTCATGGCTGGCACCCTTGCTGTTCCAGAGACAGTATTCATGGCTGGTACCCTTGCTGTTCCACAGACAGTATTCATGGCTGGCACCCTTGCTGTTCCACAGACAGTATTCATGGCTGGCACCCTTGCTGTTCCACAGACAGTATTCACAACTGGTACCCTTGCTGTTCCATAGACAGTATTCATGGCTGGCACCCTTGCTGTTCCACAGACAGTATTCAGGCTGGCACCCTTGCTGTTCCATAGACAGTATTCATGGCTGGCACCCTTGTGTTCCACAGACAGTATTAGTGGCTGGTACCCTTGCTGTTCCACAGACAGTATTCATGGCTGGCACCTTGCTGTTCCATAGACAGTATTCATGGCTGGCACCCTTGCTGTTCCACAGACAGTATTAGTGGCTGGTACCCTTGCTGTTCCACAAACAGTATTCATAGCTGGCACCTTTGCTGTTCCATAGACAGTATTTGTGGCTGGCACCTTTGCTGTTCCAGAGACAGTATTCATAGCTTGGCAGACTTTCTGTTCCACAGACAGTACTCATGGCTGGTACCCTTACTGTTCCACAGACAGTACTCATGGCTGGCACCCTTGCTGTTCTATAGACAGTATTCATGGCTGGCACCCTTGCTGTTCCAGAGACAGTATTCATGGCTGGCACCCTTGCTGTTCCAGAGACAGTATTCATGGCTGGTACCCTTGCTGTTCCACAGACAGTATTCATGGCTGGCACCCTTGCTGTTCCACAGACAGTATTCATGGCTGGCACCCTTGCTGTTCCACAGACAGTATTCACAGCTGGTACCCTTGCTGTTCCATAGACAGTATTCATGGCTGGCACCCTTGCTGTTCCACAGACAGTATTCACAGCTGGTACCCTTGCTGTTCCATAGACAGTATTCGTGGCTGGCACCCTTGCTGTTCCAAGACAGTATTCACAGCTGGTACCCTTGCTGTTCCATAGACAGTATTCGTGGCTGGTACCCTTGCTGTTCCACAGACAGTATTCACAGCTGGTACCTTTCTGTTCCATAGACAGTATTCATGGCTGGCACCCTTGCTGTTCCACAGACAGTATTCATGGCTGGCACCTTGCTGTTCAGTGTTCATTGTCCCTTGGTGTCACCTTTGGTGTCAGTATTCTGAACCATTTCTACCTTTTGTATAGATGCAGAGCATCATGCGTAAGGAAGGGTCGCAGGTGTGCAGAACTTTGTCCAGACAAAGGGTTTGCAATCTGGAGCCTGGGTCATCCCTGACATAATCCTTTCCTTGATGTGAAATACAACAATTGACTGTCATGTCTGCCACTTAAAGGTATGCAGAACATAAATGTAAATACAATTATGCTATACTGTTAGCTGTATGAACGCACAAATTGGCTCAACAAGGAACAGGATCAAGGTCCAAACCTGCCTTCAGGGAAGAAGGCGCTACTAGGAAAAACCCTCTCTGTACAGGGAATCTGTTCAGGGTCCCCTCTCATCACATACCACCAGAGGACAGACACGAGGGTAAAATATATCCCTTTTATCACACCTCAGTAGGGCATGCCTTTTCCTATCGGGCACCCCTATGGATGAATGAACTACTGGGGCATCTCATGGCTTCCAGCGGCCTGACTCAATTCAAAACTGACCTCAAGCAGCACCCATAACAACTTTAAATGTACCTGCCCCTAAAGCCACCCCCCTCCGCCTGCTAGGCCCTGACCTAATGATACATCCGACAGGCAACGCTTGAACATCCCCCCACCCTTAACACCTTGATTGGGCCTCACATACCCAGCAACTCCTTTTCTGTACTGCTGGTATAACCCTCCCAGACCATGTCTGGACATATACTACTCAGTTCATGTTCTTACCCTATAGAATCTGCCCTTCTCACCCCAGCCACTCTAACCCACTTTGTTGTCCAAACCCCTCTTGACAAGGCCCCTTGAGGCTGCTCCCCATCTCTCTCTCCCCCAGCTCCCCCTCCCCTCCCCGTCACAGTATCAAATCACTGCAAATTTTAAGGTACTGCTTGTACTTGTCTTTGTTATTTATTAGGGGTATCACCGAGGCTAGTATGAAGCCATTGTGCAGTACTCAGATTGTTATTGCTCTTCCCACTGTGTGATTCTCTTGCACCATTTGGTTTTCATATAACTGTAACCATTACTGTACTGTATGTTGTATTAGTTTATCTACTCTGATGTGGAACCTTTGTAAAAGAGCTTGTGCTCAAAGGTCTTATCAAGCTACTAAAATAAATAAAGAAAAAATTAAAGCACGATACTCCTTCCCACCTTCAGCCCTTTGTGTTAGGGAGGAGTACTGGAGATAAGTGTTTGTGGGTTGTCTCCCTCTTACCTTCAGACTGTGCTTAGAGTACAGAAGAGTTACAGCCAGATCCCTTGGGTGTAACTTAGGAACTCCAATACTTAAAGCCAGTTGTATTCAGTTGTAATATCTTAATAAATGGAGGATATGCCATGGGCTGCCTAAAAGTAGCCCATCTATTTTTAGCTGCAGGTCTTGGACTCTTTTAACCTCATGAGTGGCAGAGCCATGAGTAAGGCATATTGCAGCCAGACTCTGCAGCTAAAACTAAAGGTGACATGTTTAGCCAGTCCCTGGCATATGCCATTTATACAGTGACAACACTAGAGAAACTAGAGAATGGATTGAGGCCCTTAACATGATAGAGATGTACAAGCTCCTAAAGGAATTAAAAGAGTGAACGGTGAGGAGCTACTTAGCAGAACAGTAGTGCAGTCATGAGAGGACATGAATGGAGGTTAGTTGGTGGAAACTTCAAGAGGGCCTTGAGGAAATGCTACTTCACTGAGGTGGTGCAGCTGAACAGATTACCAACAGAAATGGTGGCGTCATGGACTCTAAATGGGTTCAAGCATGGCTGGGACAGGTTTAAATGGCTGATAATTCCAGGAGGACCTGGGGAGTTGTGGGGTGGGGAAGCTTGGTTAAACAGGGAGGGTTTGGAGAACAAAACCCTTTGAGGTGTTAGGTCAGTGGAATGGGTAGGAAATTCTTAATGGAAGGACTGGATGGACCCATGGGCCTTTTTTTTAAAGTTGTGATGCGTTATTTTTGCATCACAAATCGTGGCTGTGTCTGCATCAGAAGATGGTTGTGTCTCAATCTGCTGTACCCACACTTGTGTTCAGATTAGTGATGCAAAAGTGATGCAAGTATGATGCAGCCCGATTTGCATCGCACAGATGCCACATTTATGATGCAAGTTTGTGACTAGCTATAGAAAATCTCACACACACACACACACACACACACTGTGTTTTACAGTGAAGTCAAATGCATCACCAGGCTGAGACGCCATTGAACCAGCTCATTTACAAGGAGGTCTGGTAGGACATTCATATGCAACATTAATACATTATTTAACCTTTTGTAATACGTTCAAACAGGTATGAAACTGCACAGTGGTGGACAAAAACACTTTTTAATCCTTTAAGAATATGTAATACCTTGTTTTATGACAGAAGCATGCTTACTTGGTCAGATAGCTTTCCCCTATTGGAAAAGTACTGCCCACCAAACAGCCCTCCGAGGTCTCTGCATGATAGCACAGCCTCTAAATAAAGCATTCAGAAATCTCTGAATCAAAAAAAGACTCACACAACCCTGAATTTATACACCCATTCCGACGGGGGTGAATGAATAAACTACATGGTCCTAACAACCTGGGGGTGGAAGCATATGAGGGAGGAAGATTCGGGTTTAAGGGCGGAGGATGGAGGAGGAACTCAGGTTCGAGCTACAATGGTGTGGCAAGGTACGAGGGTGGTGTGGAGGAGGAAGGACTCGGGTTTGAGCTAGGATGGTGTGGCAGGGGTTTAAGGAGCAGTGTGGAGTTTCACAAAAGCAATAAAATGATTATACAGAAGACCAAGAATGATCCTATGATATTAAAACCAGAGGGCACACATAAAGCAATATTGAGATGGTACATGAGGAACAATTATGTTCTGAGCTCTTGATAACACTGAAAATAAGAAGTATACTGAAAAGAGAGAAGTAGGGAAAAAAGGGAGGCAGTACAAGCAGTGGTTTAAGGCTCTGAGCTGCAAATCTGGTGACATCCAGTAGACCAGACCTGAGTTTAAACTCACAGCTTCCACTTACATACTGTGTGACCCTGAGAAAGTCACTTAACTTCCCTGTGCTCCCGGTGCACCTGTAAACAAGCTTTCAGCAGTGTGTTGTTCCTGGTTAAACAACCAAACAAACAAATATAGAATAAGAGATGAAATAGACAAATCTGAGAGAGTCCCCTATGGCACAAAATCAGAGTAGTGGGTTATTTGGTATAACACTCATTTCCTCCAATAAATCTCAAAATAATGGAGTTTATCCAGGGATCTCTATATCATGTGCTCCATGTTGTAAATTATCTATCATGATAGCTCTACAGCCTGCCAGAGTTGGAAGTTTGAGGTGTGCCAAAGCCTTGTGATAATTTTTTTCACAGTGATGGCCGAGATGAGTATCAATTGGAGACTCATTCAGTCAAGTCTTGGGTTATCCAGTGGGATGGCTAATTAGAGTAGGGTGGGAGTGACTGCCCTAAGGCAATCAATGGAGCCTCAGTGTCTCCTATGACACTGGGACAAAATAGCTAATAGATATATAATCCAAAAACATGGGTCACAGTCGCTGAGAGCTGACTGCACCCTCTCTAGCATGCTGCCAGGGCCTCATCTGCAAATTTGACAATAATGTCAGGTGAGCAAAAACCGAGAATGACATTCCCAGGAGAACTCTCCAGTAAACTGAGGAAGTAAGACGATATGCATGGTAGCGATTTTCATTCAGATATCGATTTGTGTGTGTGATATGTAATTCTGAATTCGCCATTGTAAAATGTTTCATTTCATTTTCATTTTTATCTTTTATACTGGAAAAGCATGTGAGCAGTACTGCCCATTTTCACAAGGTCGTGGTAGGACAGGGTATAGTCCATAGGGGGTCTCCTGCAGCGCATTATAAACATGCCCAATTATGTGATCCCAGGTGTTGCCCTGAGACAGGATATTAAAGTTGTGGGAGTGTGGGAAGCTTTACTGGGAGGGTAAGACAGTCTGCAGACTTATCTCCTATATAGGATCTCAACTGTAAATAGCGGTAGTGATCCATTGTGTAGAGGTGATAAGCTGACTGCAAAGATCAAATGGCATAGTTCTGTGAGAATCTAGTAATCGGAAGAAACAATGCAGCCCCTGTGTAGCCCAGCTCCATCGAGCCCCATCGGGTAGGTTCGGTCCATAATCAGTATCCTGAGCCAGAACCTGCAGGTAAAATTGATGGATTGGGGAGAAGAACAGCTTAGAAATCACAAGCCACTGACGGGGTGGTGGCTGTATATTGATGGCATGTTGATAGGGGAAGGCAAGATGGGAGATTACCAAATAAATAAGGGTCATAATCATGTATGTCATTTAACACAAATTCCATCTGTTTCTAATACGGGTTAAGTGAAGGAGTAATTCATACACAAATAGTATGTAAATGAGCCACTAGGGCATATCTGATGAGGTTAGGGAGGTTTCGCCTCCTTCTCTCATAGTAATTGTAAAATTGAAAAATGAATTTGCAGGGTTTTCCGCTCCAAATGAAGCAAAAGATTAGTTTATCCCAGATTCTAAAACACATTTGTCTGGCATTAAAGGTAAGGTTTGGAGGTATTATAAAATTTGTGGAAGAATATTTTGGCACAACTTCAATGTACTGGAAAAACCCTAGGTAAAGGTATGATCACTAAGAGAGGTCTTCTGTAATTTGCTGTGTCAAAGGTTCTAAATGTAACAGTTCAAGGTGGTGCAGATTCTTAGTGATTTTGATCCCTATATATCTAAAGGCCATTTTGTGCCATTTGAATGGGGAAATATCATTTGAGGGATGGTGTGGGTGTAGTTACATGATATGACATTTGTTTTAAAGGTATTGAGCTCCTATCCCAATAATTTTCCAAAAGTGTGAAAAATGTCCCACACTCCAGGGATCAAATCTTCAGGTGAGGTAACCATGAGAAGTACTGTAGGTTGTCTGCAAAGGAAATTTTGCATTCCCTCCCTCCTTCCCTCTCGGGTAATCCTAACATTGAGTATGGCGAATATGAATAACTAAAGGCTCTAGGTATTGTACCGTTGCTGTGTTCCTCATTCTAAAGGGAAAGGTTCTGAGAGGGAACCATTAAGAAAATTAGGATGTACTGTATATAGGCCTGGGAAGAGGAAAAGATGTTTTGCAAAGTAAGAATAAAATCATCTGGGAAGCCAATAGTGGACACGGTGGACCACAGAAAGGGCCAGCCCATCCTGTCGAATGCCTTCTCAGCATCAAGGCTTAATAGAGCCAAAGGCATCTTGCAGGCTGTGGTGTAACCTAATAGCAAAAGGGTTCATCAAACACTAACAATCATCTGATGGTTACGGATGAAACCCACTTGGTCCGGGTCAATTAGAAGGGGTGGTATGATCTCTAATTTATAGGCTAATATGGACATATAGATTTTATAATCATAATTTAAAAGAGAGATTGTCCTATAAGAAGGGGCATAATGCAAGTCTTTTTAGGTTTGGTAGAGCTGATAGCACAGGGTAGTGCCATGATGGAGGGAGCTCTCCCAGTTGGGTGGCATGAAATACTGGAAGCAGAGGAGGCAGAAGAGATTATCAAAATTTCTTAAAAAATTCAGCAGGCTATCCATCTAAACATGGGAATTTTCTGTGGTGAGAATCTCAGATGGTTTGATTATTCTCCTTAGTGATATAGCCCTTGGGGTTTATGTGCCATCCAATAACTCTGGTGTGTGTTAAATTCTCGTAACACATTGCACCCCATAATTTATCCTATATGTAACTTTTGGGCAATAGACTTATCACCTTGGAGATAGGACTGTTAACATTTTAGCTTGGTGAGGTGCTTTCTCTCCACATTTTTATGGAAGAGTATGAATAATTCTCCCCACAATACTGTTTTGACTGTGTCTCAGAAGACAGAAGGAGAAATATCAGGCTCTGAATTGTTGCTGAGAATTTGTGGGAGTTTCTCCTGGGTACATTTTATAAATTTAGGATCTCTGAGTGGAGCTAAGTTAAGGTACCAAGGAACCCAAGAGAGAGGTTTGCCTAACTTAATTTTGGCTTGGACAGGGCATGGTCAGAGAGAAGGACTGGACCATGGCTAATATTCTGTATTGTGTCTGTATGTTCAGCTGTGGTGAACATATAGCCTAACTGGACAGAGAAAGCTGTCCTGGGGACAGAGAAGGTATATGCTAGGGTAGTGGGATAGAGCCAGGTGTGCTAGAGTAATGCAGAGATATTTCTGCACGCATCACTTATAAAGGGCAGAGCCTGTGGTGTCCAAGGTGGGTGATAGGGTGGTATTGAGATCTCTTCCAAAAATTAACTGGCCTTGAAGCATTGGTAACAACTTATTAAAAGGTGCTGAGCAAGTATTTTGTCAGAGTCTGGAGGAAGTATACCTTGGCCAAGATTACTTGTATAGTGTATAATTTCCCAACAGCAATAACAAAGCAACCCTCTGGGTCAGAATAATGGTCTTGGAGAATTAAGGGAGTCCCTTGGGGATCAGAATTGGTACACCCCTGTGGCAACCCAACTTGTGGGAAGTAGCAATCACTGTGGGTAACCCAGGGTCAGAAATTTGTTATGCTCTGTTTGGGACAGGTGTATCTTCTGTAAATGAACAATGACAGGTATGGCATTTTTTTTATTATACTTTTACGGTACCTGGCCGTTGGAAGTATCTGCCTGGCCACCGACCCTGGGACCGCCACCTCTGATCATAGTCTTACCCTTCCCCAGTCACCTGGCTTGCCCCAGAGGGTGGGGTTGCAGCACCGACCCTTAACACCGCAATTCTGGTATCTGGTTGGGGGAGCTGGCATCGGAGGCAATGAGAGGCCTGGGGCAGGGTGCCATGAAGACGAGTCAGGCCCAGATTTTTTCCCCTATGAGCAGGGCAGTGACGTGCAATGAGGTACAGCTTCTGCCCTGCCCTGAGACATCCAGGCGTCAGTGTGCTGCGGCAACCCAGCCTCTGCTGGGAGTCGCTAGACACCGAAACACCCACCACCCACCTCCCAGAGAAGGAGGCAGCCTTCTCCCCGGCTGGCCCTCAATGACCCGGGTCCATTCCGAACCGGGTCACCGGCCTCACAAGCGGAAATCCAACCGCTGCACGGTCGGTCAGCTAAGGTATGGCATGTTTAAACTGTTGTAACAATCCAGTCCTCTTAATGGAGCTATGTATCCCACTGATATTCCAAGGAATAATTTTGGATAGGTTAGCCATTGTGACAACTATGTATATGGGTAAAATGCAAAGGGGTGAGATCCTCCACAGGGTAGAATGGAAAAGAAAGAACAGAGAGAAAGATAAGAAAGAGACAAAGAAAGGAGTAGTTGTAATAAGGTTAGAAGGCAGCGTAATAACTGCACTTTCAGGATGGAAAGAGCAGTCAGCAAATGAGCAACATAAGCCAACAGGGCAACCTCTAATGAACTGTAAACAGCATTATAAATGATAAAACTATCTTCTCCTCTGTAGGTATAGTTAGATTATTCCAGGAGATAAATCACAGCTGAAGCTGTGGGCCTTCATAGTAGCTCGCTGCCATACCTCTCAACCAGTTGCCTCATGAATCAGGGACAAGGCTTAAAAAATCAGGGACAGAGACCCCAAATCAGGACATAGCTTAAAAACTGATACTATTCACTCAGAAAACTGATAAAATAAAGGAATTTGTGTTAAGATGCATTTTCTGAAGAACAACAAGTCTGTAACTATAATGTTTAACATTATTTTGTGTTATTAATCCTCACTATTCTGTCAGAAAAACTCAAATTTTAGGAGGGACAGAAGAAAATTTTGAGGCCAAATCAGGGACGTCCCTGAAAATCAGGGGCGTCCCTGAAAATCAGGGACAGTTGAGAGGTATGTCGCTGCCACTAAAGAGGAAGGGAGGAAAGTGACAGCCGAGCCTTCCCAATTTTCCACAAAGGTAATGAGGCATGGGTGAGAGACAAATAAATGTTTGGGCTCTGCAGGACCCAACTCCTCAAATGGAAAAGAACTCTAGCAAGAGCCAGCACAGCTGCAAAATGCTGTTACTGTGGGTAGTAGAAATGTATAAAAGTGTAAAAAGAGGGTATAAGAAATCATTGATAATGAAATAATATAATTTTATTATGGAGAAGTTGATTAATACCAGAAAAGATAATATCAAAATGTAATTGCTGTTATAAATAGTTTTGTACAGACATAAGAACGGATATAGCTATCTATACATTTATATTCCCCCATGGCTTAGTTGACACAGTTTGTTACCAGATTCCTCCTGGCAGGCATGGTTGAACACTAGCAGTAAAGTGCAGCATAGAGTTAGATCTCCTGTGGTACATCTTCGGGAGTGACAAGTGTTTGACGGTAGTCTGAGGGACAGTTACTGCTGGGTCTGGTCTAGTGAGGGAACCACTCTCCATGCTAGACCACACCTCCTCCACATACTGTTTATGTATAAAATATTTTTAAGTATACAGACACTGACAGAATAGCATCACAGTTTGACATGTAGCTTCCCATTCAGTGTGAGCACAGGAAAATGAAGGACCAAGTGTGGGCATTGAATTGGTGCAATTGGGACTGTAGGGTGGTAATACTGAGAACATTACAGTAAAATGTGAGGTGTTCTGGACTTATACCCTTGGGTTTAGCATCCCAGGTTTAAATAACAGATTAGAGGTGTCCCCATGTTTACTGTTGATTGCGCATGTAAGAAACATATTGGCAGCTTTCTCCAGAAGCAGGTTGTAGAGGCATGGCACTGTTGTGACCAATGTCCCCACAGATTTTAAAGGCTTGGCCGCTTCTCCCAATGCCATGGCACGCTGCTGCTGACACTAGTTCAGCCAGCGTGCCACAACCTGAAAAGTTTCAGCCTCTGCAATCAGGGGCCTGTCATTGTAGGCGTCATCCCTGCAATGAGGAAGTGACCCCTCATTGCAGGGCTGTAGCTCACTCAGAGCCCAGCCCAGTCCCCCGCCAGCATGTCTCCCCCATTTGTTGTGTGCCGAGGGCGGTGCCCAATCCCTCTCTCGGCTTATGTTCACCCCTCTTCTGTCTTTGCCAACGGGGTGCCCAATTACCATCGGCATATCCCCCATTTCTGATGTGCTAACAGGGTGCCCAGTCCCGTCGGCATGATGTGCCCCCCTGTTGTTGTGTGCCAGTGGGGTGCCAATTCCCCGTTGGCTGCAGCTGCCCCTCCAAAAGAAGTCCATTGGCACACTGGGAGCCCAACCTAGCGCGTGCTACATGCCCTGCAAAACAAAACGGTCCTGCGATTTTTGTTTCTCCCTGTAAAAATAAATGGTCCCTCACCATCTCCCTGCCCCTCCCACAACCTGCACCCACCCACTGCACATTCTGCCTCCCCACACCCCTCACCCCATACTTACCTCTCTGACCGGCGCGATGATCTTTGGTGGACTGGGAACATGTCTGCACTCTTCAAAGCCGACTGCAAACTGAGGAAATACCGGTAAGCTGTATAATGTAATAAATAGGGTGTTTGGAACTTTGATGAATATCTCGGGCATTTTTTGGAATTTTGGTACCACATTTTCAAAATGGTGCTTTTGAGACCCCTCCTCATGAATTCTGGCTCTGTCATGGCATCAATTGGTCCCAAAAGGTGACTTCTCAGTCACTGCGTAGAATCACCTTTGGGACTGATTAACGAAACGACAGTGCCTGTGTTTATGAGATGGGCTCAAAAACCATATGTTGTAAATTTGGTGGGAAAATCCAGGAAATAACTGTTTTACGAGCATGCTTTGTGCAATTGTTACACGCTCATAACTCTTGAATTTGCAATATTTTCACGCCGATTTTCAACATTGGCATTTTTCCACACCTCCTTGTGAACAGTACAGCTGTCATTTTTCACATCTTGGCCAAAATGTGTTTTTGCACTTGTGGCACAGAATAGCGTGGTCACTGTGGGAAATCGGTGTTGGGACACATTACAAAAATCACACTGACACTGCTCATGAGCAGAGGTCCTAAAATGCCTGTGTTGAAAATTTGGTGATGAAACTCCATAAATGACTGTTGTTAGACGTGCATTGTGCAGTTTCACGCACTCTTGTAACCAAATTAGTAATATTTTCATGCCATATTTTCAACAATGGCATGTTTCCACACCTCCTTGTGAAAAGTACAGCTGTCATTTTTAAATCCTGTCCAAAATGTGTTTTCCTAGCAGCACAGAATACCGCGAGTCGCTGTCGGAAATCACTGTTTGGGACAATTTAGGATTGAGCGAAAGTGGGGGCAGTAACTGAGCTCAACTGAGCTTTGCTGGGACTGCTGGGGATTTCTTTGTGGGCAGGAAAAGGCGCCAATGTAGGCAGGAGCCCAGTAAAAAGGGCAGCCTGCAGCACCAGGAGACACAGAACAAGCGAGTGAGGGAGGGAGTGCGTGAGGTCAATAGCTCTGTTGGGACTGCTGCGGATGTCTTTGTGGGCAGAAAAAGGCAGCAATGCATGCAGGGGCCCAGTACAAAGAGCAGCCTGCAGCGGCAGGAGAAATAGAACGAAAGTGACTGAGAGAGGGCGGAGCGAGTGAGCTCAATGGAGCTCTATCATGACTGCTGCAGATTACGGCAATGAAAAGATGAGAAAAGGGCAGCACTGCAAGGCAGGAGCCCCATACAAAGGGGCAGGCTGCAGTGCCAGCAGAAACGGAATGAGCGAGCGTGGAGAGGGGAGTGAGTAAGGTCAACAGAGCTCTGTTGGGACTCCTGCAGATTTCTTTGTGGGCAGGAAAAGGCAGCAATGCAGGTAGAGCCCAGTACAAAAGACCATCCTGCAGCACCACCAGAAATGGATGAGCGAGTGTCAGAGGGGCGGTGACCTCAATGAGAGCTGTATCAGGACTGCTGCAGATCTCTTTGTGGGCAGAAAAGCCACCAACGCAAGCAGGAACCCAGTACAAAAGGGCAACCTGCAACAGCGGAGACATGGAATGAGTGAGTGATGGAGGGGAGTGAGGGAGCTCACTGGAGCTCTGTTGGGACTACTGCGGTTCTTTGTGGGCAAAAAAAGGCAGCAATGCATGCAGGGACCCAGTACAAAGGGCAGCCTGCAGCGGCGGGAGTAACAGAACAAATGAGTGAGAATGGAGGGGAGCGAGGTGAGCTCAACGGAGCTCTATCCTGACTGTTACGATTTCTTTGTGGGCAGAAAATGGCAGCATCGCAGGCAGGAGTCCCATACAAAAGGGGCAGGCTGCAGCGCCGCCAGAAACGGAATGAGTGAGTGAGAGAGGGGTGAGTAAGGTCAATGGAGCTCTGTTGGGACTGCTGCAGATTTCTTTGTGGCCAGAAAAGATGCCAACAGAGGCAAGAGCCCAGTACAAAAGGCCAGCCTGCAGCGCCAGGACAAATAGAATGAGCACATAAGACAGGAGATGAGCGACCTCACTGGAGCTCTGTCGGGACTGCTGCAGATTTCTTTGTGGGCAGAAAAGGTGCCATACAGGCAGGAGCCCAGTACAAAAGAGCAGCCTGCAGCGTTGGAGAAAAACACAACAAGTGAGTAAGAGAGGCAGAGTGAGCGAGCTCAACGGAGCTCTGTTGGGACTGCTGCAGATTTCTTTGTGGGCAGAAAAAGGCACAAACAGAGGCAGGAGCCCAGTACAAAGGGCAGCCTGCAGCGCCAGGATAAACAGAATGAGCGAGGTGAGACAGGGGGTGAGCAACCTCAACAGAGCTCTGTCATGACTGCTGCGGATTTCTTTGTGTGCAAGAAAAGACAGCAAAGAAAGCAGGAGCCCAGTACAAAAAGGCCAGCCTGCAGCATCAGCAGAAACACAATGAGCGAGTGAGAGAGTGGGAGTGAGCAAGCCCAACAGAGGTCTATCATGACAGCTGCAGATTTCTTTGTGGGTAGAAAAGGCAGCAATGCATGCTGGGGCCCAGTACAGAGCAGCCTGCAGCAGCAGGAGAAACAGAACAAGCAACTGTGGGGGGGTGAGCAAGCTCAACGGAGCTCTGTTATGACTGCTGCAGAATTCTTTGTGCTAGAAGAAGGCGGCAACACAGACAGCCCAGTACAAAAGGGCAGCCTGAGTGGTGGCAGAAACAGAATGAGTGAGTGAGAGGGGAGTGAGTGAGCTCAAAGGAGCTCTGTCGGGACTGCTGCAGATTTCCTTGTGGGCAGAAAAGCCACCAATAGAGGCAGGAGCCCAGTACAAAAGGGCAGCCTGCAGTGCCAGGATAAACAGCATGAGCGTAGTGAGACAGGTGGAGTGAGCGACCCCAATGGAGCTCCCATTGTGACTGCCAAGGATTTCTTTGTGGGCAGAAAAGACAGTAACTAAGCAGGAGTCCAGTACAAAAGACCAACCTGCAGCATCGGCAGAAACACAATGAGAGAGGGGATTGAGTAAGCTCAACGGAGGTCTATTGTAACTGCTGCAGATTTCTTTGTGGGCAGGAAAAGGCAGCAATGCAGGCAGGAGCCCAGTGCAAAGGCCAGCCTGCAGCACCTGCAGAAACAGATGAGTGAGTGACAGAGGGGAGTGGCGACCTCAGCGGAGCTGTGTTAGGACTGCTGCAGATCTCTTTGTGGCCAGAAAAAGCCACCAATGCAGGCAGGAACCCAGTACAAAAAGGCAGCCTGCAGCAGCGGGAGACACAGAATGAGTGAGTGAGGGAGGGTAAGTGAGCTCACTGGTGCTCTGTTGGGACTTCTGAGGATTTCTTTGTGGGCAGAGAAGGCAGCAATGCATGCAGGGGCCCAGTACAAGGGCAGCCTGCAGCGGGGGAGAAACAGAATGAACGACTGAGAGAGGCAGAGTCAGTGAGCGAGCTCAACAGAGCTCTGTCAGGACTGCTGCAGATTGTGGCTAGAAAGGTGCCAACAGGGCAGGATCCCAGTACAAAGGGCAGCCTGCAGTGCTAGGGAGAAACAGAATGAGTGTGTGAGACAGGGGACTGGCGACCTCAATGGTACTCTGTCGGCACAGCTGCGGATATTTCTGTGGGCAGAAGAAGGTGCCAATGCAGGCAGGAACCCGTACAAAAGGCCAGCCTGTAGCGCCAGTAGAAACACAATGAGTGAGTGACAGAGGGGAAGTGAGAGCCCATTGGAGCTATGTCAGGACTGCTGCAGATCTCTTTGTGGGAAGAAGAAGACGGCAATGCAGGCAGGAGCCGAGTACAAAAGGGCAGCCTGCAGTGTTGGCAGAAATGGAACAAGTGAGTTAGAGAGGGGAGTGAGCCGAGCTCAACAGAGCTCTGTCGGGCTGCTGCAAATTTCTTTGTGGCCAGAAAAGGTGCCAACAGAGGCAGGGAGCCCAGTACAAAAAGGACAGCCTGCAGCGCCAGTACAAACAGAATGAGCAAGTGACACAAGGGGAGGGAGCGACCTCAACGGAGCTCTGTCAGGACAGCTGTGGATTTCTTTCTGGGCAGAAAAAGGTGCAAATGCAGGCAGGAGCCCAGTACAAAAGGGCAGCCTGCAGCGCCGGCAGAAACGGAATGAGTGAGTGAGAGAGAGGAATGAGCGAGCTCAACGGACCTCTGTCAGGACTTCTTCAGATTTCTTTGTGGCAGAAAAAGGCACCAACAGAGGCAGAAGCCCCATACAAAAGGTCAGCCTGCAGCATCAGGAAAAAGAATGAGCCGAGTGAGACAAGGGAGTGGCGACCTAAACAGAGCTGTATCATGCCTGCTGTGGATTGCTTTGTGGGCAGAACAAACGTCCAGCCAGCAGCGTGAGCAGAAGTTGAACGAGCGACTGAGCAAGGGGAATACACGATCTCAGTGGAGCTATGTCGCAACTGCTGCACATTTCATTGTGGGCAGAAAAGCTGCCAATGCAGGCAGCAGCCCAGTAGAAAAGGACAGGCTGCAGCAGTGGGAGACACAGAATGAGCAAGTGGAGGGAGGGAGTGAGTGAGCTCAACAGAGCTCTGTTGGGACAGCTGTGAATTTCTTTGTGGACAGAAAAGGGTGCCAATGCAGGCAGAAGCCCAATACAAACAACAGCCTGTAGCACCGGGAGAAACAGAACAAGCGAAGTGACAGAAGGCCACTGAGCAAACTCAACAGACTAATGCAATCAACATTCGGCATTGACAAATGCTTGTTTTATGAATGATCCAGTGTCTATGAAATGTATAAACACCTGTTTTCCTGTTGTCACGTTTTTGGTACAGGAAGCCCTGGTTTTACAAAAGCTGAGTGCTGGATGTGCGCTACATGTTCCATTTATTAACTCAGAAATATTCAGAAGAGTTCATAAGTTGTTTAAATTTGAATGCTTATTCACAACTGATTTTAAAGCACGCAGTTTTTGTTAAGTATACATGTTCTTGCAGCTGCAGTTCAATTAATGGACAGTGAAACTGTAATATTTTTCAAAATGGATAATTTAAATTCAGTTAGATGTAATATACTTACTAGGTTGGGATGATGAAGGTTTCTCAGGTTTTGTAGAATGGGATGCTGGTTTGATGTATGTTATCTGCTTTGGAGCTAATGTAAAAATGGTAGCTTGATATATTATGTGAGTTTTGATTTTAGTAATCTACCATTTAGGATAATCAGCATCAGTCTATTACAATTTACCACAAAATGTAGCCCCACCCACCCTCAATAAAAACTACAAAGCAATAGCTCCCTTTTAAAACTGTTTTATTAAAATCCCTCCTCACTCATCTGGAACACCTTTCTCCAAACCCACAGACTGAAATGTACGATTCTCAGAATTTACCCAATACCATACAGTGGCAGCCATTTCATATCCTAATGGCTCTCAGATGCTCCCCACCCACACCTGAAATTAGTGGATAGTTTTTCCAATATAAAAAAATCTGCAGTCGCACATCACAGCAAATGACACCCTTGCTGCTACAGGTAATTAAATTACCCAGTTTTATTCTTTTTTAGTCCATAGATTAGTAAACTGTTTTTTACTCTAGGGACATTTAGACACCCTGGCTTCTGCCATGAAGCTCTACAACTGGTAGGCTGATTGGAACTGGATACCAAAACATCCTTCACATTCCTTCCCCAGTTATAGAGAACTTTTATATTTTTCAAGTCCCCTGAGGCATGAATCCACCTCTAAAATATCCCTGTTTTCCGATGTGATATTTCATATTAAATACCAAGGGAGAATATTTGGCAATGAACTTCACATTGTTCTGATGTTGGACAGTAGCAACTGATCTTCCTATGTTGTCCAGGTTAGGCATTATGAATAACCCTGTGGCTATGAAATCTATAAGCAACCATTTTCCTGTGGTCACACCTATAGGAAACTACATCAAATTGGTAGATACTATTCTGCCAGTGTCTGCATTTAAACATTATTAGGTAACACACAGCAGTACTAGTTCATGTTCAGTATAGCTGCTGGATCAGCTGGTTTTCCTTCTTGTAAACCAGAGGAATGGCACAGCAGAGATGGAGGCGCTACTGCTGTGACTGCGGAGAGGGACGGGACCCCAACTGCCGGGAATTTGAGAGTACGTGTGAGGCTGGCAAAGTGTGTGGCAGAAGAAAGAGCAAAAAAGAAAGGGGGGCATGACTATAACATTCAAATACCTCACCCCTTTGTGTTATGGAGGAGTACTGGGGTGAGTGTTTGTGGGGTTGTCCCCTCTTACTGCCTTCAAACTTTGGCAAGGAGTACAAAGTGTTACAGCCAGACCCCTGGATGTAACTTAGGAACTCCCACTAATTAAAGCCAGTTGTATTCAGTTGTAATATCTTAATAAATGGAGGATATGCCATGGGCTGCCTAAAAGTAGCCCATCTATTTTTAGCTGCAGGTCTTGGACTCTTTTAACCTCAGTGGCAGAACTATGAGTAAGGTCTATTGCAGCCAGACTCTGCAGCTAAAACTAAAGGTGACATGTTTAGCCAGTCCCTGGCATATGCCATTTATACAATGACAGCACTAGAGAAACTAGAGAATGGATTGAGGCCCTTAACATGTACTCACTGGTGGCCAGAAGGAGAGGGTGACATGATGGAGATGTACAAGTTCCTAAAGGGAATTAAAAGAGTGAGCGGTGAGGAGCTACTCATCGGAACAGTAGTGCAGTCCTGAGAGGACATAAATGGAGGTTGGTTGGTGGAAACTTCAAGAGGGCCTTGAGGAAACGCTACTTCACTGAGGGTGGTGCAGCTGCAGAACAGATTGCCAGCAGAAATGGTGGTGGCATGAACTCTAAATGGGTTCAAGCATGGATGGGACAGGTTTAAATGGCTGATAATTCCAGGAGGACTGGGAGGTGTGGGGTGGGGAAGCTTGGTGAGACAGGGAGGTTTTGGGGAAAAAAACCTTTGAGATGTTTGGTCAGTGGAATGGGTAGGACACTCTTAATGGAAAGACTGGATGGACCCTTGAGCCTTTTTTTTTTATGTTGATTGTGCTAGCGCAAGAAACATATTGTGACAGCTTTCTGAGAAGCAGGTTGTGGAGGCACAGCACTATTGTGGCCAATGACCTCAAAAGCCTGTAAAGGCTTGGCCTGTTTCAGCCAATGCTGTGGCATGCTGCTGCTGACACTAGTTCAGCCAGCGTGCCACCAACTTGTGACAAATTAGCCACTGCAATCAGGGTCGCCCTCGTCATTGCAGTGTCAGCCATTCACTGCAATGAGGAGCGAAGTCGTCATTGCAAGGTGGGATTCCATCCCTGATATTGTTTGTGAACATGGCGGTGGCTTGCCGCCTGTTCACAAACAATATTAGCCCCTCCCTGCTGAGGGGTGCCCAATCCTGGCAGCATGTGCCTCACATTTGCTTGCCGACGGGGCCCCAATCCCCGTCGGCTGCAGTGCCCCCGATGTATGTTGCGGCGGGGAACTCACTCCCGTTGGCATATGCAAACACGCCCCTACGCTTTTTGCTGCCACCCAGCGGCGTGCCCAATTCCCCATCGGCATAATTTCTCCCCTTTGTTGTGTGCCGACAGAGTGCTCAATCCCGTCGGCATAACGTGCCTCCCACCTTTGTTGTGTGTACAACGGGGTAACTAATCCTGCCGGCTACGGCTCCCCCAAAAGACTCCTTTGGCACGCTGGGAGCCCACCCAGTGTGCCACATTGCCCTGTAAAAAAAAAAAACCTTCCCGCAATGTCTTTTTTTTTTAACCTGTAAAACAAGAAACGGTCCTCGATGAGTTCGGTGCTGCCCCAACCCGGCAAACCCACTGCGCACCCTGCCTCCCCCACCCCCAACCCATACTTACCTCCAGAGTCCGTGCGATGGTCTTGGTGGACGGGAACACGTCTGCACTCTTCAAATCTGACCGCGAACTGAGAAATGCTGGTAAGCTGTATAATGGAATAAATAGGGTTTTTCAACTTTGATGCATACCTCAGGCATTTTTGGAATTTTGCCACCAAATATTCAACATGGGGTTTTGGACCCCTCCTCATGAATTCTATCACTGTCATGGCATTAATTGGCACCAAAGGTGATTTTGTGGTTACTGGCGTAATCATCTTTTGGGACGGTTAATGAAATGACAGTGCCAGTACCGCGAGGAGGCGCTCAAAAAGCCTATGATGAAAACTGGTGGAAAAATCCTCAAAAATTATTGTTTTACGAGCCGTGACGTTGCGCCTGTTGCTACACACGCTTGTAACTTTACAAATTTGCAATATTTTCACCCCAGATTTTCAACATTAGCATTTTTCAGACCTCCTTGTAAACAGTATAGCTGTCATTTTTCACACCCTGGCCAAAATGTGTTTTGCGCACTTCCGGCAGAATAGCATGGTCGGTGTGGAAATCAGTGTTCCACACAGATTAAGAAACTTACAGTGGCACTTTTCATGAGCAGAGGTCCTAAAATGCCTATGTTGAAAATTTGGTGATGATACTCCATAAATGACTGTGTTACGAGTGTGCATTCGCGGAGTTTGCACGCACTTGTAAATTCACAAATTTATAATATCTTTACTCCAGATTTTCAACATTGCCATTCTTCTGCACCTCCTTATGAACAGTGCAGCTGTCATCTTTCACATCCTGGCCGAAATGTGTTTTCACAGTTCTGGCGCAGAATAGCATGGTTGCTGTGGAAATCCATGTTCAGGACACATTATGAAAATGAGAGTGACACTGTTCATTGTAGAAGGTCCTAAAATGCCTATGTTGAAAATTTGGTGGCGAAGTCCATAAAGGAGTGTGTTACGGTGTCGTTGCTGCAGTTTCCACATAAGGTCATACCTTCCTAACTTTGCAATATTTTCACTCTAGATTTTCAGCATTGCTATTTTGCCACACCTCCTTATGAACAGTGCAGCTATCATTTTCACATCCTGTCCAAAATGTGTTTCGCTCTTCCGGCGCACAATAAGCGCGGTTGCTGTGGAGAATGGTATTCAGGACATATTAAGAAAATCACACTGACACTGTTTATGAGCAGAGGTCCTAAAATGCCTATGTTAAAAATTTTGTGATGAAACTCCATAAAATGACTGTGTTACGAGCGTGTTGTGTAAGCCACGCACCCTTGTAAGTTTGCATATTAGTATTATTTTCACGCCCAGATTTTCAACACTGGCATTTGTTCACACCCTCCTTATGAACAGTACAGCTGTCATTTTTCACATCCTGGCCAAAATATGTTTCCACACATCTGGTGCAGAATACCTGCAATCGCTGTTGGAAATCAGTGTTTGGGACAGATTAGGATTGAGCGAGTGAGGGGAGGGGTGACCGAGCTCAGCTGAGCTCTGTCGTGACTACTGAGGATGTCTTTGTGGGCAGGAAAAGGCGACAACGCAGGCAAGAGCCCAGTACAAAGGGCAGCCTGCAGCACCGGGAGACACAGAGCAGGCGATTGAAGGAGGGAGGGGTGAGTGAGCTCAACGGACCTCTGTTGGGACTGCTGCAGATTTGTTTGTTGGCAGGAAAAGGCAGCAATGCATGCAGGGCTGAGTACAAAGGGCATACAGCGGTGGGAGGAAACAGCGAGTGAGAGAGGGGTGAGGCGAGCTCAACGGAGCTGTATCATGACTGCTGCAAATTTTTTGTGGCCAGAAAAGGGCGGCAATGCAGACAGGATCCCAGTACAGAAGGCAGCCTGCAGTGCCGGCTCAAATGGAATGAGTGGGTGAGACAGGGAAAGGGAATGAGGCCAATGGAGCTCTGTCGGGACTGCTGCAGATTTCTTTGTGTGCAGACAAAGAGGCCAACAGAGGCAGGAGCCCAGTATGAAGGCCAGCCTGCAGTGCCAGGAGAAACAGAATGAGCAAGTGAGACAGGGGAGTGAGCGAACTCAATGGAGCTCTGTCGGGACAGCTGCGGATTTCTTTGTGGCAGGAAAAGATGCCAATGCAGGCAGGAGCCCAGTGCAAACAGCAACCTGCAGTGCCAGGAGAAATAGAACTAGTGACTAAGAGAGGGAGTGAGCAAGGTCAATGGAGGTCTATCGTGACTGCTGTGGATTTATTTGTGGGCAGAAAAAGGCGGCAGCGCAGGCTGAAGCCCAGTACAATAGGCCAGCCTGCAGTGCTGCCAGAAATGCAATGAGAGTGAGAGATGGGGAGTGAGCAACCTCAGCGGAGCTGTGTCAGGAATGCTGCAGATGTCTTTGTGGGCAGAAAAGCCCCAACGCAGGCATGAACCCAGTACAAAGGGCAGCCTGCAGCAGCGGAGACAGAACCAGCAAGTGAAGGAGGGGAGTGAATAAGCTCAACGGTACTCTGCTGGGAGTGCTGCAGATTTCTCTGTGGGCACAAAAGGCAGCAATGCACACAAGGGCCCTGTACAAAAGGACAGCCTGCAGTGGTGGAAGAAACAGAATGAACGAATGACAGAGGGGAGTGAGTGAGCGAGTGCAATGGAGCTGCATCGTGACTGCTGCAGATTTCTTTGTGGGCACAAAAAGGCGGCAATGCAAGAAGGAGCCCGTGAGAGAAGGACAGCCTGCAGCGCTGGCAGAAACGGAACAAGTGCGTAAGACAGGGTTGTGAGTGAGGCCAACGGACCTCTGTCAGGACTGCTGCACATTTCTTTGTGGGCAAAAATCATGCCAACACAGGCAGAAGCCCAGTAGAAAAGGGCAGCCTGCAGTGCCAGAAGAAACTGAATGAGGGAGTGAGATGGGGAGTGACCAACCTCAATGGAGGTCTGTCAGGACACCTGCAGATTTCTTGTGGACAGCCTGCAGTGCTGGCAGAAATGGAACAGTGAGTGAGACAGGAGGAGTGAGCAGATAAGCGGAGGTTTATCATGACTGCTGCGGATTCCTTTGTGGGCAGGAAAGGCAGCAATGCAGGCAGGCGCCCACTACAAATGCCAGCCTGCAGCACTGGCAGAAACAGAATGAGTGAGTGAGAGAGGGGATGAGCAACCTCAACGGAGCTCTGTTGGGACTGCTGCACATGTCTTTGTGGGCAGACAAAGCTGGCAACGCAGGCAGCAACCCAGTACAAAGGGCAGCCTGCAGCAGCGGAGACATAGAATGAGCGACTGAGGGAAGGGGAGAGTGAGCTCAGCGGAGCTCTGTTAGGACTGCTGTGGATTTCTTTGTGGCCACAAAAGGCAGCAATGCATGCAGGGGCCCAGCACAAGGTGCAGCCTGCAGCGATGGGAGAAACAGAATCAACCACTGAGAGAGTGGGAGTTAGTGAGCGAGCTCAACAGAGCTGTATCGTGACTGCTGCAGATGTCTTTCTGGTCAGAAGGCAGCAACTCAAGCAGGAGCCCAGTACAAAAGGGCAGCCTGCAGCACTGACAGAAATGGAATCAATGCGTGACAGAGTGGGAGTGAGCGACCTCAACGAACTCTGTGGGACTGCTCCAGATTTCTTTGTGGGCAGAAAAAGGACCAACATAGTCAGGAGACCACTACAGAATGGCGGTCTGCAGCACCAGCAAAGCAGAATGAGTGAGTGAGACAGCCAGAGTGAACAATCTCAACAGAGCTCTATCATGACTGCTGCAGATTTCTTTGTGGGCATAAAAAGGCAGGAGCCCAGTACAAAAGGCCAGCCTGCACGACCGCACAACGGAACGAGCGAGTGAGACAGGGTGAGTGAGCTACCTCAATGCACCTGTGTCAGGACTGCTGCAGGTTTCTTTGTGGGCAGAAAAAAACGCCAACAGAGGCAGGAGCCCAGTACAAAGGGCAGCCTGCAGTGCCAGCAGAAACAGTATGAGCAAGTGAAAGAGGGGAGTGACCCACCTCAACGGGCCTCTGTCAGGACACATGCAGATTTGTTTGGGTCCAGCAAAACATGCCAATGCAGGCAGAGTCCAGTACAAAACAGCAGCCTGCAGCACCAGGAGAAACTGAATGAGACAGGCGCAGTCAGCAACCTCAATGGAGTTCTGTCGGGACACCTGCAGATTTCTTTGGGGGCAGGAAAATGTGCCAAAGCAGGCAGAAGCCCAGTACAAAGAGCAGCCTGCACTGCCAGGAGAAACACAATGAGCGAGTGAGACAGGGAGACTGACGAGCTTTATCGTGACGCTGTGGATTTGTTTGTAGGCAGAAAAAGGTGGCAACGCAGGCAGGAGCCCTATACAAAGGCCAGCCTGCAGTGCCAGCAGAAACTGACCCAGCAAATGAGAGAGGGAGGAGTGGCTACCTCAACGGAGCTGTGTCATGACTGCTACAAATTTCTTTGTGGGCAGAAAAGTCACCAACACAGGCGGAGACCAGTACAAAGGGTAGCCTGCAGCGCCAGCACAAACAGAATGGCGGAGTTGGGGTGACCCACCTCAACACAGCTCTGTCGCGACAGCTGCAGATTTCTTTCTTGGCAGAAAACATGCCAATGCAGTATAGCACAGTGGTTTAAGGCTCTGAGCTGCAAATCTGGTGACATCCGCAGACCAGACCTGGTTTGAATCCCACAGCTTCCACTTACATACTGTGTGACCCTGAGCAAGTCACTTAACTTCCCTGTGCTTCCAGGTAGCTCCTGTAAAAAGCTTTCAGCTTAGTGTGCTACTCCTGGTTAAACAACAAAAAAAAAAAAAAGAGCCCCATACAAAACAGCACCCTGCAGTCACGGGAGAAGCGGAACAAGCGACTGACACAGGGCCATTGAGCGACCTCAACGGACCAACGCAATCAACATTCGACATTGACAAATTCTTGTTTTAAGTTGTGATGTGTTATTTTTGCATCACAAATCGTGGCTGTGTCTGCATCAGAAGATGGCTGTGTCTCAATCTGCTGCACCCACACTTGTGTTCAGATTAGTGATGCAAGTATGATGCAGCCCCATTTGCATCGCGCAGATGCCACATTTATGATGCAAGTTTGTGACTAGCTATAGAAAATCACACACACACACACACACACACACACACACACACACTGTGTTTTTACAGTAAAGTCAAATGCATCACCAGGCTGAGACGCCATTGAACCAGCTCATTTACAAGGAGGTCCTGGCTAGGACATTCATATGCAACATTAATACATTATTTAACTTTTTGTAATACATTCAAACAGGTTTGATAACTACACAGTGGTGGATAAAAACACTTTTAATCCTTTAAGAATATGTAATATCTTGTTTTATGACTGAAGCGTGCTTACTCAGTCAGATGGCTTTCCCCTATTAGAAAAGTACTGCCCACCAAACAGCCCTCTAAGGTCTCTGCATGATGGCACAGCCTCCTAAATAAAGCATTCCAGAAATCTCTGAATCAAAAAACACTCACACAACTCTGCATTTATACATCCATTCCGACAGGGGTGAATGAATAAACTACATGGTCCTAACAACCTGGGGGAGGCATGTGAGGGAGGAAGACTCGGGTTCAAGGTGCAGGGATGGAGAAGGAACTCGGGTTCGAGCTATAATGGTGTGGCAGGGGTTCGAGGGGTGGTGTGGAGGAGGAAGGACTTGAGTTCGAGCTAGTACGGTGTGGCTGGGGTTTAAGGAGCGGTATGGAGTAGCACAAAAGCAATAAAGTGATTATAATGAGAAGACCAAGAGTGATCCTATGATATTAAACCAGAGGGCATACATAAAGCAATATTAAGATGGTACATTAGGAACAATTATGTTCTGAGCTCTTGATAACACTGAATAATAAAAGTATACAAAAGAGAAAGTAGGTAAAAAAAAAGAAGTTATAGAATAAGAAAAAAATAGAAAATCCGAGAGAGTCCCACTCACGGCACAAAATCAGTGTAGTGGGTCATTTGGTATAACACCCATTTCCTCCAATAAATCTCAAAATAAGGAGTTTATCCAGGGATCTATATGTCATGTGCTCCATGTTGTAAGTATCTATCATGATAGCTCTCCAGCCTGCCAGAGTTGGAAGTCTGAGGGTGTGCCAAAGCCTTGTGATCATTTTTTCACAGTGATGGCCGAGATGAGTATCAATTGGAGACTCATTCAGTCAAGTCTTGGGTTATCCAGTGGGATGGCTAATAACAGTAGGGTGGGGAACAACTGCCCTAGGGCAATCAAATGGAGCCTCAGTGTCTGTGACACTGGGGCAAAATGGCTGAATGGATGGACAATCCAAAAACATGGGTCACAGTTGTTGAGAGCTGACTGCACCTCTCTAGCATGCTGCCAGGGCCTCATCTGCAAATTTGACAATAATGTCAGGTGAGCAAAAACCGAGAATGACATTCCCAGGAGAACTCTCCAGTAAACTGAGGAAGTAGACGATATGCATGGGTAGCGATTTCGTCCAGATATCGATTGTGTGTGTGATATGTAATTCTGAATTCGCCATTGTAAAATGTTTCATTTCATTTCATTTTTATTTTTATACTGGAAAAGCATGTGAGCAGTACTGCCCATTTTCACAAGTGTCCTGTAGGGACAGGGTATAGTCCATAGGGTCTCCTGCAGCGCATTATAAACCCAATTATGTGATCCCAGGTGTTGCCCTGGAGACAGGATATTAAAAGTTGTGGGAGTGTGGGAGCTTTACTGGGAGGGTAAGACAGTCTGCAGACTTATCTCCTATATAGGATCTCAACTGTAAATAGCGGTAGTGATCCATTGTGTAGAGGTGATAAGCTGACTGCAAAGATCCAAATGGCATAGTTCTGTGAGAATCTAGTAATCGGAAGAAACAATGCAGCCCCTGTGTAGCCCAGCTCCATCGAGCCCCATCGGGTAGGTTCGGTCCATAATCAGTATCCTGAGCCAGAACCTGCAGGTAAAATTGATGGATTGGGAGAAGAACAGCTTAGAAATCACAAGCCACTGGCGCAGGGTGGTGGCTGTATATTGATGACATGTTGATAGGGAAGGCAAGATGGGAGATTACCAAATAAATAAGGGTCATAATCATATAAGTCATTTAACACAAATTCTATCCGTTTCCAATATGGGTTAAAGAGCCCTGACATGGATTATTAATGATGCTGTTAGTGTTAGAGGGTGTAGGTTTTGTCGTATGGTTTATGTTTCTTCCTTTGGTTGTGGTGGTTGCTGGATACAATATTTGTTTTGATGGTTTCTGGCACGGTGTTAGTCAATATTGTGAAAATCCCACCTTTGTGTGGATAAGTCAGCAGAGTGATGTGGTGACATCATGTGTAGGGAATGTCGGTTGGCACTGCAGTTTCTGTTTGCTCTATGGTCGCTGAGGAAATGAGCATCCCAGTGCTTAGTGATACTGATAGGTCTGATTCTGAAATCCACAATCAGGATTATGTTCGAACTAATGAGATGTTTTGGGCTGAACCAGTTGTTTCACCTCATAATGTTATTTTACTGTATCAATTTGAGCCTGAAGAGTCAGACTTGACTAAGGAAAATGATACCAAGCATCTGACAGTAGTGCGGAATCGGAAGGTCTGAATGATGGCAGACTGTTGAACACCAGTGGTATGTATTTAATTATTTAATTTGTTGTGTATTGCAGTATATTTTTGTGTATTATGCGGCTTGAAATCTATGTGTAATGTGTGAGACTTGCCCCCCTTTCATGAATTCAAATGTGCCACTTTGGGACACACGCTACCCATTCGATGTCCTAGAAATTAAAAACAGCATACCTTCAGGTCACACTCGTTATTCTACGCATCATCCCACTCTCCCACTCCAGCAAGTATGTATGAAACAACCCACACTCCACCCAGAAAGTGCAACATGCTACAACAACTTGTAAAGCTCCCCACGACCCCAGGAGACCCAAATGTGGATTCTGCACTGTGCCTACTGTGCACCACTCACTACTACTTGGGACACTTACAGATAAACTGCACTCATTCCACAACTGATGGCACAGTAAACCTGATGAGCCCTGACAGACTAAATGCCATTCATCATATAGAACTGGCATGAAACACACTTTACAGAGAAAAAAACATGTCACATACTGACATATTCAAAGCATTATACTACAAGAGAAGTTGCACATCTTTACACAACACACCAAACATTCAATGACTGTGCCCACCGTACTATATGCCTCTCATATCTGACTGACCACACATACTGCAGCATCTCAACTACAGTAACATATAGAAACCATTGAAAATCACAAATAAAATATTGCCATCACAACAAACACAGTAAAACACTAAGGGATGCTCTTCCACGAACTTGTAAACACATGGAACAGATGGTAACAAGCCACACTACACATACTACAACACAGTGTCACTTTCACAACGCCAGACAAAACAAAAAATATTTACAATCTCCACTTTCCCCCAGACATCATAAATACAATACTACTGAACAGCACCTTTCCAGGTTAATACCCCGTTCCTCACATGGAGCTCTGTTGCACAACTGCGGCTTACACAGTGTTGCGGTCCTTACAGGTTCGCAAAGTGAAAGTGACAGACACCAACAGATGCCCGCTCTGCAGCACAGACTACCCTACCTATGATGTCACCTGCTACACAACTTGGCATTCGCTACCCACAGCAGGAAAACAGGCTAAACCAGTGAAGGAATAAACAAAGAAAACAAAAATTAAACCAAGTATTCTGTGCCTAGCCAACACAAAATCACCGACAGGGACCATACAAGGACATGGAAAATGGCACGCATACACAGCTCGTCAGGAGCTCTTTAAGTGAAGGAGTAATTCATACACAAATAGAATATAAATGAGCCACTAGGGCATATCTGATGAGGTTAGGGAGGTTACGCCTCCTTCTCTCATAGTAATTGTAAAACTGAAAAGTGAATTTGCAGGTTTTCCGCTCCAAACGAAGCAACAGATTAGTTTATTCTAGGTTCTAAAACACATTTTGTCTGGCATTAAAGGTAAGGTTTGGAGGTAATACAAAATTTGTGGAAGAATATTCTGGTGCATAGCTTCAATGTACTGGAAAAACCCTAGGTAAAGGTATGACCACTGAGAGAGTCTTCTGTAATTTTCTGTGTCAAAGGTTCTAAATGTAATAGTACAAGGTGGTGCAGGTTCTTAGTGATTTTGATCCCTATATATCTAAAGGCCATTTTGTGCCATTTGAAGGGAAAGATCATTTGAGGGATGGTGTCGGGAGTAGTTATATGATATGACCTTTGTTTTAAAGGTATTGAGCTCATATCCCAATAATTTTCCAAAAGTGTGAAAAATGTCTCACACTCCAGGGATCGAATCTTCAGGTGAGGTAACCATGAGCAGTACTGTTGGTTGTCTGTGAAAAGGAACTTTGCATTCCTCCCTCGCTCTCAGGGTTAATCCTAACATTGGAGTATGGCGAATATGAATAACTAAAGGCTCTAGGTATTGTACCATTGTTGTGTTCCTCATTCTAAAGGGAGAGGGTCTGAGAAGGAACCATTAAGATGTACTGTATATAGGACTGGGAAGAGGAATAGATGTTTTGCAAAGTAAGAATAAAATAATCTGGGAAGCCAACTGTGGACATGGTGGACCACAGAAAGAGCCATCCCATCCTGTCAAATGCCTTCTCAGCATCAAGGCTTTACAACCAAAGGAATCTTTCAGGCTGTGGTGTAATCTAATAGCAAAAGGGTCCATCGAACCCAATCAAACACCTGGTGGTTATGGATGAAACCCACTTGGTCCGGGTCAATTAGAAGGGATGGTATGGTCTCTAATCTATAGACTAATATGGACATATAGATGTTATAATCATACTTTAAAAGAGATCATCCTATAGGGAGGGGCATATTGCAAGTCTTTTTTAGGCTTGGGTAGAGCCGATATGACAGGGTAGTGCCATGATGGAGTGGAGAGCTCTCCAAGTTGGGCGGCATGAAAAACTGGAAGCAGGAGAGGCACAAGAGCTTATCACAATTTCTTAAAAATCAGCAGGATAGCCATCCAAACCGGGAATTTTCTGGGGTGAGAATCTCAGATGGTTTGATTATTCTCCTTAGGTGTTATCGCCCTTGGGGTTTATGTGCCATCCAACAACTCGGGTGTGTGAAATTCTCATAACACCTGCACCCATAATTTATCCTATATGTAATTGTGGGGAAATAGACTTATCACCTTGGAGATAGAAGGACTGTACAGTGGTAAGGTGAAGTTTAGCTTGGTGAGGCGCTTTCTCTCACATTTTTATGGGAAGAGTATACAATAAACTCTTCCCACAAAACTGTTTTGACTGTATCTCAGAAGACAGAAGAAGAAATATCAGGCTCGAATTGTTGCAGAGAATTTGTGGGAGTTTCTCCTGGGTAAGTTTCCAAATTCAGAATCTCTGAGTGGAGCTAAGTTAAGGCACCAAGGAAGCCAAGAGGGAGGTTTGCCTAAGTTAATTTTGGCTTGAACAGGGCATGTTCAGAGAGAAGGATTGGACCATGGCTAATATTCTATATTGTGTCTAAATGTTCAGCTGTGGTGAATAAATAGTCTAACTGGGCAGAGGAACCTGCCCTGGGGACAGAGAAGGTATATGCTAAGGTAGTGGGAAAGAAATGATGACAGAGGTCAATAAAGCCCAGGTGTGCTAGATTAATGCAGTTATTTCTGCACGCACATCCCCTATAAAGGGTAGCCCAGGTGTGCTAGAGTAATGCAGAGATATTTCTGCATGCACATCCCTATAAAGGGCAGAGCCTGTGGTGTCCAAGGTGGGTGATAGGGTGGTATTGAGATCCCTTCCAAAATTAACTGGCCTTGAAGCATTGGTAACAACTTATTAAAGAACGCTGAGCAAGTATCTTGTCAGAGTCTGGAGGGAAGTGTACCTTGGCCAAGATTACTTTTATAGTGTATAATTTCAATACAACCCTTTCTTCTGACTTTAACAATATCAAAACTGGCTATATGGCCACAAACTGGCTGTCAACACTAGCAAAACTAAAGCCATGCTGCTTGGATCTGCCCCAAAGCTCTGGGCTTGCACAACAAGCACTGACGGTGCAGGACTTAGAAGGTCAATTACTGGAATGTGTGACCTCTTTCAAGTACCTGGGCATCCTGCTAGATCAATCTCTTGATCTTAATCTTCATGTACAGTCTGTTTGCAGAGCTGTCAACTCCAAACTGGGTGTTGCATATCGACTAGTTATATGCTCATGCCATCTGGTAAACGGCCATTGCGAGGGGATTCTGCCCACCCCTAACCTATAGGGCTCCCTTATTTGGGGCTGCTCATAAAACTGACCTACTCAGATGGGATATTACTTATAACAACATATGTCGCTATGCCTCTTCTGCTCCTCGGCTTAAACACCACTGTCAACTTTATAATGATCTTGGTAGCTCTCTCCATTAGCTAGCAGGAAATACTACCTTGGCTCTCTTATTGATTCGATAATTCAAATCAAACCCTAGGTGTCTTGCAGCTATGCTTGTTCCTCAGGACACACCCCATGGTCTCTGATCAGCTTATAAATCCTTTCTGAATTTGCTGAGGTGCTGCACTAGGAAGGAACTGTTGCATTTGAGCATGTGGCTCCACAGCTGTGGAATTCTCTTCCCTCGACATTAGACTTTCTAGCTCCCACACATGCTTCAAGAGAAAATTGCGCTCAAATCTGCTGATTGCTGATACCTGTTCCTGCTTTCACCCTACCTAATGACTGATGTCTCTTGCCATACAATAGTATTTCCTCACCTCTATATAATCCTCTTACTGCCTTAGCCTGTCCCAGCTCCCTTTCCCTGCCCATATACAATCTTGCACTGCAGGCGTCTCCTTACACTTACATATACTCATATAATCTAATTTCATGGCTTGCTCCCTTTCCTCGCTTACCAACCTTTTCCTTAATGACACCCCTGCTCTCAATGATTATTTCTTCTTTTGTATTACCTGTTTTTGTGTACCTTGTTCTGTTTATATGATATGTCACCTGATAATTTATTGTCCAAGGTCTCTCTATTCATTGCATAGGTAGGCATCTATGAACTTATGAATGGTCTACTCTGTATGTCTCTGATATATTGTATCCACTTTAACTCGTTGTATGTAAGCGCTTTACTTTGTATGTTCCGATATATTGTATCCTCTTTAACTCATTCTATGTAAAGCACTTATAAATTGTTATCCTGTTAAGTTTCTGCATGTCTGTACTCTCCCTCGCGTGCCTGAAAATAGTCATTTTATGGCTAGTGCACTTACCGGTTAACAAAAGCTAAATAAAAATAAAATTTCCTAACAGCAATAGCAAATCAGCCCTCCAGGTTGGAATAATGGTCTTGGAGAATAAATAGAGTCCCTTGGTGATCAGAATTGGCACACCTCTGTGACAACCCAACCTGTGGGAGGTAGCAGTCACTGTGGGGTAACCCATTGTCTGAAATTTGTTATGCTCTGTTTGGGACAGTTGTATCTCCTGTAAATAGACAATGTCAGGTATGGCATGTTTAAACTTTTGTAACAATCCTGTCCTCTTAATGGGGCTATGTGTAACACCTAGGTGGCGCTATCCCAAGGGCTACTACCCTGCCTGCTTGACTACTGACAGGTTGAGGGGCCTAGGTTCTATGGTGGTGCCTCCACCCAGAGGTCAGGGTTTGTAGTGGTTAGACTAAGCTTGATCACAGCCTCTCTGGGTACTGTGACTCCTTTGGTTCCTCTAGTGGCTCACAAAGTACACCGGAGTTACAGCCCCAATACCCCACATATACACACTGTTCACTCATAAAGTACCACTTACCCTCGAGACTGATTCTGCAGGACGTCTCTGAGGACTCCCTGTAAACAAGGTTAATCAACATACACAGCAAAAGGCAATACTGTTTCCATAAGTACCAACACCACAGAGACTATATAGTATAATAACAGCAAATCTGATTTATTTAGGGAACAGTAACACGGGAGAGGCAATCAGGTTAATTAGTTTTGGCCAAGTTCAAATCACAGCACTGTGCACATATATATAGGGTCCAAAATGTCACTTGCTGGGTACCCAGGATGGGGCTAGCCAGGTCCATTGCCGGGTATGCCAGCAGGTGCAGATGGATGGGGCCCTGTAGGAAGAAAATATATGCACAACACCCAATTGTAATCCGGAGCGGATGGCTCAGTCCATGAAAAAGTGAAATAACAATTAGATGACACACTTGTAACTGATAGCAGGCTGCAGGGAATACCCTGATTTGTATTCAGAATACCCAAGCTGAGAACCGGATGGTGGATGTTCTTCTGGATTCGAGAAACAACAGGGCATGGAGACAAGGTCCTTGTAATGGTACCCAACTGCAGTTGATAGCAAACGGATTTAGTCCGAGACAAGCTGGGGTTTGCTTCCAGCTTCAACACACAACACACAGTACAGGGGATTGGAAATAGCGATTCCCCACAAGCACTCGCGCATTCATATGAAAAGGAAAGTACTATACCAGGCAGGCTGCTCCTCGATCCCAATTGCAATTACTGCAAAATACCGGGAGCACACACAGCAACTTCAGTTCCTCACAGACCGGAGCGATTCAGCAATTTCTCCAGTCTTCTACAGGGTGAGCCTGGTTTCCACTCTTCAGACTTCCTTCTTTATCCTCACAAATCAGATTCAGTCCAAACTGGTACTTACAACAGCTGCAGGCCGAACCTCAGGGTCTCACATGCTTCCACAAACTATACACTGCAGAAGCACAGAGCTCTCTCTCTTCACTGTTACAACTGACCTGAGCTTTCCAGTAACAGAGCAGGGCATTTCCTTTAGCTCCACACCATTCTGTTGGCTGGTTTGGCTGTCACTCACAATAAGACTCCCTCCATAGGTGAAAAAAAGGCACCAAGGTCAAAACTACATTTCCCAGAGTCACTGCCCATACAATCCCCTTATGGCTGGCTCAAAATTGAGAGTCCAAGTTCCGATTCGTCCACAGGCTCCATCTTAAGGTCTCCCTATCATCCTGATTGGTCTAAGTCAGCAATTCAGGACCAAAATGAAAGAGCTATACTGAAACAGTTCGTGCTGAAATGAAGACAGGTTAGACAAACTACATTTTCTCAGTCACTCTAAATGATTTCTGGCAAACAGCTATATCTTTCAACAAGGCTCCCTCTGCACATGTAGCGACGCCAGAGACAGAGTGAATTGACAGCAGCTTGGGTGGGATTCGAGCATTAAATACATAGTCCCTCAGTACAAACTAATTAAGTCTGCAAGCAGACAGCTCTTAAAGAGACAGTACGTGGAGGCTCAAATAGCATTCACTTGGAACCACATTTAAACAGCTCAGACACTGAACACTGCCTAGACTTAGAGCATTCAAGCAAGGTCCTGGAAGACTTTTGGGAACCCCCAGTTGCAGGGGGTTACATATGTATCCCTGATGACGTACTGCGTACGAAACTGGTCAGGGTCTGAGTGAGGCATGTAATATATTTGTTGGTCACAGCAGCCTGTTTTATTATTATTAAAGCCTATTTAGCAACTGAGGAGTTCAGTTTTGTTGATTTACATTATAGAGTTTTGACACTCCCACCCTCTAAGTGCAGAGGAGCTGTATTGTTGTCGTTGTGCTATCCCACTGATATTCCAAGAAATAATTCTGGACAGGTTAGCCATTATGACAACTAGGTATATGGGTAAAATGTAAAGCGGTGAGACCCACTCTCCAGGGTAGAATGGAAAAGACAGAAGAGAGAAAAGATAAGAAAGAGACAGAGAAAGGAGTAGTTGTAATAAGGGCAGAAGGCAGCACAACTGCACTTTCAGGATGGAACAGAACAGTCAGCAAATGAGCAACATGAGCCAACAGGGCAAACCTCTAATGAACTGTAAACAGCATTATAAATGATAAAACTATCTTCTCCTCTGTAGGTATAGTTAGATTATTCCAGGAGGTAAATCACAGCTGAAACTGTGGGCCTTCATAGTAGCTCCGCTGCTACTAAAGAGGAAGGGAGGAAAGTGACAGCCAAGCCTTCCAAGTTTCCAACAAAGGTAAGCAGGCATGGGTGAGAGACAAATAAATGTTGGGGCTCTGCAGGACCCAACTCCTCCAAATGGAAAGAACTCTAGCAAGAGCCAGCACAGCTGCAAAATGTTGTTACTGTGGGTAGTGAGAAATGTATAAAAGTGTAAAGAGAGGGTATAAAAATCATTGATAATGAAATAATGTAATTTTATTATGAAGAAGTTGATTAATACCAGAAAAGATAATATCAAAATGTAATTACTGTTATAAATAGTTTTGTACACTTCATAAGAACGGATATAGCTATCTATGTACATTTATAGCCCCATGGCTTGGTTGACACAGTTTGTTACCAGATTCCTCCTGGCAGGCATGGTTGAACATGTGCAGTGAAGTGCAGCACGGAGTCAGATCCTCTGTGGTACATCTTGCGGGAGTGACAGGTGTTTGATGGTAGTCTGCAGGTGCAGTAACTGCTGGGTCTGGTCTAGTGAGGAACCACTCTCCATGCTAGACCACACCTCCTCCACATACTGTTTATGTATAAAATATTTTTAAGTATACAGACACTGACAGAATAGCATCTACCAGTTTGACATGTAGCTTCCCATTCAGTGTGAGCACAGGAAAATGAAGGACCAGGTGTGGGCATTGAATTGGTGCAATTGGGACTATGGGTGGTAATACTAAGAACCTCACAGTAAAATGTGAGGTGTTCTGGACTTATACCCTTGGAGCTTAGCATCCCCGGGTTTAAATAACAGACTAGAGGTGTCCCCATTTTTTATGAATGATCCAGTGGCTATGAAATGTATAAATATCTATTTTCCTGTGGTCACAAGATTTTTGGTACAGGAAGCCCTGGTTTTACAAAAGCTGAGTGCTGGATGTGTGCTACATGTTCCATTTATTAACTCAAAAATATTCAGAAGAGTGCATAAGTTGTCTAAAACTGAATGCTTATTCACAGCGTGATTTTAAAGCTTGCAGCTTTTGTTATTAAGTATACATGTTCCTTGGAGCTGCAGTTCATTTAATGGAATGTAAAACTGACATTTTCAATATGGATAATTTAAATTCAGTTAGATGTAATAATACTTACTAGGCTGGGATGATGAAGGTTTCTCAGGTTTTGTGAGTGGGATGTTGGTTTGGTGGGTGTTATCTGCTTTGCAGCTAATAAATGTAAAAAAATGGTAGATTGATATATTATGTCAGTTTTTATTTTGGTAATCTACCATTTAAGATTATCAGCATCAGTTTATTACAAATCAGCACATCATGTAGCCCCCACCCGCCCTCAGTAAAAACTACAAAGTAATAGCTCCCTTTTAAAACTGTTTTGTTAAAATACCCTCCTAACTCATCTGGAATAACTTTCACCAAACCCACAAACTGAAATGTATGATTCTCAGAACTGACCCTGAAACCGTACAGTGGGCAGCCATTGCATATCCTAATGGCTCTCAGATGCTCCTCCACCCACACCTAAATTAGTGTATAGTTTTCCAATGTAAAAAAAAACCTCTGCAATCGCACACCACAACATATGACACCCTTGCTGTTACAGTTAATTAAATTACCCAGTTTTATTCTCTTTTTAATCCATAGGTTAGTAAACAGTTTTACTCTATGGGCATTCAGACACACCTGGGTCTCTGCCACGAAGCTCTATGACAGGTTGGCTGTTTGGGTACTGGATACCAAAACATCCTTCAAATTCTTCCCAGGTCATAGAGAACGTTTAGTTTTCAAGTCCTCTGAGGCATGGATCCACCTCTAAAATATCCATGTTTTCCCATATGATATTTAATATTAGATACAAAGGAGAATATTTGGTATTGAACTACATTATTCTGATGTTGGACAGTGTCACAAACCCACTCAGCAGGTCAGCCCTTTGCTCCCAAAGTGGCAACCTCTAAGCGTAGTATTGTGAACAGTTAACAGAACAAGGTAACCCTCTTGTCTGTTAACTGTTCAAAATACTACGCCAGAGATTGGCACTTTGGGAGCAGAGGGCTGACCTGCTGAGTGGGTTTGTAACAGATTGTTTGGCAGCGGTGCCAAAAGGTTTGGTGGTATAAGCGTTATTGTTCAGTGTGTCAGCTTGAGACTGTTCAGCTCACTTGGAAAAAGAAAGGCAGTGTTTTATTTCAAAGGAAACAGAACTATATCCCTTGGCTTACAGTCAAGTTCCTACCCATTTTATTTTTTTTAAAAGTGCCAGTCAGAGTAGCAGTAGTCAGGGAAGATGGCGTCCAACTACAGCAGGCACACTGTAGACTACTTAGGGCAGTTGTGCAAGGACAGAGGAGTCCGTTTGAGTGAAAGCCACCAAGCAGAATTTCGTAGATGCCCTGATGGTAGCAGATAACCACAGCAGTGAGTCACAGACTGTGACTGAAAAGGACCAGACCTTGAGTGTGGCAGGGCTAGCGGCCAGTGCAGTGTCCAGGTCTGATGAGGAGGCAGTGGGGCCACTGTCAGTGAAGAGACACAGCAGCAGGGAAGGTCACCAGCATCCTGGATCCAGAAGTACTCAGGCTGCAAATTGAGTTGTGCAGGATGGAGCTGGAGTTCCAGGAGAAGAGAGAACGTGAAATTCAGGGGCAGAGTGAGAGCACCGAGGGGCCAAGCATGAACAGCGGAGGCAGACCATGAGGAGCATGAGCGCCGTGAGCTGCAGAGGAGAAGAGGGAGCGAGAACGCTGAGATGCAGACTGTGAGGAGAGGAAGTGCCAGTGAGATGCAGAGGAAAAGAGAGAGGAGTGCCAGAGGCAACACGAACTGGAGAGAGATACGACTCAAACCGGCAGCACCAGAGCAGGCAAGTGGTTTGGGTTTAACTGGGATTACAGGACTGGGTTACAAATTTAATTCCAAATAAATATTTGAATTTAAAGAGGGAGGAAATGGATGCCTCTTTAAATTCTTTTGAAAACTTTGTATTCAGGCTAAAATTCATAGAGTCCTGAGCTCCAGCTATCCCTGCTACTTACTGGGAAAGCTCGGGATGCATTGGGCCAAATGGACAATGAGGACAGTGCTGATTACAGCAAACTTAAGCTGCACTGTTAAAAAGTTTGAATTAACTGCTGAATCATACAGAGCTAAATTCTGTAAGCTCAGGAGAAACCTGATATGAGCTACAAGAAGCTAGCCATGAAGCAACATCAGTTTTAAAACATTGGTGGGAAGGAACTGAGGCAAACTCTGTTGATAAATTGAAAATGTGATTTTATTAGAACAGTTTTATTGGGCATGCCCAGCAGAGCTGAAAACCTGGCTAGAGGACCAAGATCCCAAAACAATGCAAGAGGCTGCTGAACTCTCAGACCAGCTATGCCAAGAGCAGACCTGCTCTGAGAGTGAAGCGAGTAGTGGTAGCAAAGAAAGGGAAAAGCGCACCTTCAGGGCAGCTAAACCCTCACTTCCTCCACCAAAACCAGTTAGCCCCAGGTTTCACAGAAAAGATTTCTCTGAAATAAGAAATGCATGTTGGTTGTGTAAAGAAACTGGGCATTTTGCCAGCCAGTGTCCCAAAAGGCAAGCAGTAATACACAGAATGGTACCAGGAAAGAAGTGGGTTGTTTGTGTCCCTGGAAGCATGCCAGTGAACATGACAGAACACATGCACCAAGTCATGGTGAATGGTGTAAAGACGCAGAGGTTGAGGGACACAGCGGCATCCCTGAGCTTGGCAAGGGGATCTAGTACAGCCTGGTCAGCTTATACCCAATAAATACATCACTGTACAGGACTTTGTGGGTGGGGAGAAAACATTGCCACTGGCCAGTGTTCTCCTGGACTGGGGTGAAACAGGGAACTGTGCAACAGGTGGTTGTAGCTAAAGCGTTAGCAGTGGATGTGATCCTGGGTAACAATCTCCAACAGGGGATGGTATGTGCAGTTACCCGTAGCCAAGCGCAAGGAAAAATTGTAGTTCCCTGAACCCACAGAAGCCATTGTGGAAACCACTGAGAGGCTGGTTCCCAGCCTGTGTCTCCAGATGGGGAGACTAATGAAAGGGGTAGAAATTTCTCCAGTAGCAAGTAACCACAGCTACACAGGGTTACTCTGAAGAAGGAGGGTGACTCCTTGTCAAAGGGTTGGGATTGACAGTGATCCTGAGTGCCCTGATGCTAGTGCTAGGGACCCTAGTTTAGCAACTGAAGGGGACCTGTTCCATGCCTTGGGAATGTGTGGGGGTTTGCAGCTGCTCAGAGAAGTGACCTAATTTAGAAAGCTGAGGGCTTGGGCAGACTTGGACAACACAGGGAGGTAAAGGGAGACATAAGGTTTATTGGGAGAATGGACTCAGGCAGTACAGACAGAGGCAGGGATGCTAGGCAGGCAGCTTGTTGTTCCCCAGGGGTATCATGAGCAGTTGCTCAAGATTGCACATGATATTCCCTTGTATGGTCATCTGAAATCACACGCACTATGCAGCGGTTGGCCCAGAATTTCTGCTGGCCTAACTTCTCCCAGCAGGTGAAGGAGTACTGCAGGTCTTGTCACGGTGCCATGAAATAGGAAAGGCGGGCAAGAAAACCTAAGCCACCCTGATTCCATTGCTAATAGTAGAGAAGTCATTCAGAGGGTGGGAATGGATATTGTGGGGCCTTTAAATATCCCCAGCTCCCCAGGGAAGAGATTCATCCTGACAGTGGTGGATTATGCCATCCGGTACCCAGAGGCAGTCGCTATCCTCACTGAGGACAGACAAAGTGGCAGATGCCTTACTTGGCATTTTCACCCATGTTGGGTTTCCACAGGAGGTTATCACCGATCAAGGGGTTCCTTCATGTTGGACCTGATGAAATGTTTATGGAAGAAGTGTGGGGTGGTGCAAAGATGGACAACACTGTATCATCCACAAGCCAACGGACTTGTGGAATGATTCAATGGTACCCTAAAAGCAATGTTCCGGGTGTTTGCTGAACAGCATGGGAGGGACTGGGAGAAATAACTTCCTCACCTGTTTTTGAATACAGGGAGCTGCCCCAAGAGTCAGCAAGATTTTCCCCTTCAAACTCTTATCACGGACACGTTACGTGGGCCCTAGACTTTATCCAGGAGGACTGGGAAGGCAAGCACACCACCCAGGGAACTCCCATTGTGGATTATGTCCTTAGGTTTAGGAAAGGCTGAAGAAGATTATGGGGACAGCCCAGAGCAATCTGGCAGCTGCCCAACAGAAACAAAAAGTGTAGTACAACCGCAGAACCAGAGCTCGCTGCTACATGGTGGGTCAGGAAGTCAGGGTCCTTATTCTGGTCTGGAAAGACAAGCTTCAGGCTGAATGGGCTGGACCATACAAAGTGGTTAGGAAGGTAAATGATGTGAACTACATTGTGTATTTACCTGACTGAAGACAGACAGAAAGGATGTACCATGTCAGCATGATGAAACCATATGCAAATAGGGCTGACATGGTGTTTGTAGTGTGTAGTCATGGGGAGGGGATGGATGAAGGAGACCCCTTCTGGACTTGCTGGAAGAAAGTAAGTGGGAGTCCTCTGTGGAGGCAGTAAAATTGCCTCAGCAGCTGGCCCCGGACCAGATCCAGAAAGTAAGGGAGGTTTTAGCAGACTTGCCCCATTGTTTGCACCAGCCTGGACTAACACCCTTAGCGATGCACGATGTGGAGACAGGGACAAAGATGCCCATATGGTGGACAGCATATCGGGTGTCAGAGGCTGTCAAAAGGACACTAGGAGGAAGTGGAGGAGATGCTGGATTTAGGGGAATCCAGAGATCCCACAGCCCTGGGCCTTACTCATAGCCCTTTGCCTAAGCCAGATGGCTGTACTCTATTTCTGTGTGGACTATCGTGGACTGAATGTAGTCACGAAGTCAGATGCCCACCTGATGCCCTGGACGGACAAACTCCTGGACAAGTTGGGAGGGGCGACCTACCTTACGACCACTGACCTGACAAGGGGTATTGGCAAGTAGAGTTGATGGACAGAGCTAGGGAGAAGTCCAGCCTTCATCACTTCAATAGGCTTATTTGAGTTTAAAGTAATGCCTTTAGAATGAAGAATGCCCGGCCACTTTCCAAAGATTGGTGAACCAGGTGTTAAATGGTGCTGAAGAGTACACCGTGGCATACCTGGGTGACACTGCCATCTTTAGTACCAGCTGGAAGGAACACCTATCCCACCTTAGGGAAGTGCTGGGCAGGATACAGAGGGCTGGGCTCACTGTCAAAACCAAGAAGTGCCAGGTGGCCATGGGAGAGGTGGCATACCTCGGCATGTTGTAGGCCAGGGACAGTCCCATCCTAACCAAATAATAATAGAGGTAATCCAGGCATGGCCCAAACCAGAAACTCAGAACAGGTCAGGAGTTTCTTGGGACAGCAAGGGTACTATAGAAAATTTGTACCCAATTACAGGGCCCTGGCTGCTCCCCTATCTGACCTGACAAAGAAACGGACACCCAAAGAAAATTACCTGGGCTCAGCCTGTGAGGAAACTTTTCCAAACTAAAGGAGGCACTGTGCAATGCTCCTGTATTGACAAGTCCTGACTATAGCAAACCTTTATAGTTCAGACTGATGTCTCAGATGTGGGTATTGGGGCAGTACTGAGTCAGACATTCAGCCAAAGGGGATCACCCAGTAGCCTACCTGAGTAAAAGTAACTTCCTAGGGAGCAGGCATACTCCACAGTGGAAAAGGAGTGTCTTGCCATAGTGTGGGCCCTAAAGAAATTGGAGCCATACTTATATGGGCAGCATTTTATGGTGCAGACTGACCACAACCCCTGGTTTGGCTGACATAGATGGGTAAAAACAATGGTAGATTGCTAAGATGGAGTCTTGCTTTTCAAGGGTATGACATAACCATTCTACATAGGGCTGGAGCGACCAATCAGAACTCAGATGGGCTGTCTCATATCTATGAGGAGTGAACTGATTTGGGAAACTCATCCAATGCAGGGAAGAGCCTCCAAATTCAGTCTAGGTGGGAGGGTTGTGACACTTGGACAGTTACACTATGATGTTTTTCTGCAATATAAAATATGTAGGGAGTGTCTGTCAGGAGAAACGACTGTCTTGCTGAATTGACATCAAGCCTCCCCGGTATAAGTTCAAAGAACAGGCGTAGGTTAAACTACAGATATCTGGGATGCAATTAACTGGTCAATGTGCTTTGAAGTCAGGAACTAATATATCCATTCATGACATCCTCAGAAATCCTTTGATTTACTAGGTGTCATGAAGGAAGAACATATGCATTTGTTTGAACTGTCTTCCAAGGTAGCCAGTTAATTACATCAAAGAGACTTTGATGTCTATGTGAAGCAGATCACAGACTGGTTTGAAAAGACACATGAAGAGAGATTCATTGATGTCACCTATTTTTTTAAATATCTTATTAGGACATCTTGTGTTATAAAATATAAATTTTAAATACACCAGGATGGAGTTAGGATACCTCAGAGAGAAGGCCGGCTCAAGACTACTTTTAAGTATACTGAGCAGATCTTAGAGTCACATATAGATACTCATTTCTGACTGAGAAGAGGAACATCAAAGCACTGAAAGGTTAAGAAAGTAAGGATACCCTAGATAAGACCAGTCTGAGTATAGGGGTTGTAGAATTTGCACTTTTAAACCTGTTTTGTTTTTAAGATTGTATGTGTTGGGATATCTTGTTCTGTATTTACTGTTTTCCTATTTTATCTATTTTAAAGTAAAGATATATATTTTAAAAACAGAAACTGCCTGGTGTGCCTCAAACTTCTTTTATAAGTGAAGCTTAGATGGTTAAAGTGACACTGTGTATGAACTTATTGTGTTACCAAACTGGGAAACAGGTAAGAGTTCTCTAGGTATTGCATAGAGTTCTAAGCGTTCATTTGTAATACCTGGTTAGGTGCCCATAGGCAAAGATATCTGGCCCCCAAAATAGAATTATCTGAGCCTGACAATTGGGTATGCTAACAAGAGGTTATCAGTTTGAATCCCTCCAGAACTTGGGAAAAGGTTGACTCGAACCCACAAAAACAGACAAGAGGGTTACCTTGTTTTGTTAACTGTTCACAATACTATGCTCAGAGGCTGGCACTTTGAGAGCAGATGGCCGACCTGCTGAGTGGGTTTGTGATAAACAGTAGTAACTGATCTCCTATGTTGTCCAGGTCTAGGCATTATGAATAACCCTGTGGCTATGAAATCTATAAGCATCCATTTTCCTGTGGTCACACTAAATAGGAAACTGCATATCAAATTGGTAGATGCTATTCTGCCAGTGTCTGCATTTAAGCATTATTAGGTAATATACAGCAGTACTAGTTTATGTTCAGTATAGTCACTGGATCAGCTGGTTTGTCCTTCTTATAAACCAGAGGAATGGCACTACAGAGATGGGGGCAGCTGCTGTGACTGCAGAGAGGACAAGGCCCCCAAGTGCCAGGAATTTAAGGAGTATGTGTGAGGTTGGCAAAGTGTGTGGCAGAAGAATGAGCAAAGAAAGAAAAGAGGGACATGACTATAACATTCAAATACCTCATGGGGAAGAACAGAGTACAGGAGGGTACCATCTTCCAAAGAAAAAAGATGCTCAAAGGACAAGGGGTACAATATGAAGCTGGGGGGATGTTTAGAGGTAATGTGAGAAGTACTTTTTCACAGTGAGGATGGTGGACAAATGGAACAGCCTACCAAAAATGGTGGGGCAGGCAGGTTCCAAGACTGCATGGGACAGACACAAAGGGATCTTAAAAAAGCAAGGGAGGGACAGCACTGAGTAAGGTCTAATGAATCATTCACTATAGATAGGGTAACAGGGCAGACAAGGTGCAGCAGGAGGCCCTAATCTGCTATCAGCGTCTATGTTTGTATGTGTTGTCCACCTTTCCTAATTTAACTGCCTGGAAGTAGGCTGTACTGAGGAACGCACCATTGATGTTACAGTTTGGGTTTGTCAGTCCATTAGAATGGAGGTGTGTAACTTTGTGACTCTCATCTTTGTGGGGAGCTACTTGGTAGCAGAAACAGATAGGAGAAGATACTAAAACACCTATTCTCGAACAGTGGTGAGAAAACTGATTCGAAATATCTACACTGGCAAATATTGTATTTCTGAAATGCAGAAATAAAATCAGCAGAAGTTAAAAAGGGCATAAACTTTTCGCTGCCAGCCTTAGAGTCAGCATATATTAGGGTTGACTCAATGGGCACATAAGAGGAGACTTAAGTCTGAGAAAGACAGAGCCAGTGTTTTTACGGCAATAAAGAAATATAACAAAGTTGTAGTAACCCTTAGATACTTGAAGACAGCGGGTTCAACAAGCTCTGGCAGAGTCACTACGACTGTGAATGCATTTACTAGATAAGGGTGTTTCATGGCTTAAACATAAACATGTATTTATTTAAAAATATCAGATTTACAAACCTTGAGTCAGAGACTCAGTTACCAAGGCACCTCGTTGAAACTAATACAAAGACAGCACAGTTAACAAGTCAAAAACAATGGCCCGGAGAGCAGACTGTTATAACAATCATTTACTGGAGATGCATGGGTAGCAGTAGATAAACAAATTACATAGTTTAGAACACAGGCAAACATCAAGAAGACCAAAGCAGTTCAAACAATATACTATAGCTAAAGCAAATAGACATCAGGAGTCAAAGAGAAGGCCAGAGTGTTCACATGAAGGCTTTTGCATATATATATATATATATATATATACCAACTGAATCAAAAGTACAGTGCAATGAAAGGGCAAATTTAAGCAATACAGCATGACAGGGTGTGTGTTATGTAATAATGTCATTCCTGGGGTGGGTTGAAGCATGAGGGAAGCCGAGTGCTTCCACCACTCCAGGAGTGACAATATAACAAGACCACACACACCCTGGAGTGCCTTATTGCAATTATACAATGGCTTGTTGTTACATACAGAATAAAAATAAAAATGTTAAAGGATGCTTTTGTTAGTGTGGAAAAATATTTCTAAAGAGAAAATGCAAGGAATGATCCAAATCCAAAGCTATGGTGATGTTATTGTGTAATAACATCACTGTTTCAATGAGTCAGCAGCCAGTTCTTACATTCTTCATTGCCATTATATAATTAAGCAATAAGGCACAACAGGGTGTGGTATATCATGAGATATCGTCATGCCTCGGGTGGTTAGGCGCGAGGCCGCAGGCTGAGTGCGCTCAACCGTCCTGAGAAGTGACGATATTCCATGATATACCACACCCTGGAGGACGACATATTATGAACTGGATTACAAAATTGTTGTAAGTAAAAATTGGCAAAAACTCCCAAATATTTAAAAAGCTTTGTAAGGGACAGTGTAGGAGCACTGTTTCAGAAAATAGTTCTATTAGGGTTGCCGTCAGGAGGTGGCGCTATTGTAGGAGCTGGTAGGAGGTAGTGTAGTGTAGGGACATCTCCCTGTGTGTTCTGTTGTGTCATCTCCCAAACCCAGAGTGAAAAAACGTTAGTAACGGATGCCATGGTAATGTCGTGCTTTTGAGGGAACAGTAAATGTAAGCCATGGCACTTTAAAGTTGTTGTCTCGATGGGGAGATTGTGAAGGAGCAGTTTGTAGATGTACGTGAACTGCCGCTTGGCACGAGCAGCATGCTGTGGGGAAATGTACCGTGTGAGGGCTGTTTCTATACTGTAGTAGCTGGTGCTCCAAGCGGAAGCCGGGTGAGAATGAAAATGTCTTCTGTCTGGTGAGTGGGTGCTGTGGGGAAGATGGATGGGGATTTGGTTTTAAGCCGACTAGAGGTCTCAGTCACTTCAGACTGTGACACAGGAAAACTTTCTTGCGGTAAGTGAGCAGGCTGGTGACGGAGGTTTTCTGAAGCCGTGATGATGTAGCCCGATATCATCCGGCTTCAAACTCTCACCAATCAGCTTCCTCCATTACAATCTCCAGTTCATAATTAAGCAATAAGGCACGACGAGTGTGGTATATCATGGGATATCATCACACCTCGGGTGGTTGGGCACGAGGCCGGTAATGAAAAGGCCCAACTGTCCCAGAAGTGATGATATCCTATGATATACCACACCCTGGAGTGCCTTATTGCTATTATGAACTGGCTTAAAAGTTTTAGTTCATTTATTTTTTGTGTTAATTGTTTTAAATACTTTTTATTATATTTGTGATGTGGAAGTATATCTTGCAATTAAAAAGTCCAGTTTCTGCTTTCACCAGAAGGTGGTGCTGCTGCTACTACATGCTGATTGAGCTCTGTCAGTCTCCAAAGTTGTTACTCTGCCACAGTATCTGCTCTCTCTTTGTCTTGTGTAGTGTCCCCAGAAGTAGATGATCGCGGTTATTAATAGAAGAAAAATTAAGCCTGAGATGGGCAACAGAGGATTTAAAATAGTGGGACTGAAGATGGAGAGGATGAGTTCAGTAAGTACATTGTGTGCTGTCGTTTGAAATGTGCACATGCTTTAGCCTGTAAGAAACAGAAACATGGCACAGTAGAAAGATTGGCAGGATACTGTGAGAAGTAACTGTGCTGTTGATGAAATCGTTCAAAAATGAACATTTTGTCAGGTTTGGGCAGTGATTCAAGTGCTGTAACGCAAATCGCAAATTCACTGCTGCCGCGTGGTGTGAAAAATCTTCGGGAGGGCAGCAGGTTTCTTTGCTGTGTGCATGTGTCGCAGTTGGTGACTGTTTCCTCCTGTTTGTTTAAATTTCATATTCTTTCATTTTGAACAGGGGTTTCAGTTGTGGTTTAGTCTGCTCCACGGTGTGCCTTCTGGTGGTTTGTTTGAGGAAGAGTGAACGATGTGGAGAATGTTGCAGTCATAAGGTTATTTTTCTGAGTGAGGAGGCTGGGGTCGAGGGTTTCCAGTGCATGACGTAGCTCGACATCATCACGGCTTCAAACCCCTCATGGCCAATCAGCTTGCCGATACGATCGCCAGTTCATAATTAAAAATAATGCCACCATCTGTATTACAGTTACCTATATGTTTTGCACTGTATTCCATGCACTGTTATAGCAATCAACTCAACAGAACCAGGCCATCATATACATGAAGGTACTGTACCCTAACTGAAAACACTGCTGAGACAACTGTATGTTGTGACAAGGCAGATGATAAACACAGTGTTGAGACAAGTTTTGAATACATTTGATGTGTTTCATTGTTTTTTTTTTTAGAAACTGATATACAGTTCACACACAAAATTCATGTAATATAAAAGTGCATATGCCCAAATGTCAATGTAAATTCAACACATTTCATTTCAAGCTATTCTGTTGAAGGAAGATATTACTATATAATGCCTAAAAATGGGCATCAGGTAAATGTAAACTGGGGTAGGTGTGTTATTGAGGGTATTGCATAGTTTATCTTTTATTGCTGCTCCACCAGATCAGCAATTTTTGCACAAGCTGTGCCTAGTCCAGATTTGACAGCTCTGGCCTGGGTCTGGTGATGTGAGTTTTACCCATACCCCATTGTATGTGGCTTAGTGGTATACTGTACAGATGGCTGCAAAGTCTAACCCATTGAAGGTTGAAGTTTCAGAAAACCATTATGCTACAAATATCAAGACTCATTGTCCCTCACTCTCCAGTCACAATTAATCCTCTACCAAAGTCATGCTTAAATACTGGTGCCTCTACATCCACGCCTCTAAGCTTTAATGCCAACATGCTTCTTCTGCTGCTGTGAGTTCCCCATATGTGAAGTCCCTTTCTGCTTGTGGCAGCCCCCCACCAACCAGATAATTTTCCAGGAGCAGTTCTTTACACGGTATCAACTAAATCATTGATAAACTCTTTATTTAAAAACATTTGTGGCAGCAGCCCCCAAACCAGAAAATTTTTCAAGGAGCAGCTCTGGACACCATATCAACTAAATTACTGCAAAACTCTTTATTTAAAAACATTTTGTTGAGAAATGTTTGTTTTAGTATATCTATAGTCAGGCAAAATTCATTTGTAAAAGAAACCAAAATCCACCTTTATCAGTTCATTGAATCACAATACAGAATGTTATGAATTTTTCAGATTCTATGTCTAACCTACATTAAGTCAAACAGAAATTAGACACACAGATGCCTGCCTATTTGCAAAAAAATGTTGTAGGTGCCGTATTGGTCCTTGTAAGAACAGATCCAGAAACAAATGATTTGATACCTTTTATTGGACCAACATGGATGTTACACAAAAGAACAAAGTGCTCTAGCTTTTGGACCAACCAGTTTCTTCTTCAGAAGCTTTGTGGCAGTTATTTTGACAATCCCATACTATTAATACCAGATAATGTTGAAAAAACAGAAATAATTTTTATTGGTTCAACATATACATTTAAAACATAACAGAATATTACATCAGATAAGCTAATTAACACCAGTATGCTTTTAACTGAGAAGCCTCAGAAGGGCAAAGGTTATCAAGAATTACCAACAACCAGAGACTTCTTCTCACATAAATTTTAAAATGTCTCAGTATGCTTCAAGAAAGCATTCTAGTGATAAAAAGCCTTGGGATAGCATTATCTCTAATACATCTAAGATGAGTTTACATTACAAGTGTCCTTGTGCTTTAAAGAACAGACAAGGAGAGACAAAATCCTGAAATTAGGTCTAACTGCAAGTTGAAAACAAGCCACAAATTAAACTTACACACATATACATGATGCAAGATAGTATCACTTGTAAGTATAAGAGCCAAATAAAATACTTGTCAAGGACCCCAAAAAACGAGACCGTGAGCCTGATAAGTGCAGATTTCAACAGTATATAACAAAAATGCACAGAATCAGTCTAAGGAATCTAAATGAAAACTACCTAAGGATGAAATCCTCCAGCCCTCCCTCCTTTTTATGTTGACTGCACTCATGCACAAGAAACACATTGCGACAGCTTTCTGAGAAGCAGGTGGGAGAGCCACAGCACTGTTGAGGCCAATGCCCCACAGCCTGTAAAGGCTTGGTCCACTTCAGCCAATGCTGTGGCACACTGCTGCTGACACTAGTTCAGCCAGCGTGCCACCAACTTGTGACAAATAAACCGCTGCAATCAAGGGCCGCCTACGTCATTGCAGCGTCAGCCATTTGCTGCAATGAGGGAGTGACCTGTCATTGCAAGGTGGGATCTTGCATCCCTGATAGTTGTCTGTGAACATGGTGGCAGCTTGCCGCCATGTTCACAAACAATATTAGACCCTCTCCTGCCAAGGGTGCCCAATCCCCTGGTAGCATGCCCCCCCACGTTTGCTTGCCAGCGGGGCCCCAATCCCATCGGCTGCAGTACTCCCGATGTATGTTGCCGACAAGGAGCCACTCCCGTCGGCATATGTAAAAGCACCTCCCACTTTTCTTGTCTGCCAATGGGGTGCTAATCCCGTCGGCATAATCCCCCCTTTGTTGTGTGCCGAACGGGTGCCCAATCCCTGTCGGTTACAGCCCCCAAAGACTCCTTTGGCACACTGGGAGCCCATCCCAGTATACCACATTGTCCTGTAGAAAAAAAAAACTTCCTGCAATGTCTTTTTAACCTATAAAACAGAAAACAGTCCCTCGTTGAGTCCGGTGCCCCCCTCAACCCGCACCCACCCACTGTGCACCCTGCCTCCCAACACCCCCACCCCATACTTACCTCCAGAGTCCGTGCGATGATCTTCAGTGGACCGGGAACATGTCTGCACTCTTCAAAGCCAACCACAAACTGAGGAAATGCTGGTAAGCTGTACAATGGAATAAATTGGGTTTTTCAACTTTGATGCATATCTCAGGCATTTTTGGAATTTTGCCACCAAATTTTCAACATGGTGTTTTGGGACCCCTCCTCATGAATTCTATCACTGTCATGGCATTAATTGGCCCTGAAAGGTGATTTTGCAGTCACTGCGTGGAATCACCTTCGGACCGGTTAACAAAACAACAGTGCCAGTGTTCATGAGGTGGGCTCTCAAAAAGCCTATGTTGCAAATTTGTGGGAAAAATCCAAAATGACTGGTTTTACGAGCGCGCTATGCAGTTGCTATGCACGTCAGAAGCTTCTGCGAATTTACAATATTTTACCCTAGATTTCAACATTAGCATTTTTTCAGACCTGCTTGTGAACAGTATAGCTGTCACTTTTCACAGCCTCGCCGAAATGTGTTTTAGCACTTCTGGCCGCAGAATAGCGCGGTTGGTGTGGGATATCAGTGTTCTGCACTGATTAAGAAACTGACAGTGGCACTGTTCATGAGCAGAGGTCTAAAATGCCTATGTTGAAAATGGTGTGATGATACTCCATAAAATGACTGTGTTACGGTGTGCATTGCGCGGTTTGCATGCCGTTAAGTAAGTTCACAAATTATAAAATTTTCACTCCAGATTTTCAACATTGCCATTCTTCTGCACCTCCTTATGAACAGTACAGCTGTCATTTTCACATCCTGGCCGAGATATGTTTTACAGTTCGGTGCAGAATAGCATGTTTATTGTGGGAAATCCGTGTTCGAAACATTATGAAAATGACAGTGATACTGTTCATTAGCAGAGGTCCTAAAATGCCTATGTTGAAAATTTGGTGACAAAAGTCCATAAAATGAGTGTGTATTGAATGTGCGTTGCAGAGTTTCCACGCACGGTCGCACTTCGCAACTTTGCAATATTTCAACTCAAATTTTCAGCATTGCCATTTGCCACACCTCCTTATGAACAGTGCAGCTGCCATTTTCATATCCTGTCCGAAATGCGCTTTTGCTCTTCCAGCGCACAATACGCGGTTGCTACTGGGAAATAGTGTTCAGGACATATTGTGAGAATCACACTGAGACTGTTCCTGAGCAGAGGTCCTAAAACACCTATGTTAAAAATTTTGTGATGAAACTCCATAAAATGACTTTGTTACGGCGTGTGTTATGCAGATGCCACGCACCCTTGTGAGTCTGCAAATTAGTAATGTTTTCACACCAGATTTTCAACACTGGCATTTGTTCACACCTCCCTAAGAACAGTACAGCTGTCATTTTTCACCTCCTTGCTGAAATGTGTTCCGCCGTCCAGTGCAGAATACCGCAGTCGCTGTTGGAAATCAGGGTTTCATACAGATTAGGATCAAACGACTGGGGTTAGTGACCGAGCTCAACTGAGCTCTGTTGGGACTGCTGTGGATGTCTTTGTGGGCAGGAAAAGGTGACAACGCAGGCAGGATCCCAGTACAAAGAAGGCAGCCTGAAGTGCCAGGAGACACAGAACGAGCGATTGATGGAGTGAGTGAGCTCAACAGACCTCTGTTGGGACTGCTGTGGATTTGTTTGTGGGCAGGAAAAGGCAGCAATGCATGCAGGGGCCGAGTACAAAGGGCAGCCTACAGTGATGGGAGAAACAGTGAGTGAGAGAGGGAATGAGTGAGCTCAACGGAGCTGTCGTGACTGCGGCTGATATGTTTGGGCAGAAAGGGCAGCAACACAGGCAGGATCCCAGTACAGAAGGGTAGCCTGCAGCGCGGCACAAATGGAACAAGCGAGTGAGACAGGGGGAGTGAATGAGGCCAACGGAGCTCTGTTGGGATGCTGCAGATTTCTCTGTGTGCAGACAAAGAGGCCAACAGAGGCAGGAGCTCAGTATAAAAGGCCAGCCTGCTGCGCCAGGAGAAACAGAATGAGCGAGTGAGACAGGGGGATGGAGCGACCTCAATGGAGCTCTGTCAAGACAGCTGCGGATTTCTTTGTGGGCAGGAAAGGTGCCAACGCAGGCAGGAGCCCAGTCGTGAAACAGCAGCCTGAAGCACCAGGAGAAATAGAATGAGCGACTAAAGAGGGAGAGTGAGCAAGGTCAATGGAGGTCTGTCGTGACTGCTGCGGATTTCTTTGTGGGCAGGAAAAGGTGGCAATGCAGGCTGAAGCCCAGTACAAAGGCCAGCCTGCAGCACTGCCAGAAATGCAATCTGTGCAGTAAGAGAGGGCAGGGAACAACCTCAACGGAGCTGTGTTGGGACTGATGCAGATATCTTTGTGGGCAGAAAAGCCCCCAACACAGGCAAGAACCCAGTACAAAAGGGCAGCCTGCAGCAACGGGAGACACAGAACGAGTGAGTGAGGGATGGGAGTGAATGAGCTCAACGGAGCTATGCTGGGAGTGCTGCAGATTTCTCTGTGGGCACAAAAGGCAGCAATGCACACAGGGATCTGTACAAAAAGGGCAGCCGGCAGTGGCGGAAGAAATGGAACGAACTAATAACAGAGGGGAGTGAGTGGTGAGCGTGCAATGGAGCTGTATCATGACTGCTGCAGATTTCTTTGTGGGCAAAAAGGCGGCAATGCAGGTAGGAGCCCGTACAGAAGGGCAGCCTGCAGCGCTGGCAGAAGCGGAACAAGCATGTGAAACAGGGGTGAGTGAGACCAACAGACCTCTATCAGTACTGCTGCACACTACAAAGGCCAGCCTGCAGCGCTGGCAGAAACAGAATGAGTGAGAGAGGGGTGGAGCGACCTCAACAGAGCTGTGTCAGGACTGCTGCACATGTCTTTGTGGGCAGACAAAGCCAACAATGCAGGCAGAAACCCAGTACAAAGGGCAGGCTGCAGCAGCTGGAGACATAGAATGAGGCGACTGAGGAAAGGGGTGAGTGAGCTCAGCAGAGCTCTGTTGGGACTGCTGTGGATTTCTTTGTGGCCACAAAAGGCAGCAATGCATGCAGGGGCCCAGTACAAAGTGCAACCTGCAGAGGTGGAAGAAACAGAACCAAGCACTGAGAAAGAGGGAGTTAGTGAGCGAGCTCAACAGCGTTGTATAATGACTGCTGCAGATGTCTTTTTGGTCAGAAGGCAGCAACGTAAGCAGGAGCCCAGTACAAAGGGCAGCCTGCGGCGCTGACAGAAATGGAATGAGCAAGTGACAGAGGGGAGTGAGCGACCTCAATGGAGCTCTGTCGGGACTGCTCCAGATTTCTTTGTGGAGAAAAAGGCACCAACACAGGCAGGAGACCACTACAGAATGGCAGAAACAGAATGAGTGGAGTGAGACAGGCGGAGTGAGTAACCTCAACAGAGCTCTATCATGACTGCTGCAGATTTCTTTAGTGGGCATAAAAGGCAGAAATGCAGGCGAAGCCCCATGCAAAAGGCCAGCCTGCACCATGGCTGCAGCAGACGGCGAGTGAGACAGGGTGAGTGAGCTACCTCAATGCACCTGTGTCAGGACTGCTGCAGATTTCTTTGTGGGTGAAAAAAATGCCAACAGAGGCAGGAGCCCAGTACAAAAGGGCAGCCTGCAGCGCCAACAGAAGCAGTATGAGTGAGTGAGAGAGGGGAGTGACCCACCTCAACGGACCTCTGTCAGGACACCTGCAGATTTGTTTTGGGCCAGCAAAATATGACAAGACAGGCAGAAGCCCAGTACAAAAGAACAGCCTGCAGCACCAGGAGAAACAGAATGTGTGAATGAGACAGGCACAGACAGCAACCTCAATGGAGCTCTGTCGGGACACCTTCAGATTTCTTTAGGGGCAGAAGAAAACATGCCAAAGCAGGCAGAAGCTCAGTACAAAGGGCAGCCTGCACCGCCGGGAGAAACACAATGAGCGGAGTGAGAGAGGAGACTGAGGCGAGCTGTATCATGACTGCCTGGATTTGTTTATGGGCAGAAAAAGGCAGCACACGGCAGGAGCCCTGTACAAAGGCTAGCCTGCAGTGCCAGCAGAAACGGGCCCAGCAAATGAGAGAGGGAATGGCTACCTCAATGGAACTGTGTCATGACTGCTGCAAATTTCTTTGTGGGCAGAAAAGTCACCAACACAGGCAGAGACCAGTACGAAAGGGTAGCCTGCAGCGCCAGCACAAACAGAATAGTGAGTGGGAGGGGTGACCCACCTCAACACAGCTCTGTCGCGACAGTTGCAGATTTCTTTCTCGCAGAAAAGCATGCCAACACAGGCAAGAACCCCACAAAACAGCACCCTGCACCACAGGGAAAATGGAATGAACAACTGACACAGGGCCATTGAGCGACCTTAACGGACCAACGAATCAACATTCGGCATTGACAAATGCTTGTTTTTCTTTTCTCTCTCTCTCTCTCTCTCCTTGGGAAAGATAACTAGTAGGAATGACATATACTGTATGTACAAGAGTCATAATACAGCATCATTCACCCCAATCTTAATATTTACCCAAAGGAATTACACTTTTAAGAACCCCAAGTAGATGAGATATGCATCTTAATATGGTCAGATTTAAAAATGTGTCAGTGTGTAATCCAACCACTGACAACTAGTAGAAAGAAGTAAATGTACACTATATATGAAAACTAAGTGTCCTAGCCACATAACAGTAAGTCACATAACAGTAGCCCCATGCTGGGACTACTGTTATGTAGCTAGACACTTAGTTTTCATATAGTGCATCATTTACTCTTCTTTGTTGTCAGTGGTTGGATTACAATTGTATGTTTAATTTGGGGCTTGTTTTCAACTTGCAGTTAGACCTAATTTCAGGATTTTGTCTCTCATTGTCTGTTCTTTAAAACACAAGGACACTTGTTATGTAAGCTCATCTTACATGTATTAGACAGAATGCTATCCCAAGGTTCTTTATCACTAGAATGCTTTCTTGAAGCATATTGAGACATAGTCTAGAAATGCCTGCTTGAGAATGAAGTTGGTATATTATTTGGAAAATGCAAGTCTGGGTCTCTTTTATGCAGTGTCCTGCAAAGATGCTGGTGTCAAATGGCTTAATGAGGTACTGTGAGGTGCCTATGGAACTTGTCATGTAGAAAGTTCCAGGGACACAGTCAAAAAACTGGAATTACAGGTTCAAAGGAGTAATTAACTCAGCAGGAATGTTAGAAAGTCAACTCCACTATAAACTGAGCCAGGAAAAAGTAAATAGGACAAAATAAACAGCATGTTGTTTCTAAAACGAGTTGCTAATTGCAGCTGGTATTTTTAACATGTGCAAGTCAACTCCACTTCTCAAACTTAAAAGGAAAATACACTTCATCACAGACTGTGTTTACCAAGTACTGTGCCCATTTTAGTATATAAATGTTTAAGAAATACCTGAAAGCTGTCTATTTTCATAGAAGGTGAATCCTTAGTAGCTTCAGACACTTAGTCTTTCCTTTTGAGACACCAGATGACTCCGATAATCATTTGTTCCAAGGGTTTTAAGTCAGTTTGAAGGCATTAAGTATTTTATGTTCTCATACTCCCTAAAAAATGCAGGGACTCCACACATTTCTTGTGTTCCTAGGTCCAGCTCCCAAACTAGTGAATCTTATTTCAACATAATGGATCCACCTCATGCCCCTCCCACATGAAAAAAAAAGGTGGGCTGGATCTTTAGGAGCTTCTTGGGTGGAAGGGGTTGGATCTTACTTCCTCCCAAAAACAATGCTGCCTCCTCCTACTCAGGTTCCCGTTCTTGTACCACCCATTTAAGAAAGAAAGTAGTACCCTGCAACCATTGAGTAACATAAAGCGTACTTATTTGAGGTGGAAAACATTTCTTGGTGGAGGTAAGCGGAGGAGACTATATGCACCTTCAGTCAGTTCCAAGGACAGAAAACATGACATCACTCCTTTTGTACATGCAAAACTCCTGTAGGCTCCACCCAGAGTCATAAAATGCTGTTTCAATGTATATAAAAATCTCTCTCTCTCTCTCTCGCAGTCCACCTTGGTCTCAGATATTCATGTTACTTTTGTGAATTATGAGTGACAGCCTTGTCTAGCAGGTAGATCACAGACTTGGGAACCAGGAGGCAAGTGAGCCATAATTCACTGTAGTGCTTCAGCCCACCTTATTGTAAACCAGCAGCTTGCAGTTAGTGACCCGAGCAGTGGAAACACTGAGATGCCAGGACAGCGTGTTTATTTTAGTTTTACTTATGCTTTCTCATATTGGCTTTTTCTGTCAGTGCAGTAGAGCAGTGCAGCAGATTACACTCAAGGCCCCTGTACGACAGGCTCTGTACTGCAACAAAGCGGTACAGAACAACTGTAATGTTAAATTTTGCAATGAACAAGAGATCCATTCCACAACAGAAAGGAACATTTGCTGGTTTCAAGTTTCCTGCTTTTCTGGGTTCACTGGTTTTCTTCTGTTATGCCCTGCCATGTAATTAAGGCTTTCTGCTCATTTGGTGAACCTGTAACCTGAGCCCAGTCACCTCACCTCCCACCTGCAGCAAACAGTTTTAATGGAACTTTGGATGGCCATTCTTAATAGATTGCACCATAAAGTTATAAAGTTCAGTACAGAATTTGTTTAGGGAGGATTTTCCTAATGAAGTCTGTCAAAAACATTTAAAAAATCATCGTGTAGAATTGTATTTGTTAATAAATTGCTTCAGTGACTCGGAGGTCTGTGAGTTAACTTTCTGAGCATAACTTTGGATACATTTTCTGATGTTTTCAACAGAATTCATTATGGAAAATCCTTCCTAAATGAATTTTGTATTGAACTTTATAACAATTATGGTGCAGTCTAGAATAATGGCAGCCCAAAGTTCCATTAACTTGAGGATCCTGCCAGACCCCAGATGGCAAGGAACACCGCCAAAGCACCGGAAGAGACAGCAACTGAAACTACAGCTACATGTACAAGATGGCAGAGAGCACAGTGGGGATGAGTCTAACAAAACCATAAAGAAAACTACTGGCACAAGTGCTATGTAACGACACCTGAAGGGTCAGCTTAAAACTGATTCAAAATGTTAATGTAATGGAAGCAAAACACATTTACTTTTTCTTACTCTCTAGTTACCCTCTCAGACTGAACCTGTACCTTATAGTGTTGGGGGTCAAAGATGATTGATGGAGGCATACCACAGCATTTTAACACCTCTTCATCATCTGATCAACACTGCTTTTAGGTACAGCAGGAAAGTCTGGTGGGTCATGTTGGTGACAATGGTCTCCTAGCTTAAGGAGCAGGAGCAAAGGCTGGCAGGGCTAAGACAGAGAGGGCTGGGTAACAGAACAAAGGATTGTTGGACTGCTTTCTGACCCCTTGTTTATCACACACTGGGTCATGCTTTCTTAAAATAATCTTAAGTAGTCTTGAGAAGTTCCATTGATATAAGAAAGCCACAGTGACAGAGAGAGAGAGAGAGAGAAGTCCCATTTAAAACAAGCATTTGTCAATGCGAATGTTGTCGCACTGGCATTGGCAGTGGCGGAGGTGGAGAGGCATAGCGGCTGTGAGTTGTTAATGTGTCCCAAAAGATGATTCTGCACAGCGGAAGTCGCCATACGGCAGAGCTGCGGAAAGCGTTTTGGGCAGGCTGTGGAAAATGGCAGCTGGACTGTTGATAATGAGGTGTGCACAAATGCCAATGGTAAAATGTGGCATGAAAATCTTGCAGATTGACAAAGTTACAAGGGTGTATGGAAACTGTGCAATGCACGCTTGCAACACAGTCATTGTCTGGACTTTGCCACCAAATTTTCAACATAGGCATTTTAGGACCTCTGCTAATGAAAAGTATCATTGTCATTTCTGAAAGTGTCCCAAAAAGTGATTTCGCACAGTGACGTGCAATTCTGCACCAGACGATGCGAAAATACATTTCAGCCAGCTGTACTGTTCATAAGGAGGTATGGAAAAATGGCAATGATGAACAGCTGGAGTGAAAGTATTACAAATTCACAAAGTCACGAGTGTTCGTGCAAACTGCACAGCGTGCACTGTAAAACACTCATTGTATCGACTTTGTCCCTAAATTTTCAACACAGGCATTTTAGGATATCTGCTAATAAACAGTGTCACTGCCATTTTCATGTGTCTCGAACACCGGCTTTCCACGGCACCGCTATTGTGCGCTCGAACTGCAAAAACAGATTTTGGTCAGGATGTGAAAAATGACAGCTGTACTGTTCATTGGAGCATAGAACAATGGCACTGTTGAAATGTGGAGTAAAATATAAGTTCTTGAACTTAAGGCGTGCATGCAAACTACGCAACACACGCATAGCTTACAGTCATTTTATGGAGTATTGTCACAAATTTTCAACACAGGCATTTTAGGACCTCTGCTCATGAACAGTGTCACTGTCATTTTCATAATGTGTCCCAAACAGTGATTTCGCACAGCGACCGTGCTATTCTGTGTTGGAAGTGCGAAAACACATTTCAGCAAGGATGTGAAAATGACAGCTGTCTACGGTTCACAAGAAGGTGTGGTAAAATACCACGTTGAGAATATAGCATGAAAATATTGCACATGCGCTAACTTCTGGCGTGCATTGCGCAGTTGCTATGCACACTTGTAAAACAGTCATTTTATGGAGTATTGTCAACAAAATTTTCAACACAGACATGTTAGCACCTCTGCTCATGAACAGTGTCACTGTCATTTACGTAATGTGTCCCAAACACTGATTTTGCACAGCGACGGCTATTCTGCGCTGAAGTGAAAAACACATTTTGGGCAGGATGTGAAAATGACAGCTGTACGGTTCACAAGAAGGTGTGGTAAAATGCCAATGTTGAGAATCTGGCATGAAAATAGGCGAATCGGCTAACTTACAAGCATGTGTTCAGCAGCCTGCTATGCATGCTCATAAAACAGTCATGTTTTGGATTTTCCCACCAAACTTGCAACATAGGCTTTTGAGCCCTTTCATGAACAGTGGCACTGTCATTTCATTACTCAGTCCGAAAGGTGATTCGCATAGTGACTGCGAAGCACCTTCAGAACTGAATAACGCCATGACAGTGCAAGAATTCATGAGAAGGGGTCCAAAACCTCATGTTGAAAATTTGGGGCCAAAATTCCCAAAATGCCTGGAGATATGCATTAAAGTTGAAAACTCCTATACATTCCATTATACAGCTTACCGGCATTTCTTCAATTCCGGTTGGCTTTGAAGAGTGCAAGATGTGTTCCCGGTCCACAGAAGATCGTCGTGCTGGACTCCCCAGGTAAGTATGGGGTGAGGGGTGAGGGAGCAGGGTGCACAGTGGGTGGGTGCGGTGGGGGAGGGGGCATCGAGACTACGAGGGACTGTTTTCATTTTACAGGGGAAAAAACATCGTGGGACAGTTTTTTTTTTTTAGACGGTACGCTGGGGTGGGCTCACATGCCACCCAACTGTTTGGGGTGTCTGTAGCCAAGGGGGATTGGGCACCCTCATTGGCATACAAGATGGGGGAGGAGGAACTAATGCTGAGGGGGATGGGGCACCCCGCTGGCACACAAAGTAAGCGGGCGTGAGCTGAGGGGATTGGGCATCCCCTTGGCATTCAACAATTGGGGTGTTTATGCCAACAGGAGTGGGCTCCCTGTCAGCACTCAAGGGGTTAACCGACGGGGATAGGGCACCCTCGAAGTCGGCATTAGTTGGCTGCCTGCTCGCCAACCATGCACATAATGGTGGTAAAAGCACGGCAAGAAAGGACCGCTGCATGACGGCCCTTTGCTCGGATTGTAGCATTTTCTCTTGGATGTGCTTACCACATTATGTATGCATGGTGCGGTGCCGCATGCAGGTTGATTGGGAATGCAGGACGCACCTACTGGTGTGCCCTGCATTTGCCCAATAGTGACCCGCCTTCAAAGCTGAACTGTCCCACGATGTTGGCTGCGCAGCGCGCAACATAAAAAAAATGCTTGAGTGTATTGTACTTTCTGTTATGTTTGGTAACATAGCCCTGAGTGATCTGGCTTAAATGACTTTCTGTGTACAGGAGGGCCGATAATGAGAGAATATTGTAGACTGAGGCTACGAATTCTGTCTGAACTACAGGCTCCAGCATAGCCTGAGTGATCCCTTTATGTAACAGAGAGAGAGAGGAGTTCCCTAAAAAATATTCTGTAATACCCTTTTGCTCTGTTTCCCAAAGGGCTACTACTGTAGTCAGTATTAGCAGTCTGAGGGTTCAAACCAAGAGACATTAGATTATTGGGCTTGAAAATGAAATAAAGATACAGTGTTACTCTGGAGATTGTGATGGTAACTGAAGACTGTCGTCATGTTCTTATGTCAGAAATTGACAGCGTTTCTTGTCTTGCTCCCTTTATCATCAAGCTCTCACTGTTTAGATACGGTATACCTGTCACCCAATCATTTGTAAGGGCAATAAAGCTATGTTCATTTTGAAAATAAAATATATCAGCATTCTACGGATGCCATTTATGCATGAGACAAATACTCAGTGAAAGCTAATTGAAAAGGTCTCTTGCACTATACGTAGTTTTTATCAATATACTTTGCATCTAAAATACAGAAACAATTCATAATGAAAACACACGACTGTTGTGCATCATTTGAAATAATTTTTAATACGTTTGTTTTGCTGCAGCTATTTTAACACATTAAATGAACATCACGGTAAGCACTGTAGTACTGTTTCTATTTATGCTAAACTATGCCACTAAGAGGACAAACCAGCACACTCTGTCATACTGCTACAAGCGATGAATGTAAAATTTCTAGCCACATACTATTAAATTATGTGTGCACTTAAATCTGCATTTCTTTAATGCTGTCCCTTTGAAATTTATACAACAGTGTGGTCAAAGACCTGTATGACATAGTATTGTACATTAGGTGAGGTGGGGTGGGGTGGGGGTAGCAATGGAAGGCAGTTTACATCATTATATTAGGACATTGTCGAGAAATTGTACCCAACTTTATTAATATTAATTTAGTGAATATTTTATTTTTTTCTTTTATTGTCGCTGGAAGACTTTTCAAGGTGAACTGGAATATAACTTCATGCGTTCTGACTGTTATAGTAAGACATAAAACTTCTAAAAATAATTATTTGCTTGTCCATTGTTTTTCATTATTCACTTTATTTATTGCAACAGCTTCAAAGAGAAGCACTAACTGTTCTCGACAGAATGTGTTAAAGAAGATCAACAGGCTGTGGAGCTGTAGGTAGTGGGAGGTTTTTGCATCAGTGTGCTTGCAGGGTGCTGAAATTTATTTTGTCTGCAGCACCAAATCAGTGACTGACTAGAAATTGTATTCAAGGGTATTTCTGTTTTTAAGAATCTAATGTTATTTGGCTTTTCCGTTTGGCGCTCAAAATGTCCCATGGAAACAGATGCAATCATCAGGTTAGAAACTTACTTTGCTCGATTTAAAAATAAAACAAGGAAAAGCACAAAACAGCAGCTCATTTTATACTACTCTGTAGAAAGGGGTTGTTTGCAGGAGAGTGGGCTGCCTGATACTGCTTATACAGTGTGGACAGACTTAAATTTAACTAAGACTACTTGTCTGTTGCCTCCTCCTTACATAACTTTCTCCTCTAACTGCTCCTGCTTTAACCCTCCTAAACTGTCCTCCTATACCTCTGCTCCTCCATAACTCACATCCCCTATCAAACCTTCCACCCCCAGCCTGCATCTTGACATGCTCTCCTCTCCCTTCACCGCTATGTACTATGTTCCTCAGATATGGCAATTGTAATTAAATGCATATTCCACAGGTATGATATATTTAATTGCATGTTATATTACAAATGTGACTGTATGATTATTTGTGATATTTTTTAACCGTATGATTATTTATGATATTTTTTAACTGTATGGCTTGTTACAAATGTAACTGAATGTTTAATTTCTCAGATATGTTAAACTGTATGTCTAATTCTTCATCCAACTGTACTCCCCTGTCACCCTGGGAGATGAGCAACATGTTGTTCAGTGTGCCTGCCTGGTGAAACATTTCAGTAATGAGAGAGAGAGAGAGAGAGAGAGAGAGAGAGAGAGAGAGAGAGAGAGAGAGAGAGAGAGAGAGAGAGAGAGAGAGAGAGAGAGAGAGAGAGAGAGAGAGAGAGAGAGAGAGAGAGAGAGAGAGAGAGAGAGAGAGAGAGAGAGAGAGAGAGAGAGAGAGAGAGAGAGAGAGAGAGAGAGAGAGAGAGAGAGAGAGAGAGAGAGAGAGAGAGAGAGAGAGAGAGAGAGAGAGAGAGAGAGAGAGAGAGAGAGAGAGAGAGAGAGAGAGAGAGAGAGAGAGAGAGAGAGAGAGAGAGAGAGAGAGAGAGAGAGAGAGAGAGAGAGAGAGAGAGAGAGAATGTTTATGGCATAACGAAATTTGGTAACACGTGCCTCAGTCGGGCGCGGAAAGGAGCGCGAGGATTAGTCGAATGGCCACAGCTGACTGAAACCGAGTGGGTATTAGCCAGACATAATGCCTGCCGGTCAGTACCAGCTGTGGCCATGGAGGCACCCGAGGGTAGCAGCCCGCTGGGTCAGTACCCAGAGTGGCCAGGAGGCAGAGGATGGCACTGAGCAGGCAAGAAACAGCCCAGAGATGCGATCGAGCGCGCGTGAGCAGCGCAGAGAGGGACAGCGGTACGAGCTGGTAGCAGCACCCAGTAGAGGGCAGCAGTGATTGAGCCCTGAAATTCCCAGACTGCAGGGAGGCACTCAATGGATCCGCAGCCAGCACCGCGGTCGGAGCACCGCAATCCTGCAGGACTGAACAGGTACCTGCCTGCCGCCTGTTGTGTGGAAGGGTGCCGCCGGATCATACAGCTCGCCGCAGGTGAGCGCTGAATCGATCCTGGCTGCCGGAGGTGATGTTGCAATATAGGCTCGCTGTCGCCGACGGCCCATAAAGTTGATGCCGACATTGCCAGTTCGGTTTACCGGTGACACGCCCGCTGGGGCGCCGGCTGCCGCGGCACGAACTCCTCTGCTGGCATTAATCCACCGGTAGAGCCCTCAGCTGGTGGTGATTAATGCTTACATAACCCTTAGATATTGTGAGGACAACAGGTCCAAAAATGTCTTCAAATCTCTCTCTCTCTCTCTCTGCCTCACTCTTGCAGTCTGCTTTGGTCTCAGATCTTCATGTTACTTTTCTGAATTATGAGTGATAGCCTCATCTAGCAGGTAGATCACAGGAGAGGCAAGTGAGCCAAAATTCACTGTAGTGCTTCAGCCCACCTTATTGTAAACCAGCAGCTTGCAGTTAGTGACCCGAGCAGTGGAAATGCTGAGATGCCAGGACAGCGTGTTTATTTTTACTCACACTTTCTCATATTGGCTTTCTATCAGTGCAATAGAGCAGTACAGCAGATCACACCAAGGGTGAGTTAAAAACTGATTCAAAAACTGTAACCTAAAAGGAGCAAAAATCATTTGACTTGTTTTTGTTACTCTGGTTAACCTCTCAGTTTGAGTTAGCATCGGAGTCAGAAGATGATAGAATAAGGTGCAGCAAAGCATTTAAACACCTCTTCATCATCTGATTGACACTGCATTCGCACAGTAGGAAGTCTGATGGGTCGTGGTGACAGTGGCCTCCCAGCTTAGCTGAGCAGCAGCGAGGGAGAAGCTGACAGGGCTATGGCAGAGAGGGCCAGGTGACAGAACAAAGAAGGATTGTTGGACGGCTTCCTGGCCCCTGTTTATCACACACTGGGTCTCACTTCATTAAAATAATCCTAAGTGGCCTTGAGAGATCGGAGAGAGAGAGACAGAGAGACCACTTTTAAAAATGTTGGACTGTATTGTACTTTCTGTTATGTTTGGTAGGATAGCCCTAAGTGACCTGGTTTGAATGCCTTTTGTACATGGAGGGCTGACAATGAGACACCTAGAACCTTTACATGCAATGATCCATATCACCACAAGCAGTACAGATCAACTGCAACATAACCCCACTTTCCTGGGGTCTCAGGATTTTGTTCCATTCTGCTGGGTGGTGCAGGAGAACCCTTCTGCTCATTTCTGTCCCCTGCCAAAGGGAATCCTGTGCTCTCCGGTGTTGTGGAGCAGAACGCCTGTAGATGGCATGAAAGGGTAACGCTATGGTTGATCTGTACTGCACATTCCAGTACAGATCCCAGTGTGTAAAGGTGATCTGCTCCACAACAAACTGAGTATAACAAAGACCATCACGGAAGGAGCATTACCGGAAGCTGTCTGTAAAAGGCTCCTAATACGCAGAGTGAGGCTATTAATTTTGTCCCTCTGAATCTGCCCCTGAAATTGAACTGCAGGCCTCGAGCATAGCCCTGAGTGATCCTGCTATGTAAGAGAGAGAGAGAGAGCAGTCCCCTTAGAAAAACAAGAACAAGGGACAGAAAAGCTGTAATGTTTTATCTACCTGAAATGCTGATGCAAATTAATGTCTGAAACAGGTGAATGGAGTGATGGGCTTGACTGTTTCACTTTATATTTTTAGGTGCCTGGAATGATTTACATATTTGCATTTTATAGGAGTTGACATAAAATACAACATTCTGAAATGTTAGCATGATGACATCTCTGGGCAGAAAAGTGTGTGTGTGTGTGTGTGTGTGTGTGTGTGTGTGGATGATTTGTAAATGTGCAGCGGCCTGAATGAGCAATTAAGTTATTTGAATATAAACAAGCATTTGTCAATGCTGAACGCTCGCTTGCAGGTATCTGCAGTGGTGTTTGCACATATGGTGCTTTACCCTAATGTCCTGTGCAATTGCTGGTATTTGCACAATAAATTTTCAGCATGACCTTTTGTTACCCCCATTGTGCGCTACATAGGCGGAAACACGTTTTGGGCAGGATGTGAAAAATGACAGCTGTACTGCTCATAAGGAAGTGTGGTAAAATGGCAATGTTGAAAATGTGGATTGGAAATATTGAAAATTTGCAAACCCACGAAGCTTATGTGGAACTGTGCAATGCACGCCAGAAACAGTCATTGTTAGGAATTTTTCACCAAATTGTCAACACTGGCATTTTAAAACCTCTGCTAATGAACAGTGTCACTGTGATTGTCTTACTATGTGCCATACATTGATTTTGCACACCGACTGCGCCATTGTGCACTACATGGGCGAAACACGTTTTGGGCAGGATGTGAAAAATGACAGCTGTACTGCTCATAAGGAGGTGTGGTAAAATGGCAATGTTGAAAATGTGGAGTGAAAATATTGAAAATTCGCAACTTAAGAACGGCATAGGAACTGCTCAATGAACACTGTGAAAACAGTCATTTTAGGAATTTTGTCACCAAATTTTCAACACAGCCATTTTAAGACCTCTGCTCATGAACAGTGTCACTGTGATTTTCTTAATGTGTCCCATACACTGAGTTCACACAGCGACTGTGCCATTGTGCGCTACATGGGCGTAAACACGTTTTGGGAAAGATGTGAAAAATGACAGCTACACTGCTCATAAGGAGGTGTGGTAAAATGGCAATGTTGAAAATGTGGAGTGAAAATATTGAAAATTGCAAACTTAAGAGCGTGCATAGGAACTGCTCAATGAACACTCATAAAACAGTCATTTTAGGAATTTTGTCACCAAATTTTCAACACAGCCATTTTAAGACCTCTGCTCATGAACAGTGTCACTGTGATTTTCTTAATGTGTCCCATACACTGAGTTCACACAGCGACTGTGCCATTGTGCGCACATGGGCGTAAACATGTTTTGGGAAAGATGTGAAAATGACAGCTACACTGCTCATAAGGATGTGTGGTAAATGGCAATGTTGAAAATGTGGAGTGAAAATATTGAAAATTGCAAACTTAAGAGCGTGCATAGGAACTCGCAATGAACACTCAGAAACAGTCATTTTAGGAATTTTGTCACCAAATTTTCAACACAGTCATTTTAAGACCTCTGCTCATGATCAGTGTCACTGTGATTTTCTTAATGTGTCCCATACATTGATTTCGCACACCGACTGCACCATTGTGCGCTACATGGGCGGAAACACGTTTTGGGCAGGATGTGAAAAATGACAGCTGTACTGCTCATGAGGAGGTGTGGTAAAATGCCAATGTGGAAAATCTGGAGTGGAAATATTGAAAATTAAGAACCCACGAGCGTATGGTAACTGTGCAACGCACGCCGTAGAAACAGTCATTTTTAGAATTTGTTCACCAAATTTTCAACATTGCCATTTAAAACCTCTGCTAATGAACAGTGTCACTGTGATTTTCTTACTGTGTCCCATACATTGATTTCGCACACCGACTGCGCATTGTGTACACTACATGAGCGGAAACACATTTTGGGCAGGATGAAAAATGACAGCTGTACTGCTCATAAGGAGGTGTGGTAAATGGCAATGTTGAAAATCTGGAGTGAAACATTGAAATTCGCAAACTTACGGCGGCATAGGAACTGCTCAATGAACACTCGTAAAACAGTCATTTTTAGGAATTTTGTCACTAAATTTTCAACACAGCCATTTTAAGACCTCTGCTCATGAACAGTATCACTGTGATTTTCTTAATGTGTCCCATACACTGAGTTCACACAGCGACTGTGCCATTGTGCGCTTCATGGGCGTAAACACGCTTTGGGAAAGATGTGAAAAATGACAGCTGTACTGCTCATGAGGAGGTGTGGTAAAATGCCAATGTTGAAAATCTGGAGTACAAATATTGAAAATTTGAAACATCTGACGTGCGTGAGGAACTGCATAACGCAGACTCGATCAAACAGTAATTTTTAGGAATTTTTCACCAAATTTTCAACATAGCCATTTTAAGACCTCTGCTCATGAACAGTGTCACTGTGATTTTCTTAATGTGTCCATACATTGATTTACAACACCGACTGCACCATTGTGCTACATGGGCGGAAACACGTTTTGGGTGAGATGTGAAAATGACAGCTGTACTACTCATAAGAAGGTGTGGTAAAATGGCAATGTTGAAAATCTGGAATGAAATATTGAAAATTACTGAACTTACGAGGCGCATATGAGAACTGCGCAACGCACGCTCCAGAAACAGTCATGTTTAGAATTTTTCACCAAATTTTCAACACAGCCATTTAAGACCTCTGCTAATGAACAGTGTCACCGTGATTTTCTTAATGCATCCATACATTGATTTCACGACACCGACTGCACCATTGTGTGCTACATGGGTGGAAACACGCTTTGGGCAGGATGTGAAAAATGACAGCTGTATTGCTCATAAGGAGGTGTGGTAAAATGGCAATGTTGAAATCTGTAGTGAAAATATTGAAAATTCGCGAACCTTACGAGCGTGCGAGGAACTGTGCAACGCACATCAGAACCAGTTATTTGTATCAAATTACCAACATGGTTTTGGGACCCCTTCTCATGAATGATACTCGTTAGTCTCGAGGGTGATTTCACGCAGTGAGTGCGAAATCACTTGATCCGAATAATGCCAATGACAGTGACATCATTCATGAGAAGGGGTCCCATAAACCCCAAGTTGAAAAATTAGTGCAAAATTCCAAAAATGCCTGAGCTATGCAATAAAGTTGAAACCTCCCTATCTAGCCCATTATACAGCTTCCACGCGGCATTCTCAGCTCGTGGTCGGCTTTGAAGAGTGCAGATGTGTTCCCGGTCCACTGAAGACGTCGCCGCTACCGAGCTCTGGAGGTAAGTATGGGGTGAGGGGTGTGGGGAGGCTGGGTGCGCAGTGGGTGGGTGAAGGTTGTGAGAGGGGGGACTGGGAGACTATGTGGGACCATTTTCGATTTACAGGTAACAAAAACAAAACGACGAGCGACGCTTGCCACGCTGGGGTGGGCTCCCAGCATGGCAGATGATGGCTTGGGCTGATGAGCCAACAGGGGTTGGGCACCCCCGCCGCAACTACACTTTGCTTGCCACGCTGGGGTGGGCTCAGCGTGGCAGAAGGATGGCTTGGGGGACCGTGGAGCCGGAGGGGGATTGGGCACCCCTCTGGCAACAAGGTTTGCCACGCTGGGGTGAGCTCTGGCGTGGCACCAAAAGCTTTAGGCGGCATGACACAGGAGGTGTGGCCTTGAGAAGAGGGTGGCGTGGCGGTGCTCATGTATGACAGCGGTGGTTTCTTTGAAGCGAAGACCACCGCTGTCATACACAGCTCCTGCACCCATTGGTGCAGGACCGCCACGCCTGCTCAATGGAGCACTGGATTGCAAGAGAGGCACACTCCAAAGTAAAGCGCTACTTCCCAAAACGCCTCCGCGCATGCGCCGCAAGTCAACATAAAAGACACCTGGTCCTGCCATGAATGGATTGTTTGAGAGCTAAAGTTTTGTGGATCCCTGCAGCACTGAGACCCAGCTCCTTCGCTTACATAATAACTTTTAAAAGACCCTTCATTACAGCTGTTATAAAATAACATCAAGAAATGGAGGGACGTCATATCACAAGAGTGCAGCATTTATCTCAAGTACTGGAATCTGAAATGATCTTTGGTCACAGGCTATGTTTGCTACATTTTTGTTTTTACAGTCAGTGCATGTGTTTCAAAGTTGGTGGTTGGGGAAGGTGCCTTTTAAATTATTTCTTTTTACGGCTGCAGTAGGTGTAGCCTGCAGATGTATTGCTTTGATAAAAGGACAACCTGTATAATTCCTTTCAAACAACATGATAGAGTGTTAAAAATAATGTCCTCCACTGAAGCCTCATTACTACACTGCCTGTGTGTATAGGGATTTAAAGAGCACTATTTTTCTTCTGACTCATGTTCCCTCCCTGCAAGGCATCAAAGTAGGCAAGATTTTGTCTAGAGGCATGACCAGGACACCTAGATGGACAGGTTTGGGAGAGAAGGCAAGCAGGTGCCACCCACTAGGGCAGGCAGGTGTTCCCAGGGCAGAGGGAACTTGGATCCAGGAATAGGGAGGAGATGTCTCATCATTTCTACCTTTCCTAGGTTGCAAGAACAGCCTCAGAGGAACAGCAAGATTTTGAGAAAGAAGATATCGTAAGGCAACAGCAGAAAATAGATCTTGTGAATCCTGGAACATTTTGGTAATACTGTTTTTGCTTTTAAACTTCAGCTGGCTTGACAAGATGAAGGATCCTTCCTATACTGCACCTGCCTGCATCATAATGTGACAAAAACTAAGTCTGGTGTTCACTGTAATCAGCTTAATGTTCCCCATTCAATAATGATGTACTAAATTATCACCTACATTGTCACTTATGAATATCTGTATTGTCTGAACTTTATCCAAAACAGTGGCCCAGATATTCAAACTGTGCCAGGCTATGGTGCAAGCCTGGGCAGTGCAACTTGGCTGCACAGGGCGTTGACCAGGCGATATTCAACGGAGCTGTGCCATGGCTCAGCATCATTGAATATCGCCACCCTGGCCACCTACAGTGCCAGATGGTGCAGTGGCACTGCACTTGTGCCAGTGGCCAGAGTGGAGCATGGGGATGCGCTTAGCGCAAGTTCCATTGGCGCAAGGTGCAGCAACCGCGATATTCAAAGTTGACATGCAAATGGAGCCATAATGTATGCAAAGGCCAGATGGGGCCATTTGCATGTCATTATGGCCCCATTTGCATGCAGGTGCACCAATCCCCGATGACTTGCACCTGGCGCCCTGCCAGGCAGCAGCCGTCGAGGACTGATGCACCCCTATAGCGCGACAATGTGCCCACAGCCTGATCGCGGGCATTCATAAAATAAAAAAGATCTCCAATATCCCTGGTGGTCCAGTGGACCTCTGCCCACCCGATCGTGGGCTTAGTGTGTAAACATAGATAACTCCAACATCCCTGGTGGTCCAATGGACCAATGACTGCTCGATCACAGGCTTAAGTGTGTAAAGAAAGAAAATGAATCCAATATCCCTGGTGATCCAGTGGACCGAAGATTGCCTGATCGTGGGCTTAAGTGTGTAAAGAAAGAAACTGAATCAATATCCCTGGTGGTCCAGTGGACCGATGACTGCCGATTGCGGGCTTCAGTATAGGATTAGTGACCCCTATATCCCTGGTGGTCCAGTGGACCTCTCTCCCCACCCGCCCACTAATCCCCATCACCCCGCCTCCCCGGTCAGTGGCGATGGCGGCACCTCATCGCCTGCCGCTCATGCCTGCCGACTGACATCGCCGGTGGGTTGTACATTCGTTGGTCTGCTGAAGAGTTAACGGTGTGCAGCTCCATACCATACTACATACCAGATATGTGAATGGATCCATTCATATCTGGTATGTGTAGAGTGGTATGGGCTGCACGCCCATTGGCTCATGCTGTGGACCAATGTGCATACAGCCCTACCGATGGTGTCAGTCGGCAGGCGGCAGGCAGCAGGTGGTGGGTGCTGCCGCCTGCCGCTGACTGGGGAGCGGGCGGGGGGATTAGTGGGCGGTGGGGAGGAGATCCACTGGACCACCAGGGATATGGGGGTCACTAATCCTATACTGAAGCCCGCGATTGGCAGTCATCAGTCCACTGGACCACCAGGGATATTGGATTCAGTTTCTTCTTTACACACTTAAGCCCACGACTGGCAGTCATCGGTCCACTGACCACCAGGGATATTGGATTCAATTTCTTTCTTTACACACTTGCCCACGATTAGCAGTCATCGGTCCACTGGACCACCAGGGATATTGATTCAATTTCTTTCTTTACACACTTAAGCCCATGATCGGCAGTCATCGGTCCACTGGACCACCAGGGATATTGATTCAATTTCTTCTTTACACACTTAAGCCCACGATCGAGCAGTCATCGGTCCACTGGACCACCGGGGTATTGGATTCAATTTCTTTCTTTATACACTTAAGCCCATGATCGGCAGTCATCAGTCCACTGGACCACCAGGGATATTGAATTCAATTTCTTTTTATTTACATTACCTAGCCTGCAATCGGCAGTCATCGGTCCACTGGACCACCAGGGATATGGGAGTTATCTATGTTTACAAACCTAAGCCCGTGATCGGACAGGCAGAAGTCCACTGGACCACCAGGGATATGGGAGTTATCTTTGTTTACACACTTAAGCCCGCGATCGGGCGGGCAGAGGTCCACTGGACCACCAGGGATATAGGACTTTGTTTTTATTTACTTAAGCTTATGGTTAGACATGGGGTGCCACCATGGAGGTGCAGCGGAGCTCGTGCCAGGTGTCAGTTGCCGTGTTGTGCCCTGCAATGCGGCAGCTCACCTGTGGGTGGCCATCCGTTGTTCCTTTTTGTTTGATCAACTTTTGTGCTGGTGCAGGTAGGGGTTGTGCATGCATGGCTCTGCACATCCCGGTTGAATATCGGCTGCGCAGAGTATGCATGGGCATACACCCCTACCTGCGCCTGCATACATTACTGATGCGCCCGCGCATCGGGATTTGTGCAGCGCACTTTTCCCTTTTGAATATCGTGCAGGGCGCATCAGTGGGCTGCGCATGGCACAACACTTGTTAGCGCTTGCGCAACCCTTTTGAATATCTGCCAGTGTCTTTACAATACAGAAAATGCTGTATTTGAAGTATAAAAGAGAAAGAAGCACATTGCTCAAAACTGCAACTATAAAATGAAATAAAAAATGTGTTTTTCACTTAGGCATCCAAATACTCAACAGTTTTAAGGTAAGTTAGTCCATCTTGACTTTTTTCTGCATATGCATCTCGATTGCTAAGGGTCCTGACCATGTTCATTCTTCCTCAAGCCAAGCTAGTTACAGTATGTCTAGCACTTACACTGATGGGACGATTATGCCATTAGCAAGAATCTCTTAAATAGTCTTGTTTTGCAAATTGAAACCTTCTCCAAAGTATTTTATTTGGCTTGCCCTGGCTGAGACAAGTTAAAGGAAAACTCCACCCAATATCCAAGCCTGGTGCCTCTGTGATTTCTCTGAATTTATTAAAAACTATCCTACATGTTGAGTCCCTCCATAGGAGACACCAATAAAGTAACCAAATACTAAGGACTGGATCACATAAACACAAACAATCACAAAGCCTACTTAGCCAGTGGATGACCACAAATGCAAAATGATTAGATTTATTTACAAGCAGTCAAGCACTGCCTTCCCACACACACACACACACACACACACACACACACAACATAGCTGCAAAATGACTAGATTTGTCTACAAGCACTGTCTTGAAGCAAGTCACAAGAAATTTTGTCAAAGTCCACACATACACACACACATACGGCAGAACACAGTAGCAAAATGATTAGATTTGTCTAAAAAACTATGCTCATTATTATTACTCTGCTGTGTACATCTAAACACTGTGCAAGTCACAGAAATTAAATCTGCAAACTACTGAACATTATTATTAAACTTTAGTATGAGTGAAGCGTATCCGACCACTAATGAGTAAACAGACTCGCACTCGGGGAGGCGTGACAAAAAAACAGTACCTGGAGGTTTAAAGTAAAGGTACAACCATAGCAAAGGGTACTTAATAAATGAAGGTCCACACTTATATTTACTCAGATATTTTCTTCATGTATCGGGAACAGCAAACATTACATGTCAAATTGGGCCAGGGAAATGCTCTCCACAATGAGCTTCCCTGGCCCAGTGGGTAAGTATTGCTTGTTTTGACCATTAAATGGATAAAATATTAAACATTGTTGTGGATCTTTATTTATTAAATAACCTGCACTAGGGTTGATCTGTGACTTTAAACCTCCAAATATCTGAACACCGGTTATGTCACAGAAAATATATCTATAAAGCAATTGGTAGTATGTGGTGGGGGTACCCGTGACAAAAAAAAAGGACCCAGAAGTTTAAAGTCAAGGAACAACCTAAGGTATATAACCTTTTGCACAGATAAGTGACCTCCCTGTGTCAATGGCCACAGTTACTGCTGAGCATTGCAAGCAGGCAACAGACAAAATAAGCATAAAACATGGAGAAATTATTATAATTTTCAAGATAGAGTACTGGGTTGCTTACTGTACTGCTGTTTCTTTCCTTGTGTTTGCTGCTGAACTAGCATGTACTGCAGCAGTGAAATTAACCATCACAGTCAACAATTTGTGCACTGGAAAGTTTCAGCTGCCTGCAGAGTCCTCCTTCCCTGACCCCCCAAAGAATCATGTCATGGTACCTGTTACATGAAAACAACTACTAAAGTATGAATATAGCCCTTGGGGTTGTAAAGGTGTCCTGTGAAAGTTTTTAAATATTATAAATACATTTGCAAGTACCTAGATAATTAAATTAATGTGTCTGACTAGTACATGAATAAAAATGTAATTATCACCAATGTGTTTTGGTAATACTGTTTTGCTTTTAAACTTCAGCTGGCTTAACAGGATGAAGGATCCTTCCTGTACTGTACCTGCCTGCATCATAATGTGATATAAAACTAAATCTGGTGTTCACTGTAATCAGCTTAATGTTCCCCATCCAATAATGATGTACTAAATTATCACCTTACTTTGTCACTTATGAATATCTGTATTGTCTGAACTTTATCCTTGAACAGTGTCTTTACAATACAGAAAAATGCTGTATTCGAAGTATAAAAAGTGAAAGAACCAAATTGATCTGCATTTTAAATGCAGTTGTCCAAAACTTTAACTATAAAAAGAAATAAAAATATTTTCACTTCAATTAGGCATCCAATTACTCAACAGTTTTAAGGTAAGTTAGTCCATCTTGACTTATTAGCTGCATATGCATCTCGATTGCTAAGGGTCCTGACCATGTTCACCCTTTCTCGCCAAGCTAGTTACAGTATGTCTAGCACTAACACTAATGGGAAGATTATACCATTAGCAAGAATCTCTTTAAATAGCCTTTTTGGTAAACTGAAACCTCCTCCATAGTGTTTTATTTGGCTTACCTCTGGCTTGAGACAAGTTAAAGGAAAACTCCACCAATGTCCAAGTCTGGTGCCTCTATTATTTCTCTGAATTTGCTAAAAACAAAACCCATCCTGCACATGTTGAGTCCCTCCACAGGAGAAATCAATAAAGTAACCAAATACTAAGCAAGGATTGGGTCACATAAACACAAACAATCACAAAGCCTACTTAGCCAGTGGATGACCACAATGCAAAATGATTAGATTTGTTTACAAGCAGTCAAGCACTGCCTTCCACACACACACACACACACACACATACAGTACAACATAGCTGCAAAATTATTAGATTTGTCTACAAACACTGTCTTCCATGCAAGACACAAGAAATTGAATAAAAAGTCCACACACACCAGAACACAGCTGCAAAATTATTAGATTTGTTTACAAGCAGTCACATAGCCTTCTACACAAGACACACACACACATACACGCGCAACGCACACACACACACACACACACACACACACACACAGAACATACCTGCAAAATGATTAGATTTGTCTACAAGCACTGTCTTCCACACAAGACACAAGCAATTTAATCAAATGTAACACACACACACACACAGCAGAACATAGCTGGATCAGGGTTTCGTTTATCTGTTGTAAGGTACTACAGAGTGTTTTGGAAGTAATTGTAAAGTTCTCTTCAGTTGTATTTTGTACCTCTGGGGTTTGAGATATAAGGTCGGAGAGTTCTGCCCGGAGCATGGCTTGTTGCTGTAGGCCTTGTATTGAAAATTTCCACTTCGATTAAGCTCCATTGGAACCATCCTTATTTTTTATTTTGGGAGACATGTTGTTTGGCTCACTAGCCCATTTCAGTAGTAGGGTGTCCGTGTTGATGAGCCGGATTTCGTGGATTATTTATCTAAGAGTCGAGAGTTCCTAGCCTAGGCTTCCATCTCAGAGGCAACTGAACTGAAAGTCCTGTGAGCCTTTTGTCTGGATTTGAAATAATCAAAGGATAGCCTTAGTTCTGTACTCTGAAGGTAATTCTGATGTCTCTGGTGTCCCTAAATGTTTGAGATGAGTTTCTAATGCACACCATTTTCTCTTAGTCTCAAAAGCATGATGTTAAAAAAATGGTGTCCAGGAGAACTGAAAATACTCATGTAATGCCCTCAAATGGGGTTCCCAAAGTCTCCTAGAGTTTGCCTAAAGACCCCAGCCTGATGGTGTTTGGCATTTAAGCCGCTTATTTGTGAGTGCTTTTGAGCCTCTGGTACTGTCTCTTTAAGAACTGTCTGCTTACAGGCAGGATTGAACCTGGGGGACTGTGTGGTTCCCTGCTCGGTCCCGTTCTAGCTGCTGACAAATTCCTCCGTTTCTGCCATCGCTAAGTGGGCAGGTGAGCACTATTCAAGGATGTAACAGTTTGCTAGTGATCTGTTAGAGTGGTAGTGGAAATGTAATTAGTCTAACCTGCCTTTCTTGCTGCTGGGACTTTGTGTGCTTTGCCCTTCATTTTGGATCTGAACTGCAGACTAGATCCAATCAGGAGGAGGGCACCTCAAATGGAGTATTGAGCGACCAACCAGGATCAGGACTCTCTCGGAGCCGGCTGGCCATGGGGATATTGCCAGTAATTCTGGGAAGTGAAGTTCTGGACTGTGGTGCCTTTTCGCACCAATGGGTGGAGATTTTGAGTGATTGGCAGCTGAAGCCTGAATTGGACCGGATGAAAGCCGCCCGCGACTGTAATTCCCCTGCCTGGTGGCTGAGAAGGCAGATCTGTTGTGACCGCGGACTGGGGAAGGAGTTTGGGCTTGCGCCAGAGTTTTCTACCGGAAGCGTAGGGAGGCCGAAAGTCAGGCGGTGCTGTTTGCCGCGGCGATTCGGACTGAATCAGCTGTGACTGAGGAGAGGAGAGGAGAGGCTGTGTAGCTGGCGACCAGACTTACCCTGTAGAGGACTGGAGAAAAATGCTTCATCGCCAGCCGGTCTGTCAGGAAAGTGAAGCTGCATCGCGAACTCCCGGGTTAGCAGTAGTGCGCGATCGGGACCTGAGAGCAGCTGCCTGGTATGGTAACTTATTTTACATATAATTGTGTGGGGGTGTGTCCTGCTTACAGAACCCTGTTCCCCTGTAGTGTGAAGTGTGTCCAGAAATCCACGCCACTCACAGGGACAGCGATAGCCTAAAGTTAGTGGAGTGAAAATCAGGATAGCTCCTGACATCTGTACCTTTTAAATTGCAAGTGTTTCATCTGATTTTCTTTCTTGTTACATGAACTGAGCCAACTGGCTCTGGACTACCAAATTGGGTATTGTGCAAGTTTTCCATCTCAGAGCCCCAACCAGTTGCACCAATCCTGGCTAGCCCCTCCATCCTGGGTACCCAGTGAAAGTGACATTTAGGGACTCTGAAATTGTGCACAGTACTGTGAATATTAATGTGATTGATCTAATTAACCTGATTTCTCCCTGTCCTTGTTGCCATTCCCTAAATAAATCAGATCTGGTTGTTTCAGCAAAGTTACACTGACTAAGGCATGTGTTTGTGTTAAAGTATTCTACAGTGGCTATCATATTACATCCTCTTGCTTTACAGGGGTCCCCAGAGTCAAGCTGACTGAACCAGTCCTGGGGTAGGTGTACTGTACATTGTGAAGATACTCCTGACATATTGTGGGGCCACTAGTGGGAAGAAAGGGGGTTGCAGTGTCCCAGAGGGCTGTGACCAGGTCTGAATAGACAGTATCAACCTAACCTCTGGGTGGAGGCACCCACCATTGGACCTAGGGCCCTCAACCTGTCAGTAGTCAGTCAGGTGAGGTGTAGCCTGGGATAGCGCCACCTGGGGTTACACTCATAAAACCCTGAGGGCAACTGCATTTAAAGGAGCTTTCCTTTAATTATATCAAATCTTAAAAAAACCTAAAGCAGACTCACAACTGAGGAACGGGGGGAGGGGCATCTTTCAAGCCAGAAGAACAAGGGCAATCTAAAATGTAATAAAAGGTGTATATATATATAGAAAAATTTCACTGTAACATGCACCGCTGCTTGGGGCAGGAGGACAAGATAGCCTGTCACAATATTTATAGCTCACAGTTTCAGAGTTAGAGGAAAACTCACGTGTAATAGAGAGAACGAGATGACAGAGACAGTGTGTGCATTGGTTAAATGTGATGCCAGGCACTTCATGTTCTGCCCATCATCCTCAAGCTGTGGCTGAAACTCGAGGTCTAGATATGCTGTACAAGTTCCTCCACTTTGACAAGTTTTGCGAAGAATGGCACCATTTTGCTGTCTGCCGTTTTTGTCCACCACATCTGGATGTTGTCTGGAAGAAAATCCTCAGCAATGCATGTCAGATTCTTTGGTTTTTAATTCCAAGGTACAAGAGGAAGGAATCTTGATCTTGTTGTCCTGCAGGCGAACTAGAAGAAACAAAGCATGAATACATACTGGGCCCTCTACACAGTACAGGATTTCAATATTTTACTTTTTATTTTAGTCTTTGGTAACCAGGTAAGGCCCACTAGGCACAAGTACCTGTTTTCAGGGCAACCTGGGAGCACTGGGTGGTTAAGTGACTTGCTCAGAGTCACACAGTATTCAAGTGGAAGTTGTGAGAATCAAACTCAGGTCTGGTCTGCTGGATGTACCAACCTCATTTACACCACATTCCTCTAACCTCTAGGCTATACTGCCAGCTCAAAATTTGGGTTGGTCCCCCTTCCCTCACTCCCCATCCTTTTTTTTAATAAATGCTTTGTGAGGAAAACCAAACAAACAACCATTATAAACATCCACAAATAGAACAAATATGTTACAGGCAGTCCTCATTTTACAGGTTGTCAGTCATTTCCTTTCTAGCACAAACGTTTAATGCCTCAGCACATTAGAGCAAAAAAAAATGGTTAATAATCAGAGTGACAGACTGTATATTGCACTTCTAGACTCCCAACCTTACAGAAAGCAAAAGCACATCAAAATCTAACCTAACACTGAACTAAATCAATTGAAAGGCACATGTCTGTAGTTCTGCGGGGAAGAGCTCCTCCCCACCTCCTGCTTAAACTATCAGGCTGCCGCCATCCGTTAGAGCGAGTCGTCACTTGCTAGTGGCGCTGTTGGTGCTCAGCTGCTCTTTCTGTTTCTGCTGTTGTGCCCCCACCCCATGCCTTCTCTGCTCGCTTCTTAGTTTACCATTTGCTTGTTTGTTTGCAACCCCACCTCCGTTGTTTGCTGTTTGTTTTTCGCACCTTATTCTTCTTGGGATTTCACTATTCTTCCTCCTTGTCTGCTAAGCCATTTGCTTCCTGCCCTCTCTACACGACTTCCTGAGTGCCTCTGTATACTTCAGTTCTTTTCACTGCCTCTGCTTCTTCCTTGAGCAGCTGTTGCTGTGCTACCACGAGTTCTGTGCCTTCTCAACTTGCATTGCTGCCCTTAATTACGGGAACTTCAGACCACCCACCTTGCACCACTCTGCTCCAGCCCCGATGTGTTTGAACGCCGCCACCTGAAGTTGGGCTTCCGTTTCATTATTTACTGTGCTGAGGACACCTGTACTACCTCCGCCTTTGGCATCCGCACTGCTTCCCAATCTGTCAGCTCATATAGCGAACCTTATGCCCCATAGGCATATCTTTGTCTTCCATTGGACCACACAAGGACAGAGAAATGATTTGAACTCAGCTGACCAATATGTATATGTACACAATAACTTCTCTTAACTTAACAGTTGCTGTGCATTTACATAGCTCACTGCACTTGCAGTGCAGTTAAACGTTCATATGAACAGAGACAGGTTCAACTGTTCTGTCAGCTGCACACTGCTAGACACTCAGGTTTCAGTATGCCATAAATTGTTGGACACAGGATTCTCAAGGCTGCCTGCATGCAACCAATGCAATCAAATATACCCTATATCCTCCCTTTCTGCAGTACGATGGGAGTGACTACAGGCACCACCTCCTTTCTCTTATACCAGCTCATGTCTGCTCATCTAAGCATGAGACTAAAATCAAATCAGGTTATAAAGTTATTGTCACCCTTGGCACTACTGTTTGGAATGCCAGTTCTCAGAAACACTTTAAATAATCATGGATTGGATGGTTGAGAGACTACGAGCTACTGGCACTCAATGTCCGTGGAGCTAGCCTTGCCTACGCTTATTACAGAATGTCACTTGGGTCAGGATAACCAGCAACCTATCATTCCAATAAAGCTCTGTTTAGCCTTCTGCTTCATCCCGAATAGCCCTGGCTGTCTATCACATACTGACTTATCCATCCTTGCTTACAGGGCTGATGCACATGGTTCCTAGTCAGTTGACCATGGTCCTTCTTCCGCAGTGACCACCACATGGGTAGAGTCAGATTCTTGTACAATTAGTGCAGCTAGCTATATTGTATCATCTACTTGAACTCATACTGCTACAATACTTCACTGTTGCTGTACTGCCTCACAGGCCTCCCTATCCAGGGTGTCGATTCGCTTCCTCCTGCTGCTGATCTACATTGCTACTCCATACCTGGTGATATTATTGCTCTCCTACAGCTATGCACCATCAGCTGTCCAGGTCTAGACTCCCAACTTTCTACACTGTGCTTGCGGCTTTGTCCCTCAGCTTCAGCCTCTGGGATGCCTGCTGCACCGGGCTGCCCTCCGTGGTGGCAACCTTCATCATTTAGCCTACATGGGGTCTAGCTTTCTGACTTACTCTTCCTTTCACTTGGTCTATATGGGGTCTGGCCATACCGCTGGCCGATGAGGACTTTGCCTGGTCTGCTTACTGCTCTTGCTATCCCTGTGAGGATTTGCGGTCTACTAGTCTTAGAGAAGCTTAGCTGATGCTCATTCTCCTTCCTTGGCTGACCTCCATCATCCAGCCACCTCCTCCCACGGGATCCTAGCTGTTACTTTGCCTTCATCCTTGGACTTCTGCCATGTACTCAGTCATGCACTATACAATGACATTCAAGCACCAGCTCCTCCAGCATTGGTCTGCTTGAGTCATTCCTGATTCTTCATTCCTAGCTCGGACGTTCCTCCTGCCTCATGCTTCCTGGGCATTGGATCTGGCTCCCTACAAGTTTCCCTTCTGCAGTTTGTCTACTAGGATCAGTTGGTTCACTCTTCCTTCCCATCCTTGCAGCTATTGGTTCTCTCTTCCTGGACTGTCTGTTTCAGTCCTGTCTCCCTGCTGTTTGCCTGCTCTGGATCTGGATACCTCTCGACCTTCCTTTATCTGCCAGCCTTGTCCAAGTTGTTTCTGCGTGCCTCCATGGCCTATACCAATCTGCTCTTGCCACCCTTGCCTCCTATTTAGACTGTCTTCTTCTTAGGCATGTCACCAGATTCTGTATACCAGCCGCCTTCATTCCATGTCACTTACTCATCTTCACCTTACATCAGGATTGATTGGATTGTCAGTGATTCTCATCTTCAGTCACTCTACTCGAGTTCAGGAGCTGCAGCCTCCACCTTGTCTCCTCCCACCTACTTTCACTCATCAAGGTTTCCTTGTTCCACTGTGGACTTACATCTGGATTTTTTGATATTCGCCATCAATTCCTTTGGATGCTTCTTGCCTTGCCGCTTCAGTTTGTATGGATTTACTACTACTCCATTCCTGCCAGGACTTCAGCCGAGCTCTATCCATAAGGCCATTCTATCATGACTTATGCATCGACATTAATCTATTAATGCTCTAAGGCTTCTTGGATCCTGTCAAACTGCCAGTTCATCCGATTCGGTCCTCCATCATTTCACCATTCTCGACCATCAGGAGCACGACACTTGTTCATGACTGTCAGACCATTCTCATGAGTTCACATTTCCAGCTGCTGGATCAGCCTGGCTCTGTTAAACGACTTAAATATCACCCTATAGAGATGTATTGCTCAGCAAACAGGAAGCTCTTCTATTACATGCTTATTTATATCCCCTCAATGATCTTTGCCATATACCATACACACTCTGTTCCATTCTACTCCACTGTCACTACGTCTGCATTTCATGCAGGTTCGATGTCACTGCTACTACTGCTGCTGACCTACATGCAGGTCTGCTTTTACCTACAGTAAATCTGCTCTACTTAGCTACTTTGCCCTTACAGGGCCTGGAGGTTCCTCAAGTCTGTCTCACCTATTTACAATGACCTGCTACGCCCTCAGGGCCTGGAGGTCCATTCAGCATTTTGTCTGCCTTCTCATACTGAGGTATATTGCCAATGTACTCTTTCTGCTTCACCACTCCGCTTCCGGAGGTTCCTACTGCTCTGCCTTCTATCCAGGTCGCGATAGCCTGCTTCCATCTTCTATGCTTCATCACTAAAGGCCTTTCCTTTGCTTAGCTTGCCTGTTGGAACATGAACCACCATTTTCCTATTTTGGATCTTGGAGACATAGTCATTTGGCCACAGGTCCTCTTTAGAAAAGACTTCTTCACCTTCTGGATTGCTCGACCAGTGCAACACTTGACCCTGCAAAATTGTGTATGCTCATCCATGGATTCCAACCTACTATCAGATTCTGCCCTAGACATGGATTTCTTGGACTAGGAATTCTCTAGAAGAATATGCTGCTGTCTTCACCGACACTCAAATGTCAGTATTTCGATTTCAGCTTCGTATTTTTCTGGACTTAGGATCTACAATGCTGGACTTGGATTAACCAACAACCTCTATTGTTTATTGAAGATTACTCTCCTTAGTATGCCCAGAAGGATGGGCAGGTCAGTAGGCTGGTCCTGAGGTTCCCTCCCAAGGGGGTGATTCCTCTCCTGTGAGCTACTGGCCACACTCTCCAGAGTTGGAGGAGATAATCGCATCTGCAATTATTATTTATTTTGGGAGTCTCACCCACTCTACTAAGCGTCCTTCCTAAGGTGGAATACAAAGAAAGGCCAAAACATCAAGTCATTACTGTTACTTGCCATTTCAAGCATGTAAGCACCATGCATACTATCCAGCTCACACGTACTATGATCACTGACTTGCTGAAGTATCTAAGCACTAATCATTCCATATAACAAATACCTGTGAGCATTGTCCTACTTACTGGTCTGGCCTCTGTATCCAAGCACAACCTACATCATTTAATTATAATAAGCAGCACAAGCACCGAGCTATGAACCACATAGAACTACTGTCTGTGGATTATTCAGTAACCTATAGAGAATGTTAACAAAAACAAAGAAAGAATATAATTATGGAATTTGTACTATAACTCCATTACTTAACTCTATCTTATGCGTAGGGGGAAAACCCTTAGCTAAGGGGGAGGTGCTGAGCTATATCTTTAAAAAGGAAACCTGTGCATGGCATGATTGGTTAGGTGGGTAAGCCTTTCATACTCTGCCAGTTTAGAGGATGCTGCAAGCCATTCATTAAAGCAGGAGAGGTATCAGTTCTCCATTTAAGTAGGATTTGCCTTTTGGCTTCTAAAACTACAAGAAAAAAAACAATACTTCAGGTATGTGGTGACAGATACATTTTTAGTTGGACTGCCCAGCAACCAGAAGAGTGGATCTAGCAGAATGTCAAGGCTCACAACTGTGTTAGCCAAGTATTGCACAAGTCCAGAATTCTGTAATCACTAGGCAGGACCAGAGTATGTGGTAAGTGAGCTTACTTCCTGGTGGCAGTGCATCCTGCAACAGTCTGAGGGCATAAGTCCAATTTTCTTCAGTACATCTGGAGTGTGGTACCATCTATGAAGGATCTGTTTTGGAATAGTTGATATCTCATATCCCTGATGTCAGAGTGGGCACTACTGAGCATGCTCTGCTAATCATCTTTAGAAATTTGGGTTTGCAATTCCCTTTCCAGGGACTCTTTTGATTTCAACAGTTCTGGGACTGTAGGGAGAGTAAAAAACATATATTCTGCCACTTAGCCTTGTGGGGTGTAAATTTCAGTTTGTAATCACTGTAAGGAGTGATGTGCTTTCGGACCTAGCAATGACATGATTTCTGGCTGTTATCACAGCTCTCTGTGGGAGATAGTGCCTGAGATCTGATTTGGTTAGACTGAATTTTTGGCTAGGTTTTTCAATGGGGCAAGATCTCAACCAGCCCCCAATCCTGATAATTAGGTATAATGCAGCAAAAGCTATTCCAAACAGAAAGGAGCAGCTGTACAAGAAATTGCCTTCACAGGATTGGCTATGAGATTCTGTGGTCAGCCAAGTCCTCTGCCAGCTCAGAAAGTGAGTTATTGAGAAACATGGGTATCATCGAGCACCAGTGTCCAGCATGGCAGTGTGACCTTGCTACACCAGGCACTGGCATGGCCAAGAAGAGTTTTTAATGAAGTGGAGCACTGCATTCTGAGGTCTGGCATGCCCCTAACATGCACGCTGCTTGGCAGAAGTGGCCACTGTGTTGCCCTATGTTTTAGTGACTAGCAGATTGGTTCCTTTTAAACTATATTAATAATATTTTAACACATATGGAAAAGAAAACCTATTTTTTTTATTTTACAGTACACTTGGGGGTTCATAACGGAGCCATAAAACCTGAGCCTTAGAATTTTAACACTTATTTACAAGGACTGAAATGGACACCATGCATTAAAAACTTAAATATTTGATCACACAGATAGCACGTCAGCAAGGTGTCTGCTCACTACTGTGGCAACCAGGGATCAGGAATGGTTCCGGACCACAGGAAGTCAGCAGTGGAAAGGTGTAATAAGAATCCTGCTTGACAGCTTCCTCCACCACTGGGAGGGGAGACCTGTCCTTGCTGCTTGTCTGCTGCCCAACAGAGTCTAGGTGACAGCACATGGGAAGGCTGCCCTCAGGGACTGCAGAGGACATTGCATCATGCTGTTCACAACCACACCTCACACTGCATGTTATTGCATGCTGACAGTCCCTGGTTAAAAAAATGGAGGAGGGGCCACTGCAGTGGCAATAAGGCCACTGGCCCCTTGTAGGTCCACACCATCAATCATCTCTGGACTGGATCCTGCTCCCTCTGGGAAAATGGCACTGCCCGGAGGGCCATGCCTGGTGGGCAAGTCACTGAAGAATGACAAGGCTGGGTAAGTTCCCAGGGATGGCAGACAAAGGGGCTTTGGGGCTGGTCAGATGGGCTACCTAGGAAATTAGGTTAGGAATAAGGATTTACAGAAAAACATAAATGGTGATGTGCACACACTGGAAAAGTGGTCTAAGATATGATAACTCAAATGTAACACAAAAAACTGTAAATCCTTCACATTTGCAAAAGAAATCTAAAAATGGTGTACTCGCTAGGGGACATGAGGTGCAACAGGTGTCAGAGGAAAGAACCTGGAGATCATATACAACTTACACTTGTTATCAAAAGGACAGTGGTGGGTAAATGACTGACATCAAATTTAAAAAGCAATGAGAAACTCTAACTTTGGAAAAGTTATCAAACTTTAAAAAAAGTAAATGACTCAGAGAAGTTCAAGAACTATGAAACGGATGCAAAAAAGATGTAATGTGATCAAAGTCTATATTCTATCAGGGAAAACAATGAAATCATTTGGACTCTGAAGTACAGCTACGTGGAATGCCAAATTCCTGCAGTGAAATTACACAAAATTATTTTCAGAATTTCTTTTAAATTTGCTAATACAAACAGACAACCACTCAGTGCAGTTTTAGCCTCTGCCAGGCATATTTTTAAATCAAGGATAGAAATGAGAAAGGAAAAGTGTGGCCCAATGGGAACTTGAACCTCAGACCCCTGGTATGCCATTACGGTGCTTTAACCATTGAGCTATAGGTTCACATGTCAGCTGGCCTTAGGTCTTTCCTTACACCAAAACATTCCTTTCTCAATGCACAATCCTGCAACATAGGAGCACACCAGAAATACAAACAGACCACCACACAGTGCAGTTTTAGCCCCTGCCAGCATATTTTTAAATCAAGGATATAAATGAGAAAGGAAAAGTGTGGCCCAATAGAAACTGAACCTCAGACTCCTGGAATGCCGTTCCAGTGCTCTAATCATTTAACTACAGGCTTACTATGTCAGCTGGCCTCAGGTCTTTCCTTAAATCCACATATTCCTTTCTCAAGTGTGTTGTGCAATCCTGCAACATAGGAACACATCAGAAATACAAACAGACCACCACCAGTGCCGTTTGAGCTCCTGCCGGGCATATTTTTAAATCACAGATGTAAGAGAAAGGAAAAGTGGCCTAATAGGAATTGAGCCTCAGACCCCTAGTATACTATTCAGTGCTCTAACCATTAAGCTATGGCTCACATGGTCAACTTGCCTCACGCCTTTCCTTAAATCCACAAATTCCTTTCTTAAGTGTGTTGTGCAATCCTCAGTCACCAGTGATGGTCTGTTTGATTTCTTATGTATTCCTATGTTGCAGGATTGTACAACACACTTGAGAAAGAAATGTGTGATTTAAGGAAAGACCTGAGGCTAGCTGGACCATGTGAGCCTATAGCTTAATGGTTAGAGCACTGTAACGTCATACAGGGGTCTGAGAGTCCATTCCCATTCGCCACACCTTTTCGCTTTCATTTCCATCCTTGATTTTAAATTTGCTGGAATTCTGAAAGTTTTCTGTATAAACTGCAAAATAATTTTACAAGGATCAGGTAAACCGCACAATCATTTTTGTGATTTGTGGAAAATGAATCCACAGTTCATGTAAACTGCTGATCATGAATCCACAAAAACATTTTGCTCAGAAATGTGCAAATTCTCCGATGAGAGAATTCTGCAGAGTTTCTCAAATTTCCCTGAATTCCATTATATTCTTATTTGAATGGGTTATGCACAGGTATCAATCTCAACCCCAAGATAGAAACACATGCTGAGTTGGGCATGGTAGGCTGCTATTTTTTTAAGTATATGGTTTTACTCTATGTCAAAAGTGACAATTTAAAAGCTGGTACATGCTGTGGTGGTGGAGGTAGCACTTCATACCAGTAACAGTTTGGGAGCAGACTCCAGTTGTTACAGGGCCAGTTGGGGAAGAGGATCGAGTTTACAATGGACCAATGTCCCAGAGATTGCCACCAGGTGGTGACTGGTGGTAGTGTAGGCTGGGTTGGACAGAAAGACAGGAAAAAGACACGGAGCTCATGAAGTCCTTGTGATCATCCCAGACCCATGCCACTACCCGGAAGCACTGACTGGCATCTGGATTATGTATTGTGGGAGGATGGCCCTCCATACTTGCCCCTGACAAGGGGTCAAGCCATGGGGACCCTTGGTCAGGTGAGTTCAATGGGAGGTGGTGGCCAGTAGGGGAGTGGGGACAGGGCTGATAAGCATGCCCACGCCATCACAGGAGAAAATACTTTATGGGGAAAGTAACAATTTAAAGTTTATATATTGTAGTAAAGGACCTGTTCACCCTCTCCCACCTATCTTACATTGCTCATAGCAACTATATTAAAGATATATCAGGCAGGGAGGGGCAATGAAGATTACCACACAGCAACCTTTGTGATTCTGGACCCATTTGTGAGGTTTGTATTATACATGCAACTTGTCATGACCTTGGAACTGTGCACAACTTTTATGGCCTTTCAACCATACAAAACAACATTTGCCCATACATAACAAAGAATTTGAGTGCAAGGAACTCCATAGACACCAACATTTAACCATACATGGGGCTGGCAGTATGGTCTAGAGATTAGCATAACAAGCTGCAAATGATCTTGGTACTTGCATCAGACCTGAGTTTGATTCCCACAACCTTCAGTTGCATACTGTGTGACTGAACAAGTGACTTACCCTCCCAGTACTCCTGGGTCTCCCCGAAAACAGGTACTTGTGCCAAGTGGACCTTACCTGGTTACTTAAGAATAATAAAAAACAAGACAAACAAACAAAATGTATATACACTGCAGTATATCATAATTCAGAAACTCTCTGGATAGCAGATAAAGGTCTGATTATTATCTAAATGTAGGTTAACAAAGATTAACAAATGAGACCAGATATATCACAGTCAGTAACTATGTACATGGAGGTACATCAAGGCTTCATACTGGGACCATTGCTTTTACATTATTTGTAAAACATTTGCCTAACATTTACTAGAATGTAAATATGACAATGTATGCAGATAACATAGTCATATTTGACTCAAGCCCTCTATGGAGGAATTGCATCCAAATCTATAGCACAGTTTGAATAATTACAGAATTTGGTTGTGAGTAACAATTTGTGTTTGAATTAATCCAAAACAAAAATGAGGATTGTTGGTGCTCCACAGAGGTCTGCCCAGGTTGGGGATGCCCAGTCTATTGCTGGTTCAAGCTCAGCAATAACTGAGCGTGAAATATTTCAGTATATCTACATTTATATTTTCAGCATCACTTGGAAATAGTGTACAAAAGTGGATCAAAAGCTAGTATTCATTTTAGGAACAAGAATGCTTTGACATTACCTGCTGTTGATTATGGTAATATATTTTATTACAACTCTTCCTCTGCATTCTTAGCTAAGTATCAAATTATAAAGAAAGCAATATGTCATTTTGCCCAATTAGCACTACAAGAATGGCACCACTGTGACTGTGACTCATTAAAGATCTTCATTATTTAGTGTGTGAAACTTCACTTAACAAATATACTGTACAAATTCACATATATTATTTGCAAAAATGTGTGCCATTGAACAGATGCCACTCCACCAGCAGTAGCTCATTGTTTGTAGATAAACCAATAAAAGCAAAGCTTAAGAAAAGTCATTTACATGTTCTGGACTAAAACTGTTGAGTAGTCTTTCAAATTATTTCCTTGGAATGTTCATACAAGATTTTAGGTAGAGTTGTTCAGATATCTTTTAAAATGGATGGTTAGAATATCTGACCATTTTAGAAGTTTTGAATGTTGGTCCTCAGTATCCCATATTCTAAAATATATAGGATACTTAATCAGATTTTAAGATAGTCTAAAATCCGAAATTAGGCTAGCCTAAACCGAATCCAGTGATATCCGCATTAAGATCCAAGTCAGGTAGTCTGAATAGCTGAGGTCATATTGGATTTTAAATATCTGAGCATCCTTAGTTTTAAGTGTCACACAAAACAATCTAATGATTCTTTCATTGTGTATCCATTTTATCATGACTTGAATGTAAAATTTCCATCTTTTAGTTTTGATACATTTGGGCACCTTATCTCAGATGTGTGAGTAGTATGTGATATGAAACTTATCAAGGTGTTGTAGTGACTGTTTATAGAAGGTTGTTTAGTCTGTCATTAATGTTATCATGTATTTGTTACTTGTCAGTAGTGACTAAAATGGACCATGAATTGTCCAGATCACCTCCTGGTTAAATCAATGAATGAATGAATGAATGTTCATTATTTGTGACAGTTTAAAGTCCCATGACTAATGCCAGAAGGATGAAAGGAACACACATAGGATGTTGGGGTATCTGTACAGAATCCTAATGGCCAAATCCCGACACTGAAACCTCGACAGCCATATTCTCGATAATGGCAACATAAGGTATGAGAGGGTAGCATTTTACATGAAAATGATGCTCAAGGACAAGGGGTCACACCATGAAGCTGGGGGAGACTCAGAGGGGATGTGAGAAATTCCTTCGCAGAAAGGGTGGTGGATGCCTAGAACAGCCACTCAACAGAGTTGGTGGGTGCTGAAATTGTAACAAGATTCAAGCATGCATGGGATGGATACAAGAGGATCTTAGTAATAAAGCAAGAGGAGAAAAAGACCAAAGATCGATTTGGGTCTACAATGGCACAGTATGTAGGAAAATTACAGAATTGGTGGCCAAGAGGTCCTTATCTGCCAACAACTTCTATGTTTCTATGTTTCTTTTATTCTACTTAGAAATGTAGTTAGCTTTGAATTCAGTTTTCTGTGTGATTTTATCTTTCAAATGCATTTATTTTCATCTCTGTAGAATACTGTATTCTTTATAGTTTTTAGTGGTACAATCCTGTAACATATGTAAATATTGCGGTGTAGTAAATGTTATTTTATACATGTGCTTTCTTAGACTGAGTCATTTAAGGTATAGACAACCAGGGTAAATTGATATATCTGTGATCCATTTCTAAAGAGACAGGCTATACAGCAGGGGCCTGTAATAGTAAGTAGAAATTAATGTTTTGGTTCTCTGTTTTGGGGTTGTATTTACATAGTGTAACTTTAATTTGCCAGGAGGTAATCTAGCTGGGAGAATATGTGCAGTCATTTGTGACTAGAGCTGTTATTGAAACTCTGTGAAAAAGGTGTCTGATAAAGGCAGGAGCTGAAGAAGACTTTAGGACTGTGAATTACAAACAGGAGTTGACTGTGGACTCTGCTTGCTGCAGAAGCTGAGACAGGGAGAGCTGCTACCAGCTACCCTAAACTAGAGCTGTGTTTTGCCCTGTAGGTTACAGAAGAGTCTTTATTTTTCACCAGATTGATGATTGCTTTTTGTAGACACTGAGTACCAAAGGAACAACTCCTGACCCACCTCCATTCCCCAACCACCCCGGGTGCTCTACCTTTATAGTGGTAGGCCAGGCCACACCTACTTAAAGACACAGGAACAGTTAGCAACCCAGCACAAGCAATAACCTAGCTGGTATATAGGCAGAATTACATAGGTTGTAGCTAGCAACCAGGTCCACGAGGGCACATACAAGAGGAGGAGGAGGAGACAGGCTAGAACTACTACAGAAGAAGGAGAAGAAGAAGAAGACAGGGAGAGAAGGAGAAGGAAGGAGAAAAGGGTTAGCTGCTGGAAGTCTGTCTCTGAGCAAGTAAGACGGAGACTACTGAGGAATACAGGAACTTCCAGTCCCAGAACAGGAAGGGCATGAGCTACAAGGGCACAAAGGCAGTAGAAAAGTGGGAAGAAAAAAAAATACAAAAAAAAAAAAAAACAGAGAGAAAAAGACGCATACAAACAACAGTCGAGGAGCCCCAAATAAGACATGATAGGGTGGTGCAGTGCAGTGGCTGTGGAGTGGCAGTCTTCTGGGAGATATTCTGGAGGATGCAGTGTTTTTCCATCTGCAGGCACCTCTCTGGGTTGAGGAAGAGGTTGCTTGTTTCTAGGCTGAGTTGGCCAGGATTCAGGGGACCGCCTCCTACCAGGGACCACCAGGGATGCGCGCTGCCTCAGAGATTGCCAAGAAAGAGGAGAGGTTGGACCATGGTGGACTTAGGGAGGTGAGGTGGTGGAACAGAGACACATCCCTCCAGTTGTACCTCTCCACAATTTATATACCACTGTGGCAGAGCATGGTGCCTGTATGGAGGCACCCACAGTGGAGACCAAGGAGGATGCTGGAACCTCCACAAAGAAGACCCACAAAGAGGGTAGCATGGGATCCCAGAGGGGAGGAAACATCTCCTGGTGGGGACTCAATTGTTGGGGGTAGAACAGGGAGAGGGAGGAGAGAGGGTAAGATACCTGCCAGGCATCATGGCTTGAAGGGACAGGGAACGAATCCTCAGGATCACGGGAGCAGTCACTTGGGGAGGGAGCTGGATGTCATTGTCCACCTAGGAACAAATGACCTGGCTAGGAATTGGACTAGAGCAGTACAGGAGTGTTTGTGCAGTTGGGAGGGGCCTTAGACAAGTAGCACACATGGTAACTTTCTCAGAGGTGCTGCCTGTCTATAGCATGGGTGAGGCTAGGTGCTCTGCACCATGGGATTCAGTCAGTGATTGAAACACTGGTGCAGAGCTCAGGATTTTGGCTTCATTGAGAATGGGGGCTCACCTGGAGGATGCAGGCCTATTCTAGCACGATGGTCTGCATCAGTCCAGGAGAGGGAACCAGGATCCTAGGTGATAAGTTTAAATGCTTCATTGGCAAGCATTTAAACTAGCCAGGAGAGGCACTGAAAGGTGCAGGAAAATCTTAGCCTCCACAAACAGGGCAGTTAGTGAGATAAACAATAAAATACAGAAGTCAATAGGAGAAGGGCAGGATAAATGGAGTAAAAGGCAAAAACAGTAAAGACAGGGATGGTGCTAAAAGGGGTAAGGCCATCAAAAATGGAGGGCAATGATTATCAGTGCCTGTAATCTGGTAAGAAGCTCCCTGAACTAGTGGCCTTGATGAGAGAGGGATGCCTGGACATTGTGGCAGTCACAGAAACATGGTACACAGAGAACCATGACTGGGATATCAGCATACCAGGGTACAAAATCTTCAGGAGGGATAGGGAAGGTAGAAGAGTAGGAGGAGTACTCTCTACATGTAACCCCTGGTTCCCTTGGGTTACTACAATCCCATCAGTGTCAGTGTCAGTGTTAGGTAAGGAAGGCAGCTGGTGAATATCTAGTTAAATGGATTTTTACTTGCTCCCTCTCTGCTAGTTGGTCTCAGCTGAAAGCAGAGAGGTGATGTCATTTAGAACTCTCGCGGCAACATAAGCCACAGTTGTGAGTGGGAAGCTTTAGACTATTGAGTTCAGTGTGAGCAGAGTTTGGTCTGTAGTAGCAGCTCAGAGAATGAGCAGCTGGAGGAGTGAGGAGAGTTTGTTTTCTTTCTCACTCTAGGTTTGAGAATTCCTTCTACCTGACTTGTGAAGTGGTGGGATCTGTCTCCAGGATTTCCTGTTGCCTCATTTCATGTGGGATGAGGGGACTGCAGAGGATTAGAGGGCAATCCCCAAATCAGCCTAGAACATTTTTTGAAGCTGCCTTTGAGTGCAAGAACTGTGAGTAGATTTCTTTCTGAGACTTACCCATGAGGGTACCTGCCTTGTTTCTAGTGGGTGACACTCTGATAACGGGACCTATCCACCCATTTCTGTGAGACTTTTCAAGAAGATTGTTTTAAAGTTTGCTGACAACAGTGGATGTCCCATATGTGACTATGCCCTTTGTTTGGAACTTTAACCATTGCACCCTAGTGGTTTTTTCCTAAGCTGGAATGTGACAAACATTTAAAAAAAGCATAATTTCTACAGTTCAGTATTTACTGAGGTGTAATTCTGAAAGAATGGCTGGATATGGATGTGGAAGCAAAAGGTGGAGACCCCCATCTAGAGTGACCAGTTCAGCACTTCAGGTTCTGTATGGATGCCTGTTTTCTTCCAGTGCATGTGGCCAATGCCCAAAGAAATTTCATCCCTTGTATGAGTTTTCTCAATTTTGAGCCTAGAGTGCTCCATCATGGCCAGTAGTGCCACAGTCCTTTCTGAAAATCCTATGCCATATAGGAACTGTTCTAAATACTGGCCTAGTGCCGCTTCCAGAGGAATTCTGTGTGTTTTGAGTGGCTAGTTCCACATTTCCAGATGTCTAAGCCTATGCTATATGGGAGCTTGAGTGTTTGTCTTCTACAGTTGTGTTCTGAATTTCCTTGTGCCATGAAGTGTAAACCCTGGGGTCCATCTTTGCTTTTGTGTTCCAACTTTATTTCGAATAAAACAATTTCTAGAATCCCAGCCTGGTATGGACAATCTAGTTACTGCTTCCTGTGTGGATTTACTGGGTACCTCTCCAGAAGTGCAAACCTAGCATAGACCTTAGCAACAGTTCTCTCCCCAGGACCTGGGGTTTTGTATTGGTCTGTTTGTGTTTTGTACATACTTTGTGTTTCTTCAGCAGTTATGTTTGTACCCCCACCTCTTTTCCCTAGACAGAAATGATATGGGAGGTGTGCCTACTAAATAAATAAGTGGCCGTGGTGGTGGGGGTTACATACATAAGGGAAAGGATCAATGCAATGGAACTAAAGGGCAAACAGGGAGGAGAGGAGGCACTGTGGTCACCCTGGAGACTGGAAATGGCACCACAATCCGCATGGGGTTTGTATATAGACCTCCATCTCAGGGAAGGAAATGGACAAGGAAATGACAGAAGGCATCCTTAGGATGGCAGAGAACTAGAGATATTGTTGATGGGGACCTGAATATGCCAGGTGTTAACTGGAGCACCTTTGCTGCAGTCACATGCAAGAGCAGGGTCATTCTTGATGCCTCAGACAGCTAATGTTGGAACCCACTCGGGGGAGCAATCTTAGACCTGATACTCTCAAACAGGGATGGAGAGAGGATCTCAGATCTAGAAGTATCCATCTGGTAGCTATCTGGGTCAACTGACCACCAAACACTGTGGTTCATGACAAAACAGCCGTAGAGTCAAGCCATACAAAAGTGAAGGTACTGTACTCAGGAGGGCTGACTTTGGCAAAATGGGAGTGCACCTCAGAAAAGCACTAACAAATGGGCAAGAAGGAGGTGGAGGAACAAATGGGAAACATCAAAACTGCCATCACAGAGGCAACAAGCCTTTATGTGAAGCAAATAAATGAAAATTAAGGAAAAAATGTAACCTCTAGGTAGCGCTATCCCAAGGGCTACTACCTCTGCCTGCTTGGCCAGGGGTCTGGATAATAGAACAGGTGCCTCCACCCGGAGGTCAGGGTTGTTAGTGGTTGCTAACCTGGGCACAGCCCTCTAGGACACTGTAACCCCTCTTCCCTTCTAGTGGCCTGAGCAATATACGTATAATCACTTTACAGTACCCCTTGTACACCATACAAGTACCCACACTGTTTGCACTTACCACCAGGGCTGGTTCTTCCGTTGACCCTGGGGCCCCCTGTAAACAAGGTTATGCACAGCAAATAGCAACAGTACAGTACCTTGGCACAAACTGGAACCACAGTCAGGTTAAATGCAGAAAAGTCAGATCTGATTTATTCAGGGACTTGAACAAGGAAAAGGTATAATCAGGTTAATTGGCTTAAAGGCTATATTAATCAAACAGTTATGCATGTGCTTTAAGTCCCCCACACAGTCACACCTCTGAGTACCCAGGTAGGAAAACGGTGGGTAGCCAGGAATGTTGCAGCTGGTTGAGGCCCTGTGATAAAAGAAAGCAACATGCATAACACACACTATTTGTAATCCGGAGTCAAGGGCTCAGTTCATGAAAGAAAAGCAACCAGACAATTAGATAACAGCACTTTAGATTTAGCTGATGTTGCAGGGAGCTACCCTGATGTTTACTCATGAAACCCAATACAGGACACAGGCAGGACAAAATTGAGACTGCAGGTTGTTGAGCTGGAGTGCCGGAGAAGCAAGGCCCACACGAATCACGAGGCATTGTTCCTGTTCAAGCATTGAGCAGGGGGCTGATCCTCAGGCAGGTCTCTCTCAATGGCTTTCCTCGTGCAATGGGTAGTATGGCTAGGCCAGTGTGGCAAGGCTCAGGCGAAATGGCAATGAATTTGGATTCAGTCCGTTGGAGCTGGATGCAGCCTCCAGCGAGCAGAACAAAGTTCAACACACAATGGGGAACCAAATCACGACCCACTAACAGCACACAGCACATTTACATGTAAGAAATTCCACTATACCAGGCAGATTGCTATCTATCACGCCAGCAACGAGCAGAACACAGTTCAACACACAATGGGAACCAAATCATGACCCACTAACAGCACACAGCACATTACATGTAAGAAATTCTACTATACCAGGCAGATTGCTATTCAGTCTTCAATTACAGATTCTCTGCACAAACCGGAGTTCAGAGGTGGCTGGAAATCCTGACAGGCGATTCAGATTTAATAAATCTTCGGTCTTCTTGGGTTAAAGCCTGGTCACAGTCCAGTGGCTTAAATCATCCTCACAACTCAGATTCAGTCTGAATAAACTCTATTTTCACTCCTCAGGGATAGCAGGCAGACAGACAGGCCAAAACTCAGCCCTTTCACAGTTCTCCCGCCAAATCTATGCAGGGCTCTTGCTTGAATCATTCAAGCTGTTACTTCTTCACTTCCCAACTCAGATCTAACTGAAACTGCAAGCAGTTTGGGACTTTTCCCAAGATCCAAAAGGTTCAGTTGGCTGATCTGTCTGTCAGTGACAACAAGGGCTCCTCTCCAGGTTATTTTAGGCACCAAAAGCCCAAAACTACACCTACAAGTTTGGGCCTCACCAAGCCCCAGTAGGCAGGCTCCATTTTGAGTCCCAATGTACTGATTGGCCCACTCTGGCAATCCTGGACCAAGATGGTGGAGAAGACAGAACAGTCCTTGCTGCAAAGAAAACAGGTTAGAACAAACTGCAATATTATTATCACTCTGATAGATATTCAGCAAATAAGCACATCTCAAAACAGAGCTCCTCTGCGCAAATAGCGATGGCAGAATGGAGCAATTATATGGCAGCCCAGGTGGGACTCAAGCATAGAAACACTCAGCCCCTTCCAGATTAATTATAACTGCAATCCAGGCAGCTCTTAAAGAGACAGTAACAGAGGCTATACAGGCACTCTGTGGCAATACATTTAAACTGCAAAACGCAGGACACCAGCCTGGCAGTGAGCATTTAGACAAGCTCAAGGAAGACTTTTCGGAACACCCATTTATGGGGGTTACACCTTCCCTGCCTGGAGAAAACTTGGCATCAGCTTCATGGCTATACCATCACAATATCAAAATTGCGATATAAATGAGACATATATATATATATATATATATATATATATATCATTAGCTTGTTACATTACTATACATTTCAATATACTTCACATTACTACATCCATATTGACAATACTTATGCATGTTTCATACAAGTAATACTGAATCATTTAATAACTTCGTGTACATTAAACAATGTAAGGGGCCCTTCCCTATCAGCTAACTTGGGGCCGGATGGGGCAGGGGCACCATGGTGAGAGGGAAGAACAATTAACCTGGAGTTTGCCGTCAAGCTCAATTTGGGCAGTGAGCTTGGTGAAACATAAACCCTTTGTGAACCACATTGAGACAAATCCACTGGCCTCCTAAGTGAATTGTAACTAAAGCGTAGCATTGTCTTGACAGCTCGGCCACTCTCTGTACTTTCAGCATTAACTTTGGAGCTTTTGTCACTTGTGAGGGGTGCCTCTGCATGGATGGGAATGTCCTAACTTGGAGCACTGTCAGCTCCTTACTCTGTAGGCTCTGTTTCACAGCACTTTGCTCATTATCTTCTGATGGAGGCCCAGGTTGCTTATTTTGAGGAGGCATTGTGGCACTGAAAGGGGGCTGTCAACACTCTCACATTGTTCTTCAAGTTCTGGCATGTCACTAGAGACTCAGACCATCAGCTCTTTCTTCGGCAAGTCACACAGTTCCATAAAACACAGAGAGTCCACAATCTCAGACGTAATACTGTACTTTTCACTTCACTTTCAGGGAGCATTGGCTCCAAGGATGAAACTGGGTGTTAGGCAGTCCAGAAAGCCCAGCTTAATCCCCATAATTATTCATAGGGTTACCTCAAAACAGCTGACTCAGTTCATAGGAGGGGTAATAGGCATTGTCACATTTACTTTCTCAGATGTGGACTGACAGTCACTATCATTCTGGGCCTGCTGAGGGAAACCTTAAATCTGTAACTACTGGAGTAGGTTGACTCTGTCTCTTTTGCAGCAGCACAAGTCACTGGCCCAGGGGAGGCCATGTCTGCTGACTCAGCTTCAATAATAACTTGGTTGATAGGCGCAGTGGTTATGGTGCATGATCTTGACAGTTTTGGAGTTATTCTCTGGGAGTACCTTGTACACTGATAGATCATCCAACTTTCCAACTACTACATGAGGAAGATGGTGCCACCTATCAGCAATTTTGTGTTTGCCATGTAGTCCCAAATTTTGTAACAACACCCAGTCTCCGGGCTGTAGCTTTTGAGCCTTTATTCTTATTGCTCTTCTCTTTGTTGGCAAGATTTCTCTTGGCGGCCATTATCTGGGCCAGTTGATATGCATGGTTCAATTGAGCTTTCAGCTTCTGTGCATACTGCAGGTAGTTTTGGGCTCGGACCCCATCTGGAGAGACCCCAAAGCAGACATTAACTGGTAGGTGAGCCTCCCTCCTGAACATGAGGCAGTAGGGGAGAACCCAGTAGCATAATTTTTGGTGCAATTGTATGTGTAACAAGGTGCTAATCTGCTGGCTCCACTTATGCTTGTCTTTTGGATGGAGGGTGCCCAGCATGTCTAGAAGGGTGCAATTAAAATGTTCTGGTCAAGGGTCCCTGTGGGTGATAAGGGTGGTTCTTGACTCTGCACCCCACAGAAAGAGCATTTCTTTCATTAGCCTATTTTCAAAGTCTCTGCCTTGGTCAGAGTGGGTCTGTGGGGGCATCATAGTGGATGAAGAATTTTTCACTAGCACCTTGGCAACGGTAGAGGCCTTTTGTTCTTGTTCATTTGTTTTGTTTTGTTTTGTTGAATTTTGTTGACCCGTAAGCCCACTAGGCCTAGAAGTCACTTTTTCAGGGGTGACCTTGGGGGAGAGGGATACAGAGGTAAGCAACTGAATTTGAACCAGATTAAGCTGTTGGTGGTATATTTAGTGAATGAGGGAAATTTGGCAAGGACACCGGGTAAACTCCCTATTCTTTTCGATAAATGCCATGGGATCTTTAACATCCACCTGAATTACCACCAATCCAGGCAGATGGGACCTCAGTTTAACGTCTCATCTGAAAGACGGCACCTCGAAGTGCAGCACCCTCTCATGCTGCACTACAGTGTCAGTATTGGAATATTAACCCAAATGCCAGATGTGGGAACTGAACCCACAGCCCTCTGATCTCCGGCCTCAGAGGCGTAGTGCTGGAAAAGCTTGTGCATAACATGTGAAATGATTCATAACCACTAACACATTGTCAATATTCTGCTGATCAGGTTCTAAACACAAAAAGTCTATGCAGACCAGTTCCATGGGTGTGCTGGTAGTAATATTGACAAGGGGTAGCCATCTGAGGCAGGGCTTTTTTGCAGACAACAACTGCAGGTCTTTACATGGTGCTCAACATTGGCCTCTGTCATGGACCAGTAGAATCGAGATCGTACCAGGTCGAGAGTTCTGTCAATACTGAGGTGCCACATGTGATTGTGGAGGGACCTCAGTACCAAGTGTTTAAAGGTCATGGCAGGACCAATTGCTGCTTGTCTACTTGACCACTGCAATCCACTGTCTCTCTATACAACAACTGATTGTGTAACTTCAACCTGGGGCCTTCTTTAAACAATAGGACAGTTCGCAAGTCAGGGAATGCAACTTGGACACATCTTTCACCGCACACAGGGCATCAAGTACTGGCTGAATCATAGGATCTTGGGATTGAGCCCACTGAATGCTGTCATTGTCAAACTTGAGATAGGGCACTAATATCTAGAGCAGAGAAATGGCAATAGGCAGCTGGTATGCAGGTATCAGGAGGGCCCAAACAATCTATTGAACAGTCCACTGTGTCCACAGATGTCTGTTCATCTCTATCAAACTTTGGCACAGTGCTCGGATGTCAGGTTTAGACAGCCTGACCCAATCACTCTTGGAGACTGGCCTTCGTGATAGGGCATCAGCATCAATATGGTTCAGTCCTGGTCTGTATTCGACAGCATAATCATAGGTTGATAAGGCAGAGAGCCACTGGTGCCCAGTGGCATCCAACTTAGCTGAAGTCTGTACATAGGTTAATGGATTATTGTCGGTCTTCACCAGTATCTTTGCCCTACAGAGGTACTCATGAAACAAGGCAATGATGGCCTATTTTAGGGCAAGGAACCCAGCTTGTGCACAGGATAGTTTCGCCTGATGGGGTCAAGCTCCTGCTGGCAAAAGCCACTGGTCTCAAACCATCCTCATGGTCCCTCAGATATGGCAATTGTAATTAAATGCATATTCCACAGGTATGATATATTTAATTGCATGTTATATTACAAATGTGACTGTATGATTATTTGTGATATTTTTTAACCGTATGATTATTTATGATATTTTTTAACTGTATGGCTTGTTACAAATGTAACTGAATGTTTAATTTCAGATATGTTAAACTGTATGTCTAATTTTCATCCAACTGTAGTCCCCCCGTCACCCTGGGAGATGAGCAACATGTTGTTCAGTGTGCCTGCCTGAGGAAACATTTCACATGTGAGAGAGAGAGAGAGAGAGAGAGAGAGAGAGAGAGAGAGAGAGAGAGAGAGAGAGAGAGAGAGAGAGAGAGAGAGAGAGAGAGAGAGAGAGAGAGAGAGAGAGAGAGAGAGAGAGAGAGAGAGAGAGAGAGAGAGAGAGAGAGAGAGAGAGAGAGAGAGAGAGAGAGAGAGAGAGAGAGAGAGAGAGAGAGAGAGAGAGAGAGAGAGAGAGAGAGAGAGAGAGAGAGAGAGAGAGAGAGAGAGAGAGAGAGAGAGAGAGAGAGAGAGAGAGAGAGAGAGAGAGAGAGAGAGAGAGAGAGAGAGAGAGAGAGAGAGAGAGAATGTTTATGGCAATAACGAAATTTGTAACACGGCTCTCAGTCGGGCGGCGGAAAGGAGCGCGAGGATTGGCCGAATGGCCACAGCTGACTGAAACCGAGTGGGTATTAAGCCAGACATAATGCCTGCTCGGTCAGTACCAGCTGTGGCCATGGAGGCACCCGAGGGTAGCAGCCCGCTGGGTCAGTACCCAGAGTGGCCAGGAGGCAGAGGATGCAGCACTGAGCAGGCAAGAAACAGCCCAGAGATGCGATCGGGAGCGCGCGGGGGAGCAGCGGCAGAGAGGGACAGCGGTACGAGCTGGTAGCAGCACCCAGTAGAGGGCAGCAGTGATTGAGCCCTGAAATTCCCAGACTGCAGGGAGGCACTCAATGGATCCGGCAGCCAGCACCGCGGTCGGAGCACCGCAATCCTGCAGGACTGAACAGGTACCTGCCTGCCGCCTGTTGTGTGGAAGGTGCCGCGGATCATACAGCTCCTGCTGAGCGCTGAATCGATCCTGGCTGCCGGAGGTGATGCTGTAACATAGGCTCGCTGTCGCCGACGAGCCTAGTAAAGTTGATGCCGACATTGCCAGTTCGGCTCTACCGGTGATTAACGCCCGCTGGGGCGCCGGCTGCCTGCTGCACGAACCCCTCTAGCTGGCATTAATCCACCGGTAGAGCCCTCAGCTGGTGGTGATTAATGCTTACATAACCCTTAGATATTGTGAGGACAACAGGTCCAAAAAATGCTGCTTCACTTTCAAATCTCTCTCTGCCTCACTCTTGCAGTCTGCTTTGGTCTCAGATCTTCATGTTACTTTTCTGAATTATGAGTGATAGCCTCATCTAGCAGGTAGATCACAGGAGAGGCAAGTGAGCCAAAATTCACTGTAGTGCTTCAGCCCACCTTATTGTAAACCAGCAGCTTGCAGTTAGTGACCCGAGCAGTGGAAATGCTGAGATGCCAGGACAGCGTGTTTATTTTTTACTCACACTTTCTCATATTGGCTTTCTCTATCAGTGCAATAGAGCAGTACAGCAGATCACACCAAGGGTGAGTTAAAAACTGATTCAAAAACTGTAACCTAAAAGGAGCAAAAATCATTTGACTTGTTTTTTGTTACTCTCTGGTTAACCTCTCAGTTTGAGTTAGCATCGGGGAGTCAGAAGATGATAGAATAAGGTGCAGCAAAGCATTTAAACACCTCTTCATCATCTGATTGACACTGCATTCCGGTACAGTAGGGAAGTCTGATGGGTCGTGGTAGGTGACAGTGGCCTCCCAGCTTAAGGAGCAGCAGCGAGGGGAGAAGCTGACAGGGCTATGGCAGAGAGGGGGCCAGGTGACAGAACAAAGAAGGATTGTTGGACGGCTTCCTGGCCCCTGTTTATCACACACTGGGTCTCACTTCATTAAAATAATCCTAAGTGGCCTTGAGAGATCGAGAGAGAGAGAGAGACAGAGAGACCACTTTTAAAAATGTTGGACTGTATTGTACTTTCTGTTATGTTTGGTAGGATAGCCCTAAGTGACCTGGTTTGAATGCCTTTTTGTACATGGGAGGGCTGACAATGAGACACTAGAACCTTTTACATGCAATGATCCATATCACCACAAGCAGTACAGATCAACTGCAACATAACCCCACTTTCCTGGGGTCTCAGGATTTTGTTCCATTCTGCTGGGTGGTGCAGGAGAACCCTTCTGCTCATTTCTGTCCCCTCCAAAGGGAATCCTGTGCTCTCCCGGGTGTTGCGGAGCAGAACGCCTGTAGATGGCATGAAAGGGTAACGCTATGGTTGATCTGTACTGCACATTCCAGTACAGATCCCAGTGTGTAAAGGTGATCTGCTCCACAACAAACTGAGTATAACAAAGACCATCACGGAAGGAGCATTACCGGGAAGCTGTCTGTAAAAGGCTCTAATACGCAGAGTGAGGCTATTAATTTTGTCCCTCTGAATCTGCCCCTGAAATTGAACTGCAGGCTCGAGCATAGCCCTGAGTGATCCCGTTATGTAAGAGAGAGAGAGAGAGAGCAGTCCCCTTAGAAAAACAAGAACAAGGGACAGAAAAGCTGTAATGTTTTATCTTACCTGAAATGCTGATGCAAATTAATGTCTGAAACAGGTGAATGGAGTGATGGGCTTGACTGTTTCACTTTATATTTTTAGGTGCCTGGAATGATTTACATATTTGCATTTTATAGGGAGTTGACATAAAATACAACATTCTGAAATGTTAGCATGATGACATCTCTGGGCAGAAAAGTGTGTGTGTGTGTGTGTGTGTGTGTGTGTGTGTGTGTGAGATGATTTGTAAATGTGCAGCGGGCCTGAATGAGCAATTAAGTTATTTGAATATAAACAAGCATTTGTCAATGCTGAACGTTCGCTTGCAGGTATCTGCAGTGGTGTTTGGCACATATGGTGCTTTACCCTAATGTCCTGTGCAATTGCTGGTATTTGCACAATAAATTTTCAGCATGACCTTTTTGTTACCCCCATTGTGCGCTACATAGGCGGAAACACGTTTTGGGCAGGATGTGAAAAATGACAGCTGTACTGCTCATAAGGAAGTGTGGTAAAATGGCAATGTTGAAAATGTGGATTGGAAATATTGAAAATTTGCAAACCTACGAGCTTGCGTGGGAACTGTGCAATGCACGCTCGTAAAACAGTCATTGTTAGGAATTTTTTCACCAAATTGTCAACACTGGCATTTTAAAACCTCTGCTAATGAACAGTGTCACTGTGATTGTCTTACTGTGTGCCATACATTGATTTTGCACACCGACTGCGCCATTGTGCACTACATGGGCGGAAACACGTTTTGGGCAGGATGTGAAAAATGACAGCTGTACTGCTCATAAGGAGGTGTGGTAAAATGGCAATGTTGAAAATCTGGAGTGAAAATATTGAAAATTATAAACTTAAGAACGCATAGGAACTGCTCAATGAACACTGTAAAACAGTCATTTTAGGAATTTTGTCACCAAATTTTCAACACAGCCATTTTAAGACCTCTGCTCATGAACAGTGTCACTGTGATTTTCTTAATGTGTCCCATACACTGAGTTCACACAGCGACTGTGCCATTGTGCGCTACATGGGCGGAAACACGTTTTGGGAAAGATGTGAAAAATGACAGCTGCACTGCTCATAAGGAGGTGTGGTAAAATGGCAATGTTGAAAATGTGGAGTGAAAATATTGAAAATTCGCAAACTTAAGAGCGTGCATAGGAACTGCTCAATGAACACTCATAAAACAGTCATTTTTAGGAATTTTGTCACCAAATTTTCAACACAGCCATTTTAAGACCTCTGCTCATGAACAGTGTCACTGTGATTTTCTTAATGTGTCCCATACACTGAGTTCACACAGCGACTGTGCCATTGTGCGCTACATGGGCGTAAACATGTTTTGGGAAAGATGTGAAAAATGACAGCTACACTGCTCATAAGGATGTGTGGTAAAATGGCAATGTTGAAAATGTGGAGTGAAAATATTGAAAATTCGCAAACTTAAGAGCGTGCATAGGAACTGCGCAATGAACACTCGTAAAACAGTCATTTTAAGGAATTTTGTCACCAAATTTTCAACACAGTCATTTTAAGACCTCTGCTCATGATCAGTGTCACTGTGATTTTCTTAATGTGTCCCATACATTGATTTCTCACACCGACTGCGCCATTGTGCGCTACATGGCGGAAACACGTTTTGGGCAGGATGTGAAAAATGACAGCTGTACTGCTCATGAGGAGGTGTGGTAAAATGCCAATGTGGAAAATCTGGAGTGGAAATATTGAAAATTCGCAAACCTACGAGCGTATGGGAACTGTGCAACGCACGCTCGTAGAAACAGTCATTTTTAGGAATTTTTTCACCAAATTTTCAACATTGCCATTTTAAAACCTCTGCTAATGAACAGTGTCACTGTGATTTTCTTACTGTGTCCCATACATTGATTTCGCACACCGACTGCGCCATTGTGCACTACATGGGCGGAAACACATTTTGGGCAGGATGTGAAAAATGACAGCTGTACTGCTCATAAGGAGGTGTGGTAAAATGGCAATGTTGAAAATCTGGAGTGAAACATTGGAAATTCGCAAACTTACGAGCGTGCATAGGAACTGCTCAATGAACACTCGTAAAACAGTCATTTTTAGGAATTTTGTCACCAAATTTTCAACACAGCCATTTTAAGACCTCTGCTCATGAACAGTATCACTGTGATTTTCTTAATGTGTCCCATACACTGAGTTCACACAGCGACTGTGCCATTGTGCGCTATATGGGCGTAAACACGCTTTGGGAAAGATGTGAAAATGACAGCTGTACTGCTCATGAGGAGGTGTGGTAAAATGCCAATGTTGAAAATCTGGAGTAAAATATTGAAAATTATGAAACATCTGACGTGCGTGGGAACTGCATAACGCAGACTCGATCAAACAGTAATTTTAGGAATTTTTCACCAAATTTTCAACATAGCCATTTTAAGACCTCTGCTCATGAACAGTGTCACTGTGATTTTCTTAATGTGTCCCATACATTGATTTCACACACCGACTGCACCATTGTGCTACATGGGCGGAAACACGCTTTGGGTGAGATGAAAAATGACAGCTGTACTACTCATAAGAAGGTGTGGTAAAATGGCAATGTTGAAAATCTGGAATGAAATATTGAAAATTACGAACTTATCATAGCGCATGAGAACTGCGCAACGCACGCCAGAAACAGTCATGTTTAGAATTTTTCACCAAATTTTCAACACAGCCATTTAAGACCTCTGCTAATGAACAGTGTCACCGTGGATTTTCTTAATGCATCCCATACATTGATTTCACGACACCGACTGCACCATTGTGTGCTACATGGGTGGAAACACGCTTTGGGCAGGATGTGAAAAATGACAGCTGTATTGCTCATAAGGAGGTGTGGTAAAATGGCAATGTTGAAAATCTGTAGTAAAAATATTGAAAATTGCGAACCTTACGAGCGCAGTGAGGAACTGTGCAACGACATCAGAACAGTCTTTCTTGATTTTTTGCACTACCTTAACATGGCTTTTGGGATCCCTTCATGAATGATGTCACTGTCATGGCAGAGTTGGGGTCAAGGGTGATTTCACGCAGTGAGTGCGAAATCACTCTTCGTGCCCGAATAATGCCATGACAGTGACATCATTCATGAGAAGGGGTCCCATAAACCCCAAGTTGAAAATTAGGTGCAAAAATTCCAAAAAATGCCTGAGCTATGCAATAAAGTTGAAACCTCCCTATCTAGCCCATTATACAGCTTACCGGCATTTCCTCAGTTCGTGGTCGGCTTTGAAGAGTGCAGATGTGTTCCCGGTCCACTGAAGATCGTCGCGCCGAGCTCTGGAGGTAAGTATGGGGTGAGGGGGGGTGTGGGGAGGCTGGGTGCGCAGTGGGTGGGTGAAGGTTGTGAGAGGGGGGACTGGGAGACTATGTGGGACCATTTTCGATTTACAGGTAACAAAAACAAACGACGGCGTGACGCTTGCACGCTGGGGTGGGCCCAGCATGGCAGATGATGGCTTGGGGCTGATGAGCTAACAGGGGTTGGGCACCCTGGCCGCAACCTACACTTCTGCTTGCCACGCTGGGGTGGGCTCTCAGCGTGGCAGAAGGATGGCTTGGGGACCGTGGAGCCGATGGGGATTGGGCACCCTGCTGGCAACAGGTTTGCCACGCTGGGGTGGGCTCTCAGCGTGGCACCAAAGCTTTGGGGGGGCATGACACAGGAGGTGTGGCCTTGAGGGAGGGTGGCGTGGCGGTGCTGTATGACAGCGGTGGTTTTTTTGAGCGAAGACCACCGCTGTCATACACAGCTCCTGCACCCATTGGTGCAGGACCGCCACGCCTGCTCAATGGAGCACTGGATTGCAAGAGAGGGAGGCACACCTCCAAAGTGTGCTACTCTCCCAAAACGTTCCTTGCGCATGCGCGCAAGCGAACATAAAAAGACACCTGGTCCTGCCATGAATGGATTGTTTGAGAGCTAAAGTTTTGTGGATCCCCTGCAGCATTGAGACCCAGCTCCTTCGCTTTTACATAATAACTTTTAAAAGACCCTTCATTACAGCTGTTATAAAATAACATCAAGAAATGGAGGGGACGTCATTCACAAGAGTGCAGCATTTATCTCAAGTACTGGAATCTGAAATGATCTTTGGTCACAGGCTATGTTTGCCACATTTTTGTTTTTACAGTCAGTGCATGTGTTTCAAAGTTGGTGGTTGGGGAAGGTGCCTTTTAAATTATTTCTTTTTTTACGGCTGCAGTAGGTGTAGCCTGCAGATGTATTGCTTTGATAAAAGGACAACCTGTATAATTCCCTTTCAAACAACATGATAGAGTGTTAAAAATAATGTCCTCCACTGAAGCCTCATTACTACACTGCCTGTGTGTGTATGGGATTTAAAGAGCACTATTTTTCTTCTGACTCATGTTCCCTCCCTGCAAGGCATCAAAGTAGGCAAGATTTTGTCTAGAGGCATGACCAGGACACCTAGATGGACAGGTTTGGGAGAGAAGGCAAGCAGGTGCCACCCACTAGGGGCAGGCAGGTGTTCCCAGGGCAGAGGGAACTTGGATCCAGGAATAGGGAGGAGATGTCTCATCATTTCTACCTTTCCTAGGTTGCAAGAACAGCCTCAGAGGGAACAGCAAGATTTTTGAGAAAGAAGATATCGTAAGGCAACAGCAGAAAATAGATCTTGTGAATCCTGGAACATTTTGGTAATACTGTTTTTGCTTTTAAACTTCAGCTGGCTTGACAAGATGAAGGATCCTTCCTATACTGCACCTGCCTGCATCATAATGTGACAAAAAACTAAGTCTGGTGTTCACTGTAATCAGCTTAATGTTCCCCATTCAATAATGATGTACTAAATTATCACCTTACATTGTCACTTATGAATATCTGTATTGTCTGAACTTCTTATCCTAAAACAGTGGCCCAGATATTCAAACTGTGCCAGGCTATGGTGCAAGCCTGGGTGCAGTGCAACTTGGCTGCACAGGGGCGTTGACCAGGCGATATTCAACGGAGCTGTGCCATGGCTCAGCATCATTGAATATCGTACCCTGGCCACCTACAGTGCGTATGGTGCAGTGGCACTGCACCAGTGCCAGTGGCCAGAGTGGAGCATGGGGATGCGCTAGCGCAAGTTCCATTGCGCAAGGTGCAGCAACCGCGATATTCAAAGGTTGACATGCAAATGGAGCCATAATGTATGCAAAGGCGCCAGATGGGGCCATTTGCATGTCAGTCTCTTCATTGCATGCAGGTGCACCAATCCCCGATGACTTGCACCTGGCGCCCTGCCAGGCAGCAGCCGTCGAGACTGATGCACCCCTATAGCGCCGACAATGTGCCCACAGCCTGATCGCGGGCATTCATAAAATAAAAAAGATCTCAATATCCCTGGTGGTCCAGTGGACCTCTGCCCACCCGATCGTGGGCTTAAGTGTGTAAACATAGATAACTCCAACATCCCTGGTGGTCCAATGGACCAATGACTGCTCGATCACAGGCTTAAGTGTGTAAAGAAAGAAAATGAATCCAATATCCCTGGTGATCCAGTGGACCGAAGATTGCCTGATCGTGGGCTTAAGTGTGTAAAGAAAGAAACTGAATCCAATATCCCTGGTGGTCCAGTGGACCGATGACTGCCCGATTGCGGGCTTCAGTATAGGATTAGTGACCCCCATATCCCTGGTGGTCCAGTGGACCCTCTCTCCCCACCCGCCCACTAATCCCCATCACCCCGCTCCCCCCCCGGTCAGTGGCGGGCGGCAGCACCCCACCCGCCTGCCGCCCCGCTGCCTGCCGACTGACATCGCCGGTCGGTCTGTATATCCGTTGGTCTGCTGAAAGAGTAACGGTGTGCAGCTCCATACCATACTACATACCAGATATGTGAATGGATCCATTCATATCTGGTATGTGTAGAGTGGTATGGGCTGCACGCCCATTGGCTCATGCTGTGGACCAATGTGCATACAGCCCTCACCGATGGTGTCAGTCGGCAGGCGGCAGGCAGCAGGTGGTGGGTGCTGCCGCCTGCCGCTGACTGGGGGAGCGGGGTGGGGATTAGTGGGCGGTGGGGAGGGAGATCCACTGGACCACCAGGGATATGGGGTCACTAATCCTATACTGAAGCCCGCGATTGGCAGTCATCAGTCCACTGACCACCAGGGATATTGGATTCAGTTTCTTCTTTACACACTTAAGCCCACGATCTGGCAGTCATCGGTCCACTGACCACCAGGGATATTGGATTCAATTTCTTTCTTTATACTTTGCCCCACGATTGCAGTCATCGGTCCACTGACCACCAGGGATATTGGATTCAATTTCTTTCTTTACACACTTAAGCCCATGATCGGGCAGTCATCGGTCCACTGGACCACCAGGGATATTGGATTCAATTTCTTTCTTTACACACTTAAGCCCACGATCGAGCAGTCATCGGTCCACTGGACCACCGGGGATATTGGATTCAATTTCTTTCTTTACACACTTAAGCCCATGATCGGGCAGTCATCAGTCCACTGGACCACCAGGGATATTGAATTCAATTTCTTTCTTTATTTACACACTTAGGCCTGCAATCGGGCAGTCATCGGTCCACTGGACCACCAGGGATATGGGAGTTATCTATGTTTACAAACCTAAGCCCGTGATCGGACAGGCAGAAGTCCACTGGACCACCAGGGATATGGGAGTTATCTTTGTTTACACACTTAAGCCCGCGATCGGGCGGGCAGAGGTCCACTGGACCACCAGGGATATAGGACTTTGTTTTTATTTACTTAAGCTTATGGTTAGACATGTGGGGGTGCCACCATGGAGGTGCAGCCGGAGCTCGGTGCACAGGTGTCAGTTGCCGTGTTGTGCCCTGCAATGCGGCAGCTCACCTGTGGGTGGCCATCCGTTGTTCCTTTTTTGTTTGGATCAACTTTGTGCTGGTGCAGGTAGGGGTTGTGCATGCATGGCTCTGCACATCCCGGTCTGAATATCGGGCTGCGCAGAGTATGCATGGGCATACACCCCCTACCTGCGCCTGCATACATTACTGATGCGCCCGCGCATCGGGATTTGTGCAGCGACTTTTCCCTTTTGAATATCGTGCAGGGCGCATCAGTGGGTTGCGCATGGCATAACACTGTTGCGCCTATGCCAACCCTTTTGAATATCTGGCCAGTGTCTTTACAATACAGAAAATGCTGTATTTGAAGTATAAAAGAGAAAGAAGTACATTGCTCAAAACTGCAACTATAAAATGAAATAAAAATGTGTTTTCACTTAGGCATCCAAATACTCAACAGTTTTAAGGTAAGTTAGTCCATCTTGACTTTTTTCTGCATATGCATCTCGATTGCTAAGGGGTCCTGACCATGTTCATTCTTCCTCAAGCCAAGCTAGTTACAGTATGTCTAGCACTTACACTGATGGGACGATTATGCCATTAGCAAGAATCTCTTTAAATAGTCTTGTTTTGCAAATTGAAACCTTCTCCAAAGTATTTTATTTGGCTTGCCCCTGGCTTGAGACAAGTTAAAGGAAAACTCCACCCAATATCCAAGCCTGGTGCCTCTGTGATTTCTCTGAATTTATTAAAAAAACTATCCTACACATGTTGAGTCCCTCCATAGGAGACACCAATAAAGTAACCAAATACTAAGGACTGGATCACATAAACACAAACAATCACAAAGCCTACTTAGCCAGTGGATGACCACAAATGCAAAATGATTAGATTTATTTACAAGCAGTCAAGCACTGCCTTCCACACAAGACACACACACACACACACACACACACACACACAACATAGCTGCAAAATGACTAGATTTGTCTACAAGCACTGTCTTCGAAGCAAGTCACAAGAAATTTTGTCAAAAGTCCACACATACACACACACACACATACGGCAGAACACAGTAGCAAAATGATTAGATTTGTCTAAAAAAACTATGCTCATTATTATTACTCTGCTGTGTACATCTAAACACTGTGCAAGTCACAGAAATTAAATCTGCAAACTACGAACATTATTATTAAACTTTAGTATGAGTAGGCGTATCCGACCACTAATGAGTAAACAGACTCGCACTCGGGGGAGAATGATGACAAAAAACAGTACCTGGAGGTTTAAAGTAAAAGTACAACCATAAAGAAGGGTACTTAATAAAATGCTGTCCACACTTATATTTACCAGATATTTTCTTCATGTATCGGGAACAGCAAACATTACATGCCAACTGGGCCAGGGAAATGCTCTCCACAATGAGCTTCCCTGGCCCAGTGGGTAAGTATTGCTTGTTTTGACCATTAAATGGATAAAATATTAAACATTGTTGTGGATCTTTATTTATTAAATAACCTGCACTAGGTTGATCTGTGACTTTAAACCTCCAAATATCTGAACACCGGTTATGTCACAGAAAATATATCTATAAAGCAATTGGTAGTATGTGGTGGGGGTACCCGTGACAAAAAAAAAGGGACCCAGAAGTTTAAAGTCAAGGAACAACCTAAGGTATATAACCTTTTGCACAGATAAGTGACCTCCCTGTGTCAATGGCCACAGTTAGCTGAGCATTGCAAGCAGGCAACAGACAAAATAAGCATAAAACATGGAGAAATTATTATAATTTTCAAGATAGAGTACTGGGTTGCTTACTGTACTGCTGTTTCTTTCCTTGTGTTTGCTGCTGAACTAGCATGTACTGCAGCAGTGAAATTAACCATCACAGTCAACAATTTGTGCACTGGAAAGTTTCAGCTGCCTGCAGAGTCCTCCTTCCCTGACCCCCAAAGAATCATGTCATGGTACCTGTTACATGAAAACAACTACTAAAGTATGAATATAGCCCTTGGGGTTGTAAAGGTGTCCTGTGAAAGTTTTTAAATATTATAAATACATTTGCAAGTACCTAGATAATTAAATTAATGTGTCTGACTAGTACATGAATAAAATGTAATTATCACCAATGTGTTTTGGTAATACTGTTTTGCTTTTAAACTTCAGCTGGCTTAACAGGATGAAGGATCCTTCCTGTACTTACCTGCCTGCATCATAATGTGATATAAAACTAAATCTGGTGTTCACTGTAATCAGCTTAATGTTCCCATCCAATAATGATGTACTAAATTATCACCTTACTTTGTCATTATGAATATCTGTATTGTCTGAACTTCTATCCTGAACAGTGTCTTTACAATACAGAAAAATGCTGTATTCGAAGTATAAAAAGTGAAAGAACTAAATTGATCTGCATTTTAAATGCAGTTGTCCAAAACTTTAACTATAAAAAGAAATAAAAAATATTTTCACTTCAATTAGGCATCCAATTACTCAACAGTTTTAAGGTAAGTTAGTCCATCTTGACTTATTAGCTGCATATGCATCTCGATTGCTAAGGGGTCCTGACCATGTTCACCCTTTCTCAAGCCAAGCTAGTTACAGTATGTCTAGCACTAACACTAATGGGAAGATTATACCATTAGCAAGAATCTCTTTAAATAGCCTTTTTTGGTAAACTGAAACCTCCTCCATAGTGTTTTATTTGGCTTACCTCTGGCTTGAGACAAGTTAAAGGAAAACTCCACTCAATGTCCAAGTCTGGTGCCTCTATTATTTCTCTGAATTTGCTAAAAAAAAACAAAAAAACCCATCCTGCACATGTTGAGTCCCTCCACAGGAGAAATCAATAAAGTAACCAAATACTAAGCAAGGATTGGGTCACATAAACACAAACAATCACAAAGCCTACTTAGCCAGTGGATGACCACAAATGCAAAATGATTAGATTTGTTTACAAGCAGTCAAGCACTGCCTTCCACACACACACACACACACACACATACAGTACAACATAGCTGCAAAATTATTAGATTTGTCTACAAACACTGTCTTCCATGCAAGACACAAGAAATTGAATAAAAGTCACACACACCAGAACACAGCTGCAAAATTATTAGATTTGTTTACAAGCAGTCACATAGCCTTCTACACAAGACACACACACACACACGCGCACGCACACACACACACACACACACACACACACACCAGAACATACCTGCAAAATGATTAGATTTGTCTCACAAGCACTGTCTTCCACACAAGACACAAGCAATTTAATCAAAAGTACACACACACACACACACAGCAGAACATAGCTGGATCAGGGTTTGCTTATCTGTTGTAAGGTACTACAGAGTGTTTTGAAGTAATTGTAAAGTTCTCTTCAGTTGTATTTTTGTACCTCTGGGGTTTGAGATATAAGGTCGGAGAGTTCTGCCCGGAGCATGGCTTGTTGCTGTAGGCCTTGTATTGAAAATTTCCACTTCGATTAAGCTCCATTGGAACCATCCTTATTTTTTATTTTGGGAGACATGTTGTTTGGCTCACTAGCCCATTTCAGTAGTAGGGTGTCCGTGTTGATGCCGGATTTCGTGGATTATTTATCTAAGAGTCGAGAGTTCCTAGCCTAGGCTTCCATCTCAGAGGCAACTGGAACTGAAAGTCCTGTGAGCCTTTTGTCTGGATTTGAAATAATCAAAGGATAGCCTTAGTTCTGTACTCTGAAGGTAATTCTGATGTCTCTGGTGTCCCTAAATGTTTGAGATGAGTTTCTAATGCACACCATTTTCTCTTAGTCTCAAAAGCATGATGTTAAAAAAATGGTGTCCAGGAGAACTGAAAATACTCATGTAATGCCCCTGCAAATGGGGGTTCCCAAAAGTCTCCTAAGAGTTTGCCTAAAGACCCCAGCCTGGATGGTGTTTGGCATTTAAGCCGCTTATTTGTGAGTGCTTTTAGAGCCTCTGGTACTGTCTCTTTAAGAACTGTCTGCTTACAGGCAGGATTGGAACCTGGGGGGACTGTGTGGTTCCCTGCTCGAGTCCCGTTCTAGCTGCTGACAAATTCCTCCGTTTCTGCCATCGCTAAGTGGGCAGAGTGAGCACTATTCAAGGATGTAACAGTTTGCTAGTGATCTGTTAGAGTGGTAGTGGAAATGTAATTAGTCTAACCTGCCTTTCTTGCTGCTGGGACTTTGTGTGCTTTGCCCCTTCATTTTGGATCTGAACTGCAGACTAGATCCAATCAGGAGGAAGGGGCACCTAAAATGGAGTATTGAGCGACCAACCAGGATCAGGACTCTCTCGGGAGCCGGCTGGCCATGGGGGATATTGCCAGTAATTCTGGGAAGTGAAGTTCTGGACTGTGGTGCCTTTTCGCACCAATGGGTGGAGTTTTGAGTGATTGGCAACTGAAGCCCACCAATTGGACCGGATGGCGCACGACTGTAATTCCCTGCCTGGTGGCTGAGAAGGCAGATCTGTTGTGACCGTGACTGGGGAAGGAGCTCTGGGCTTCTGCGCTGCAGAGTTTTCACGCCGGAAGCGCGTGTGGAGGCCGAAAGTCAGGCGGTGCGTTTTGCCGTGGCGATTCGGACTGAATCAGCTGTGACTGAGGAGAGGAGAGGAGAGGCTGTGTAGCCAAGGACCAGACTTACCCTGTAGAGGACTGGAGAAAATGCTTCATCGCGCTCGGTCTGTCAGGAAAGTGAAGCTGCATCGCGAACTCCCGGGTTAGCAGTAAGTGCGATCGGGACCTGAGAGCAGCTGCCTGGTATGGTAACTTATTTTACATATAATTGTGTGGGGGTGTGTCCTGCTTACAGAACCCTGTTCCCCTGTAGTGTGAAGGGTGTCCAGAAATCTACGCCACTCACAGGGACAGCGTATAGCCTAAAGTTAGTGAGTGAAAATCAGGATAGCTCCCTGACATCTGTACCTTTAAATTGCAAGTGTTTCATCTGATTTTCTTTCTTGCTACATGAACTGAGCCAACTGGCTCTGGACTATACAAATTGGGTATTGTGCAAGTGTTTTCCATCTCAGAGCCCCAACCAGCTGCACCAATCCTGGCTAGCCCCCCTCCATCCTGGGTACCCAGTGAAAGTGACATTTAGGGACTCTGAAATTGTGCACAGTACTGTGAATATTAATGTGATTGATCTAATTAACCTGATTTCTCCCTGTCCTTGTTGCCATTCCCTAAATAAATCAGATCTGGTTGTTTCAGCAAAGTTACACTGACTAAGGCATGTGTTTGTGTTAAAGTATTCTACAGTGGCTATCATATTACATCCTCTTGCTTTACAGGGGGTCCCCAGAGTCAAGCTGACTGAACCAGTCCTGGGGGTAGGTGTACTGTACATTGTGAAGATACTCCTGACATATTGTGGGGGGCCACTAGTGGGAAGAAAGGGGGGTTGCAGTGTCCCAGAGGGCTGTGACCAGGTCTGAATAGACAGTATCAACCCTAACCTCTGGGTGGAGGCACCCACCATTGGACCTAGGCCCCTCAACCTGTCAGTAGTCAGTCAGGTAGGGGTAGTAGCCCTTGGGATAGCGCCACCTGGGGGTTACACTCATAAAAACCCTGAGGGCAACTGCATTTAAAGGAGCTTTCCTTTAATTATATCAAATCTTAAAAAAAAACCTAAAGCAGACTCACAACTGAGGAACGGGGGGAGGGGCATCTTTCAAGCCAGAAGAACAAGGGCAATCTAAAATGTAATAAAAGGTGTATATATATATAGAAAAATTTCACTGTAACATGCACCGCTGCTTGGGGCAGGAGGACAAGATAGCCCTGTCACAATATTTATAGCTCACAGTTTCAGAGTTAGAGGAAACTCACGTGTAATAGAGAGAACGAGATGACAGAGACAGTGTGTGCATTGGTTAAATGTGATGCCAGGCACTTCATGTTCTGCCCATCATCCTCAAGCTGTGGCTGAAACTCGAGGTCTAGATATGCTGTACAAGTTCCTCCACTTTGACAAGTTTTGCTGAAGAATGGCACCATTTTGTTGTCTGCCGCTTTTGTCCACCACATCTGGATGTTGTCTGGAAGAAAATCCTCAGCAATGCATGTCAGATTCTTTGGTTTTTAATTCCAAGGTACAAGAGGAAGGAATCTTGATCTTGTTGTCCTGCAGGCGAACTAGAAGAAACAAAGCATGAATACATACTGGGCCCTCTACACAGTACAGGATTTCAATATTTTACTTTTTTATTTTAGTCTTTGGTAACCAGGTAAGGCCCACTAGGCACAAGTACCTGTTTTCAGGGGCAACCTGGGAGCACTGGGTGGTTAAGTGACTTGCTCAGAGTCACACAGTATTCAAGTGGAAGTTGTGAGAATCAAACTCAGGTCTGGTCTGCTGGATGTACCAACCTCATTTACACCACATTCCTCTAACCTCTAGGCTATACTGCCAGCTCAAAATTTGGGTTGGTCCCCCCCTTCCCTCACTCCCCATCCTTTTTTTTTTAATAAATGCTTCTTGAGGAAAACCAAACAAACAAGCCGTATAAACATCCACAAATAGAACAAATATGTTACAGGCAGTCCTCATTTTACAGGTTGTCAGTCATTTCCTTTCTAGCACAAACGTTTAATGCCTCAGCACATTAGAGCAAAAAGAAAATGGTTAATAATCAGAGTGACAGACTGTATATTGCACTTCTAGACTCCCAACCTTACAGAAAGCAAAAGCACATCAAAATCTAACCTAACACTGAACTAAATCAATTGAAAGGCACATGTCTGTAGTTCTGCGGGGGAAGAGCTCCTCCCCCACCTCCTACTTAAACTATCAGGCTGCCGCCACTCCGTTTAGAGCGAGTCGCACTTGCTAGTGGCGCTGTTGGTGCTCAGCTGCTCTTTTCTGTTTCTGCTGTTGTGCCCCCCCCACCCCATGCCTTCTCTGCTCGTTTCTTAGTTTACCATTTGCTTGTTTGTTTGCAACCCCCACTCCTCCGTTGTTTGCTGTTTGTTTTTTCGTACCTTATTCTTCTTGGGATTTCACTATTCTTCCTCCTTGTCTGCTAAGCCATTTGCTTCCTGCCCTCTCTACACGACTTCCTGAGTGCCTCTGTATACTTCAGTTCTTTTCACTGCCTCTGCTTCTTCCTTGAGCAGCTGTTGCTGTGCTACCACCGAGTTCTGTGCCTTCTCAACTTGCATTGCTGCCCCTTAATTACGGAACTTCAGACCACCCACTCCTTGCACCACTCTGCTCCAGCCCCGATGTGTTTGAACGCCGCCACTCGAGTTGGGCTTCCGTTTCATTATTACTGTGCTGAGGACACCTGCACTACCTCCGCCTTGGCATCCGCACCTGCTTCCCAATCTGTCAGCTCATATAGCGAACCTTATGCCCCATAGGCATATCTTTGTCTTCCATTGGACGCACACAAGGACAGAGAAATGATTTGAACTCAGCTGACCAATATGTATATGTACACAATAACTTCTCTTAACTTAACAGTTGCTGTGCATTTACCGCAGCTCACTGCACTTGCAGTGCAGTTAAACGTTCATATGAACAGAGACAGGTTCAACTGTTCTGTCAGCTGCACACTGCTAGACACTCAGGTTTCAGTATGCCATAAATTGTTGGACACACAGGATTCTCAGTACTGCCTGTAGCATGCAACCAATGCAATCAAAATATACCCTATATCCTCCCCTTTCTGCAGTACGATGGGAGTGACTACAGGCACCACCTCCTTTCTCTTATACCAGCTCATGTCTGCTCATCTAAGCATGAGACTAAAATCAAATCAGGTTATAAAGTTATTGTCACTCCTTGGCACTACTGTTTGGAATGCCAGTTCTCAGAAACACTTTAAATAATCATGGATTGATGGTTGAGAGACTACGAGCTACTGGCACTCAATGTCCGTGGAGCTAGCCTTGCCCACGCTATTACAGAATGTCACTTGGGTCAGGATAACCAGCAACCTATCATTCCAATAAAGCTCTGTTTAGCCTTCTGCTTCATCCCGAATAGCCCTGGCTGTCTATCACATACTGACTTATCCATCCTGCTTACAGGGCTGATGCACATGGTTCCTAGTCAGTTGACCATGGTCCTTCTCCGCAGTGACCACCACATGGGTAGAGTCAGATTCTTGTACAATTAGTGCAGCTAGCTATATTGTATCATCTACTTGAACTCATACTGCTACAATACTTCACTGTTGCTGTACTGCCTCACAGGCCTCCCTATCCAGGGTGTCGATTCGCTTCCTCCTGCTGCTGATCTACATTGCTACTCCATACCTGGTGATATTATATTGCTCTCCTACAGCTATGCACCATCAGCTGTCCAGGTCTAGACTCCCAACTTTCTACACTGTGCTTGCCGGCTTTGTCCCCTCAGCTTCAGCCTCTGGGATGCCTGCTGCACCGGGCTGCCCTCCGTGGTGGCACCTTCATCATTTAGCCTACATGGGGTCTAGCTTGACTTACTCTTCCTTTTCACTTGGTCTATATGGGGTCTGGCCATACCGCTGGCCGATGAGGACTTTGCCTGGTCTGCTTACTGCTCTTGCTATCCCTGTGAGGATTTGCGGTCTACTAGTCTTAGAGAAGCTTAGCTGATGCTCGTTTCTCCTTCCTTCGGCTGACCTCCATCATCCAGCCACCTCCTCCCCACGGGGGATCCTAGCCGTTACTTTGCCTTCATCCTTGGACTTCTGCCATGTACTCAGTCATGCACTATACAATGACATCAAGCACCAGCTCCTCCAGCATTGGTCTGCTGAGTCATTCCTGATTCTTCATTCCTAGCTCGGACGTCCTCCTGCCTCATGCTTCCTGGGCATTGGATTCGGCTCCCTACAAGTTTCCCTTCTGCAGTTTGTCTACTAGGATCAGTTGGTTCACTTCTTCCTTCCCATCCTTGCAGCTATTGGTTCTCTTCCTGCGGACTGTCTGTTTCAGTCCTGTCTCCCTGCTGTTTGCCTGCTCTGGATCTGGATACCTCTCGACCTTCCTTTATCTGCCAGCCTTGTCCAAGTTGCTTCTTCGGTGCCTCCATGGCCTATACCAATCTGCTCTTGCCACCCCTTGCCTCCTATTTAGACTGTCTTCCTTCTTTAGGCATGTCACCAGATTCTGTATACCAGCCGCCTTCATTCCATGTCACTTACTCATCTTCACCTTACATCAGGATTGATTGGATTGTCAGTGATTCTCATCTTCAGTCACTCTACTCGAGTTCAGGAGCTGCAGCCCTCACCTTGTCTCCTCCCACCTACTTTCACTCATCAAGGATTTCCTTGTTCCACTGTGGACTTACATCTGGATTTTTTTTGATATTCGCCATCAATTCCTTTGGATGCTTCTTGCCTTGCCGCTTCAGTTTGTATGGATTTACTACTACTCCATTCCTGCCAGGACTCTCAGCCGAGCTCTATCCATAAGGCCATTCTATCATGACTTATGCATCGACATTAATCTATTAATGCTCTAAGGCTTCTTGGATCCTGTCAAACTGCCAGTTCATCCGATTCGGTCCTCCATCATTTCACCATTCTCGACCATCAGGAGCACGACACTTGTTCATGACTGTCAGACCATTCTCATGAGTTCACATTTCCAGCTGCTGGATCAGCCTGGCTCTGTTAAACGTACTTAAATATCACCCTATAGAGATGTATTGCTCAGCAAACAGGAAGCTCTTCTATTACATGCTTATTTATATCCCCTCAATGATCTTTGCCATATACCATACACACTCTGTTCCATTCTACTCCACTGCTACTACGTCTGCATTTCATGCAGGTTCGATATTACTGCTACTACTGCTGCTGACCTACATGCAGGTCTGCTTTACCTACAGTAAATCTGCTCTTACTTAGCTACTTTGCCCTTACAGGGCCTGGAGGTTCCTCAAGTCTGTCTCACCTATTTACAATGACCTGCTACGCCCCCTCAGGGCCTGGAGGTCCATTCAGCATTTTGTCTGCCTTCTCATACTGAGGTATATTGCCAATGTACTCTTACCTACTTCACCACTCCGTTTCCGGAGGTTCCTACTGCTCTGCCCTATCCAGGTCGCATAGCCTGCTTCCATCTTCTATGCTTCATCACTAAAGGCCTTTCCTTTGCTTAGCTTGCCTGTTGGAACATGAACCACCATTTTTTCCTATTTTGGATCTTGGAGACATAGTCATTTGGCCACAGGTCCTCTTTAGAAAAGACTTCTTCACCTTCTGGATTGCTCGACCAGTGCAACACTTGACCCTGCAAAATTGTGTATGCTCATCCATGGATTCCAACCTACTATCAGATTCTGCCCTAGACATGGATTTCTTGGACTAGGAATTCTCTAGAAGAATATGCTGCTGTCTTCACCGACACTCAAATGTCAGTATTTGATTTCAGCTTCGTATTTTTCTGGACTTAGGATCTACAATGCTGGACTTGGATTAACCAACAACCTCTATTGTTTATTGAAGATTACTCTCCTTAGTATGCCCAGAAGGATGGGCAGGTCAGTAGGCTGGTCCTGGAGGTTCCCTCCCAAGGGGGTGATTCCTCTCCTGTGAGCTACTGGCCACACTCTCCAGAGTTGGAGGAGATAATCGCATCTGCAATTATTATTTATTTTTGGGAGTCTCACCCACTTACTAGCGTCCTTCCTAAGGTGGAATACAAAGAAAGGCCAAAACATCAAGTCATTACTGTTACTTGCCATTTCAAGCATGTAAGCACCATGCATACTATCCAGCTCACACGTACTATGATCACTGACTTGCTGAAGTATCTAAGCACTAATCATTCCATATAACAAATACTCTGTGAGCATTGTCCTACTTACTGGTCTGGCCTCTGTATCCAAGCACAACCTACATCATTTAATTATAATAAGCAGCACAAGCACCGAGCTATGAACCACATAGAACTACTGTCTGTGGATTATTCAGTAACCTATAGAGAAATGTTAACAAAAACAAAGAAAGAATATAATTATGGGAATTTGTACTATAACTCCATTACTTAACTCTATCTTATGCGTAGGGGGAGAAAACCCTTAGCTAAGGGGGGGGAGGTGCTGAGCTATATGGCTAAAAAAGGAAACCTGTGCATGGCATGATTGGTTAGGTGGGTAAGCCTTTCATACTCTGCCAGTTTAGAGGATGCTGCAAGCCATTCATTAAAGCAGGGAGAGGTATCAGTTCTCCATTTAAGTAGGATTTGCCTTTTGGCTTCTAAAACTACAAGAAAAAAAAAACAATACTTCAGGTATGTGGTGACAGATACATTTTTAGTTGGACTGCCCAGCAACCAGAAGAGTGGATCTAGCAGAATGTCAAGGCTCACAACTGTGTTAGCCAAGTATTGCACAAGTCCAGAATTCTGTAATCACTGGGCAGGACCAGAGTATGTGGGTAAGTGAGCTTACTTCCTGGTGGCAGTGCATCTCCTGCAACAGTCTGAGGGCATAAGTCCAATTTTCTTCAGTACATCTGGAGTGTGGTACCATCTATGAAGGATCTGTTTTGGAATAGTTGATATCTCATATCCCTGATGTCAGAGTGGGCACTACTGAGCATGCTCTGCTAATCATCTTTAGAAATTTGGGTTTGCAATTCCCTTTCCAGGGACTCTTTTGATTTCAACAGTTCTGGGACTGTAGGGGAGAGTAAAAAAAAACATATATTCTGCCACTTAGCCTTGTGGGGTGTAAATTTCAGTTTGTAATCACTGTAAGGAGTGATGTGCTTTCGGACCTAGAATGACATGATTTCTGGCTGTTATCACAGCTCTGTGGGAGATAGTGCCTGAGATCTGATTTGGTTAGACTGAATTTTTGGCTAGGTTTTTCAATGGGGCAAGATCTCAACCAGCCCCCAATCCTGATAATTAGGTATAATGCAGCAAAGCTATTCCAAACAGAAAGGAGCAGTTGGTACAAGAAATTGCCTTCACAGGATTGGCTATGAGATTCTGTGGTCAGCCAAGTCCTCTGCCAGCTCAGAAAGTGAGTTATTGAGAAACTATGGGTATCATCGAGCACCAGTGTCCAGCATGGCAGTGTGACCTTGCTACACCAGGCACTGGCATGGCCAAGAAGAGTTTTTAATGAAGTGGAGCACTGCATTCTGAGGTCTGGCATGCCCCTAACATGCACGCTGCTTGGCAGAAGTGGCCACTGTGTTGCCCTATGTTTTAGTGACCAGCAGATTGGTTCCTTTTAAACTATATTAATAATATTTTAACACATATGGAAAAGAAAACCTATTTTTTGTTATTTTACAGTACACTTGGGGGTTCATAACGGAGCCATAAAACCTGAGCCTTAGAATTTTAACACTTATTTACAAGGACTGAAATGGACACCATGCATTAAAAAACTTAAATATTTGATCACACAGATAGCACGTCAGCAAGGTGTCTGCTCACTACTGTGGCAACCAGGGATCAGGAATGGTTCCGGACCACAGGAAGTCAGCAGTGGAAAGGTGTAATAAGAATCCTGCTTGACAGCTCTCCACCACTGGGGAGGGGGAGACTCTGTCCTTTGCTGCTTGTCTGCTGCCCAACAGAGTCTAGGTGACAGCACATGGGAAGGCTGCCTCAGGGACTGCAGAGGACATTGCATCATGCTGTTCACAACCACACCTACACACTGCATGTTATTGCATGCTGACAGTCCCTTGGTTAAAAAAAATGGAGGAGGGGCCACTGCAGTGGCAATAAGGCCACTGGCCCCTTGTAGGTCCACACCATCAATCATCTCTGGACTGGATCCTGCTCCCTCTGGGAAAAAATGGCACTGCCCGGAGGGCCATGCCTTGGTGGGCAAGTCACTGAAGAATGACAAGGCTGGGTAAGTTCCCAGGGATGGCAGACAAAGGGGCTTTTGGGGCTGGTCAGATGTGGGCTACCTAGGAAATTAGGTTAGGAATAAGGGATTTACAGAAAAACATAAATGGTGATGTGTGCACACACTGGAAAAGTGGTCTAAGATATGATAACTCAAATGTAACACAAAAAACTGTAAAATCCTTCACATTTGCAAAAGAAATCTAAAAATGGTGTACTCGCTAGGGGACATGAGGGTGCAACAGGTGTCAGAGGAAAGAACCTGGAGATCATATACAACTTACACTTGTTATCAAAAGGACAGTGGTGGGTAAATGACTGACATCAAATTTAAAAAACAATGAGAAACTCTAACTTTGGAAAAGTTATCAAACTTTAAAAAAGTAAATGACTCAGAGAAGTTCAAGAACTATGAAACGGATGCAAAAAGATGTAATGTGATCAAAGTCTATATTCTATCAGGAAAACAATGAAATCATTTGGACTCTGAAGTACAGCTACGTGGAATGCCAAATTCCTGCAGTGAAATTCACACAAAATTATTTTCAGAATTTCTTTTTAAATTTGCTAATACAAACAGACAACCACTCAGTGCAGTTTTAGCCTCTGCCAGGCATATTTTTAAATCAAGGATAGAAATGAGAAAGGAAAAGTGTGGCCCAATGGGAACTTGAACCTCAGACCCCTGGTATGCCATTACGGTGCTTTAACCATTGAGCTATAGGTTCACATGTCAGCTGGCCTTAGGTCTTTCCTTACACCAAAACATTCCTTTCTCAAGTGTGTTGCACAATCCTGCAACATAGGAGCACACCAGAAATACAAACAGACCACCACACAGTGCAGTTTTAGCCCCTGCCAGCATATTTTTAAATCAAGGATATAAATGAGAAAGGAAAAGTGTGGCCCAATAGAAACTGAACCTCAGACTCCTGGAATGCCGTTCCAGTGCTCTAATCATTTAACTACAGGCTTACATGTCAGCTGGCCTCAGGTCTTTCCTTAAATCCACATATTCCTTTCTCAAGTGTGTTGTGCAATCCTGCAACATAGGAACACATCAGAAATACAAACAGACCACCACTCAGTGCCGTTTGAGCTCCTGCCGGGCATATTTTTAAATCACAGATGTAAATGAGAAAGGAAAAGTGTGGCCCAATAGGAATTGAGCCTCAGACCCCTAGTATGCTATTCCAGTGCTCTAACCATTAAGCTATCGGCTCACATGGTCAACTTGCCTCACGTCTTTCCTTAAATCCACAAATTCCTTTCTTAAGTGTGTTGTGCAATCCTCAGTCACTCAGTGATGGTCTGTTTGATTTCTTATGTATTCCTATGTTGCAGGATTGCACAACACACTTGAGAAAGAAATGTGTGGATTTAAGGAAAGACCTGAGGTTAGCTGGACCATGTGAACTATACTTAATGGTTAGAGCACTTGTAACGGTACAGGGGTCTGAGAGTCCATTCCCATTCGCCACACCTTTTCGCTTTCATTTCCATCCTTGATTTTAAATTTGCTGGAATTCTGAAAAGTTTTTCTGTATAAACTGCAAAATAATTTTACAAGGATCAGGTAAACCGCACAATCATTTTTTGTGATTTGTGGAAAATGAATCCACAGTTCATGTAAACTGCTGATCATGAATCCACAAAAAACATTTTGCCTGTGAAATGTGCAAATTCTCCCGATGAGAGAATTCTGCAGAGTTTCTCAAATTTCCCCTGAATTCCATTATATTCTTATTTGAATGGGTTATGCACAGGTATCAATCTCAACCCCAAGATAGAAACACATGCTGAGTTGGGCATGGTAGGCTGTGTTTTTTTTTTTTAAGTATATGGTTTTACTCTATGTCAAAAGTGACAATTTAAAAAGCTGGTACATGCTGTGGTGGTGGCGGTACCGCCCCCATGCCAGTAACACGGATTTGGGAGCAGACTCCAGTTGTTACGGGCCAGTTGGGGGGAAGAGGATCGAGTTTACAATGGACCAATGTCCCAGAGATTGCCACCAGGTGGTGACTGGTGGTAGTGTAGGCTGGGTTGGACAGAAAGACAGGAAAAAGACACGGAGCTCATGAAGTCCTGTGTGATCATCCCAGACCCATGCCACTACCCGGAAGCACTGACTGGCATCTGGATTATGTATTGGGGGGAGGATGGCCCTCCCATACTTGCCCTGACAAGGGGGTCAAGCCATGGGGGACCCTTGGTCAGGTGAGTTCAATGGGGAGGTGGTGGCCAGTAGGGGGGAGTGGGGACAGGGCTGATAAGCATGCCCGCGCATCACAGGAGAAAATACTTTATGGGGGAAAGTAACAATTTAAAGTTTATATATTGTAGTAAAAGGGACCTGTTCACCCTCTCCCACCTATCTTACATTGCTCATAGCAACTATATTAAAGATATATCAGGCAGGGGGAGGGGGCAATGAAGATTACCATACACAGCAACCTTTTGTGATTCTGGACCCATTTGTGAGGTTTGTATTATACATGCAACTTGTCATGACCTTGGAACTGTGCACAACTTTTTATGGCCTTTCAACCATACAAAACAACATTTGCCCATACATAACAAAGAATTTGAGTGCAAGGAACTCCATAGACACCAACATTTAACCATACATGGGGCTGGCAGTATGGTCTAGAGATTAGCATAACAAGCTGCAAATGATCTTGGTACTTGCATCAGACCTGAGTTTGATTCCCACAACCTTCAGTTGCATACTGTGTGACTGAACAAGTGACTTACCCTCCCCAGTACTCCTGGGTCTCCCCCGAAAACAGGTACTTGTGCCAAGTGGACCTTACCTGGTTACTTAAGAATAATAAAAAAAAACAAGACAAACAAACAAAATGTATATACACTGCAGTATATCATAATTCAGAAACTCTCTGGATAGCAGATAAAAGGTCTGATTATTATCTAAATGTAGGTTAACAAAGATTAACAAATGAGACCAGATATATCACAGTCAGTAACTATGTACATGGAGGTACATCAAGGCTTCATACTGGGACCATTGCTTTTTACATTATTTGTAAAACATTTGCCTAACATTTACCAGAATGTAAATATGACAATGTATGCAGATAACATAGTCATATTTGACTCAAGCCCTCTATGGAGGAATTGCATCCAAATCTATAGCACAGTTTGAATAATTTACAGAATTTGGTTTGTGAGTAACAATTTGTGTTTGAATTAATCCAAAACAAAAATGAGGATTGTTGGTGCTCCACAGAGGTCTGCCCAGGTTGGGGATGCCCAGTCTATTGCTGGTTCAAGCTCAGCAATAACTGAGCGTGAAATATTTCAGTATATCTACATTTATATTTTCAGCATCACTTGGAAATAGTGTACAAAAGTGGATCAAAAGCTAGTATTCATTTTTAGGAACAAGAATGCTTTGACATTACCTGCTGTTGATTATGGTAATATATTTTATTACAACTCTTCCTCTGCATTCTTAGCTAAGTATCAAATTATAAAGAAAGCAATATGTCATTTTGCCCAATTAGCACTACAAGAATGGCACCACTGTGACTGTGACTCATTAAAAGATCTTCATTATTTAGTGTGTGAAACTTCACTTAACAAATATACTGTACAAATTCACATATATTATTTGCAAAAAATGTGTGCCATTGAACAGATGCCACTCCACCAGCAGTAGCTCATTGTTTGTAGATAAACCAATAAAAAGCAAAGCTTAAGAAAAGTCATTTACATGTTCTGGACTAAAACTGTTGAGTAGTCTTTCAAATTATTTCCCTTGGAATGTTCATACAAGATTTTAGGTAGAGTTGTTCAGATATCTTTTTTAAAAATGGATGGTTAGAATATCTGACCATTTTTAGAAGTTTTGAATGTTGGTCCTCAGTATCCCATATTCTAAAATATATAGGATACTTAATCAGATTTTAAGATAGTCTAAAATCCGAAATTAGGCTAGCCTAAAACCGAATCCAGTGATATCCGCATTAAGATCCAAGTCAGGTAGTCTGAATAGCTGAGGTCATATTGGATTTTAAATATCTGAGCATCCTTAGTTTTAAGTGTCACACAAAACAATCTAATGATTCTTTCATTGTGTATCCATTTTATCATGACTTGAATGTAAAATTTCCATCTTTTAGTTTTGATACATTTGGGCACCTTATCTCAGATGTGTGAGTAGTATGTGATATGAAACTTATCAAGGTGTTGTAGTGACTGTTTATAGAAGGTTGTTTAGTCTGTCATTAATGTTATCATGTATTTGTTACTTGTCAGTAGTGACTAAAATGGACCATGAATTGTCCAGATCACCTCCTGGTTAAATCAATGAATAAATGAATGAATGAATGTTCATTATTTGTGACAGTTTAAAGTCCCATGACTAATGCCAGAAGGATGAAAGGAACACACATAGGATGTTGGGGTATCTGTACAGAATCCTAATGGCCACAATCCCGACACTGAAACCTCGACAGCCATATTCTCGACAATGGCAACATAAGGTATGAGAGGGTAGCATTTTACATGAAAAATGATGCTCAAGGACAAGGGGTCACACCATGAAGCTGGGGGGGGAGACTCAGAGGGGATGTGAGGAAATACTCCTTCGCAGAAAGGGTGGTGGATGCCTAGAACAGCCACTCAACAGAGTTGGTGGGTGCTGAAATTGTAACAAGATTCAAGCATGCATGGGATGGATACAAGAGGATCTTAGTAATAAAGCAAGAGGAGAAAAAAAGACCAAAGATCGATTTGGGTCTACAATGGCACAGTATGTAGGGAAAATTAAGCAGAATTGGTGGGCCAAGAGGTCCTTATCTGCCAACAACTTCTATGTTTCTATGTTTCTTTTATTCTACTTAGAAATGTAGTTAGCTTTGAATTCAGTTTTTCTGTGTGATTTTTATCTTTCAAATGCATTTATTTTCATCTCTGTAGAATACTGTATTCTTTATAGTTTTTAGTGGGTACAATCCTGTAACATATGTAAATATTGCGGTGTAGTAAATGTTATTTTTATACATGTGCTTTCTTAGACTGAGTCATTTAAGGTATAGACAACCAGGGGTAAATTGATATATCTGTGATCCATTTCTAAAGAGACAGGCTATACAGCAGGGGCCTGTAATAGTAAGTAGAAATTAATGTTTTGGTTCTCTGTTTTTGGGGTTGTATTTACATAGTGTAACTTTAATTTGCCAGGGAGGTAATCTAGCTGGGAGAATATGTGCAGTCATTTGTGACTAGAGCTGTTATTGAAACTCTGTGAAAAAGGTGTCTGATAAAGGCAGGAGCTGAAGAAGACTTTAGGGACTGTGAATTACAAACAGGAGTTGACTGTGGACTCTGCTTGCTGCAGAAGCTGAGACAGGGAGAGCTGCTACCAGCTACCCTAAACTAGAGCTGTGTTTGCCCTGTAGGTTACAGAAGAGTCTTTATTTTTCACCAGATTGATGATTGCTTTTTGTAGACACTGAGTACCAAAGGAACAACTCCTGACCCACCTCCATTCCCCAACCACCCCGGGTGCTCTACCTTATAGTGGTAGGCCAGGCACACCTACTTAAAGACACAGGAACAGTTGGGCAACTCAGCACAAGCAATAACCTAGCTGGTATATAGGCAGAATTACATAGGTTGTAGCTAGCAACTAGGTCCACGAGGGCACATACAAGAGGAGGAGGAGGAGACAGAAGCTATAGGCCACTACAGAAGAAGGAGAAGAAGAAGAAGACAGGGAGAGAAGGAGAAGGAAGGAGAAAAGGGTTAGCTGCTGGAAGTCTGTCTCTGAGCAAGTAAGACGGAGACTACTGAGGAATACAGGAACTTCCAGTCCCAGAACAGGAAGGGCATGAGCTACAAGGGCACAAAGGCAGTAGAAAAGTGGGAAGAAAAAAAAATACAAAAAAAAAAAACAGAGAGAGGAAAAAGAACGCATACAAAACAACAGTCGAGGAGCCCCAAATAAGACATGATAGGAGTGGTGCAGTGCAGTGGCTGTGGAGTGGCAGTCTTCTGGGAGATATTCTGGAGGATGCAGTGTTTTTCCATCTGCGGTAGCTCCTCTGGGTTGAGGAAGAGGTTGCTTGTTTCTAGGCTGAGTTGGCCAGGATTCAGGGGACCGCCCCCCCTCCAGGGACCACCAGGGATGCCGCTGCCTCAGAGATTGCCAAGAAAGAGGAGAGGTTGGACCATGGTGACTTAGGGAGGGTGGGTGGTGGAACAGAGACACATCCCTCCAGTTGTACCTCTCCACAATTTATATACCACTGTGGCAGAGCATGGTGCCTGTATGGAGGCACCCACAGTGGAGACCAAGGAGGATGCTGGGAACCTCCACAAAGAAGACCCACAAGAGGGTAGCATGGGATCCCAGAGGGGAAGGAAACATCTCCTGGTGGGGGACTCAATTGTTGGGGGGTAGAACAGGGAGAGGGAGGGGAGAGAGGGGTAAGATACCTGCCAGGCATCATGGCTTGAAGGACAGGGAACGAATCCTCAGGATCACGGAGCAGTCACTTGGGGAGGGAGCTGGATGTCATTGTCCACCTAGGAACAAATGACCTGGCTAGGAATTGGACTAGAGCAGTACAGGGGTGTTTGTGCAGTTGGGAGGGGCCTTAGACAAGTAGCACACATGGTAACTTTCTCAGAGGTGCTGCCTGTCTATAGCATGGGTGAGGCTAGGTGCTCTGCACCATGGGATTCAGTCAGTGATTGAAACACTGGTGCAGAGCTCAGGATTTTGGCTTCATTGAGAACTGGGGGCCCACCTGGAGGGATGCAGGCCTATTCTAGCACGATGGTCTGCATCAGTCCAGGAGGGGAAACCAGGATCCTAGGTGATAAGTTTAAATGCTTCATTGGCAAGCATTTAAACTAGCCAGGGGAGAGGCACTGAAAAGGTGCAGGAAAATCCTAGCCTCCCCCCCCCACAAACAGGGCAGTTAGTGAGATAAACAATAAAATACAGAAGTCAATAGGAGAAGGGCAGGATAAATGGAGTAAAAGGCAAAACAGTAAAGACAGGGATGGTGCTAAAAGGGGTAAGGCCATCAAAAATGGAGGGCAATGATTATCAGTGCCTGTAATCTGTAAGAAGCTCCTGAACTAGTGGCCTTGATGAGAGAGGGATGCCTGGACATTGTGGCAGTCACAGAAACATGGTACACAGAGAACCATGACTGGGATATCAGCATACCAGGGTACAAAATCTTCAGGAGGGATAGGGAAGGTAGAAGAGTAGGAGGAGTACTCTCTACATGTAACCCCTGGTTCCCTTGGGTTACTACAATCCCATCAGTGTCAGTGTCAGTGTTAGGTAAGGAAGGCAGCTGGTGAATATCTAGTTAAATGGATTTTTACTTGCTCCCTCTCTGCTAGTTGGTCTCAGCTGAAAGCAGAGAGGTGATGTCATTAGAACTCTCGCAGGCAACATAAGCCACAGTTGTGAGTGGGAAGCTTTAGACTATTGAGTTCAGTGTGAGCAGAGTTTGGTTAGTAGCAGCTCAGAGAATGAGCAGCTGGAGGAGTGAGGAGAGTTTGTTTTCTTTTCTCACTCTAGGTTTGAGAATTCCTTCTACCTGACTTGTGAAGTGGTGGGATCTGTCTCCAGGATTTCCTGTTGCCTCATTTCATGTGGGATGAGGGGGGACTGCAGAGGATTAGAGGGGCAATCCCCTAAATCAGCCTAGAACATTTTTTGAAGCTGCCTTGAGTGCAAGAACTGTGAGTAGATTTCTTTCTGAGACTTACCCATGAGGGTACCTGCCTTGTTTCTAGTGGGGTGACACTCTGATAACGGGACCTATCCACCCATTTCTGTGAGACTTTTCTCAAGAAGATTGTTTTAAAGTTTGCTGACAACAGTGGATGTCCCATATGTGACTATGCCCTTTGTTTGGAACTTTAACCATTGCACCCTAGTGGTTTTTTTCCTAAGCTGGAATGTGACAAACATTTAAAAAAAAGCATAATTTCTACAGTTCAGTATTTACTGAGGTGTAATTCTGAAAGAATGGCTGGATATGGATGTGGAAGCAAAAGGTGGGAGACCCCCCCATCTAGAGTGACCAGTTCAGCACTTCAGGTTCTGTATGGATGCCTGTTTTTCTTCCAGTGCATGTGGCCAATGCCCAAAGAAATTTCATCCCTTGTATGAGTTTTCTCCAATTTTGAGCCCTAGAGTGCTCCATCATGGCCAGTAGTGCCACAGTCCTTTCTGAAAATCCTATGCCATATAGGAACTGTTCTAAATACTGGCCTAGTGCCGCTTCCAGAGGAATTCTGTGTGTTTTCGAGTGGCTAGTTCCACATTTCCAGATGTCTAAGCCTATGCTATATGGGAGCTTGAGTGTTTGTCTTCTACAGTTGTGTTCTGAATTTCCTTGTGCCATGAAGTGTAAACCCTTGGGGGTCCATCTTTGCTTTTGTGTTCCAACTTTATTTCGGAATAAAACAATTCTCTAGAATCCCAGCCTGGTATGGACAATCTAGTTACTGCTTCCTGTGTGGATTTACTGGGTACCTCTCCAGAAGTGCAAACCTAGCATAGACCTTAGCAACAGTTCTCTCCCCAGGACCTGGGGGTTTTGTATTGGTCTGTTTGTGTTTTGTACATACTTTGTGTTTCTTCAGCAGTTATGCTTTGTACCCCAACCCCTCTCTTTTCCCCTAGACAGAAATGATATGGGAGGTGTGCCTACTAAATAAATAAGTGGCCGGTGGTGGTGGGGGGGTTACATACATAAGGGAAAGGATCAATGCAATGGAACTAAAGGGCAAACAGGGAGGAGAGGAGGCACTGTGGGTCACCCTGGAGACTGGAAATGGCACCACAATCCGCATGGGGTTTGTATATAGACCTCCATCTCAGGGGAAGGAAATGGACAAGGAAATGACAGAAGGCATCCTTAGGATGGCAGAGAACTAGAGATATTGTTGATGGGGACCTGAATATGCCAGGTGTTAACTGGAGCACCTTTGCTGCAGTCACATGCAAGAGCAGGGTCATTCTTGATGCCTCAGACAGCTAATGTTGGAACCCACTCGGGAGGGAGCAATCTTAGACCTGATACTCTCAAACAGGGATGGAGAGAGGATCTCAGATCTAGAAGTATCCATCTGGTAGCTATCTGGGTCAACTGACCACCAAACACTGTGGTTCATGACAAAAACAGCCGTAGAGTCAAGCCATACAAAAGTGAAGGTACTGTACTCCAGGAGGGCTGACTTTGGCAAAATGGGAGTGCACCTCAGAAAAGCACTAACAAATGGGCAAGAAGGAGGGGTGGAGGAACAAATGGGGAAACATCAAAACTGCCATCACAGAGGCAACAAGCCTTTATGTGAAGCAAATAAATGAAAAATTAAGGAAAAAAATGTAACCTCTAGGTAGCGCTATCCCAAGGGCTACTACCTCTGCCTGCTTGGCCAGGGGTCTGGATAATAGAACGGGTGCCTCCACCCGGAGGTCAGGGTTGTTAGTGGTTAAGCTAACCTGGGCACAGCCCTCTAGGACACTGTAACTCCCCTCTTTCCCTTCTAGTGGCCTGAGCAATATACGATAATCACTTTCACAGTACCCCTTGTACACCATACAAGTACCCACACTGTTTGCACTTACCACCAGGGCTGGTTCTTCCGGCTTGACCCTGGGGCCCCCTGTAAACAAGGTTATGCACAGCAATAGCAACAGTACAGTACCTTGGCACAAACTGGAACCACAGTCAGGTTAAATGCAGAAAAAGTCAGATCTGATTTATTCAGGGGACTTGAACAAGGAAAAGGTATAATCAGGTTAATTGGCTTAAAGGCTATATTAATCAAACAGTTATGCATGTGCTTTAAGTCCCCCACACAGTCACACCTCTGAGTACCCAGGTAGGAAAACGGTGGGCTAGCCAGGAATGTTGCAGCTGGTTGAGGCCCTGTGATAAAAGAAAGCAACATGCATAACACACACTATTTGTAATCCGGAGCCGAAGGGCTCAGTTCATGAAAGAAAAAGCAACCAGACAATTAGATAACAGCACTTTAGATTTAGCTGATGTTGCAGGGAGCTACCCTGATGTTTACTCATGAAACCCAATACAGGACACAGGCAGGACAAAATTGAGACTGCAGGTTGTTGAGCTGGAGTGCCAGGAGAAGCAAGGCCCACACGAATCACCGAGGCATTGTTCCTGTTCAAGCATTGAGCAGGGGGGCTGATCCTCAGGCAGGTCTCTCGTCAATGGCTTTCTCCGTGCAATGGGTAGTATGGCTAGGCCAGTGTGGCAAGGCCTAGGCGAAATGGCAATGAATTTGGATTCAGTCCGTTGGAGCTGGATGCAGCCTCCAGCGAGCAGAACAAAGTTCAACACACAATGGGGAACCAAATCACGACCCACTAACAGCACACAGCACATTTACATGTAAGAAATTCCACTATACCAGGCAGATTGCTATCTATCACGCCAGCAACGAGCAGAACACAGTTCAACACACAATGGGGAACCAAATCATGACCCACTAACAGCACACAGCACATTACATGTAAGAAATTCTACTATACCAGGCAGATTGCTATTCAGTCGCAATTACAGATTCTCTGCACAAACCGGGAGTTCAGAGGTGGCTGGAAATCCTGACAGGCGATTCGTATTTAATAAATCTTCGGTCTTCTTCGGGTTAAAGCCTGGTCACAGTCCAGTGGCTTAAATCATCCTCACAACTCAGATTCAGTCTGAATAAACTCTATTTTCACTCTCAGGGATAGCAGGCAGACAGACAGGCCAAAACTCAGCCCTTTCACAGTTCTCCCGCGCAAATCTATGCAGGGGCTCTTGCTTGAATCATTCAAGCTGTTACTTCTTCACTTCCCAACTCAGATCTAACTGAAACTGCAAGCAGTTTGGGACTTTTCCCAAGATCCAAAAGGTTCAGTTGGCTGATCTGTCTGTCAGTGACAACAAGGGCTCCCCCTCCAGGTTATTTTAGGCACCAAAAGCCCAAAACTACAATTCCTACAAGTTTGGGCCTCACCAAGCCCCAGTAGGCAGGCTCCATTTTTGAGTCCCAAATGTACTGATTGGCCCACTCTGGCAATCCTGGACCAAGATGGTGGAGAAGACAGAACAGTCCTTGCTGCAAAGAAAACAGGTTAGAACAAACTGCAATATTATTATCACTCTGATAGATATTCAGCAAATAAGCACATCTCAAAACAGAGCTCCCTCTGCGCAAATAGCGATGGCAGAATGGAGCAATTATATGGCAGCCCAGGTGGGACTCAAGCATAGAAACACTCAGCCCCCTTCCAGATTAATTATAACTGCAATCCAGGCAGCTCTTAAAGAGACAGTAACAGAGGCTATACAGGCACTCTGTGGCAATACATTTAAACTGCAAAAACGCAGGACACCAGCCTGGCAGTGAGCATTTAGACAAGCTCAAGGAAGACTTTTGGAACACCCATTTATGGGGGTTACACCTTTCCTGCCTGGAGAAAACTTGGCATCAGCTTTATGGCTATACCATCACAATATCAAAATTGTATATAATGATATATATATATATATATATATATATATATATATCATTAGCTTGTTACATTACTATACATTTCAATATACTACATTACTACATCCATATTGACAATACTTATGCATGTTTCATACAAGTAATACTGAATCATTTAATAACTTGTGTACATTAAACAATGTAAGGGGCCCTTCCCTATCAGCTAACTTGGGGCCGGATGGGGCAGGGCACCATGGTGAAGGGAAGAACAATTAACCTGGAGTTTGCCGTCGCTCAATTTGGGCAGTGAGCTTGGTGAAACATAAACCCCTTTGTGAACCACATTGAGACAAATCCACTGGCCTCCTAAGTGAATTGTAACTAAAGCGTAGCATTGTCTTGACAGCTCGGCCACACTCTCTGTACTTTCAGCATTAACTTTGGAGCTTTTGTCACTTGTGAGGGGTGCCTCTGCATGGATGGGAATGTCCTAACTTGGAGCACTGTCAGCTCCTTACTCTGTAGGCTCTGTTTCCACAGCACTTTGCTCATTATCTTCTGATGGAGGCCCAGGTTGCTTATTTTGAGGAGGCATTGTGGCACTGAAAGGGGGGCTGTCAACACTCTCACATTGTTCTTCAAGTTCTGGCATGTCACTAGAGAGACTCAGACCATCAGCTCTTTCTTCGGGCAAGTCACACAGTTCCATAAAACACAGAGAGTCCACAATCTCAGACGTAATACTGTACTTTTCACTTCACTTTCAGGGAGCATTGGCTCCAAGGATGAAACTGGGTGTTAGGCAGTCCAGAAAGCCCAGCTTAATCCCATAATTATTCATAGGGTTACCTCAAACAGCTGACTCAGTTCATAGGAGGGTAATAGGCATTGTCACATTTACTTTCGTCAGATGTGGACTGACAGTCACTATCATTCTGGGCCTGCTGAGGGAAACCTTAAATCTGTAACTACTGGAGTAGGTTGACTCTGTCTCTTTTTTGCAGCAGCACAAGTCACTGGCCCAGGGGAGGCCATGTCTGCTGACTCAGCTTCAATAATAACTTGGTTGATAGGCAGCAAGTGGTTATGGTGCATGATCTTGACAGTTTTGGAGTTATTCTCTGGGAGTACCTTGTACACTGATAGATCATCCAACTTTCCAACTACTACATGAGGAAGATGGTGCCACCTATCAGCAATTTTGTGTTTGCCATGTAGTCCCAAATTTTGTAACAACACCCAGTCTCCGGGCTGTAGCTTTTGAGCCTTTACTTTCTTATTGCTCTTCTCTTTGTTGGCAAGATTTCTCTTGGCGGCCATTATCTGGGCCAGTTGATATGCATGGTTCAATTGAGCTTTCAGCTTCTGTGCATACTGCAGGTAGTTTTGGGCTCGGACCCCATCTGGAGAGACCCCAAAGCAGACATTAACTGGTAGGTGAGCCTCCCTCCTGAACATGAGGCAGTAGGGGGAGAACCCAGTAGCATAATTTTTGGTGCAATTGTATGCGTGTAACAAGGTGCTAATCTGCTGGCTCCACTTATGCTTGTCTTTTGGATGGAGGGTGCCCAGCATGTCTAGAAGGGTGCAATTAAAATGTTCTGGTCAAGGGTCCCCCTGTGGGTGATAAGGGGTGGTTCTTGACTTCTGCACCCCCACAGAAAGAGCATTTCTTTCATTAGCCTACTTTCAAAGTCTCTGCCTTGGTCAGAGTGGGTCTGTTGGGGGGGCATCATAGTGGATGAAGAATTTTTTCACTAGCACCTTGGCAACGGTAGAGGCCTTTTGTTCTTTGTTCATTTGTTTTGTTTTGTTTTGTTGAATTTTGTTGACCCGGTAAGCCCACTAGGCCTAGAAGTCACTTTTTCAGGGGTGACCTTGGGGGGAGAGGGGATACAGAGGGTAAGCAACTGAATTTGAACCAGATTAAGCTGTTGGTGGTATATTTAGTGAATGAGGGAAATTTGGCAAGGACACCGGGTAAACTCCCCTATTCTTTTCGATAAATGCCATGGGATCTTTAACATCCACCTGAATTACCACCAATCCAGGCAGATGGGACCTCAGTTTAACGTCTCATCTGAAAGACGGCACCTCAGAAGTGCAGCACCCCTCTCATGCTGCACTACAGTGTCAGTATTGGAATATTAACCCAAATGCCAGATGTGGGAACTGAACCCACAGCCCTCTGATCTCCCGGCCTCAGAGGCGAGTGTGCTGGAAAAGCTTGTGCATAACATGTGAAATGATTCATAACCACTAACACATTGTCAATATTCTGCTGATCAGGTTCTAAACACAAAAAGTCTATGCAGACCAGTTCCATGGGTGTGCTGGTAGTAATATTGACAAGGGGGTAGCCATCTGAGGCAGGGCTTTCTTTTGCAGACAACAACTGCAGGTCTTTACATGGTGCTCAACATTGGCCTCTGTCATGGACCAGTAGAATCGAGATCGTACCAGGTCGAGAGTTCTGTCAATACTGAGGTGCCACATGATTGTGGAGGGACCTCAGTACCAAGTGTTTAAAGGTCGGGCAGGACCAATTGTTGCTTGTCTACTTGACCACTGCAATCCACTGTCTCTATACAACAACTGATTGTGTAACTTCAACCTGGGGCCTTCTTTAAACAATAGGACAGTTCGCAAGTCAGGGAATGCAACTTGGACACATCTTTCACCGCACACAGGGCATCAAGTACTGGCTGAATCATAGGATCTTGGGATTGAGCCCACTGAATGCTGTCATTGTCAAACTTGAGATAGGGCACTAATATCTAGAGCAGAGAAATGGCAATAGGCAGCTGGTATGCAGGTATCAGGAGGGCCCAAACAATCTATTGAACAGTCCACTGTGTCCACAGATGTCTGTTCATCTCTATCAAACTTTTGGCACAGTGCTCGGATGTCAGGTTTAGACAGCCTGACCCAATCACTCTTGGAGACTGGCCTTCGTGATAGGGCATCAGCATCAATATGGTTCAGTCCTGGTCTGTATTCGACAGCATAATCATAGGTTGATAAGGAGAGAGCCACTGGTGCCCAGTGGCATCCAACTTAGCTGAAGTCTGTACATAGGTTAATGGATTATTGTCGGTCTTCACCAGTATCTTTGCCCTACAGAGGTACTCATGAAACAAGGCAATGATGGCCTATTTTAGGGCAAGGAACTCCAGCTTGTGCACAGGATAGTTTCGCTCTGATGGGGTCAAGCTCCTGCTGGCAAAAGCCACTGGTCTCAAACCATCCTCATGGTCTTGATACTGCACAGCTCCTAGGCCCTGCAGACTAGCTTCCATATGCAGCACCTAGGGCATGGTATGGTCAGCATAGGTGAGGGTGGGGGCGTGGGTGAGCTGGTATATGACTTCGTGGAAGGCTGTTTCACATTCGGGTGTCCAGAGGGTCCCAAAAGGTTCACCTGTTTGGAAGTATACTTTCTCAGGTTCTTGGACAGCCCCTTTTATGTATTTACATTTGGTAGGGGGGTAACCCTGGATAAACTTCAGGAGTGGGCGAATCACCTTTGAATAGTCCTTGATGAACCTGCGGTAGTGGCCACAGAACCCCAGAAAATGTTGTAGTTCTTTCAAGTTATGGGGCTGGGGCCAAGTAGTCAGTGACTCAACCTTACTGGGATCGGTCTCTATCCCTTCTGAAGATACTATGTGCCCCACATACTTCACAGAGGTTTGAAAAAAATGGCAAATGTCAATGGACAGCTTGAGGCTGAAGTCTTCCAATTGGTCTAGGACTTTAAACAATCGGGTCTCATGCTCCTCTAATGTGCACCTAAACACAATGACATAGTCTAGGTACAATAGACATTCCAGCAAGTTTATATCTCCCACCGCATGGTCCATCAATTGATGAAAGGTGGCCGGGGTGCCTGAAATCACCCGTAGCATTCTCAGGGATTCAGAGAATCCCAAAGGACAGATGAAGGCTGTTTTCTCTTGGTCCTCTGAGGCCATCGGAATCTGGTAATATCCACTGCGAAGATCCAATACTAAGAACCATTTGCTCCCATTCAAGTATTCCAGGGCATCTTGTATATAGGGCATGGTGTATTGATCTGGGATGGTCTGCCGATTCAGGGTTTGATAATCAACACACATCCTCACAGACCCATTCTTCTTATGCACAATGACAATGGGAGAGCCATATGGACTTCTTGATACTTGTATAATGCCAACAGCAAGCATTTCCTGCAGGTACCTCCTAACATCATCTATGTCCACTGGGGCAAGGCGTCAGGATCTCTCTCAAAATGGCCGGTCATCATGTAAGCGTATGTGATGCTTTGCACCCTGGACACACCCCATGTCCCATTCTTTTAATGAAAACACTTGGTCTCTCTAGGCGAGTTTCTTGCTAATCCTAGTCTTCCACTCAGTTGGCAAAGGGGAATCACCAAAGTCAAATAGGTCTGGGGTCACTCTCTCCTTTTGGCCAGAGTACTTGTTACTGGGTAATACTGCAGTGTCTGCACAGTGTACTGTAGCTAGAGTGCACCCTCTGTTCACCCGGACCTCCCGATCTGACACATTTCGAATCTGGACCATCACTAGTCAAGCATAGGCACTGGCATGGGCAGGCAAGATGCTGAGTTTAACCAAAAATCCTTCTGGCAACTTTCCATCACCTGGTGCGTCCAACAGTAATATTTTGTTCTTTACATTTCTCTTTAGGTTGGACTTCTCCTTGGATTGTGCACTGGGCATTGGGGGCCAATACCAAGGAGTCAGGTTCCTTTTTCCACACTATCCCCACTGGCTCATCTAGGTCCTCTTCACTGGGTTTCTGTTGTAAGTCATATGCCCTTTTTAATAAGGCTGGAATTCTTAGTGCCTGTCCTGTCAGTTGCCCTTGTTTCTCATGGCAGACTTGTGCTAGTCTCCGAAACATGTGGGCGTTTGTTCCAATTAACAGGGGAACCCCATCATACAGTCCAGTGGGGGGACACACTAGGGTCAGTGTCTCTACTTGCTCCTCTACACCAATTACTGTTGCAAGAAAAGACAACCAGAGGCAGACATATCCTAGGTAGGGATAAGTCTTGTCGCTCCGCCCCCACACATGTAGGCCTTCCAGGGATTGTAATGGCACATCAGATACATGTTTGTCATACCACTCCTGAAATACAATGGTCATTTATGACCCACTGTCAAGCACAGCTTGAGTAGAATACCATTCACAGCCACAGTAATCTTCATTGAAGGGCCCACTATTTTGGACCAGTCTGGAGGGACAACAGCAGGGGCCTGGACAGACAATTTAGCCACACAGGAGTTTGAGTTAGGATGGCCGAAACCTTCACTGCGGTCATTTCATGCACTCCTTGACAACTGACTCATTTTCCGAAGCTCTCTTTGAAGCCAGTTCACTACTTTCTCTAAGCCCTTCTCAGACTGGCATTCCCTCTTCATATGGCCATCCTTGCTGCAACTGTGACAAATGACAGGCTCTTGGGGGCATCCTTGGGGAAAACATAGCAGGGGATGCTGGAGCATTGACAGGAGATTGTGACCTGACTTCTGCTGATAGTGTACCATGTCTCAAATGTTCCTTTAGGGTGGCAGTCAACTCCTTGAGCTCAGCGGAGAAGCTACCCTCAGTGCAGGATGCCTGAGGGTGCACCCCCAGCCCCATAACAGTTATGTCCTGACAGGGGCCAGGGTCTCTGTCTGCAGAGGATACCTCAGCAAACGCACTCAATTGTACTTTTCTGATTTCCTTCAGCAACTCCTACCCCCACCGTTTAGCTCAAGATGGGACACTCTTAGTGGTCTCTATTTCAGAAGGGCCTTACGGTGCCATGATCACTTGGGCTGCACTCACCCCATAATTACAATCTCCCTCTTCACCTTCTACCTCCTGGAGTTCTTCTATCAAGTCACAGTAGTCAGGTAGGTTACCTCTCCTCTCCTGGAGCCTTAACTGGATGATCTGCAGTTTAGAATGCTTGGCATGTTGCAGTATGTGCCCCAATCTCATACGGTTCAAGTGACTGGCACTTACCCCACCTTTCCAGTAAGCTTTCTGCAGAGCTCTTTCTAGGTGAGTAACATACGCAGACAAACTTTCCCCCTTCCATTGTTTGGTACCTTGGAATTTCCACATCAAATTCTCCCCTGACTCAATGCTCCCAAAATTGCCTTCAAGTACAGATAGGTACTTCTGAGCAGATGCATCAGGGTTCATGGGCCTCAAAAATTTAATGGTTTCAAGGGCGGGGCCTCACAAACTTTCTATGATTCTTTTCCACTTCTCAGCCTCTGTACACTGCCATTCAGGTACCAAGGGGGCAACATAGTCAATCCAGGTCTCCCAGTCATCCTCCCCTTGGGGGGTGGGGAGGGTGCCCGAGAAGATTCTCAGCCTTCGGTAGGAGTCGTGACTAATGGTGGGTACAGATATAGGGGCCAGCATTGGCACAGGCACAGAAGGTGGGGCAGTAACAGGTGCTGGAGTGGGAGGAGGTGTTGGAGAAGGAACACCCCAGGTTGCAGGAACAGTTTCTTAAAGTCCTGTATGGTATTCCCTTTCTCCAGCAACAACTTAGCAAATTTCTCCACAAAAGTCTCAGATGATGGTGAGAGCTCATTATCCCCAGGGTCTTTACTGTCTTTTGTTATCACTCTCCAGGTGACTAGGACCCCTTCTGAGGCAATAGTTTGTGGCATTTTAGAGCTGTCCACAAGGTCACTACACTCTACCAAGGCTATGAAAGTTTGGGCGATCAAATCAGCCTGTCGACCCAACACCACAGGTTTTTTTAAACATTAAACTCTGGAGAGTGCTCCCTCAACAGTGTCCTTACTGGTACCCAGGGGAATATCAAGTATAAGCACAGCATTTTGGGGGTCGATCTCCTGCCCAGTACACCACCTCACCAACTGGTGTACAGCCATTTCTACTGGGGTAGCTATTAATCTTTAACAATAATTCATAATTTTTGGCCACTAGAAGGCACAAAATCCCAGCGGTGAGCCTCAAAGATGTAATCCCTAGGTGGCGCTATCCTAAGGGCTACTAACCCTGCCTACTTGGCCAGGGGCCTGGGTAATAGAACGGGTGCCTCTACCCGGAGGTCAGGGTTATTAGTGGTTAAGTTAAACTGGGCACAGCCCTCTGGGACCCTGTAACCCCCCCCTTCCCTTCTAGTGGCTTGAGCAATATATACGATAATCACTTTCACAGTACACCTTGTACACCATACAAGTACCCACACTGTTTGCACTTGCCACCAGGACTGGTTCCTCTGGCTGGACCCTGAGGACCCCTCCCCCCCCGTAAAACAAGGTCATGCACAGCAAATAGCAACAGTACAGTACTCTTGGCACAAACTGGAACCACAGTCAGGTTAATTGCAGAAAAAGTCAGATCTGATTTATTCAGAGGACTTGAACAAGGAAGGGGCATAATTAGGTTAATTGGCTTAAAGGCTATATTAATCAAACAGTTATGCATGCGCTTTAAGTCCCCCACACAGTCACACCTCTGGGTACCCAGGTAGGGAGACGATGGGCTAGCCAGGAACGTTGCAGCTGGTTGGGGCCCTGTGATGGAAGAAAGCAACATGCACAACACACACTAATTGTAATCTGGAGCCGGAGGGCTCAATTTGTGAAAGAAAAAGCAACCAGACAATCAGATGACAGCACTTTAGATTTAGCTGTTGTTGTAGGGAGCTACCCTGATGTTTACTACCTCCCCCCCCCACTGTGTATTCTTCCCCTGGGTTCTTGTTTCCCAGGTGCATTATTTTGCTCTTCTTTGCATTGAATCCTAGCTATCATACTTCTGACCATTCCTCCAACCTTGCCAAGTCCCTTCTCATCCTTTCCATGCCTCCTTGTGTATCAATCCTGATGCAGATCTTTGTGTCATCTGCAAAGAGGCATACGTTTCCTTCCAGTCCCTCTGCAATGTCACTTATAAAAACATTAAAAAGGACTGGATCAAGCACTGAACCCTGCGGTACCCCACTAGTGACCCCTCTTTCTTCAGAGTGGACTCCATTTTTGGAAATTTGTTTGGAAATCAGGAATGCCACAAACTCTGACACAAGTTGCCACTTGCATCACACACCTTTGGCGCAGGCACCTTGCATTGTAGTTCTTCCTTTGAAAGTCAAGCCGCTGGTGTTAATTTTTTTTTTTTACCACCTTCTGTTGAAAACCAGCAGAACTAATTAAGGAGAGGTGTTTGTCCACATGTGCAAGTCATATAATGCAGAAGGAAGAAATAGCAGCACACTCAGATACTAAAGTAAGCCAAAATATGCATAATGTAAATTGCATAATTATCCAGCCACCAAGTTACACAACCTGATGCTTCTTGGCGACATGACACTTTTCAAGGAAAACGTTTTATTTTAATAGGGGGTGAGTGTGCACGCAGTTATTTCTTTCTTCTGGATTGCATAACAGCTTACCATGCTGAAAGCTGCACTACAGCTGCAGCACTGGGCATATAGGCCTCACAGCTGGATGTCTATACGCCACATCCTAACCTTTTCCACCCAGAGTTTTCTGGTCCCTAGTGGCCCTTCCCGCTGTGTGATGCCCATTATCTACTCAAGTGAATGATCAGTGCTGACTAGCTGGATCGAAGCTAATGATTTATGATAGCATTCATTTGTTGCGTGCATCATTAAGTAATTCATTAGACTGAGCTATTAGGAAGAAATAAAAAAGCTCCATAGTAACCTTGTCAGTTTTCTTTTAACTGGCCAGAGCCAAAAGTTTTGAATGGCTTACCTATTACGATCACTTGCTTTGTGCAGCTAGTTTCCTCTGGGTAATCTACCAGTTTGACTCTGCAGGTGTAGAACCCAGCATCATCCAGTTTCAGATTTGTGATCCTCAATGTAACTACATTGTTTTGCATTTGCTTTGTAAACAGGAAGTGATTTTTGGATTCAATAGACGCATTACTGAAATGGTCTGCCATCTCTTTGCTGTGAAACCACTCCAGCACTTTCACCACATGTTGCCCGTATGGCAGCGAAGTCATCCTGCAGTCAATGGTAATGTCTTTGCCTCTGTCGGCAGTCTGCGGCTCACCGGCGGAAATCACTCTACCTGTAAAACAAATGACTTTGAAATTATCATAGGACTAGTGTGAGACTGTGGGGTATGAATTAAAACCAAACTGCCATAGCCAGACTGAGCCAGTTCGCTAAATGCTGAACCAGGAGCAACTTGTTTAAAGTTTGCTCATCTGGCCGTCTTTCGGATGAGATGTTAAACCGAGGTCCCATCTGCCTGGATTGGTGGTAGTTCAGGTGGATGTTAAAGATCCAATGGCACTTATTGAAAAGAGATGGGGAATTTCCCCGGTGTCCTGGCAAATTTCCCCCCATTCACTAAAAATACCACCAACAGCTTAATATGGTTCAAGGTCAGTTGGCATTCATCTGTATCCCCCTCCCCCGGGTCGTACCTGAAAATAGGCAGGGTTTGTCTAGTGCACTTACCCGGTCAACAACAAAAAAAAAGCCCAGTCTGGCTTTTACTGACCTAGTCCACTGTGGTTCTGCACTCTGGCTTTCAACAAGTCCTGGCCAGAATCAGACCCAACCACATTGTTAAAAGCCAAACTGACCCTTCTGCCCACACTGACCAGACCGTCATAATTCCTGCAACTTGCACCCAATCTGGCTATATGCCAATTTTTATCGATCTGGTCCAGTCCAGTTCCAGTGATCCAGTTTTTACCAAGTCCCAGGACAGGTGCTTGTGGGTCTCATATTACAGGCTGCTGAGATCTCAAGGGCAATTAAAAAAATATCATTTTTGGACATATTTTAGCTTACATTTCACTTATTTTCTCTGTTGGTATCGCTTCATTTTTCTTTGTAATTAGGTAAAGAAAACAGGATAATCTGCTCTAGCTGCTTGGCTACAGCTGATACCAGAATCTGCTGCTGTGGAAATGATTATGATGTTACAAGCAGAGGACTGTGATGTGATGTGTATATAAACAGCTGGAGCAGCGGAAGTCAAGGGTACAGTAATTCTATTTTTATAGTAATTTCAACCTAGCAGAAATTAAAAAAAGGATGCAAAATTCAGAAACTAGGAAATAAAAATGTGTTTTTTCCACACAGCTGTTTCTCTGTCTTGTCATGTCTGGTGGCACTATAAAAATGTTTTTAAAGTGTCTTTCAATGCATGGGGCTCTGTAAAGGAGAAATACCTTTAATCTACAGCCCTGTGTTTTCTATAGAAGATGCTCTTTAAATACTGGTTCACATTCTGTTATTGTTCCATCTTTATTGACCTTTAGAATAACCTCAGTGGGTGTTTTTGAGTAACGCATTGGTTGTAAGGACCATTTTAGAACAGTGTAATTCAATGCATGTTTGTTTAATATTATTATATCTAATTAAAGGGTAACAGTTATGAGCCGTAGCCATTATAGATTAATAACCCATGGCAAACTCTTCTAAATGAGGTATCAGGCTTACCTGTAGCTGGTAGTTGGCCCCCAATATTGATAAGTAAGTCTTCTCTTTAGTAACACTATCTTGCCACCATTTTTAGAACCTTATGATATTGCTGCAGGTGAAACTGGGCCTAACCACATAGTAGTTAAGTCTAACATAACCTTCAATCACATCGCAAGGTTCCGAAGATGCTGGCAATGTTGTTTTACTATACTGTTACCTGCTCAGTTTGTCTTTCCTGGTAAAAATATTGAAAAAAAATAATCAATACATAAATCAACCATTCAATAAATACTATATATTTTAATTACATCACTATATAGAGTTGTTTATCATCTATTAGCCTCCTGACCTAAGAGACCAGTAATGGCTAAAAGCACAATCGCAGGGCTCTGCAGCTAACGTCCAACAATATAAAAAGGCCCATAATGACTGTACAAAAGCGATCAGACAGGCAAAGAGTAAATACTAGAAAGAAGCCCTCACCAACTCATTGAACAGCTGCAAATCCTTCTGGGCAAACCTACAGGATGTTACAGGGAAGGATCCAAAAACACCCCCGCTATGCTCACTGTCGAGGGTGTCCCTACCCTAAACCCCTTACTCAACCAGCTCACTGAATCAGGCTTTTACTGACCTCAGTAGTGTTCTTCCTGCTGACTTCTTCAATGCCCCTAACCCAAGAATCACTACAAGGGCTCCTACACCACCCCCCAACTGTCTGCTTTTCCGCTTTAAAATAGTTTCTGAAGCTGATGCACGCAAATATGTAGTGAAGGTCCTAGGAAAGTCAAGGCATAGTGGGGATACACTGGACCTTAAATTCGTACATCTGGCACCGGACAAAATAATTGGACCACTAACAAAAATAATTAACCTCTCCCTCTGTCAGTCCCAATTTCCGCTAAGATGGAGATCCGCCACAGTAACCCCTGTCCATAAAAGTGGGTACTGAACAGCACACAACAGTTATAGGCCAATCTCCATTCTTCCGCCACTCTCCAAGGCTCTGGAGCAGATAGTGGCTGACCAGATAGTGGAGTATCTTAATCAACACAAGCTTCTCTGCCCAGAACAACATAGATTCCATGGCGGCCACAGTGCCATTATGGCCCTTCTAGAATTCACCAGGTTCATCAATAATGCCCTGGACCAAGGCCACCTAGTAGGGACATCCATCATTGACCTATCAAAGGCATTTGATACGGTTCATCATACCCTCCTCCTACAGCAGCTCTCTGAAATTGGACTCACAACAGAAACCGTGGACTGGTTTAGCAGCTACCTGAGCCTCCGCTCCCAACAAGTCAGGATTGGGGAAGTCCTATCTGACAGCTGACCTGTCAGATCCGGAGTACAGCAAGGATCTATACTGGGGTCACTGCTATTCAGTGTCTTCCTAAACCACCTCCCGGCAGCTTGCCAATGCTGCATGCTCTTACATGCAGATGATACAGTAATCTTCGCCAGCAACCAGTGCCCAGAACTCTTCGAAAAGGACCTCCAAAGTAGCTTTGCAACAGCCAAAAAATGGTTTAAAGAATAAAAACTCTTGAATTATAAACAGACCAAAACCATGCTCTACACATCAACCCACAACAAACATAAAAGCTACCCCTTGGCCATACAGAATGACAGTGGCAACACCCTGGAACTCGTCCCACACTCAAATACCTGGGAGTAACTATCGACTCCACCTTGTCCTTCACACAGCACATCGACAACACTGCCAAAGCCAACAACACCAGAATCGGTATCCTCTACTGACACAGACATTGTCTCACCCATGAAGCACTGAACCTGGCAATTAACAGCTCAGTTGTATCCCTTATAGATTATGGACTGGTAATATATGGATCTGCAACCAACTCGGCACTCCAGCGCATCACTGTTGCACTAAATAAAGCCTGCTGCCTGCTCACTAATGCACCTAAACTAACCCATACCTGCAAACTCTATACCTGCACTGGCTGGCTCCACCTGAATGACAGAATAAGATATCAAGCCTGCCTTCTTGCCAAAAAGGTTGCGCAAAACCAGCTTCCTCCTGGAGTAAAGAACCTGCTGTTCCTTCCACTAAATACCAGGCAAACCAGGAGCTATTCCACACAAACATTCTATATACCCAGATGCCACACATGCCACACAATGTGCCTTTGCATACTGGGCACGACTCTAGACAAACGCACTACCATCGGATATCTCTGGCAATGCTACGCCTTGACCCTTCATGCATAAACTGTGCCAACACCTTATTCATATGAGTACCTGCAGGTGCCACCCGAAGAGTTATCCTACACACCTTCTGACTGACCCCAGCACTTCCCAGCCCCATCCCCGGGATAGGCAAACCACGGCACTTAGTCCCATCTCTAACCCCTTTATCCTAGCCTATCCCCCTCTGTCCACACTGTCCTGTCTACCCCACTCCTTCTTCCCCTTTTCCCCTACTTGCCCTTCTGACGCAGGCTTACTTTGCACTTCGCTGCAGTTACTAGTTTGGCTTGGATTTATGTACCCTTATGTTAATATTGTCATTATTTGTTTACTGTACTCTCAATGTTTTATCTGTATATCGTCCTGAATTCCTTGCATTTGTGTTTATGTACATAACATGTAACCTCTTAACGCAGATGTATCCAAGATTTCAATAAATAAAAATAAAATGAATAACCTAACATTCAGTAACCCCTAAGTGAGAGCATCTCATAATGGTTCCCAGTTTTTCCATGTATTTATTTACCAGGACAAGCATACTGAGCTGGTAACAGTTCATTTCTGGATGTGTCCTGGGGCGGGGCACTTGGAAACAGTCGAGTGCAGTAATTGCATTAATCCAGCAAGGAACATCCAAGTCGCCTTCCATACCCTCACTGACCATTATATCTCTTTGTTGCATGTTCTCAATTTCATGTCTTTCTTTTTGCTGTGTTTCCTTTTTTCCTGTAGTTTCATAGTGAACTGTATGCCATTTGATTCAAGACTATGCTCATACTTTTTCATTGCAAATGTACTGAATGTATCAAGGCTTTTATCCAATAAACCTACCGGGTAAACAAAAGCTACACAAATAAATAATGCTGAGGTAACAAAAAACAAAAAATTACAAGGAATTGAACAGCACATTTAAACAACAGTGGTGGAGAGCATCATAGTAATTATGATGCTCTCCACTAGCCCAGAATCAAGCTAACAACATCAGGGGAAGAGGTCTGAGAGAGCCATAAAGGTAATCCATCTCCCTTATCTGCTGGAAGATTTCTGAGGGGTGTTAGCCCGTCAACACTGTGCGTTGACTACCCCACTTGCCGTCCCACCCATGGCTGGCTCTCCTCTTATTGCTCTACTCGATCATATAACTGTGTCACATGACCATCCCCTAAGTACCTGTTTTTCCATTTGCAGATTATACTCAGTGACCACTAGGAATCACTGCTGCACCCTCCCCAACTCCTTGTTTGCTCTCCCCTTTCCGCTCTGCACAAGCCCTCCGCACTCTACTTCCCCTGGCCATTACTGAGCCTACACTGCATTACCAGCTCCCCGCTGCCCGTGTGGCCCAGGTTCCCCCCACTGGCATTGAACCTTGGACCCTTGGTACTGAAGTCAGTGTCTCTACCACTGAGCCAACAGGTCAGTACAGCTTTACACTGCTCTTTTTCAACTTAAACTTCTTGCCCCCAACCCCCCAGTATTTACTCTCCAATGCAGCTATTTCCTCTGTTGTTAGCTTCACCCTTCATTCTCGGTGCCTGCCACTTTTCTTAATTTTCTTCATTCACCTGGTCAATGCTCCCCATGCCCTATGTACTTCTGGGCCATGCCTGTTCGCCCCTGGGACCCACTCTGGGGACCTTGCCCCCCCACCCTCATATGGGCCTCCCCCTTATCCACCATGCCCCATCAGGCCCAATGACCCTACTGTTCTACAGCACAACTCCCACATCTGCCCTCTGCGGTATGGCCCCCACCTGTACATGGACCTTACTCTGCCATGCCCTACCCCCTTTAAGGGAGCTGCCCATTCCCACCTGTGCTCTGCACACTTCTAGTGCTGCCCAAGCCCTCAAGCGGACGGATAAAATGTTAAAGCTTGCCTCTTTATGAGTCCTTCTGCTACTGTTCCTTCTCTCTGGAAACATTCACCCTAACCCTGGCCCCAGCCCCATCCTCATGACCAAGCAGACCACACCTGGGGAACTCCGCGTAGCGTCCCTAAATATATGCAACCTATTAGAAAAATTTGACAACTTGCAGGGTTGGGTGGCCCAGCAACAACCTGACATCATCTCAGTGGTGGAAACCTGGCTCAATGGCTGCACCCTGGACTCTGCTGTTACTCTCCCTGGGTACACAATATACCTAGCTGACAGACAAAAGAAAAAGGGGGGAGGTTATGCTATTTACCTCCAGGACTCCATCCAAAGACATGTCCTCCCACCCCTGGCTCTGGATCATTGCACACAGGTACTCTCCATGAAAGTCAATATCTCCACTGCCAGAGCACCTCTATTCATCTCATCTGTTTATTTCTTCCCCCAGGAACAAAATAAATGCTTTTCAGTCAGTTCTAACCCACCTCCAACAACTACCAGACAAGGTTGAAATCATTGCCCTGGGTGACTTCAATGTAAATTGGCTTGCAGATGCCACAGCCCCCCCCAAGGGATGCCACTGCTGCCCTCAACCTATCACAAACAGTGCCTTCGGCCATCCACCTTAACCCAAGAACTGGCACCTCGACCCTCCTAGATCTTGTTGATACCAACTGCCCACACAAATTCACCCAAATTAGTGTACTATCTGACTCATTGAATGATCACTTGCCCATGCTCTGTCACTGGTCCTATATGGCCAAAAAGGCCTCCCCCCAAATTGTCATACAGCACCGTCTCAGACCTGGCAAACTGCGGTCTCTGAAACAACACCTCTCCAGTTGGGACTGGTCGCTCATTGCAGCAGCGCCAGATATTGATTCAGCCATGGAGTATTTTATCAACTCTTTCAACTCAGCCTGTGGCCTCTTTGCACCTTACTGCAAACATGTCATCAAAGGTGCTGACACCCCCGGATGTCACAATCCCTGCTTGATCAAATGCATGACAGGGACAATCTCTGGCACATAGCCCAGGAAACCGTTAAGTTAGCTGACATGCAGCACCGCCAAGAGGCAAGGAACAAATGCACCTGGAATGTTCATAAGGCCAAGGCTGAGTACTATCGGACTATGCTCATGGCCACATGGGGTTCAGGGTGCAAATTTTGGGATTCCCTTAGAGAACTTAGCAGCAAAACCTTGACTGCCCTGCCCTCTCAAATGTGCATAAATGGGTGCATCAACACTGACCCTAAGACAATAGCAAACACCCTGAACTCCTTGTTTACAGACCTTAGTAGTGTGCTCCCCAACTTTTTCTCTTCCACCCCATCACAACCCCCTGCAGCTATCCAAGTGCCTCCTTTCTGCTTTAAAGCTAGCTCCCAGTGTGATGCTGCCCCTCTCTTGCTAAAAGCACTCAGCAAATCCAGGTTTAGCAATGATTCCCTTGATCTTAAACTGCTAAGGCTAACTCTCACTGAGGTACTCTACCCCCTCACTACCCTGTTGAACCACGCTCTCACTCTAGGGTAGTTCTCAACAAAGTGGAAAACAGCCCTCATCACACCCATCCTCAAGAGTGGTAACCGTATCATGCCTGGGAACTACCTCTCCATTTCGATTCTACCACTTCTCTCCCAAGTCCTTGAAAAAATCATTGCCACCCAGCTCACCAACTACATCTCCAGGTACAACCTCCTTTGCCCTGAGCAGCATGGCTTTTGCAAGAATCACATCAACACTACTGCACTCTTGGAATTTACCAATACCCTACATACATCCCTTGACATGGGCCATATTACTGGGGCCGTCTGTATAGATCTGTCTAAAGCATTTGACACCATTCATCATTTACTCCTCCTAGCCTCCCTTACCCAAATAGGTCGTTCACAGGATGCCACAGGCTAGTTCGCTGACTATCTATCAAGCAGAGCCCAAAAAGTAAGACTAGGACACACACAGTCATTCTCCCCTCCAAGTCTCTTCCGGGGCCCCTTGGGGGTTGATTCCTGGCCCCCTACTATTTACCTTATTTCTTAACTCCCTGCCCAAAGCCTGCTTTGGGAATCTCCTACTGTACACTGACGATGTGGTATTATTCGGCACACACACTGATCCTGCTTCTCTACAGTGTACCCTCCGAAGATCATTTAGTGAGGGAGAAATATGGTCTGCTGACCATAGGCTTGTTCTAAACTATAAAAAAACTAAATCTATGCTGTTTGCAGACGCCCAAAATAAAAACAGTGGTTATCCACTGCTCATTCAAAACTCCCTCAAAGAAACCCTTGAACAGGTCACTACATTTAAATACTTAGGTGTTACTCTGGACTCAGGACTCACCTGCCATAAGCACATCCGCCCACTGAGCATGGCTGTCAATGTGCATATTGGCCTACTACATTGATATAAGCACTGTCTACCCCCTGAAGCACTACAACTAACCATCTCCTCTTCTGTCCTGTCATTTAGTGACTATGGCATCCTGGTCTATGGTACAGCAGATAACACATATCTCAACAAAGTCAGAGTTGCTCCGAATAAGGCATGCAGGCTGGCCACCAGCTGTGACTGGCTCACGCACACCTGCAAACCCTATACCCAAACCAATTGGCTAAACTTTGGAGGTCGCCTAAAGTATCAGACCTGTCTTTTTGCCAAAAAAATCATAGATGGTCTTACCCCCACTGCTCTTACTCCACTGCTTCAACTGCCTCTGATTGCTAGACACACCCGTTACTCTGAGAATACCCCCTACCAGGTCCCTCTTTGCAAAACTACCATGGGACAAAGAACCCTTAGGTACTGGGCTCCCCCTCTGGTTCAACTCACTCCTCAAAACAATCCTCACAGAATCCAAACTTGGCCAGTTCAAATTCCTCCCTGGAACCACGTCACACAGGACAATGCCTGTGATTGCAACTGATCCCCTGCCATCACCAATAGATGCACTATGACAATGGACCCTAATCTTGGTCCTGCCTGTATTGACATGTCTCAAGCTTCTGTTGAATTACAGTCAAATAAGGCCAAGGCCCTGTGGTCTCCGCCCTGTTACCTGTTGCTTCTCTAGTGACACACACCTATCTGCACTGTACTGCACTTGACTGTCGTATATATCTTGTACCGCTTATGCTTTCCTGTATTTTCCACTGTAACTATTGTACACAATGAAATTTTGCTTCGCAACATTGTAATGCTTTGTAATTCATGCTGTTTTGCCATTGTATTCACTGACATGGAGCCTTTGTAAAGGAGTCTCTGACTCAAAGGTATTAATTCCGATATGTTCAATAAATAAAATAAAAATAAATAAATAAGGACAGTACATATAGAACAATACATGGGGTAGTGTGCTTAATGAGAATATAATTACTGACTAGTGCTTTTTCCCATGGGGAAACCAAGTTATAATTTGCCATTATAACTAGCTGGTTATGATGGCAAGTACGTACCGGGTTTCCCTTGGACCATGCATGTGCCAGTCGTGCAGTCTTCCTTCAGAATGCGATGTTTGGAGCATCACCTCATCACAGTTGCCAATTAATTATTTTTTTAATTACAAGAAAAAGAAGTATCTTCCCATAGTCATTGGCAGGGAAAACCAAACAGAAAATATTTAAACATACTGGCTGGTTTCCCTGCCAGCACACAAGCGCCAGTGGGTCTCCACACCTCTTCCTACCGGAAGCACACCGCAGCTCCACAACCACCATTTGCTGGTAAGTTTACGAAAATAAAAAAATTAAAACCCTCATTGTGGGATGCATTTCGTAAACCCCTTAGGGTTTATATAGCATCCCAATACTCTGGTGTGTGTGTGATATCTTGTTACACACAGTACCCCATATATTATTCTCTATTTTACACTCACCTGAGGTGTTAGATGCTACATAAATCCTGACAGCGAAGCTCGAGGGGTTTAATTAAGCATCCAACACCAGGGGTGCATGTAAAATTCGAGTTTTACACACAACCCCATGTTTTATTTTACTGTATATAATTGCTGGGTATTGTTTTTTTGCCACAGCAATTATATAAAATAAAAGATATCCATGTGCGGCTGTGGTCTGGTCAGGTAAGCGCGGTCTGAGATTGTTAGCTGGTGCCAAAAAAACCATTAACCTTTTTTGAATTTGTTTCAACCCCCTTCTTTTAAAGCAGGCAGTTTAAAGCATTGTAGCCCAGTGATTATTTGTAAACTTACCATGGAGCCCGAGTGGCAGTGATGTCTCTATCAGTGAGGAAAACTAGCTGCTGTAGAAGAAGGGAAGATGTGCAGCTGGCACATGTGCAGACTGAGGGAAGCCTGGCACGTGTTGCGGGTTATAACAACAAATTATAACCGGGTTTCCCTTTGGCACAAAACATAACCCAGTCATTGCAATGCAATAACTTACAAAAACACAGTATGGAGTGCAGTGATCCAATTAATACAAGTAAGCATAGATATCACACTTAACAGCAGTGGTGAAATGAATGACAGCAAATAACAACAGTATCTTGCAATAGCATCCATAAACAAAGTAGGGATAGCACACTTACAAAACAAACTCTGGTCAGAGCCACTATGGCTGCTAATACATTAACTTTATAAATGTGTTTCAAGGCCTTAAACATAAAGTTGAATTGCCATAGTCAGCTCTTTGTGTAAATTTCATTTTTCGTAAAGGTCGATCATTTATCTGGTTGATCCCGTGCTTCCCATGTGTTTAAATGTGAGTGGTAAGTGCATGTTGCACAATATGTGGAAGGAGAGGGAGCACCGCACTAAGGCCTTCAAGTAACGGTAGAAGGAATGGTGCAGGGAGGAGAGGTATATCTACATTGGGGACTGTGGGCCAAGCTAGAAGGATAAGAACATATACCAAAGTGATGACCTGCTTTCATCCAGGAAGCAACCACAGTCATCAGTGGATGATTAAAATGTTACTTTGATAGACATTTAATAAGTAGCCGGGGGGTGTGATGGAAGAAGTAGGGTAGGTAGAAAGTGGGTCACACTAAGCTAAGATAGAGAGTAGGGAGATGCCAAGGGGAGGGAACCCCACCAGGATGCAAGTTATTCAAGGAAAAAAGGGGTTGGCAAAGGAAGAATAGGAAAAAGGAGCAGTCAAAGGAGAAAGGTGTGGAAGGGGGAACAATTGGAAAAAGGTAAAAGCAGCAAGAAGAGAGGTGAGGGCTGTCAAAATGGTGCAAGGTCTGCATCAGAAACTCTATGAAGAAAGATTGAAAGAGTTCAATATGTACACCCTGGAGGAGAGGAGGGACGGTGGGAATGTTATGGAGACCTTTAAATACCTCTTGGGGTAAATAAGGTGCAGGAGGGAGCTATGTTTCAGAGAAAAAGCTGCTGTAGAACAAGGGGTCATGTTATGAAGCTGGAAAGAAGTGGATTCAGGAGAGATGTGAGGAAGTAGTTCTTAACAGAAAGGGTGGCGAATTCCTGGAACAGCCTTCCATGAGAAACAGTGGGGGTGAAACCAGTGGTGAGTTTCAAAAATGCCTGGGACAGACACAAAGGAATCCTAAGAGGAAGGAAGGGGATGGAAGGTGGAAGTAGGGCAAGTTGGGTCTGCAGCAAATGTGATCATAACTAAAAATGGGCAGACTAGATGGGCCCAGTGGTCACTATCTGCCTTCAGTTTCTATGTTTATGTAACCCCCCCTCCCTTTGGGAGATTTCTAGTCTATTCCTTCCTTCCTGGGTTTTTGTAGCCTAATTTAGCCCAGTAGGGAAAAGGGTTAATTCTTCTCAGTACTCGGGTCGAGCCTCCCGTAGGTCGGGAGGTCACCACAGGTGCACGGGGGGATAAAGTCCAGCAGTTTAGGTGGGAGAGGGAGTTACGGTTGGAGGAGGGGGGAGTGAGAGTGAGTTGGGGCAGGGCAGAGGTGACGGATCATTTTGGCCCCTAGCCAGTGGCACTTGGGGAGACACAGAGAAAGAAGTAGGAGCCAGTAGCAATAAGCTGCACAGTATCTTAGAGGGTAGCTAAAGTTGAGAGGGGAGCCAGTAGCCGCAAGTCACAGAGTGCCCTGGCAGCCTGCTCCAATTTGTGTAGGGATCTAGTGGGAAAAAATGCGGCAAGGAGTGTAGTGTTCAGAGAGTGAGTTGCCTTGACGCTCCATGGGACATGTCCCTCTTGTCAACTCATGGACAGTTGCCAGCACTGGGAATAGATGCAGGGTCATGAGGGAACCCGCAAATGACCATGTGACAAGAATTTCATGTTCCAAGGGGGACCTGCTGAGACAGTGAGGAGAGAGAGACAGAGATGGGTATCATTGAGTTTGGGTGTTTGTGAAGAATAATGGGCTGTTACACACCTTGAACTGTTTTGGGGCTTATGTTGCCTTTAAACTTTTGTGACCATAGAGGTCCTGAGTTAATGCTGCCCTAAAGACTGTGTGACCTCCTTGGTCCAGGTAAAAGCTGCTATTATGGCCATACTTCCCATGTGAAAGCTGAATGTGTTTCCCACGAATTAAATGATGCCACCCGGAACTATGCGTGAATATCTCAAATTAATTTGGGATCTCTCTTGCTTCTTCAAGTTCCATGTGGCCATTCTGTTATTGAAAGGAACTTTTTAATATGAATCAACCTGTTGTTTTCATTCAGCACCAGCGAGGAAAAGGGACCCTGTATGTGACATCTGGGCCTGGGTAATGTGACCACCCGAAGTGTTTCTGCTGCTGTGGGCACCCCCTTCTCCCAGACATATTCTATCCATACTCCTAGACCCCTGGAGAGAGGGCTAAATTTCTATGTATGACAGGTAATGTGATTCAAATGGATAAGGCACACAGGTGTTACAGTTTTGCACTCACGCAGTTGGTTTACAGAGCAAGTTTAGATACAAATGTGTATGGTGGTTGTTGGGGGGGGTAAAGAAACATAGACTCTGATGGCAGACAAGGACTGCTTGACTTACCTAGTCTGTCCATTTCCCTACCTACTGGATAAGCTGCTCTTCCTAGTTAACGAACAGCCTTTTTCTTCCTAACCCCCACAAGAAGTGCCTTATGTCTGTCCCATGCATTCTCGAATTCCCCAACTGTTTTTGACACCACAACCTCCTTAGGAAGGCTGTTCCATGCGTTCAGTACACTCTCTGTGAAAAAATACTTCTTCACATTGCCCCTGAGCCATCCCCCCTCTATCTTCAAATTGTGTCCCCTTGTTCTTGTACATCTCTTTTTCTGAAAGATACTACCCTCTTGGGCCTTGTTGATTCTCTTGACGTACTTAAAAGTTTCTATAATGTCTCCCCTCTCCCTTCTTTCCTCAAGGGCATACATATTATAAGGAAATGCGGGCTTGAGGATCAAAACAAAACTAAAAACAAAACAAATTAAATACCTGTTCCGTATAGTACTATGCACTCCATCCAGACCATCAATGATGAAAATTACATACATATTCTGTAGGTTACAGTCAGTGATTTCAGAAATACATAATTTTGTTATCCAAGCCATCAGCCTCCACTCAGTGCACATAGTAAGCTTTATTTATAAAAGACTGGGAAATAATTTAGAAGTTTAAGTTGACAAAAAAAGTCAAGTAAGTTATCACCTTTGGTCAGATTCACCTTTTAGCATTTCCCAGTATAAGTCTGGGAGAGGGAGAGGGAGGGAGGGAGGGAAAGAGAAAAAGAGAGAGAGAGAGAGAGAGAGAGAGAGGATGAGGGATGGTGGAGTTATGTTTATTATTTAGTCTTAGATCAGTCTTGAAAGGGTGAAAGCTATCAGGTTTTAGATGCATGCTGGTGTATTTTGAGGGTCATTTTGAGACTATTTAGCTGCTTTTAAAACCTTCTTTGACTTATTAAAAACTATCACTAACAAAATAACTACTTTTTATTTTCTTAAAAAAGTGTAACCTCGGGATGATGCTGTCCCCAGTGTTACACCCCTTCCTACTACCCTGGACATAGGCTAAGGGGTTTGGGTTTGCTAACTGATAAACCTTATTCTTAAAACCTTTGCACAGTGCCTACACTCAGGGTGCTTTATGGGGTAAGGTGGTAATGGGTGTAAGCCCCTGAGATGCTACACCACCCACAGTAACCATTTACCTTCTCCAGGCATGCCCCAATAAACATTTCCCCACCTTTCAACATTTTGTATTTAAAGGCTCTCTCTAATAATATGCTCACACAAAATATTTCAACAACAAATAAGAGATTTATTTAGGGGTATAAGGGGTTAGGAACAGGGATGTGGAGTAGGGGTTATTTGATTACTATTTGCATATGTACACAGATTGTTTAGATTTTGCTGGTGAACCCTCCAGCTGGGTGGCTATGTGCTAACAGGCAGAAAGCAATCACAATTTGTCACAAATCCACTCAGCAGTTCAGCCCTCTACTCCCAAAGTGCCAACCTCCGAGCGCAGTCTTGTGAACAGTTAACAGAACAAGGTAACCCTCTTGTCTGTTTTGTGGGTTCGAATCAACCTTTGGTCTCAAGTCTTGAAGGGATTCAAACTGTAAACCTCTTGCTAGCGTACCCTATGCACAGGCTCAGATAATTTTGTCTTCAGGGGGCCAGATATCTTTGCCTACAGGCACCTAACCAGGTGTGCAGAAATGAATCCTTTAAAAACTGCAATAAAAGACCTCAGATTAATCTTACCTTTTCAAGTTTGGTATCACCCTTTAAGCTTATGTACTGTGTTTACTTTAATCTATATATACTCTACTTGTAAAGGAAAGAAATCTAAGACAGACCAAGTAAACTCTAAAAATAGAGTTTCACTAAAATAAATAAAAAATATGTAACACATAAAGCACAGAACTATTATATCACAAGACATACAAATCTCTTAAACAAAACAGGTTTTAACAGTGCAGTTCCTACTTAGATTTGCCTCTTTCTCTCTAAAAACCTGTTTAAAGTGCTCAACGATGTTTCTTTGTCAGAGTCTAGATAGAAGTGTCTCTGAAGTAAAACAGAATATTCCTTAAAGAAAACTGTATTTGCCAACCTCTTTGTGTGAGGTCACCTAGCTCCTCATCTGTCAGAATAAATAAAAAAAATATATATATATATACAAAAACAGGATGTCTTTTCCAAGTATTAAATTCTGCAACCTCAGCATAACTCATGTTCTTCAAATGACTGTCTTTGATCTGTGAGCAGTATCCCCTCTCACACAGACATCAAAGCATTTATGATTTCACACCAGTGTACTAAACCTGGTTTCCCCTCGAAATGTCATAAAAGGGATACTGATTTCCCTCTTAGCAGTCAATGCTATAATTAACTTAGAAAAGTCTGTAATTAGCTTTCAGGCCTTCCATGTAACACTTTGTGTCTAAAACCTGGGTGGGTGTGTGTCATACTCACATGCTGTTTCAGCATTTCCATAAGAGACAGTCCATAACCCATTTTTATATTACAAAAAAATGATAGAGTACTCAGAACTGGTTGTCCTCAAGTCACAATCCTCCCTACCTAGACTGAATTTAGGGACTCTGTCCCCTACATGGGATGAGCTTCCCAAATCAGTGCACTCCTCAAAGACTCGAGACAGTCCATCTGAGTTCTGGTCCTTTGCTCCAGCCCTACAAACGATTGTCAGATCATACCCTTATAAAGCAAGACTCCATCTTAGCAATCTACCATTCGTCTTTCCCATCTGCGTCAGCCAAACCAGGGGGCTGTGGTCAGTCTGCACCACAGAATGCTGCCCATACAAGTATGGCTCCAACTTCTTTAGGGCCCACACTATGGCAAGATATTTCTTTTCCACAGTGGAGTATGCTTGCTCCCTGGGGAGCAACTTCCTACTCAGGTATGCTATTCGGTGATCCCTCCCTTGGCTGGATGTCTGACTCAGTACTGACCCAATACCCACATCTGAGGCATCAGTCTGAACTATAAAGGGTTTGCTATAGTCAGGACTTGTCAAAACAGGAGCACTGTACAGTGTCTCCTTCAGTCTGGTTAAGGCTGTCTCACAGGCTGGGTCCCTGGTAATTTTCTTTGGCAATTTTTTCTTTGTCAGGTCAGATAGGGTGCAGCCAGTGCACTGTAATTAGGTACAAATTTTCTATAGTACCCTGCTGTTCCAAGAAAACTCCTGACCTGCTTCTGCATTTCTGATCTGGGCCACAGCTGGATTACCTCTATTTTGATTTGGTTAGGACAGAGCTGTCCCCAGTCTACCACATAACCAAGGTATGCCACTTCTCCCATGGCCACCCGGCACTTCTCGGCTTTGACAGTGAGCCCAGCCCTCTGTATCTTACCCATCACTTCCCTAAGGTGGGATAGGTATTCCTCCCAGCTAGTACTAAAGATGGCAATGTCATCCAGGTATGCCATGGCGTACTCCTCAGCACCATCTAACACCTGGTTCACCAACCTTTGGAAAGTAGCTGGGGCGTTCTTCATTCCAAAAGGCATTACTTTAAACTCAAATAAGCCTATCGGAGTGATGAAGGCCGACCTTTCCCTAGCTCTGTCTGTCAATTCTGCCTGCCAATACCCCTTGGTCAGGTCAGTCATCCTAAGGTAGGTCACTCCTCCCAACTTGTGCAGGAGTTCATCCGTCTGGGGCATCGGGTGGGCGTCTGACTTCGTGACTGCATTCAGTCCATGATAGTCCACACTGAAATGAGTAGAGCCATCTGGCTTAGGCACAAGGACTACAGGTGAGGCCCAGGTGCTGTGAGATCTCTGGATTACCCCTAAATCCAGCATCTCCTCCACTTCCCTCCTAATGTCCTTTTGGACAGCCTCTGACACCTGATATGCTGTCCACCATATGGGTGTCTGTGTCCCTGTCTCCACATCATGTGTTGCTAAGGGGGTTAGTCCAGGCTTGGTGCTAAACACTGGGGCAAAGTCTGCTAAAACCTCCCTTACTTTCTGGATCTGGTCTGGGGCCAGCTGGGGAGACAATTTTACTGCCTCCACAGAGGACTCCCGCTTACTTTCCTCCAGGAAGTCCAGAAGGGGGTCTCCTTCGTCCGTCCCTTCCCCATGACTACACACTGCAAACACCATGTCAGCCCTATTTGCATATGGCTTCATCATGCTGACACGGTACATCCTTTCTGTCTTCTGTCAGGTAACTCCACAATGTAGTTCACGTCATTTACCTTCCTAACCACTTTATACGGTCCTGCCCACTCAGCCTGCAGCTTGTCCTTCTGGACTGGAATAAGGACCATGACTTCCTGACCCACCATGTGCAAGCAAGCTCTGACTTTGTGGTCGTACCACACTTTTTGTTTCTGTTGGGCAACTGCCAGGTTGCTCTGGGCTGTCCCCATAAGCTTCTTCAGCCTTTCCCTAAACCTAAGGATGTAATCCACAATGGGAGTTCCTTGGGTGGTGTACTTGCCTTCCCAGTCCTCCCAGATCAAGTCTAGGGGCCCATGTACCCGGCGTCCATATAAGAGTTCAAAGGGGGAAAATTCTGTCAACTTATGGGTCACCTCCCTGTATGCAAACAACAGGTGGGGAAGGTATTTCTCCCAGTCCCTCCCATGCTGTTCAGCAAATACCCGGAGCATTGACTTCAGGGCACCATTGAATCTTTCCACAAGCCCATTGGCTTGTGGGTGATACAGTGTCATGCATCTCTGTACCACCCCACACTTCTCCCATAAACATTTTCATCAGGTCCGACATGAAGGAACCCCTTCAATCGGTGATTACCTCCTGTGGAAATCCAACATGGGAGAAAATCCCAAGTAAGGAATCTGCCACTTTGTCTGTCCTAAGTGGGGATAGGGTGACTGCCTCTGGGTACCGGGTGGTATAATCCACCACAGTCAGGATGAATCTCTTCCCTGTGGAGCTGGGGGTATTTAAGGGCCCCACAATATCCATTTCAACCTTCTGGAATGGCTCCTTTACTGTGGGCAATGGAGTCAGGACGGTTTGGGTCTTCTTGCCCACCTTCCCTAATTCTTGGCACCAGTGACAAGACCTGCAATACTTCTTCACCTGCTGGGTGAAGTTAGGCCAGTAGAAATTTTGGGCTAACCACTGCATAGTGCACGTGATTCCCAGATGACCAGACAAGGGAATATCATGTGCAATTTTGAGCAACTGCTCATGATACCCCTGGGGAATGACAAGCTGCCTGCGTAGCATCCCTCCCTCTGTCTGTACTGCCTGAGTATACATAAGTCCATTCTCCCAATAAACCTTATGTCTGCCGTCACCTCCCTGTGCACCGTCAGAGTCTGCCCAAGCCCTCAGCTTCTCTAAACTAGGGTCACTTCTCTGAGCAGCTGCAAACCCCTCACACATTCCCAAGGCATGGGACAGGTCCCCTTCAGTCACTAAACTAGGGTCCCTAGCACTAGCGTCAGGGCACTCAGGATCACTGTCAGTCCCCACTCTCTGACAATGGGTCACCCCTCCCTCTTTGGAGTAACCCTCTGTAGCTGTGTGGTTACTTGCTACTGGGGAAATTTCTACTTCCTTTTTATCAGTCTCCATATCAGGAGACACAGGCTGGGGAACCAGCCTCCCAGTGGTTTCCACAATGGCTTCTGTGGGGTTCAGGGAACTACAATTTTTCCTTGCTGCTTGGCTACAGGTAACTGCACACACCATCTCCTGTTTGAGATTGTTGACCAAGATCACATTCACTGTTAAGGTTTGGGCTACAGCTACCTCTTGCACAGTTTCTGCTGTTTCACCCCAGTCCAGGAGAACACTAGTGAGGGGCAATGTTTTCTCCCCACCCAAAAAGTCCTGTACAGTGACATATTTATTAGGTATAAGCTGGCCAGGCTGTACCAGATCCCCTTTTACCAAGGTCAGGGATGCCCCTGTGTCCTTTAACCCCTGCGTCTGTACACCATTCACCATTGCTGGGTGCATGTGTTCCCTCATGTTCACTGGCATGCTTCCAGGGGCACACAAACAACCCACTTCTTTTCTAGCACCTGGTTGTGTATTATCGCTCACCTTTCTGGGACACTGTCTGGCAACATGCCCAGTTTCTTTACACAACCAACATTCATTTCTTCTCTCAGAGAAATCTTTTCTCTGAAACCTGGGACTAACTGGTTTTGATGGGGACAGTGAGGGTTTTAGCTGCCTGAAGGAGTGCTTTTCTCTTTCTGCGCTGCCACGCCCACCCCATTCACTCTCAGAGCAGGTCTGCTCTTGGCATAGCGGTCCGAGAGTTTAGCAGCCTCTTGCACTGTTTTGGGATCTTGGCCCTCTAGCCAGGTTTTCAGCTTGGCTGGGCATGCCCAATAAAACTGTTCTAATAAAATCATATTTTCAATTTTATCAACAGAGTTTGCCTCAATTCCTTCCCACCAACGTTTTAAAAACTGACGTTGTTTCATGGTTAGCTCCTCGTAGCTCATATCAGGGCTTCTCCTGAGCTCACAGAATTTAGCTCTGTATGATCCAGCAGTTAATTCACACTTTTTTAACAGTGCAGCTTTTAGTTTGCTGTAATCATTACTGTCCTCATTGTCCATTTGACCTAATGCATCCCGAGCTTTCTCGGTAAGTAGCAGGAATAGCTGGAAGCTCCAGGACTCCCTAGGAATTTTAGCTTAAATATAAACTTTTTCAAAAGAATTTAAAAAGGCATCCATATTCTCCCCCTCTTTAAATTTGGCTATTAATTTGGAGTTCAATTTGTGACCAGTCCTGCAGTCCCAGTTAAACCCAAGCCACTTACCTGCACTGGTGCTGCTGGTCGGAGTCATATCTTCTCCAGTTCATGTTGCATCTAGTGCTTCTGCTCCTCACCGTCTGCATCTTGATGTTCTCGCTCTGCCTTCTCTTCTGCAGCTTGCTGGTGCTCACGCTCCTCATGGTCTGCCTCCCGCTGTTCCTGCTTGGCCTCTCAGCGCTCTTGTTCTCTTTTCTCCTGGAACTCCAGCTCCATCCTGCGCAACTCAATTTGCAGCCTGAGTACCTCTGGATCCAGGGTACTGAAGACCTTCCCCTGCTGCTGTGGCACTTCACTGACAATGGCCCTGCTGTCCTCCTCATTGGATCAGGACCCTGCACTGGCCACTAGCCCTGCCACACTCGAGGTCTGGTCCTTTTCAGTCATGGTCTGTAACTCGCTGCTCTGGGTATCTGCTACCATCAGGGCATCTACAAGGTTTTGCTTGGTGGCTTTCACATTGAATGGGACTCCTCTGTCCCCACACAACTGCCTTAAGTAGTTTACAGTGTACCTGCTGTAGTTGGAAGCCATCTTCCCTGATTACTGCTAATCTGACTTGCACTTTAGAAAAAGAAATAAAATAGGTAGGAACTGGACTGTATGCCAAGTGATATAGTTCTGTTTCCTTTTAAAATAAAACTCTGCCTTTTTCTTTCTTTGCAAGTGAGCTTACGGTCTCAGCTGACACACTGAACAATAAAACCTTGTGATACCAAAATTATGCACACCGCTCCCAGCAATCTGGAAAACATCAGCACTGCTGCCAACCAATCTGTCACAAACCCACTCAGCAGGTCAGTCCTCTACTCCCAAAGTGCCAACCTACGAGTGCAGTCTTGTGAACAATTAACAGAACAAGGTAACCCTCTTGTCTGTTTAATGGGTTTGACTCAAACTTTGGTCTCGAGCCTTGGAGGGATTCAAACTGTGAACCTCTTGCTAGTGTACTCAATGCACAGGCTCAGATAATTCTGTCTTTGGGGGGCCAGATATCTTTGCCTATGGGCACCTAACCAGGTGTGCAGAAATGAATCATTTAAAAACTGTAATAAAAGACCTCAGATTAATCTTACCTTTCCCAGTTTGGTATCACCCTTCAAGCTTATGTACAGTGTCTGCTTTAATCAGTATATACTCTACTTGTAAAGAAAAGAAATCTAAGACAGACCAAGTAAACTTGAAAAACAGAGTTTTACTAAAATAGATAAAAAATATGTAACACATAAAGTACAGAACTATTATATCACAAGACATACACATCTCTTAAACAAAACAGGTTTTAACGGTACAATTCCTACTTAGGTTTGCCTCTCTCTCTCTAAATACCTGTTTAAAGTGCTCAACGATGTTTCTTTTTCAGAGTCTAGATAGAAGTGTCTATCTGAAGTAAAACAGAATATTCCTTAAAGAAAACTACATTTGCTAACCCCTTTGTGTGAGGTCACCTAGCTCCTCCTCTGTCAGAATATATTACAAACATTTAACTATACAAAAACAGGATGCCTTTTCCAAGTATTAAATTCTGCAACCTCAGCATAACTTATGTTCTTCAAATGACTGTCTTTGATCTGTGAGTAGTATCCCATCTCACACAGACACCAAAGCATTTATGATTTCACACCAGTGTACTAAACCTGGTTTCCCCCTCGAAACATCTTAAAAGGTATGCTGATTTCCCTCTTAGCAGTCAAAGCTATAATTAACTTAGAAGAGTCTATAATTAGCTTTCAGGCCTTCCATTTAACACCTTGTATCTAAAACCTGGGTGGGTGTGTGTCATACGCACATGCTGTTTCAGTATTTCTCATAAGAGACAGTCCATAACCCATTTTTATATTACTCAGAACTGGCTGTCCTCATGTCACACAATTTACCAGTCGACTTATGATACCCAGAGCCCTGGCTATCTAGCTGCTGACAAATCAGATGGCACATAATAATTATCATTATTACGCACACTGGTACCAGTACCCAGATACAGTAGAAGCCCCACAAATCTCATACCATCTTGGAATCTCAGATACCACAGTCCAAGATGTTGCAGGCCTGGTGGATGTTGCAGCTGGTTGAGGTGGCCAGCTATTGATCTGAGGGAGGGGGCAACTTGGAAACAGATTCCTGCAAAGACTACAGGTGCTATTTACAATGAAGGCAGGGATTGCTCTGCAATTAGCAGATGAGCAGGAATTAACCCCGCTGGACACAAAGAGCCAGGGATTGCCCTGCTTGCAAAGAAGACAGGGATTGTCCTGTGTTTGAAGAAAACTGAACAATTCAGAACCAGCTACTTGGATTTAATATCCTGAATATTTTGCCCCATATTTGAAAGTCCCATCCAATATAGATAGAAACCGATACTTTTGCCAAGCACCCAAATTCCTTGAAATTAAGTCACATCCAGTACAGTTACTATACCAAAGACAACGTTCACTGACAAAATCTCATTCAGCATGTCCAAACCTTTTTATACTTATGGCAAGTGCTCTCAGACGACATCTGGGTAAGACCACCATAGATTCTCTACAGACTCAATCAGATTATATGCTCTAGGGCCTCCTGTCCTGTGAAGTGACTACTGTGGCTTGGCAGTCAGCTCCACAAGGGCTGAACATAACCCATAGTACAACAACAACTTGCAACACATTTATATGATTTACCATGAAGGCATCTGGCTGCACCTGCAATTTAGCCATTAAGGCCACAGACAAGATGCATCCATATTAACTTGAACTAAGCAGTCTCTGATGGGGTTAGTAGCCCAGACTGATAATTCAGAGATGTTTTTTCATGTAGTAGAAATATCTAGTAGCGAGGATTGAGGCCCCCCAAGATTATTCTTAAATGTCCCTCGCAGTAGGGGGAGTATGAGGGTACTCACTCAGGTCCTCCACGGGTCTCATCCACAAATGAAGGCTTCCTGAAATCTTCTTCAGCTCTCTCACAACTGAGGCAGAGTAGATGGTCTTCTTCTTCCACATCTTTCCCAGATATGGGAGGAAGGTCTAGCCTCTGGAGGACATATCTGGCAACCTCCAGACAACTGTTGCAGCAACTCTAAATTTACTTTAACTAAAAATAACAAATGCCCCCTGATGACTGGTGGGGCATAGCTAAGTGGCCCAGGCCTGGTGGCATGTCAGGCCCTGAGCACCCACCCCTGTGGGGGGCTCCCAGCAGGCTGCAGCCTACTCTCCTTCTTCTCACTCTGGCTGATCTGGAGAAAAAACTGTCAACGCTGTCTCTTATAGGGGGCTCCTAGTTTGACTCCTGATTGGCAGCAGATATGGAGAGACAGTCTCTAAATGGCTGAGGGACCTGTCAATTAGAACATTCGAGCCAAATTGGATGAGTGAATTGGCACCTAAAATGATGTCCCTGTAAGTCCCCATGAGCACTTGGGTGGTTACCCATGAGGTGTAGTGAATATCCCACAAGTCCTGGCTTTCTATTCCTGGGTCCCAATTGGCTGTGACTGCTTATCCCACTGTCCCTCACAGCAGATTAAATACACTCCTGAATACTGTCCGGGGGCAGCCAGAAATAAGTAATTATTTGCCCCACTGTCCCACAGTTTTGCAGCTCAGAGGCTGTACTTGTAGTTGCTGCACAGATGAGGGGTGTGGCTGCTTTGGTTTTCATGTCGCTACTGCGCTTACTAAAGCTCCTCCTGCAGCAGCTGACAGGCTGACACACAAGAGTTCCAAAGCACTGATGAAGGCAGGAAAAAGCACTTATTTTAATGTAAAACACTTTCCCCCACATGTACAGCATATTCCCAACAAACAGCAACAGTTTACATATTTTTAAAACATTTTTTTTCTTTCTTTTTTCGGCTGAAACCATTGAGGGCTACCCTGGAGGCAGCCAGGCACTCTGTTATTAATTATACAGATGATCGGGGCCCTGCTCAGGCATTTTTGCCATAAGTCTCAGTCAAACTTGCTGGATTTGCACAGCAGCAGTTCCCCAGCAGGCTGTCCATGGTCACTGGGTCCCAATTAGGTGGAAGGGATCCTGGGACCCACGGCCAGTCCCTGAGGTGACTACAAACTGAGCGGATCTATTGAGGGCAAAAATCGCTCCATTATGAGTACTGCTGCCCTGGAGGCAGCACTTTTAACATCAGCACATTCACAATGCAATTCTTGCTGCCCTGGAGGCAGCACTTTTACAGTGGTGATCGCGAGTGGTGTTTGTAAGCCCTGAGGGGCTGGATTTTCAATCTAAGTGCAGGCTGGGGCATTAGAGGAGCAAAGCAGACCTGGGGGACCAGAAAAAATGGTGGCCATATCAGGAGAAGGCTGAGAGACTGCGGGAGGAGAACAGAAGTTGCAGGGCTATGGTAAGCCCAGGCTGGCATTTTTTTGGAACCTCCATTTGCAAGGGGCTTACAAAAGAATTGTCAAAACTAAAGCAAAAACTTCCAACCAAGCCACCCTTCATAAAACCAACTATATACACCCCTTCTTTTGAGTACAGGCAGCTATCACTGCAGCAGACATTGCACTTGTTACCTTGCAACTTGAACAGAAGACTCTGCCCCCCTCCCCAACAGTGCACCACACAGTCAGACATACAAGGCAGTGAGAAGGGCACACAAAACACCAGCCTGGAGGTACATGTGTCTGTCACATAGCAGGCACTTACACAGACCATCCATGCCAAGGAATGGAACTGATACACAGGACCCACTGGAGGATCCCTCAAGGCCCAACAATGACACACGACGTCTATCAGGTCATGAATGCTTTATCTGCATGTACCCAGAACTGAGAAGGTTGGAGCAGGGAGGGTAAGGCTCAGCAGGGACAGCTGCATGAAATACAGGGCATATACAGTGATACCACAGTGCACAGACTTGACATGCAGCAAGGGTGTGTGAGACCTCGAACAACGGCATGACCATAGTTATCACTGCTCTACAGCAGGATGATGTTTCCCATTCATATCCAGTACATGGCAGCCAACCCCGAAATCCCCATCTGTCATACACTGGAATCATAACACCATCAAGCACTCTGAGTCCAACATAACCCACACATGACAGCCAACCTGCAGGGGTACATAGCCAACTGTAACAGATGATGAATTCATGCCAAGGATGTCCCATGGCATGTACATAGCCCAGTCATGTGGCAAGGGCAGGGGCAATGCCAATGGAAGGCTCATCCCACCGAAACACCCACACAGATGTCATCCCAGACACCAAAGTCAAAAACCACACATGACCAAATGCCTCATCTGAATGCAGCACAGGCTTTAATGCTGAAGAATTGCCATCCACCATCAGATGCATGTGGACTTCACTTCATGGGTTCCATGCTCGCTCACTGCAGGGGGATGAGAGGCTGGCAGCAAGGGGCAAGCTTGGGGTAAAGAGAGATCATATGAGTCACTGGACGCAGCCCAGCCACTCACCATCAGATAAGGCCATTCAATACAAAGTTATTAATACAAAACAGCACACTTACCACATTGCTCCTTTTGTGATAAAGCCAGGCTGGTTATTAATTCATATTGTTTTGTTGGCACTGACCATCTAACTTACTTGATCCTGGCCAAGTCCTGACTCCTGACTTGTGAGAATTAATCCCGCACAGGTACAGTACATACGGAATGACTAGTCAGCTGCTCCATGCTCACACTCCTCATAGTACCAGCCGCACCTCCAGTCATACAGGTACAGCTAGCTGCTCGCTGGGTTAGATGATTTCTGCAGGACATTCCCCAGATTGCAGAGCTTTCATGTGAACAGAAAGTACCAACTTCAAGATGAGAACAAAGTTATCATTGCCAGGTTATTAAGTTACCAATACTTCATGGAGAAGACATTTAAACATGCACCACTGCTTTGCCATATTAAATAAGTTAATTAAATAAGTCCACTATTCTGCTCTATCCTGAAAAAACACATAGTAAAAGCTGGACCCTACTGAAAATAAGAAATTGCCTCTCACTTGGGCTATCCTGTGTAAATGGATTATAAAAAGGGGTAAAAGGAAGACCCCACTGAAAGAAACATCTTGCATTTCTGCAGTACTATCGTGGGTAAATACAATGTAAAAACTGGGTCAAACAGAATCCCACTGCAAACAAGATATCAGAATTCATCCGGTGCTATCCTCAATAAATATACTGTCAGACTGTAAAATCAGGACCCTGCAGTGGAACCCCACTGAAAAGTAGATGTTGCATGTAAGTTAATCTGTCCTGGGAAAATACATTGTAAAAATATCCAAATCACCTGTCTTGTAGTTTTCTAATATATTCCTGGTGGTCTAGTGGTCTCCCCATAAGGGCATCAGACCCCCTCCCAACTCACCCTCTTAGGCACATATCCCAGCCCTGGTCACATAATGCAAACTACAGCAATAGTAATGACTGTCACAGCCCTCTGCTCACCACCTCAACTGGTTTCCATCTGATGGTCTCTAAGCAATTGCAAGAATTGTACAAACACCTGTGTCTACTATACTCATGATCATTTATTGACAATCAGATGGTGTCTGGTCAAGGTGGTGAACAGAGGGCTGTGTAGGTCTCTGTCACTATTGCTGTACTGTGGCTTTGGTGACCTGAGAGAGGGAAGGGGGGTTATGAGAGGAAGGTCCTGAGCATGTGGGTTGACAGAGGATCAGATGCTCTTCCAGGATGCAGGGAGAGAGCACTAGACTACCAGGAATATTCAAGATAGCTACAGGATAGTCAATTGGGGTGCAGGAACCACTACACCACCAGGAATATTTGAGACAGCTACAGGACAGGTAATATGGAGGATGGGGGGACCACTAGACCACAAGGAGTATGTAAGACAGCTATAGAATGGGGGGGCATGCACATATGTTAATGGACCCTTAGTGGACAGGCAAATGGGCCACAGCACCTTCTATGTCAGAAGGGGTCAGCATGTTAGGGCTAAATGCGGCCCACAGGAGTCCTGCTGCAATCCCATTTAACCCACATTACCTCCATTGTGCTCCTGTCAGCCATACTCAGTCTGGGCCTGTGTGAGCATAGCGCAAAGTCACTATGCACTGTACTGACATGGCCCCATATTTAGACAGTTTGTATGCACCAGTTGCAGTGGGCTAATTGTCGGAATGTTGCCTCCCCCCCAGGGCAGGCTGTGTGCAAACTGCCACAGACCACACATGGCCAACTCTGAATATGGAGCCTATACACTTTGGTCCAGAGGAACCCAAAGTCCATGAAACATGCATGGGACAGACATAAGGCAATTCTCGTGGGGGTTAGGAAGAAGTAGGCTGTTGGTTAACTAGGATATTCAGCTTATCTGAAAGTTAGGGAAATGTGTAAACTGGGTGGGCCCAATGGTCCTTTTCTGCCATCAAAGTCTGTGTTTTAATGTTTCTATGTAATGGCTTATGGGGGTAAGAAAAACCCACCTATAGCCTCAAGATACTGTTGTTCTAACTTGTAACAGTATGAAAGAAAACATTTTTGGCACTGACGTATGCCTGTTCATTTGGACAGTAAAACATACATAGCATTACCACATCAGCCAATGCTTAATTTGCTAAAAACAGAAAAATATCACACAAGTAGCTACATAGGAGACAATAATGACAAGCCAAAGCAGAGCGGTACATTCAACTCCAGGGTCCGTGCTATTACAGTTGCACAATTAGGCACCACCGTAGGGCAGGTATCAGCTAAGTGTAATTCCAGTTAACTGTCATACTTACTCTGTCTTACTATTTACATGTTTGATTATAGTACTAAAGAGAGGAGACTCTTGCATAAAGTACCTTGCAAGTCTCAGAGGGAAGACAGTGATTAGACGCAGGCACCAATAAAACTGTCACTTTATTGTTAATCAAGCAGTATTTCCAAATAAACTCCTTACAAATGCAACTAAAGTGTAACCACGCAAATTCTTCCACAGGATTGTCAATACAAAACTGGCCAAAGGGTTACTTGATCTTTACTTACCTTAGTAGGGAAAGTAATTTTAACTTGGCAAACAAACAGAATTACTAAAAAATGAGACTACCTGTTTTACTCAACTGGAGGCTCATCAGAGTGACTGTCTGCCTGTCCAAGCCCAGTGACCCCACTGCCACAAGCTGAAACCTGATCTCAAATGGGTCTGTCCACACTAAATGGGTACATTTATGCCATACACTCTTTACATGCCATTAATTCACATAATATAGCAATTCCAGTCTAAAAAACTGCACTGCACTGTGCTATATAACACGCTTAGACAGGATTTATAACCTTGGAGTGACAACACCAGCTGATCTGTTTTATTTAAAAAAATTGCATAAATGTCCCCTCCTTTTTTCATGCTTCAAGTGGGACATTTAAATGCGGTGTGTCTTGTGCACACTATTTCTGTCATTCAGCCTGCACTGCCAAACACTAGAGACTGCATGTAGACTAGCAAGACACACACTCCCAAATGTAGTGTGTGTTTTTCAGTTTGCTACTTTTAATTTTTAATTTAAATGCCACCAGAAATAGCAATCATGTATGTAACCTACTCCGCCCCCCTTGGTTACATATGTGATTGCAATGCACATTCCTCCTAGTCAGTGATATTTTGCTGTTCCAATGCCTGCTGACAAAAACCCAAGGGCTTACCGGAAGATTGCTGCTCTTTGTTCCCCCAGGGCTCCAAGCTTCCCGAGCAGTCCCATTTTCAAACTGGGCATTTCTGATTCTGTCCCTCCCCCATTCCTGTATGTAAGGGTCCCCTTTCATGCCATGTGAATGTGATCAGTGCAGGAGAAAGGACTGGATTATCTGTAGCCAATCATCTGTGGACCCTGAAGCTTTTCAAGTGTTTGCCCACAAGCCTGGGCCATTTTGTCCTCAGTAGCAACAGTAAAAGGTTTTCCATCTCCTGCACTCCAGAGTTGTTACATACACGATCATTTGCATTGAGATTCTCTTTTTATTTAAATTGCAGCACATTCTTGGGCAGTATAGTAATTTTTACATAGTGAGGTTGTTCAGGGCTCTATTCTTGAACTAGGGATGTTCATGTTTGGCCCATTCAGCCGATGCAAGGATCTGAATTTAAAGGACAATCCTGTTTGTAACAAGGACACAGTGGTAGTATCTGACCCTGTTACAATGGGATATAAACATTGGGCAATGTTTTTTTGTAGCACAACTCAGTAATATATTATTTATTTCAATGTAATTAATAAAAAGTCAGAAAATTGCATCTTATGATAAAAATGCAAAAGTGGCAATAATTGTTCTGGGCAAAGTATGGAAAACTAATGTTTAGTGGTGTAAGCACTGTACAGATTCAGTGCTGCTATGATCTGGCAGTGAGTTTAAAGTCAGTTCATCTTTTAAACCTTGCTTTAATGTCCAAAAGTAGTTTTAAAAGCTTCCTCCCCAGTGCAATCCTGTTTGTAACAGGGACAGATTTTTCTTATTAAGGTTTATAACTGAGGACATGTTATCAATATCCATCCCTGTTACAAACAATACTTTTAGTGCTTCCCTTTTGTCCGATTATTATAGTATTTGGGGCTCATTTTAGGAGGATTTTATCAGTGGTTGCAGCAAAGCACTCTTGGTTTCAAAATGACCACTGGCTTGCTGGGGGTGGGGGTGGGGTTGGCTGGTGCTGTACAAAAATATAAAACGTTATGTGTACTGAAATAATGTTATTAAAGTCAAGAAACATACACTGCTACAATAATTTCCCAACATGTTTAAGCTGCAGAAAGCTATTTGTCTTGCTTGCATTTGAAAAGTTAGCTTAAAAGCCCCCTCTTCAGTTTAATCCTGTTTGTAACGGGGGCAGAATTTTCATATCAAGGTTTGTAACTGGAGATAAGCTGCGAATCTCTGTCACTGTTACAAACCAGACTTTTAGCACATCCCTTTTTCATGTGTGATTATTACAGTATTCCATGTTCATCTTAGTATGAATTTATTTCAGTGGTGTAAAAAGCTGCCTTTGGTTTTAAAATCGTCACTGGCTTACTCCGGGGGTGGGGTGGGGTGCTGGCTGGTACTGCAAAGAAAAATATAAAATGTACTTTTGACTCCAAAAATATTATTAAACTCAAGAAATACGCATTGCTGCAACAATTTCCTAATATGTTAAGCTGCATAAAGCTATTTATGTCTTTTTTTGCTTTTGAAAAGTTACTTAAAAGCCCCTCCCATCCTATTTGTAACAGGGACAGAACTGTAAACATCCATCCCTGTTACAAATAAGATATTGATTAAAAATTCAAATGACACTGAGGTGGTTTGTGAGTTAAAGGCAGGTGCCACATAGGCACATAAAAGGCTGACTATTTTGGGGAGAGGGAGAAATTGTGCTACCAGGCCTCAGGAAAGGCTGTCCTGATAGGAAGAGGTAAGAAGGTGCCATAAGGTTCCCATGGACAACTAGAAGGGTGTGGGGTGGGAGATGGGAGGCACCAGGCCCTGGAAAAGGCTGAAAGGATTAAGGAATTGGAAGCTGGTGCCAACAAGTCCCCAGGGACAGTCAGCAGGGCGCGAGGTGGGAGACAGGAGACACCAGGCACAGGAAAAGGCTGAAGGGGTTTGGGAGAAGGAAGCCAGGGCCAATAGATCACCAGGGGTAGCTTTGCAGGGTGTGGGGTGGGAGACGGGTGACACCAGGCTCTGGGAAAGGCTGTCAGGGTTAGGGAGAGGGAAGCAGGTGTCACCAGGTCCTCAGGGACAGCTGGCAGGATATTGGTTGGGAGACAGGTGACACCAGGCTCCAGGAAAGGCTGCCAGGATTAGGGAGAGGGAAGCACATGCCACCAGGTCCCCAGGAACAGCTGGCAGGGTGTGGGGTAGGAAACAGGAGCCTCAAATTGGACAGGGTTGGGGAGAGGGAAGCCAGTGCCACCAGGTCATCAGGGACAGCTTAGCATGGTGTGGAGTGGGAGACAGGTGACACCAGGCTCCAGAAAAGGATGTCAGGGTTAGGGAGCGGGAAGCAGGTGCCACCAGGTCCCCAGGGACAGTTGGCAAGGTGTGGGGTGGGAGATGGGAGCCTCAAGGCTGAAAGGGTTGTGGTGAGGGGAGCCAATATTAACAGGTCACCAGGGACAGCTTGGCAGAGTGTGGGACATGAGATGCCAAGCCCTGGGAAAGGCACAAAGGGTTAGGAAGAGGGAAGCAGGTGCCACCAGGTGCCCTGGGACAGCAGGCAGGGTATGGAGGGGGAGATGGGTGCCACCAAGCCTCAGAAAAGGTAGACAGGGTTGAGGAGAGGGAAACAGGTGCCAGCAGGTCCCCTTGGATAGCAAGCAGGGTGTGGAGGGGCAGGTAGATGCCATCAGGCCTCAGGGAAAGCTGACATGGTTGGGGAGAGGGAAACAGGTGCGTCCATTTTCCCTAGGATGCCAGGCAGGGTGTGGGGTGGGAGAGAGACCCTCCAGGGACCCAGGAAAGGCTAAAAGGGATAAGGAGAGGGAAGCCAGTGCCAAAAGGTCATGAGGGACAGCTTGGCAGGGTGTGGGGTGGGAGACACCAGGCCCTGGGAAAAGTTGGAAGGGTTAAGGAGAGGGAAGCATATGCCATGAGGTCCCCAGGGATAGCTGGCAGGGTATGGGGTGGGAAATGGGAGACACCAGGCCTCAGGAAAGACTTTCAGGGTTAGGGAGAGGGAAGCAAGTGCCACTAGGTCCCCAGGGACAGCTGGAATGGTGTGAGGTGTTAGGAGCCTCCAGGCCCTGGGAAAAGCTGTCAGGGTTAGGGAGAGGAAAGCCAGGGCCAATAGGTCACCAGGGACAGCTTGGTGGAGTGTGGGGTGGAAGACAGGAGGCACCAGGCCCCAGGAAACACAGAAAGGTATAGGGAAAGAGAAGCAGGCACCACCAGGTCCCCTGGGACAGCAACCAGGGTGTGGAGGGGCAGGCAGGCTGGTGCCCCCAGGCCTCAGGAATGGCTGACAGGTTAGGAAGTGGGAAGCAGGCACCACCAGGTCCCCTGGGACAGCAGCAAGGGTGTGGGGAGGGAGACGGGAGCCATCAGGCCTCAAGGAAGGCTGACAAGTTTGAGAGGAGGAAAGCAGGTGCCACCAGGTTCCCTGGGACTACAGGAAGGGTGTGCGGTGGGACACAGGAGCCTCCAGGCCCTGGGAAATGCTAGATTGGTTAAGGAGAGGTAAACAGGTACCACCAGATCTGCACATTTAGCTGGCAGGGTATGGGTTGGGAGATGGGAGACACCAGACCCTGGGAAAAGCTGGAAGGGTTAAGAAGAGGGAAGCAGATGCCACCAGGTCCCCATGGGTTGCTGGCAGGGCATGGGGTGGGAGACAGGAGACACCAGGCCCTGGGAAAGGCTGCCAGAGTTAGAGAGAGGAAAGCAGGTGCCAACTGGTCACCAGGGACAGCTTGGCAGGGTGTGGGGTGTGAGATGGGAGATATCATGACCCAGGAAAGGCAGAAAGGGTTAGGGAGAGGGTAGCAGGCATCACCAGGTCCTCTGGGACAGCAAGCAGGGTGTGGAGGGGCAGACAGGTGCCACCAAGTCTCATGAAAGGCTGACATGCTTGGCGAGAGAGAAGCAGGTGCCACTAGGTCCTCTGGGTCAGCAGGCAGGGTGCGGAGGGGAAGATGGGTGCCACCAGGCCTCAGGAAAGGCTGGAAGGGTTAAAGAGAGGGAAGCAGTTGCTACCAGGTCTCCAGGGATAGCTGGCAGGGTATGGTATGGCAGACGGGAGACACCAGGCTCTGGGAAAGGCTGGAAGGTTTAAGGAGAGGGAAGCAGGTGCCATGAGGTCCCCAGAGATAGCTGGCAGGGTCTGGGGTGGGAGACGGGAAACACCAGGCCCTGGGAAAAGCTGTCAGGGTTAGGGAGAGGGAAGCAGGTGCCACTCAGTCCCCAGAGATAGCTGGAATTGTGCGGGGTGGGAGACAGGAGTCTCCAGGCCATGGGAAAGGCTGTCGGGGTTAGGGAGAGGGAAGTCAGTACCGACAGGTCACCAGGGACAGCTTGGCAGAGTGTGGGGAGGGAGGCATGAGACACCAGGCCCAAGGAAAGGCAGAAAGGGTTAGGGAAAGAGAAGCAGGTACCACCAGGTCTCCCGGGACAGCAAACAGGGTGTGGAGAAGCAGAAAGGTGCCACCAGGCCTCAGGAATGGCTGACAGGTTGGGGAGTGGGAAGCAGGCACCACCAGGTCCCCTGGGACAGCAGGAAGGGTGTGGGGTGGGAGATGGGAGATGGGAGATGGGAGCCATCAGGCCTCAAGGAAGGATGACAGGGTTGGGAAGAGGGAAGCAGGTGCCACCAGGTCCCCTGAGACTGCAGGAAGGGTGTGGGGTGGGAGTCGGGAGCCTCCAGGCCCCGGGAAATGCTGGAAGGGTTAAGGAGAGTTAAGCAGATGCCAACTGGTCACCAGGAACAGCTTGGCATTGTGTGGGGTGCGAGATGGGAGACACCATGCCCTGGGAAAGGCAGAACGGGTTAGGAAGAGGGTAACAGGCACCACCAGGTCTCATGGGACAGCAATCAGGGTGTGGAGGGGCATAGAGGTACCACCAGGCCTCAGAAAAGGCTGACAGGGTTTGGGAGAGGGAAGCAGGCACCATCAGGTCATCTGGGACAGCAGGTAGGGTGTGGAGATGTAGACAGGTGCCACTTGGCTTTAGGAAAGCTGACTGGGTTGGGCAGAGGGAAGCAGGTGCCTGAAGGTCCTCTGGGACAGAGGCATGGTGTGGAGGGCTATACATGCTGTCACCAGTGGTCTTCCAGATCCCTGGTCCATTTTCTTCAGGGTTCTGGTGGGTCCACATGAGGAGTACTGCACACATTTGCCTGAGTATGTCACTGTAGGCCAGCACCCATGTTCTTGTCTGGTGGATTCAGCTCTGCTGTTGCCTGTGGTCTTCCAGGTCCCTGATCCGTTTTCTTCAGGGCCCTGTTAGGTCTGCATGAGGAGTACTGTATACACCTGTCCGAGTATGTCACTGTTTGCCAACTCCCGTGTTCTCATCTGGTTTATTTAGCTACGCCATCACCTATGGTCTTCCAGGACCTTGGTCCATTTTCTTTAGGGCCCTGGTGGGTCTGCATGAGACGTACTGCAGAATATTGACAAAGTAGATGTAAACTATATAATATGTGGACCACTGGTCATTGTGGGAGATGGGCCTTATGTGGTATAACTTGGCATAGAAACTGTCAACAAAGCCTTCAAAATAATAAAACTGTAAAGCAATTGGGCAGTATGAACATTTACTGATGTGACTGAGGCTGTAGTAATCAATGTATATAGTGGGTGGGATATTCAAAAGGGTTGCGCATGGCACAACAGGATTGCACCATGCGCATCTCAGCAATGCGCCCCAGGGCGATATTTAAAAGGGCAAGCTGAGCTGCCCAAATCCAGATGCGCTGGGACGCATCCATAATGATTGCAGCGCAATGGCAGGGGCGCACTACCGGCATGCGCGCATCCCAATATTCGTAGCCTCTCGGGATGCGCGCGCATGTGCCGGTGCATTCCACATTGCGCCGCACAGGGGACGCAAAGATGTGCCCAAAAAGGGACAAGTCATGACACCCAGAGGTAGGGCTGCTGTGCGTAGGTAACACAGCAACCGCCTGCCCTGTGGGTGGCCACCTGACCTCCCAGATACCATATAGGTGCACACAGCTCCCTGGTAGTCCAGTGGACCTTATCCGCTGCCCAATTGCGGGCAGTGATAGTTTTAAACTCCCTGGTGGTCCAGTGGACCTTACCCCCTGCCCAATCATGGGCAGTAATAGAATTACAATCCCTGGTGGTCCAGTGGACTGTCCCCCCCGCCCGATCGCGGGCACACACATACAAACCCTGGTGGTCTAGTGGTACCCCTTCCCACCCACCCACCGCAGTCCCCACCATCCTGCACCCCCCCAGTCAGTGGCAGGTGGCAGCACCCTGCCTGCAAGCCACCGGGCTGCCCACTGACTGACAGCATACAGCTTAACTGTACACCTATTGGTCCACTGCATGGTCCAATGGGCATACAGACCAAACTGTACTACACAGTCCCAAACTGTGAATGAGCAGAATGTGTAGTACGATATGGGCTGCACGCCCATTAGCTCATGCTGTGGACCAATGGGCGTACAGCCCTACCGACTGTGTCAGTCGGTGGGCGGTGGGGCAGCAGGTGGTTGGGGTGCTGCTGTCCGCTGCTGACCAGGGGGAGCGCGCGGTCGGGATCAGTGGGTGGGTGGAGTGGGGGGCCACTGGACCACCAGGGATGATAGGTTTCCTATTATTCTACTGCAGCCCACGATCAGGCAGACAGGTCCACTGGCCCACCAGGGAGATTGAGATGTTTCATTCATTTACTTAGCCCACAATCTGGCAGACAGGTCCACTGGACCACAAGAGATAATGAGAATTTACATTTATTTACCTAGCCCACGATCGGGCGGGAAGGTCCACTGGACCACCAGGGATTTATGATTCTTCTTTTTTCACTGCAGCCTGCGATTGGGCTGTGGGGCACATTGCCACGCTGCAGGGGGCGTCGGTCCCCAACGGCTGCTGCCTGGCAGGGCGCCAGGTGCAAGTCGACGGGGATTGGTGCACCTGCATGCAAATGGCCCCATGTGCACCTTGCATAAATTATGGCCCCATTTGCATGTCAACTTTTGAATATCATGGTTGCTGCGCCTTGCGCAATGGAACTTGCACTAGCGTATCCCCTTGCTCCACTCTGGCCACTGGCGCTGGTGCAGTACCACTGCGCCATGCGCACTGTGAGTGGCCAGGGTGCAGTATTCAACGCTGCTGAGCCATGGTGCAGCTCTGTTGAATATCGCCCAGGCCATGCCCCTGCGCAGTCAAGTTGCGCTGCGCCCAGGCTTGTGCCACAGCCTGGTGCAGTTTGAATATCTGGGCCCAGGAGTCTGAAGTGCCCTTTTTTCCCCAAGTGATAGAAACACGTTTGCAGGGTTCTTCTCCCTGCAGCCATAAAAAGAGAGTTCACTCACAGTAAATAAATAAGTAAACACAGGGGCAGGAGCATCAGCATGCAACACTGAAAAACTAAGCAAGGTGACCGCAGAGGTAGAGTGCAACTTGTGAGTAATTTGGTAGTTTGGCTAACCTGTATATAATTTAATACAGACAGCTGAGCTGACTTCAGAGATAATGAAGGTATAAGTATGACAGGGTTGAGTATGGCCCTTTCCCAGTTGTCATGGAGAAAGATTTTAAATGCAAGGATCTGTTCTATTCTCTCCTTTTCTGTCTCTTCTCTGTCCAGTTGTGCAACCAGATTTTCTCATGAGACCTAGGATTTGATCACCCTGATAGTGAGAGGCAGAGAATTGCAAAACCATCTCTTTACCTCCCACTTGCTGTTCTGTCTTATCTCCCCCTTGCATATCTGCTGGTATAAAAATATATATGAATCATTTTGTGGAAATGAAACTGATACTGGAATTCCTTCATTTAAAACGGTATATAGTAATACTGCTGAAATGATTGCAAAGCTAAAACTGTATACCGTATGCACCAACTGTACCGGATGGGGTTGTATCAGATGTTCATTTCTAACAGTCAAAACATTGTTGCAATTTGCCACTAGCTATGCCCGCAATGTTAAACTGTGCTAATAATGCAGACCTTGCACTCCGTTTGTAGCAGTTGCCAGGGCTTCCAACTTGCACACGTATTTAATTGTTCTTACCTAATTAGTGCACTAATCAACAGGCTGGACACAACTGACCTCTCATTAATTGAATCAAGGTCTTCTTAGGTATATGTAAGCATTAGATGCCAGTTGCTGCCCTTTTTTGTTCTGTGTTGTTGTGCGAGTGTGCGACTCTGCAGTCCTGCTATATTGCTTAACATCATTCCCCCCTTCCATGAGATGTCTGGTAAGATAACATGCCTTACTTTATCTCAAAAGGCAGACATTTTAAAGTCTATGAAAAAAATGACCCAAATTTTTATCAGAGAGTTAAGCACCTACTTCTTCATCCCCAAATCCATCACCTCTGATCGGATTAAAAACAAGGAGATGTTGTTGACAGATTGGCACCGGAATCAAAACCTGGCAAGGAAGAGGAAGAGGGAGGGTCAGGATAGCGAGGTAGAGGATGCACTCCTTCAGGTGGTTCACAAATGCCAGAGGGAGCAAGAATTTAATTTCAGGCCCTCTACTTCTCCAAAAGGCTGACAAATTAGCTGTAAATCCACCGACGGGTAGCTTAGTTACTGAAAAATTTGTCACAACATCTGCTTTAAAAAGATCCACGGGGGGAAGCTAAATGCTGACATGAGTGCAGCAGATGTTTGGCTTAAGGCTGTTCTGCCAGATATACGCCAGACAACATATTTAACACCGATGAGAGAGGGTATTTATTTCGGTGCATCAGCTATGGCACTCTTGCCTTCAAGGCTGAAACTCCTCTTGGTCTGAAGAAAGTGAAGGAGAGGATAACTGATCCTGATTTTCAATATGTCAGGCACAGAGAAGAAAATCCCTATTGTGACTGGCAAGAGAGTACAGCTAAGATGGTTTAAAGGAACACTGTCAACTTGTTTTTCATCATATTATTTCTAGTTGAAAGCCCACATTTTATGATTGTTTACCCTCTCTAAAATTCACTGATGTTGCTGTTTGTTTTGTCTGTCTCCTTGTTCAGTAGAACTGAAATGCATGGCAATGTGTATTTATAAACAACCTTGTTTTGTTTACAATCCTGGTTCTGTTCTTAATGCATACTTCTTGAGCATTAGAAACACACCCAAACAGTGCAGTCACTCATAAGAAGGAAGCCTCTTAAACTCCCATTGCATCCTGAGGGGCTAGACTGTTTTGTGGGTGTTCCCAAGTCCAAGAAAGATGCATTTGGAGTTGCTCAAGGGATGTAAACAAACCTGTTTTGGTGTGATAACACCAGTATGTTGGGCAGTCTGTTTTCACTTTTTTAAAGAAAATAAGTGTCGGAATCAAACTAACAGCTATATCAGCAATCTTTACTAAATGTTGGTAGTCATAAAATATGTTTTTTAAACTAGGGACACTTCGAGACCTACGGGGGTTGACAGTGTCCCTTTAAGGGTGTCCAAAAGGCCAGTCATTTACAGAAATAAAATACCATGGATGACTGCTGACATTTTTACTTCCTGGCTCTGAGATTGGGACCACAGTTTACAGTCAAGGAAGCTCACACTGCTGCTTGACAATTGTAGCTCTCACACCCCAGTCAGTGACTTGTGCAACACTAAGTTTGTGTTTTTGCCATGTAACACAATCAGCTTAATGCAGTTACTTAACCAGGGGATCATCTATAGCTTCAAGAGACACTATGGGTCTCTTCTGAGGGGTAGACTGCTGGACATCCTAGATGATGATGAGGAAATCACCGCCTCAGTCTGCATGAGGTGGATTAACTTGTTAGACTCAGTTTGCCTAATTTAGGTTGCTTGGCACAAGGTCTCACAAGAAACTGTTCAGCACTGCTTTTGTAAGGGTGGGTTTACTACTCACCCTGAGATCGGAGTTGTCCGTGAAGAGGAGCAGGAACAGGAGGATGAGGAACTAGACCTGACCGGGCTATCGTCACAGGCAATTGCAGAGTTCTGTATCCTTGGTGATGAACTAGAACAGGCTGAATTTGATGACATTGTCGAGATGGTCTCGGGGGTGACATCATTTCAAGAGGATGGTGAAACAGCCAAAGAGAATGCTGAGAAGGAAGAGGTGCCTGTCACACCCGCAGCTGTTCGGATGCCACTCCTGACATTGAGGTGAGCCATCAAGCAAAGGGATGACTTGGTCCCAAGATGGGATCAACTGGCACTTGTAGAGAACTATTGGAGAAGGTACACCACCAAACCCAAAAAACAAACCCTGATGGAGGAGTACTTAACCTGATCCGGAGCAGTGATCGCATATACAGTAGTTCGCAGATGTCAGAATCTCGCACATAGCACTTTTTTATTTTGTTTATTTCTGAACACTGGTTTTTATAAAGCATTAAATAAAGTTTGTTTTAAAAAGTTTTTGGCACTGCACCTGCAAAAAACAACAGAGCATGAAGGGGCTGTAATTCACTTATGCTCTCCCAAATTTTCATTAGTCCTGTCTGTCTGCATTGTTTTGTTTCCATGTATACCATAAAACTCTCATAATGTGCTTAAACTATGTGCTGGATGTCACGAGCTCCTGGCTTCCGAACCCCGGACAGCCCGGTAGGCCCTCCTGTTTGCAGAGAGGATCCCTCCTTTTTAAGAACTCGTGAGTAGTGCAAGGGTTCAGGAAGAATTCACCAACCTTATTTTTCCAGTGGGAGGGTGGAAACTGTAGTTTTGAGTTCCCGTGACTCTGCACTATGTTCAGTGTTTAAAGCCCACCATGGCTACTGGCTACGTCTTGTCTAAGTAGTTTGGTATGATAGCCAAGTAGTACTATCTTTCAAGGCACACAGTCTATTCAAAACCCTTATGTTAAAATGTTGAATCACACAACCAGACCCTAGGCAGAACTGATAAGAAAATCATAAAGGTTTACTTAAAATAAAAGCAATACAGAAAATTCTACAGTTTGGAAGAACTTTGAAATGCAGACAACAGCAAAAGTAAAACTGGATGGTTTGCAGAAAACACTAGATACCGTTATTCTAAACTATACCTTGTTTTGATGTTAGAGTCCAGACAAGATTTTAAATGTCCTTGTAGAGATGAGTCCTTAAGCAACAGTTTTGTAGCAAGTTTGCATCCCAAGTCAGTTCTCTAAAAAAGTCCTTTTTTAAAAGTCTTCAGGTGCCTTTCTTGGTGAATAGTCTTGGTTTCCAAAATTCCGACTTAAAAATCAGAATTTTCTGTTCAGTATATGAAAAGTCAAAATTTCCACACACTCAGGTCTGGTTTTAGAGATTTTTCCAGGCCTACACATATACTTCTGGTTTACAAGTATATGCCAACTGGTCATGCTATCTGATCTCTAGCTAAACTGTTTCACAACTGCCCTGAGTTCAAAATGTGTGTCTTATACAAACAGGCTGGTCATCTTCAAGCCACACCCAGTGTGACAGGGTGCAACAGTTTGCCTTTCCCGTAGGTGTTACTGTGGTTCCATGTCAGGTTTCATGTCAACCCAGTGTAACCCCCCTGTTACCCAGGGTTACTAGAATCCCAGTAAGACCTAGTAGTAGGCAGGGAAGGCAGCTTGTGAAACTCCAGTTAAATGGATTTCACACTGTCTCACTCTGTTCTCAGTCTCAGCTGAGACTGTGGGATGACATCACCATATAACTTTCACAGCTGCATAAGCCACACTGGAATGTTGCAGTTGGAGGTTAGTGTAGAACGTTGGGGATTTTGAATTCAGTCTGTGTGCAGTCTGAGAGAGAGACAGTAGTACAGCTGAGTGTGTGCAGGCTCTCAGAGCTTTAAGCTCTGTTTTAGAGCTACTTTTGGAAGGTGTGTGTTTCCACCTGAAGAGGAACACAGGAACTGGTAATTCAAGTGGTGGAGACCACTGTCAATGGTTCAAGCAGCCCCATCCCTGAGGGAATGGGGGAAGATTTTTGCCTGTTTTCCAGGGCAACCCTCCTGTGTCCGGCTAAGGGAAAGAAGCTGCCTACTCAAGTTGCACTGATGCACCAGAAGCTCTGAGAGACAAAATCCCTTGTGGAGAAATCGCCTGTGGGGCACCTGCAACCAAAGGGTGAGTTCGCTCTGAAAAAGGGCCAAGTGTTTTTTCACCTGAACAGTTGGAAAGTGGGGATTGGACTGCTTAACTCAGTGGGGGGGGGGGCTACAGAAATGGACAATGCCACTTAAAAGTATGTTCAAGTCCAGCACAAATGGGAAGCAAGACAAGTAGATGGAATGTGATATACATTTAGCAAGAATCTACATTGCAAAGCTTTACAGTATGAGGTGTTTACTGTCCAGAGAAATGGCTGGGTATGAATTGTGGGAGTGAGAGGTGGGAGACCCCCCATCAGTAGTAACCAAATTCACCTCTTCGGATTTGCTCTGAGACACCTTTTACTTTCTCTCAGGTACTTGGCCAGTGCTTGAGGAAAGTACCCAGACATGGGATTAAAAGGGAGAATTCCCTGATGGAGCAGAGATGCTCTTAGGTGGTTTAGGGAGCCACCAGAAAATGTTTCCATGAAGTATGGAAGGTGTCCGAGTGGCTGGCAAGGGAGCCGAGCCAGGGGAAAACCCAGAACAGTGTACAAGTTTGGGCTGTGTAACCCAAAGCAGCGTGCAAGTCCAGGCTGTGTGTCCGGTGGGTTCAGAGCCTGAGGGCTAAAGTGTTGAGGAAGTGTTCTTGTTTCTTTTAATCTACATTACCAGGAGTTTAGCCCCCGTGGGGGTCCATCTATGTTTTGTGTATTCTGTTTGGATGTGAATAAAAAGCCACACTTTAGAGTCCCACTTCTGGTATTGGACATTACAGTTATTGCTTCCTGTGTTCAGAATTACTTGGGTTGCCCCTGTGCAGAGTAGCCAAACCTAGCCTTTGTGCCAAGTGACCTATTCCTCCCTGAACCCTGCCCACCTGGTATTGCTGTCAGATTCAAACGGCATACCGGCCTGGGGTTACAAAAATGGAGGCACCGCTGAGGATTTGGGTTTGGAACTTAGGGAGGAATGTAAGAAAGGTGCTCGGGCAAAGGGCTAGCATTTTGGCTATCTGACAGTGGGTAGTCCAAAAATCTGAAGCAAGGTTAACTAATGTGCCACTGTGTGCTGTTGTTCATGTGCTGCTGTTAAAATGCCAACTGTTTACCAAGGAGCAGTAAAGCCTGAGACAGTATGCCCTTGTCCTGCATCAAAATGACAGCGTTTTGCCAGCTTTTTAAAACTGCTGTGACAAAGAAAAGTGTGGAAAACTAGGGGTAGCAAAAGGAAAATTGTGCCCTGGACGTTGGAAATGCCTTCTGAGTGAATTGAGAGACTTGTTGTGTTAATGGCCTTGAAAAATGGTTGAAATGGGCTCCCGCCGTGGAGTCAGTTGAGAAAAAAAAAAGCGTGGTCTTGCAGTTTAAATTTGCCTGCTCGACAATCGCCATGAGGAGAAGAGCACTCGACAGGAAAGAGGCTCATTTGCATGGCGTCGTGTGATTGGTGAGACTGCAATCAGTCCAGCCCCCAAGCCAGCTCTAGAGCGACTGTGCAGCATTCGAGAGGGAGTGTGAGTGGAGTGTGTGTACTGGCTTACAGGTAAAGCGTTGCGGTGACTGAAAGCACTGTAAAAGTTAAAAAAAGTGTCTGTTCTGTTTAAATTTGGGCTCAACCCACATCTCAATTGACTGGACTGTGAGTGTGGTGTTCGGAGGGATGATCAGCAGGACTGCCAATCCACTTCTGTTCAGAGGCCTCCAAGACTGGCTGCAGGCCATTTTCCATCGCAGCAAACAGCTACTGATAACAGTGAGTACCAACAGAAATAATTACTCAAACAAGTGATTTTTGCCAAAAGCCAGCTGACTCTGTGTGCAGCAGTGTAGTCGCTTTGCAAATCAAGGACTGTGTTAAGTTTACTAGCAAAAGCAAGCCTTTAAGCCATCGACTGTGAGCATAGGTTTATAGGTGATTCCAAGCTAAGTAGACTTTCGTCCATAATGCTTGCCTTATTATATATAACCCTTTTTCTATTCTATCCAAAAGGAAGTTATCGAGTTTGTTTTTAAAGGAGTCCATATTTGTACTAGACACCACTTCCCTAGGCAGAGAATTCCATCCTACCACAACTCTGTTGTGGTTATGGGTCCAGCATCAGTGTACGTTTCAAAGCCATGAGAGAGACTGTGAGTTGTATCAAGATATGCAGCAAGAGTTACAGACAATCCTGTGCTTGAAACATAGAAACATAGAATTTGACGGCAGATAAGGACCGCTTGGCCCACCCAGTCTGCCCATTTCCCTACCTACTGGATAAGCTGCAGATCCTTGTTAACCAGCAGCCTACTTCTTCCTATCCCAACCCCCCAGAATTGCCTTATGACTATCCCATGCATGCTTGAATTCCACCACTGATTTTGACTCCACAACCTCCTCCGAAGGCCATTCCATGCATCCACAACCCTCTGTGAAAAATACTTCTTAAATTACCTCTGAGCCGCCCCATCTTCAAATTGTGCCCTCTTGTTCTTGCACACCTCTTTTTTGAAAGATGCTACCTCTTGGCCTTTGTTGATTCCTTGAGGTACTTGAAAGTTTCTATCATGTCCCCCTCTCCTCCTTTCCTCGAGGCTATACATATTAAGCTCCTTAAGTCTCTCTTATGTCCTCCTGCAGACCCTGCACCATTTTAGTTGCCCTCCTCTGGACAGCTTCCATCCTGTCTATGTCTTTGTGGAGATTGGGTCTCCAGAACTGCACACAGTACTCCAGATGGGGCCTCACCAGCTGTCTGTACAGAGGGATAATACCTTCCTGTTTTCTACTGGTGATGCCTCTCCCTATGCATCCCAGTATCCCCCACCCTTCTTGCTGCCTTCTCACATTGCTTGCCCACCTTTAGGTCATCTGATATGACTACCCCCAGGTCCCTTTCCATTTTTGTTGTTGTTAGTATCTCACCCCCATTGTGTACTCTTCCCCTGGGTTTTTGTTTCCCAGGTGCATTACCTTGCACTTCTTAGCATTGAATCTAAGCTGCCATACATTTGACCATTCCTCTAACCTTGCCAAGTCCTTCTCATCCTTTCCACCCCACCCTGTGCATCAACTCTGTTGCAGATCTTAGTGTCATCTGCAAAGAGACATACTTTTCCTTCCAGCCCTTCTGCAATGTCGCTTATAAAGACATTGAAGAGGACTGGTCCTAATACTGAACCCTGCAGTACCCCGCTAGTAACCTCCTTTCTTCTGAGTGGACTCCATTTACTATTACCTCGTGTCCTATTCTCCAGCCAATTCTTTACCCAGGCTGTCATCTTGGGACCCACTCCCAGGCTGGCTAACTTATATATTAATCTTTACGTGGGACTGTGTCAAATGCCTTGCTAAAGTCTAGATAGGCCATGTCCACAGCCCTCCCTGATCTACTACTTTGGTCACCCAGTCAAAGAAATCTATCAGATCGTCTGGCATGACCTTCCGCTGTGAATCCATGCTGCCTAGGGTCCTGTGCCCCTCTGGCAGCTAGATACTGACAATTCTTTCCTTTAGAAGTGATTCCATCATTTTCCCTATCACTGAGGTTAAACTAACAGGTCTATAGTTTCCTGCTTCTGCCTTGCTCCCACTTTTGTGAGGGGAATCACATCTGCCCTCCTCCAGTCCTCGGTACCACCCCATCCTCCCATGATTTGTTAAAGAGGGTAGTCAGTGGTGTCACTAGTTCTACCTTAGTTCTTTTAGAATTCTGGGATGAATCCCATCAGGCCCCATTGCTTTGTCCACCTTCAGTTTTAAGAGTTCTTTCAGAACCCTTTCTTCTGTAAATGGGCTGGTATCAACTTCTGTATCCAGAGTGTTACTACTGTTTGTTTTATGTACCTCCCCTCTTCCTTTGTAAATACTGAGCAAAAATATTTGTTTAGTATCTCTGCCTTTCACAGTCTCCCTCTGCCCACCCGCCCTCCCTTTATTAAGCCTCACTATCCCTCCCTTGGTCTTCCTTGCTCCTGATGTACCTATAAAAGGTTTTATCCCCTTCTTAACTGAGTTGGCTATCTTTCCTCGGTTTGGGCCTTTGCTGTTCTGACTGCCTTCCAGCCTCCTTTGCTTTAACTGATACAGTTCTCTGTCCTGCTCCTGCTGCATTCCTTGTACTTCCTGAATGCTTTCTTTTTTCTTGAACCTTCACTGCCACTTCCTTTGAGAACCATAGTGGTTTCTTACATTGTCTTGTTTTGTTTATTTGCTTCACAAGGCTCGCTACCTCTGTGATGGCAGTTTTTATTATTCCCCATTGTTCTTCCACCTCCTTCCCGCCCATTTGCTAGTGCATTCCTTAGGCACTCACCATTTTTGCAAAGTCAGCCTCCTAAAGTCCAGTACTTTTGTCTTTGTATGGCTTGACTCTATTGCTGTGTTTATTGTGAACCATACTGTTCGATGGTCGCTAGTTCCCAGATGGCTACCCACTTCTACATCTGTGATCCTCTCTCCATCTCCATTTGAGAGTATCAAGTCTAATATTGCTCCCTCTCGAGTGGGCTCCAGTACTAGTTGTCTAAGGCATGCCCCTGTAGGGCATCTAGAATAACTGCACTCTTCGAGGGCAGCGCAACTGCACTCCAGTTAACATCTGGCATATTCAGATCACCCATCAGCAATATCTCCCCTTTTTCTGCCATTCTAAGTATACTTTCTATCATTTCCTTGTCCATTTCCTCCCCCTGAGAAGGGGGTCTGTATACAACCCCTGTGCGGATTGTGGTGCCATTGCCTGCCTCCAAATTTACCCACAGTGCTTCTTCTCCTCCCTGTTTACCCTTTTGTTCTGTTGCTTTTACTGAGGCTTTAAGGGACTGTGAGCTAGAGCAATGTCTTCAGCAAGTGAAAAGTCCGTGGTAAATCATATAAATGTGCTAGGAAAAAGAACAGTGCAAGTTTGTGCAGTTTGAACAAAGTTATCAGTAGGGTGTGTAAATCGGATGCGCAGTGGCTTGACCCAATTTCGGAATGTTGATGCATAGAAGTGCTTGCCGCCACCATTACAGGGTGGGGTAGTAGTGTAAACACAGCAGCAGAGCAGCCATTTTGAAAGTGAAAGAAAGTGTTCAGTGATGTGGGACTTTCAATAACAGTGAGCCTTTGTTTGTTTTTCTCTGCAGTCATGGCCTCAGGACCAGCCCGCTACCCGGATCATGCCCGGGCTGTGGTAGCAGTAGAAGTAAACAAGTTAAGGGACATTGAGAGATGTTACTATGGAGGACAACTGCCTCCTCATGTGGCGATTCCTGGATATCTAGTGCAAGTGTGTTTAATATCCTTAAATGCTGGAAGGGACATTTTCATGGTACCTCACTGTAGCCAAACCTAGCCTTTGTGCTGAGTGACCTATTCCTCCCCGAACCCAGCCCACCTAGTATTGCTGTCAGACTCAAACAGCATACCGGCCTGGGGTTACACCAGTGACATCTGGTCCTTGCATTTGGCTTGACCCCTGACCCCTGAGCACTAGGTCATTACATTACCTTTTGGGTGTTAATGGAAGCTAGATACCCAGTTTTCTCTAAGAGTTTTGTGTTTCTGGCTCCATAAAACTGTCTCCCTTATCTGGAGATGTACCAGATTCACCCTAGCCATTAGAACATTAGAACAATTACGGATATTTTTTGTATTTTATTCATAAAAGCCTTTTAAAGAGGCTGTGTTCCATTCTAAGGTCTGTTACAACACATACAACATGAACCCACATAAATGGATAGAGACCCATCATGTAACATCCCCCCCTCCTAAAACAGAACCTGGAGGGAACACACCCTATTGGAGGCAGTTCTTTTTAGTTCTGTTATAGAGCCAGTATGCGTGATAGGCTATCTGCATTCCCATTTTTTGATCAAGGCCTATGTGAAATCTGCATGTTATAAGCCTGCAAGGCAATACTCTATCTTAGAAGTTTCCCATTTGGTCCAACCATATTAATGGGTCGTGGTCCATTTGGACCTTAAAATGCCTCCCATAAAGGTATGGTTCCAGTTTTTTTAATGCCCAAACTAAGGCAAGGCATTCCTTCTCCACTGTTGCATAGGCCTGTTCTCATGAAAGCAGCTTCTTGCTTAAGTATACAATGCGGTGCTCTTTCCCCTGACTGGATACTTGGCTGAGGACTTCCCCTATTCCCACATCTGAGGCATCCGTCTGTACCACAAATGGCCTGCTGTAGTCTGGGCTAGCCAGCACTGGGGCCCTACACAGTGAGGTTTTTCAGCTGCGCAAAGGCCTGCTCACAGTCTGCATCCCATTTTACCTTTCTAGGCTTATCCTTTGTCAGCAACACAGATAAAGGAGTGGCCAGGAAGCTGTAGTTGGGAACAAATTTTATGTAATACCCTGCTGTCTCAAGAAAGCTCCTGACATGTCCCTGGGTTTCAGGTGTAGGCCATGATGCAGTAGCCTCTGTCTTTGCTTGACTTGGGCGAAGTTGACTTCGCCCCATCACATGTCCCAAATAAGTGACCTCTGCCATGGCCACCTGACACTTTTCTGCCTTAATAGTCAGATCTGCGGCCTGTATTAGGCCCAACACCTCCCTCAGATGTATCAGTTGTTTCTCCCAGCTATTGCTGAAGATAGCTATATCATCCAGGTCAGCGACTGCAAAGTCCTCCATATCCAGTAACACCTGATTTATTAGCTGCTGGAATTTAGCAAGGGCATTCCTCATTCCAAAAGGCATGACCTTGAACCCGAACAGGCCAATTGGTGTGATGAATGCTGAACTTTCCCTAGCCCTGTCAGTCAGTTCCACCTGCCAGTACCCCTTTGTCAGGTCTACTGTAGTCAAGTATGTCGCCCCTCCCTGTTTATCAAGTAGTTTGTCTATGCATGGAATTGGGTGGGCATCAGATTCTGTGATGGCATTAAGCCCACAATAATCTACTCAGCATCATGTAGTCCCATCTGGTTTTGGTACAAGGACTACAGGTAAGGTCCAGGGTCTGTGGGACTTCTGGATCACCCCTAGATCCAGCATCTCCCTCTTAATATCCTTGAGGACTGTCTCTGACACCTGGTAAGCTGTCCTACGCATGGGTGCTCGGGACCCTGTGTCTACGTCATGCACTGCTAGCGGTGTCTGTTCAGGCTTTGCCGTAATTAAAGGGACAAAGTCTTGCAAAATGGTCCTCGGTTCTTGGGCCTGTCCAGGTGTCACCGTGATGGTCTCCACAGATGACGCCTGCTTGCTCTCGGTTAACAAGACAAGAAGGGAGTATTCCCCACCTAGCTCCTCTCCAGGATCTCCACCTAACTCCTCTCTAGGACTGCAAACCGCAAGTACTATGTCAGCCTTATTAGAATATGGCAGCATCATGATTACATGATACATCCTGTGAGTGTATTTTCAGTCAGGTAACTCTATAATGTAATTAATATTGTTTACCTGCTGAACTACCTTGCATGGCCTTGCCTACTCAGCTTGCAACTTGTTCTTTTGGACCAGGATCAGAACCCTTACTTCCTGTTCTACCCTGTATGAGTGAACTCTGGCCCCACAATCATACCAGTTCTTTTGTTTTTGCTGGGCAGCTGCCAGGTTGTTCTGGGCCACACCCATAAGCTCCTTCAGCGTCTCCCTGAATTTTAACACATTCTTCACTATGGGAATCCACTGGGTGGCATGCTTGCCTTCCCAGTCCTCTTGTATTAAATCTAGGGCCCCCCCCACTCACCCGGTGTCTATACAACAGCTTGAAGGGTGAAAACCCAGTTGACTCTTATGGTACTTCCCTGTAGACAAACAGCAGATGGGTCAGGTATGTCTCCCAGTCCCACCCATGCTGTTCTGCAAATGCCTTAAATATAGCTTTTAGGGTCCCATTAAATCTCTCTACAAGACCATTGGCTTGTGGGTGGTAAGGCATTGTGCACCTCTGTATGACACCACACTTCTCCCACAAACACTTCATTAGGGCCGGCATGAAGTTACCTCCTCGATCAGAAATAACCTCCTTTGGAATCCCAACATGGGAGAAAATCCTCAGCAAAGCATCTGCCACATTGTCCACCTCAGTGGAGGACAGCACGATGGCTTCAGGATAGCGGGTAGCATAATCAACAACTGTCAATATATACCTCTTCCCAGAGGAACTTGGGGTATTCAAAGGATCTACAATATCCATTCCAACCTTCTGGAATGGCTCCTCCTCAAGTGGTAAGGGAATCAGGGCAGTCTTAGCTTTGTTTCTGGTTTTCCCTATTTCCTGACATTGGTGACAACATTTGCAGTATTCCTTCACCTGCTTGGTAATATTGGGCCAATAGAAATGGTGGGCTAAGCAATGCACAGAGCGAGCAATGCCCAAATGTCCAGACATAGGACTATCATCATGAGCAGGGCCCCGAGGTTTCCGCGATTCCGCGGATGCGGCAAACCGCGGAAATATCCGCAGAATTTGCCATCACCCACGGAATTCATGGCTGCCCGCGGAACAAACGTCCGCTTCATTTGCCCGGCCAGGGGTGCCCAATCCTCCATCGGCTGGGCATGGTCCTTATGCCCGCGCTGGGAGCCCACCCCAGCGTGGCAAACGTGCAATAGTTTTTTTGCTGACGGGGTGCCCAACCTCGCTGGCTGAACGCCAAGGTCCTTGTGCCATGCTGGGAGCCCACCCAGCGGGCAAATGTGCCAATAGTTTTTTCGCTTACCGGGGTGCCCAATCCCCTCACGGGCTGAACGACCCCAGTCGTTGTGCCACGCTGGGAGCCCACCCAGTGTGGTAAGCGGTCCCGCCGACGCCTTTTTTTTTCCCTGTAAAACAAAAACTGTCCCATGGCTCTCAGCTCCCTCCCACATCCCGCACCCACCCACTGCGACCCAGCCTCCCACACCCCCACCCCATACTATTCCGGACTCTGGCGTGACGATCTCGTGACCAGGAACACGTCTGCACTCTTCAAAGGCGCACTGCGAACTGAGGAAATGCCGGTAAGCTGTATAATGGGCTAGATAGGGAGGTTCAACTTTTTGCATATCTCAGGCATTTTTGGGAATTTTGCACAAATTTTCAACATGGGGTTTTGGGACCCTTCTCATGAATAATGTCACTGTCATGGCGTTATTCAGGCTCGAAGGTGATTTCGGCGCAGTGACTGCAAATCACCCTTCGGGACGAATACCACCATGACAGTGACATCATTCATGAGAAGGGGCCCAAACCCCCATGTTGAAAATTTGGTGCCAAAATTCCAAAATGACTGTTTAACGAAGTGCTATGCTACGCAGTTCTATGCAGGCTCGAAGTTCGCGAAATTTCAATATTTTTGATCGAGTTTCAACATTGCCATTTCAACATACTGTCTTATGAGTAGTACAGCTATCATTTTTCACATCTCACCCAAAATGTGTTTCCACCCTTGTAGCGAGAATGGCGTAGTCGATAGCTAAATCAATGTTCCGGACAGATTAATAAAATCACAGTGATACTGTTCATGAGCAGAGGTCTTAAACTGGCTATGTTGAAAATTTGGTGACAAACACCCATAAAATGACTGTGTTACGAGCGTGCATTGTGTCAGATATGGCAAAAAAGGGAAAAAAATTATAGGGTAAAATGTGCCGCAGAATTGCCGCAGAAATTGGTGTTGAGTGCCGCAGAAGTTCTCCGGCAAATGAGAACCCTGCCGCAGAACTTTGCTCCGATATGCCGCAGAAAAATCGGGGCCCTGATCATGAGCTACCTTGAGCAATAACACATGATAATTCTGGGGAACAACAAGCTGCCTGCCCATCACTCCTCCCTTTGTCCTGATGTCCTGTGTGTTTAACAGACCATTCCCCAATGCACCCTGTGCTTTTTGTCACCTCCCTGTGTCCCCGCAGACTCTGCACAGGCTCTCAGCTTCTCTAAGCTAGGGTCTGTTCACTGTGCTGCTGCTAAGTCTTCCCACTTACCCAGAGCATGGGGCGTGACCCCATCAGTTTCCAGACTGAGGTCCATAGCTGTGGCAGTAGGGAACTCAGTATCACAACCTTCTGTCTCTTCTCTTCTGGGCTATGTGTCACCCCTTCCTCCTGAACGCAAACTCCAGCAGCAGTTGGGTTAACTGCCACTAGGGGAAGTTCCATCCCCCTGTTATTACCCTCTTTTACAAGAGGTACATGTTGGCTGGCCTCTCTCTCAACCTCTCCTGTCTGAATTTCTGTGAGGTTCAGATGATCACAAGAGCCTCTGTTCTTTTGGCTCCTGGTTAAAGCACAGACCACTCCCTGTGGAACATCAGTCCCCACAATAACATCCATAATGAGTTTTTCAGCTACAGCCACCTTCCTTACTCCTTCACTTGCATCTCCCCAGTCCAGGGTAACACTGGCTAATGGGTAAGGTTGCCTTTACCCTGTGTAATCTCTCACAGAGACAAACTGATTAGGCAGTATTTGTTCAGCTCCCACCAAACCCCTTTCACCAGGGTAAGAGATGCTCTTGTATCCCTTAGCCCTCTGGTGACAATACCAGCATTCATCATGTTTCTTGTCCCCAATCTCCCTTTTGGGCACCTGGGGATTCACTTCTTTTTGCAGGGGCTCTGTGGCTTTTGGTTGTCCAAAGTGCCCACACTTCCCTTTCACCCCTGAATTCCCTTTGGGAGCAGCCCTGCTTCGAGCATAGTGATCCACCAGCTCTGTAGCCACTTTGGCAGTCTTAGGATCTCAGTCCTCTAGCCAAAGCTTTAAGTCAGATGAGCAAATACAATAAAACTGTTCAGCAATACCACTCCTTCAATAGCTTCAACAGAATCTGCTTTCTCCCCCCCCCAACGTTTTAAATATTGATGCTGTTTTGTGGCTACCTCCTCAAAGTTCATTTCTGCCCCTTTCAAAGTTTCCAGAACTTGGCTCTATATGCATCAGGGCTCAGATCATATTCTTTTAATAAAGCTGTTCTTAACTTGTCAAAATCTTTACTTTCAACATTGTTCATCTGCCCCAATGTGTCCCTCCCCTTACCAATAGCAATAAGTAGTGGAGACAGGTGAAAACCCCAGGTCTCTTTGGGCAGATTGGCCTGGATACAGACCTTTTTAAATAAATTTAAAAACATGTCCATATCCTCATCCTCTTTAAACTCAGCAATTCATTTTGAATTTAATTTGTACCCCAGTCCTGGAGGTTTAGAACCAGCTACACCACTTTCTTGCTCAGGGGTTGCTGTCGGATGAGCGTCATCTTTTTCAGTTCATGTTCCCTCTGGTGCTGCTGTTCTTCTGTCTCTGCCTTGCATTGTCTTTCTTCCACCTAAACCTCCACCTGGCACTGCTGTTTGTTGACCTCTCTCTGTTGCCATCATTCCTCCATTTCCATCCTGAACCTCTTTTGCTGCATCTCAAACCTTTTGTGCTCATTCTCAAGCTGTTTCTCCTGCATCTGCAGCTTCCTCAGCTCCAGCTCTTTGTCTGTAGATGGCTTCTTCTCCTCTGGGCTCTGGACCTCCGAAGTCACCACCTGTGGCACTAAGTGGGGTAGTGCTTCCTCCATTTCAGCTGCCAGAAGGGCCTCCATGAGTTGCTTTTTATGTTTGCTTGCACGCATGTGCAAGAAACATAGTGCCATCATCTGAGTTTTCGGAGGTGTGGCAGCCCTCTTCCAATTCAGTCAGTGTGTTTGCAGGTGCGACCGCAGTTCTCCAATGCCTGCTAGAGCTGTCTCTGACAGCAGTCCAAAATGCAGTGGAGTACAGTTGAAAGGGGGAGCTACGCTTCAGTAAGCAGCGATAAGATATCACCTGCTCATGGGTGCTCCCCCTACACACACACACATACACACACACGCAAGCATACTGCATGCTCGCCCCCCCACGCACACACTGTGTAGCTGACGGGGGGTGCCCAATCCCTGCGGCTGTGCTGGCGCCCAAAACAGAGTTCCATAGCCACGCTGGGGCCCACCCCAGCGTGGCTACACATCGTATAGCTGACGGGGGTGCCCAATCCCCCGTCGGCTCCACTGGTTCTCTCCCCCTCAAAGAGTACAGGGTGCCACACTGGGAGCCCACCCCAGCATGGCAACAGATGCTATCACTGATGGGGGTGCCCAATCCCCCATCAGCTCCATGCCCTTCCCACCAGCAGTCCTTGTGCCACACTGGGAGCCCACCCCAGCATGGCAAACATCCCGCATCGTAATTTTAAAAGAAAAACAACCTGAAACTGAAAAACAAACAGTCCCTTGCTGTCTCTGCCCCCCACCCTCGCTCCCACCTCCCCACCCCCACCCTCTTACCTCTGGACTCCGGCGCGATGATCTTCGGTGGACTGGGAACACATCTGCACTCTTCAAAGCCGACCGCGAACTTAGGAAATGCTGGTAAGCTGTATAATGGGATAGATAGGGTTTTTTCAACTTTGCTGCATATCTCAGGCATTTTTTGGAATTTTTGCACCAAATTTTCAACATGGGGTCGTTGGGACCCCTTCTCATGAATGCTTTCACTGTCATGGCGTTAATCAGGCCCAAGGGTGATTTCGCAGTCACTGCGCGAAATCACCTTTCAGAACTGAGTAATGAAATGACACTGCCACTGTTCATAAGGTGGGCTCTCAAAAAGCTCATGTTGAAAATTTGGTCGAAAAATTCCTAAAAATTACTGTTTTACTTTAGCGGCTATGCAGTTCCCACGCAAGCTCATAAATTCGCAATTTCAATATTTTCACTCCAGATTTTCAACATTGCCATTTTACCACACCTTCTTATGAGCAGTACAGCTGTCATTTTTCACATATTGCCCAAAATGTGTTTCCGCCCATGTAGCACACAATAGCGCAGTCGGTGTGCGAAAGCAATGTATGGGACACATTAAGAAAATCACAGTGACACTGCTAATGAGCAGAGGTCTTAAAATGGCTATGTTGAAAATTTGGTGAAAACATTCCTAAAAATTACTCTTTTATGAGTGCGCATACAGTTCCTACACCGCTATAAGTTTCATGTGAATTTTCTACATTTTCACTCCAGATTTTCCACATTGCCATTTTATTACACTTCCTTATGAACACTACAGCTGCCATTTTTCACATGTCGCCCCAAGTGTGTTTCCGCACATGTAGTGAACAATGGTGCAGTCGGTGTGCGAAAGCAATGTTTAGGACAGATTAAGAAAATCACAGTTACACTGTTCATGAGTGGAGGTCTTAAAATGGCTATGTTGAAAATCTGGTGACAAAAGTCCATAAAATGACTGTGTTAAGAGTGAGCATTACGGAATTTCCACGCACCCTGGTAAGTTCATGACTTTGTAATATTTTCAGTCCAGATTTTCACCAGTGGCATTTTTCCACACTTCCTTATAAACAGTACAGCTGTCGTTTTTCACAACATGGTCGAAATGTGTTTTCACACTTTCAGTGCAGAGATACGTGGTCGCTGTGGGAAATCATTGTTTGGGACAGATAAAGAAAATCACAGTGACACTGTTCATGATCGGAGGTCCCAAAATGCCTGTGTTGACAATTTGCTGTAAAAAATCCCCAAACTAATTACATTACTGGTGTGCATTGCACAGTTTCTATGCACGCTCGTGACTTCACCAGTTTTTTAAATATTTTTACTGCAGATTTGCAACAATGCCATTTTTACACCTCCCCATGAACAGTACAGCTGTCATTTTTCACATCCTGTTTGGAATGTGTTTTTGCACCCGTGGTGCTAAATGCCGTAGTCGCTGTGCATAAGCAGCTTTCGGCTAACAAACTGATATTGCCACTGTTCGTGAGGTGGTGGTCACAAAAAAAAACCATGTTGAAAATTCGGAGTGAAAATACCAACGAATGCCTGAGGTGTTAGGGTTTCCAACCATAACGCCCCACCCTGTAGAGAATGACAGGCATCAGGGGTGTGACTTGGGATTCTTGCCTGTAATGCTTATACCATTCCACATCCTGCAGCCAGTGAGAGGCATCGAGGTATGCCTTGGACTCTTCTGCCCCAAAATTCACCCCATTCTCCTATACCGCACCCATCTCACTGTATTTCCTGATGGAATGGGGTGTGCATAAGGGCCAAAGACCCCAAGGCACACCGTGACACTTGTCAGTGTCTGCAGGGTAGAGTGTGGTGAAATGGTGTGCCCGTTATGCCTGATGACCCAAAGGCACACCCCAATGCCTGTCACTCTCTGCAGGGTGGTGGTGGGGTTGGCTTCAGTTCAATACTTCACTGCCATTTCTATTATGCAGCTCTGTAACTTCTACACTACCAATGCCAATGCCAGCAAGCAAACATTCGGCATTGACAAATGCTTGTTATTTTTGTTTTCACTAGGAATGCCTATTTCTCCACAGATCTTCCTCAGCTGTTCCAAGTTCATAGTGCTGTACTGAACATACATTCTTCTATCTACACTACTCTTAAAAAAAAAAATTCAAACAGGATAGGGTCTATTGTCAGCAAATTTATTTTTCCCCCTTTCCAAATTCTTCCCTTGACTGTATGATGGCCTTGCAAGTCTATTCAAAATCCCAGTAGCTGGCACCAAATCTGTCACGAGCCCCTAACCCCAAACCAAGGGTAGCCCAGTAGGACCTCTTGTTTGCAGAGAGGCTCCTTCTTTTAAAGAAATAATGAGCAGTGCAAGGGTTCAGGAAGAATTCTCCAACCTTCCTTTTCCCAGTGGGAGGGTGGAAACTGTAGTTTTGAGTTCCTTTGACTCTGCACCACATTCAGTGTTTGAAACCCACCATGGCCACTGCCTATGTCTTGCCTAAGTAGTTTGGTATGATAGCCGAGTGGTACTATCTTTCAAGGCACACAGTCTTTTCAAAACTCTTCTGTTAAAATGTTAGATCACACAACCAGACCCCACACAGGATTGATAAGAAAATCATAAAGGTTTACTTAAAATAAAAATACAAAAATTCTACAGTTTGGAAGAACTCTGAAGTGCAGACAATATCAAAAGTATAACTGGATGGTTCACAGAAAACACTAGATACTGTTATTCTAAACTATACCTTGTTTTGATGTTAGAGTCCAGACAAGATTTTAAATGTTCTTGTAGAGATAAGTGCTTAAGCAACAGTTTCGTAGCAAGTTTGTATCCCAAGTCAGTTCTCTGAGAAGTCCTTTTTAAAAATCTTCAGGTGCCTTCCTTGGTGAAAAGTCTTGATTTTCAAAATTCTGACTTAAAAATCAAGATTTTCTGTTCAGTATATGAAAAGTCAAAATTTCCACACACTCAGGTCTGATTTTGTAGAGTTTTCCAGGCCTACACATATACTTCTGGTTTACAAGTATATGACAGCAGGTCACGCTATCTGACCCCCAGCTAAACTGTTTCACAACTGCCCTGAGTTCAAAATGTGTCTTATATAAACAGGCTGGTCATCTTCAAGCCACACCCACAGTGTGATGGGGTGCAACAGTTTACCTTTCCTGTAGATGTCACTGTGATTCCATGTCAGGTTCCATGTCAAGCCCAGTAACATCTGGTCCTTGCATCTGGCTTGACCCCTGAGCCCTAGGTCATTACATTACCTTTTGGGTGTTAGAGAAAACTGGGTATCTAGCTTCCAATAAGAGTTATGTTTTCCTGGCTCCATAAAACTGTCTCCCTTATCTGGAGACATACCATATTCACCCTAGCCATTAGAACAAATAAGGCTATTTTTTGTATTTTATTCCTAAAAGCCTTTTAAAGAGACAGTGTCCCTTTCTAAAGTCTATTACAGCACATACAACATGAACTCACATAAATAGATACAGGCCTATCATGCTACATCCCTCCCTCCTAAAACAGAACCTGGGGGAACATACCCGTAATGCATATAGGCCTATCATGCGACAACGGATACTGCATCTAATGGATGAAATCCATAGGGACAAACTAGTCCATTTTATGTGGTGCATACTGTATAGTTATACTGTTGAAATGATTTGCAAAGCTATTTGGAACTCAAGGGGCTAACCTTAAATGCAGTTTTTAAGCCTTTCGCAGAGATGTAAACAAGACATCAGTTCTGGGTCACAATGTTCTTTTTGCTGCACCTGCTGAAACTGACAAAAATATTGTTTGAGAAGCATGCTGTTTTCTTAGCAAGCTTCTGTAAAGACCTATAAAAACAGAGATGCAATGTTTTGCAAAAGACAGAGATGGACTGAGATCTGAAATTGAGAAGAAAAAGCGCTCTGTGTTTGTACTGCCATTGTAAATAGTTATTCTGATTTTTTTTTATTTTACTGTTATTAATTATAACTCCTTCTGTCCCATAGCCAACATATGGCATCGGAAACATCCACTGCTGAACCTGACCCAAAATGGTCACCGGGTGGGAATGAGCCAAAACACTTCTTGTGAATTTTACAACTGCTCCAGGTTTTCCTATGCTTCCTTACCTGTGCCTCGATGACAGATGGTGTCAGTCTAAATGGGATTTATACTGTGCATACTCTAAGCCAGGAGTTTTGTGTGTGGGTACTAGACCTGGTACCAGGGAAGCGTAGAAGAAAGGTATGGATTCTGCAGTAGCAAGCCCAGGAGTGGTTACCAGGAGAATGGCAGCCAAACTATCAGAGACAGAAGTCCAAGCTGAGACTGTTCAGCTAGCACCAGTTACAGAAAAAGAACAGGCAGTGACAGAACCTGAAAGCCTGACTGCCTTTTTCAAATGGTGGGCTATACAATAAAAAGAGATGGAGAAACAGAGAAAATAAGAAATGCAACAACTCGAGCAGCAGAGCAGAGATGCAGTGACAGGGGCAGTGGTGACTGGATGCCTTGCATGACTATCAAAGAAAGAGGATCTGGCACAGATCCAGACGAGCAACATGATATGGGCAACTTGAAATACATTAAGCTTACAAAGTTGTGTCCCTCCGATGATATCAAATCATACCTGACAACTTTTGAAAGGGTTGCCGCAGCATGCCAGTGGCCAAAGCAGCACTAGGCAATCAGACTGGTACCTTAACTGACAGTGAAAGCCCAATTTGCCTACAGCAGTATGGACACTGCACAGTCAGAAAACTATGACCTGGTGAAAAGTGAAATCCTGAAAAGGTATGACATCTCAGAACAGACCTGCAGACAGAGATTTTGGTCTCTGAAGTATAATTCAGTTGATAATCCTCGAGAAGCCTTCACCCGATTCAGAGAAGTCCTGATAAAATGGCTCCAACCAGAGGGCAAAACAGTTCCACAGATCATCGACCCATTTGCAATGGAGCAATTTATCAACATCCTGCCTTCAGACTTGGGTGAAAGAACACCGATCCAAAAATGTGAAAAGGCTGTTTCTTTGGTTGAAGACTACCAAATGGCCAGACAGATGCTGCAGCAGTGGGGTAACAGCCAAGCACCGATAAGACACTCTTTTTCCCATTTAAACTCCAAGTCTGATAAGAACTCTGCTGGGGGTAACAAATCTGCATCCAAAGACTTTGTTTGCTATAACTGTAATAAGCCAGGTCATATTGCAAGAAATTGCTGTAGTAAGAGTGATACTGGAGCAGACTTGTCCTTAGCAAATTGGGGCAAGTACTTAAAGGAGAAGTCCACCCAAAACTTGACAAAATATATGTTGTACGGAGTGTTTTAATTTGTATGTGACGTTCTAGTGTTTCCTTCCCTCTGACTGGTATTAGGAGTTTTTCCTAAATTAGCCTACTAGCTTTATGCTAGTTTTACAACCCCTGGGGATCTTCATCCCTGACAACTGTATTTCTTGTTCCCACAGTGCATCTTGTCTCATGTGACAGTGATGTAAGAGAGACCCAACATTCAGCACACACATGCCAAACAAATTAAATACCTTGGAAACTTTACAAGCTGCACAAAAATTACCAGCAGCAAAGTTTTTCAGGACAGTAAGACCTTTACGATAAGGGTGGTCACCAAGCTGAATTCTACAGATTTTAAAATATATAGACATCTCTACTGTTGTGAACTGATTGTAAAGCAATGCTGCTTTCTGCTGGATTTATGGTCTCTGCTTCATCACCATCACATAAAACAAGGTGCATTGTAGGACAAAGGAATACAATTAAGCTGTTTGATATGGAGATCTCCAGGGATCGTAAAACTACCCTAAAGCTAGCAGGCTAATTTAGGAAAAATTCCTAATACCAGTCAGAGGGAAGGAAACACTAGAACATCACATACAAATTAAAACACTCTGCACAACATATATTTTTTCAAGTTTTGGGTGGACTTCTCCTTTAACAGATGTGAAGGCGGAAGATAAGACTGTGAAGGGACTCATAGATTTGTGAAGCAGACAGACCCTAGTACATATTGTAGTGTTGGGAAAACAATGTCCAAAAGGACCAGGTATTAGTGTCATCTGCATCCATGGAGACACTTGATACTATCCCACCAGCCAAGTGACTCTGACTATTAATGGGGTGTCACACCAAATTAAAGTGGGGGGTAGCACCTAAGTTACTTGTACCAGTGATTATTTGAAATTATTTTCCAGGATTTACTGAGTTAATCAAAGAGGGAGTAAATCCTGATGTTTCAGCAGCTGTGATGACAAGAGCTCAGGCAAAGAAAATCTCAGATGGTGGGGACTCTTTTCCTTTCACTGATTTTGATTTGACTTGCTTGAGCACAGCTTCAAGATCTGGAAGTCCAGGAAAGAAAGACAACACCTGAAGAAACAGTGGCAACAAAAGACTGATGGACATAAGGGATTAACATATGAAAATGGTGAAATTAAACTGATCACTGATTGTGATTTTCTTTCAGAACAAGATAATAATGTTTCTCTCCAGGGTTATTTTAAGTAGCTGGGGGTGAAATCAAAACAGGGTGAACCTGTGTTTAAAAAATGTAATGGGTTACTGTACAGAGTTTAGGTTAAACCTTAGACACAGGACCAGACAGAACCATTGGTTATACCACAAAAGTATAGATCTGAGTTGTCACAGGTAGCACATGAGAGTCCTATGGCTGGCCATTCAGGGAGGGATCACAGCCTTGCCAGATTGCTGTACAGATTTTACTGGCCTGGAATTCATGAAGATGTTGCTACTTATTGCAGTTCCTGTGCTGAGGGTCAGAAAGTAGCCCCAGTGACTAAAAAAGACAAGGTGTCCCTGATGCCCCTACCCTTGATAGATGTGCCTTTTGATAGAATTGCAATGGATGTGGTTGGCCCCTTAGACAAAAGTAAAAAGGAAAATCGATTCATTTTGGTAGTATGTGATTATGCTACTCGATACCCAGAGTCTGTTCCTATGCGTACTGTCACAACCCCAAAACGTTACAGTAGAGCTTGCCAAAAGTTTCAGCAGGTTGGGCATACCAAAAGAGATCATTACTTACCAGGGTAGTAATTTTGGTGCTGCATTACTGAAGGAGCTGTAATGAAAAATAGACATCACTGCCATAAGAACCTCCTCTTATTATCACCCTCAGACACATGGTCTTGTTGGGAATTTTAATCAAACCCTAAAATGCATGTTAAAAAGGCTTGTAAAAGTGGAAGGGAAAGACTGGGACCAATATTTACTTGCTTTACCTGCTTTTTGCTTACAGAGAAGTGCCACAGGCATCTACAGGTTTTTGACCATTTGAAGTGCTATATGGTAGACAACCTAGAGGGCCACTAGATGTAATAAAAGAAAAATGGGAAGACAACCTCCATCAAACAAAATATATTAAATCTTATATGTGTACCCTGAGAAAGAAGCTGGCAAATATGTTGAAATCGCCCATGGTTTAAATGGGGTCCCCGGGGTGGGCATCTCACCAGAGTCCATCAGGTCCATCTACGAACAAAAATATGAGATCTTAAGTTGGCCCTATAAGTCAGCTGCTTGATTGCTTGGATGTCCTGGACCATGGACAGCCAGTGTTGTAAGAGTGGAGGGTCCACCACAAGCCTCCTATGGGTGATGGCCTTGTGCACTGCTGAAAGGAGAATATTCCATAGATATAATTGATCGGGCCCTCAGATCTCTGGTGGTGGTAAGCCCAAAATCATTTTTGGCAGGTTCAGTGGGGGAGGTAATGGAGAACAGGTCACAGATCATCATCATTATTTGTTGCCAGTAAGGGTGCAGTACCGGGCACTGCCAGAAAAATATGGGAATGAGCTCTGAGCTCGGAGCATTTTCTCCAGCAAGCTTGAGAGTGATCTGGGCTCCATTTGCTCTGTATCATGGGAGTATAGAAGTATCGTGTCCTGACCTTCCACTCAAATTCCTCCCATAGGACAGAGTGTGTGGTTTTTTAGCTGTTCTGAATATCCTATTCTAGTCCACATCAGTGAGGTGAACATCAGCGTCCTGCTCCCATTTATGTTTTGGGGGGCCACGCAGTCTCTGTACAGGCATCTGAGGCCCTTATACAAGGCCGATATATGACCTTTAAGAAGTTTCTGGTTCAGAATGGCCTAAAATGTCTCAATTAAAGAGGAGGCTCAAGAGGAATCTCGGTCAGTTTCCAGAAGGCTAACAATATATGTTCTTAATTACAAGAAGTGGTTGAGGTCTGAGTTATTTAATTGAAATGTTTCTTTAATTTTGGGAACATTCAGGACCACCTCCCCCAGACATCAGCTGACTCGGACAGTAGAGACCCTGTTCTGCCCACCTTCTAAATGTGAGGTTCATCTTTGAAGGCAGGGAAGAGTCATTCCAGGTGAACCATTGATGGGACCTCAATGAAATCGAGAGTCTGTATTTCTCCCACATTCTGTAGGCAGCCAGCAACATGTTACAGACTGCCAACAGAGAGATGTCTTTGCTTTTGGACTGAAACAGGGGATCCATAACCCTCACCCCCAGAGGCACACCCCCCTCCTCCCCCCCCAACTCCATTGTCTTCCAACTGGCTTGACATTCTGGTGTGGAATATAAAAGAGCAGACCTCAACTGAGCAGCCAGATTGTAGTCCTCCAGGTCTGGGAGTGCCCTATCCCGCCAATTGCATAACAAGATATTTTACTCAGGGTCTCCTTATATGCCAGACACAGTGGGATGTGACTCTTCACCAGATCAGAAGCTGTGCCCTTGGTATATGGAGGGGTAGACATTGAAATAGGTATAAAAGGTTCCATGTCATAACTGCATCTGGGGAACGATGACCTGTAGCAAGTGTGCCAAACCCGCAACGTGACCAGTTTGCAAACTTAGTTGTTTTGCGGGGGGCTTTGCCACCTGCACACCCCTTCTTTAGGATTCTAACTCTGGTGGGGACACCACTCAGGAATGGAGGGGAACCGTCAGTCGCGCAAAGGTGTCAGCACCATGATTCCCTCGTGGTCATCATGGGTCATCATTCCACAGTCATGATTTTGATGGGTTACTGGTATAAAAACCTGGGTAGTATCTTCATAGTCACCAATTGTATACATGAATACATAGGGAGATTTAGGAGAGACCACTTAGTTATGTCTTTACGAATTTGATTAGTTAGTGGGTCAAAATTGACAGCAAATAATTTGCTCATGTTTTTAGGAATCTGTACCCCAAGGTAATTAATTCAAGTAGCATTCCAGTTAAGGGGGAGTAATTGGAGGTTGCCAGGTGATGGCTTATAGTGAAAACAAAGCACCTCTGTCTTGGCCCTGTTTAAGGCATATCCTATGTGGTGGCCAAACTCCTCCAGGATTGCCCAAACCCATGGGATCGAAGTGTGAGGTTGGGAGAGGTACAAGAAGATGTTATCTGCATATAGTGGGATCTTTTGAATAGTACCTCCTACCTTCTATTCCCCCTATACGTACATCATCCCTAATGACCTCTGCCAGTGGCTCAATATACAGGGCAAGGAGTATAGGTAATCAGGACAGCCCTGATGGGTGCCCCTACTGAAGTTTAATCTATTGGAGATGCCACCATTGACCCTCACGTGTGCCTGCAGGGCTGTGTACAGTGCTTTTATCCTATCTATAAAGGGCTGCATGAAGCCAAGGTGTCCTAGACAAGAAAGAAAGAAAGAAAGAACTGTTTAATGTATTCATTAATAGCACTGGTGAAGGAATTAAAGGCAAAATCTGCCTTTTGCATGTAACCCCCTTGTTACCTGGGGTTACTAGAATCCCAGTAAGACCTAGTGGTAGACAGGGAAGGCAGCTTGTGAAACTCCAGTTAAATGGGTTTCTCACTGTCTCACTCTGTTCTCAGTCTCAGCTGAGACTGAGGGATGACATCACCATAGAACTATCACAGCTGCATGAGCCACATTGGAATCTGCAGCAAAGGGAGTTGGTTAGAACGTCGGGAGGTTTTGAAGTCAGTCTTCAATTCAGTCTTCAGTGAGTGAGTGTGAAGTCGGGAGCTTGCTGAGAAAGCAGCTCAGTGAAGGCTCTAGGAGCCTCAGCCCTGACAGAGGGCTACTTTTAAGTAATAGAGTGTGTGTCTCCACCTTAAAGAGAGACACAGAAGATAACTGAAGTGGTGGAGACCGCTGTTTTCGGGTCTCAGTGCCCCTCCCTTTGGGGGGGGGCTCAGGAAAGGTTTTCCTGCAGATTCCTGTGGCAACCCCTTAGTTCTGCTTGTGAAGGAAAAGCTGCCTATGTGTTCCAGTGTTTATTTGGGAGAATAAGAAGATTTGTGAGTCGCCTGTGGGGCACCTGCATCATGAGGGTGAGTGTCTGCTCTTGCTAAAAGGGCCTATGTTTTTCACCCTGGGACTTGTGTGACAATGTGGGGATTGAACTACTAAATATTGGGAAGCCTAGAGTAATGGGCTAAGCAAAGTAAAAGTAGGTTCAAGTCCAGAACTTGTTGGGATGCAAATGATATGTAGAGGAGATGTGACCGACGTTTACCCATAATCTACATTTGAAAGTTCAGTAAAGGAATTGTTCAGTTTCCAGAGAAATGGCCGGGTATGGGCTGTGGGAGCTGGAGGTGGGTGGCCCCACATCTTTAGTGACCAGGTCCACCTCTACGGATTTCTTCTGTGGATTTCTACTTTGCTTCAGGCACTTGGCCAGTGATAAGGGAAGTACCCAGATGTGGGATTGTAAGGAAATTTCTCTCTAGGAGTCAAAGACTCTAGTGTGGTTTGGGGAGCCACAACAGGATAATTGGTTCATTCCTCAAATGGACTGCAGATCAAGTGGCTGGCGGGGAAGCCGGGCCAGTGGGGAAAACCCAAGTAGTGTACAAGTCGGGCTGTGTACCCAAAGCTGCGTGAAAGTCTGGGCTGTGTGCCTGGTGGGTTTAGAGCCTGAGGGCTGGAAATAGTGATAAAATGTTCTGTAGTCTCTAATCTGCATTATCAGGAAATGTAGCCCCATGGGGGTCCATCTATGCTTTGTTTGTTCAGCTTGGACGTGAACAAAAGCCACACTGAAGAATCCCATTCCTGGTCCTGGACATTACAGTTATTGTTTCCTGTGTTCGGATTTACTTGGGTGCCCCTGTGAAGAATAGCCAAACCTAGGTTCCCCTGTGCCGAGTAACCTCATCCTCCCCGAACCCAGGTCCCCACCAGGTACTGCTGTCAGCTTCAACAGCATGCCACCCGTCGTTTTGCTAAAAAGGCAGGGGTGAGGGGTTACAAAAATGGAGGCACCGCTTTGGATTTTGTTCAGGGAGGAAGGTGCTTGGGCAAGGGGGCTAGCATTTTGGCTATCTGGCAGTGGGTAGCCCAAAAGCTGAAGCAATTTACCTAGTGTGTTGCTGTGTGCTGTGGCTCTTGTGCTGCTGTTTAAAATTGCAAACTGTTTACCAAGGAGCAGTAAAGCCAAAGAGTGCACCCTTGTTCTGCATCAAATTGTTTACAGCGTTTTTGCCTGCTTTTAAAATGAACTGTGGTGAAGAAAAGTGTGGAAGACTAGGGGTAGCAACAGGAAAATTGTGCCCTGGATGTTGGGAATGCTTTTAAAATGAACTGTGGTAAAGAAAAGTGTGGAAGACTAGGGGTAGCAACAGGAAAATTATGCCCTGGATGTTGGAAATGCTTTTTGAAAGTATGAGAGACTTACAGGTGTAATGGCTATGTTAAATGGCTGAAATGGGCTCCCGCCGTGGAGTCAGTTGGTAAAAAAAAAAAAAAGCTGCATTCTGCAGTTTAAATTTGCTTGCTTGACGATCGCCATGAGGAGAAGAGCCCTTGTGAGGAAGAAGAGGCTCATTTGCATGGCGTCATGTGATTGGTCAGGCTGAGATCAGTCCCACCCCTCAGTCAGCTCTGCAGAGACTGCCCCAGCATTCGAGAGGGAGTGTGAGTGGAGTGCGTGTACTGGCTAGTGGAGGAGCATCGCGGAGTGTTAAAATCAATGTAAACCTTGTAAAAATAGACTATCTTGTTTAAACTCGCGCTCAACCCGCTAATCGATCGTCGGAATTGCAAGTTTGGTGGTTGAAAAAGTTGATCGGCAGGACTGCCCACCCGTTTCTGTTCTGAGGCCTTCAAGAACTGGCTGCAGGCCGTTTTTCCCCATCGCAGCAAACTGCTACTGATAACAGTAAGTAACAACCTAAAAAACTGCCCTATGCCATATAAATGTGTGTGCGCAGCAGTGTAGTCGCTTTGCAAGTAATGACTGTGTCAAGTCCTGCCAGCAAGTGCAAGTCTGTTAAGCCATTAACTGTGTGCATAGTAATGAAGTCAGCCTCAGTTTAAAGTTTGAAGCCAGAGAGAGACTGTGGGTTGTAGCCAGTGTGCAGCACTAGAAATACAGGCAATCCTGTGCTAAAAACCTGAAGCTTTAAGGGACTGTGAATCAAATAAATGTTACCAGCATGTAAAGAGTCCGTGGAAAATCCTGTAAATATGTTTAAAGCAAGAACAGAGCAAGTTGTGCAGTTTGAGCAAAAGTTATCAGTAGTTTGTGTAAATCGGGTGCGCAGCGGCTTGACCCAGATTCTAAATGCTGATGCACAGGAGTGCTGCTGCTGCCATTACTGGGTGGGGCAGTAAAGTAAACACAGCAGCAGAGGAGCCATTTAACAACTAAAGAGTGTGTTCAATAAAGCTGGGACTTTCAGTTACAGTGAACGTTTGTTTATTTTTTCTGCAGTTATGGCCTCAGGACCAGCTTGTTACCCGGATCATGCCCGGGTTGCAGTAACAGCAGCAGTAAATAGACTGAGAGATATTGAAAAGTGGTGCTATGGAGGACAGCTGCCTCCTCATGTGGTGATTCCTGGTTTTCCAGTGCATGTATGTCAAATATGCTTGAGAGCTGGAAGGGGATGTCTTCATGATTCCTCACTGTGCTGGATGCCTAGAAAATTATGGCTTGTATAAAGCGCCTCAAATTCGGTTGGCTCCCACATGGACAAAGGTTCAGGAATCTGCAGTTGGCAGCACACAGCACCAGGTGGAGCCTGTGGAGGAAGGCCCCTCGGGGGAGTGTGGCACAAAGCTAGAGGGTGCAGAGTTAGAGACAGAACCCGAAGCTGAAGTTTCGGATGCTGGATCCAAGAAAGAAAGTTCGGATAAAGCATCAATAGACCCCTGGGGGGGGCCTAGCCCAACTCTCTTAGGTGAAGATGAGATGCGGGAGGCCTTTGAGTGGGATGTGTCGACCTCTGTGCCTAGTGATGAGTGGATAGTCTCAGGAGTGAGAACGACTGCTCACTCCTGGGCTCAGATCCTCAGTGAAGAGGAAGATGAGGGGGAACCTATGTGGCCTTGTGAAAAAGGAACGGGGTACACAGCTTCAAGATCTTGCCTCAGAGGAATGCAAGGAAGAAAGTGGTGATGCCACTGCCCTGGCTTTGCATGAGGAAGAAGTCAGGGATCCATTTCTAATTTCTTTAAGGATGCGAAGCTGGCAGAACCAGGACTGGCCACCCCAAAGCTAGGCCAGCGGTCTTAGATTGACCAAAGCAAGTAAAGAGGAGAGACTGGTTCGTAGGAAGGCAAATGAGATCTCTGGTATGACCTTTCCTACCTTTCCTCGGAAAGTCTGGGAGGAGATTGAGAACTGCAGGAAATCCTGGATCTGGGACGAAGCAATGAAAAGTGTGCATCCTGGGGCCAACAAGCATGTGAAGAACAGACTGTTCCATGAAAAGTATACCCAGTGGAAGAGAGGCAGGACACTGTTTATAGACAGAGTGATAATAGTGGACGGAGAGGGACATGAAATCTCCCACTGTGTGAATTATGTGCGCCCAGATGGGGTAATAATTCAAGCTCCTGACCCCCCAGTACTATTGGCCTCAGTGCAAGGACCTCCCAGCAAATGTGCCCGTGCCTACAAAATGGAAAGCCGAGCAGTGGTAGTCAATACTGCCACACCAGACTGTGAAGTGCCTTTATTGATCCGCCAATATGAACATCCAGGACTCAGGTGCCCCACATTCATCTGTCTACAGTGTACTGGCCTTTCCAGAAACCATCGACTAGCCCACCAGATGACTTCAGATCCAGAGAGGACACCAGTCCAGCTGTATCCTTTTCATCGCCTGGTAATCGGATGACGTCGGACCAGCTGTTTTCCTTTTTGTTCCTGTTCTAAGGTTACATCTCCAGAGATGACATCAACCCAGCTGTTCCCAGATGTGCCCTCCTGTGGTTCCCGGAAGATGTCCGCCCAGCTGTATCGGAAGAAATGCTGCCAGGGAGGGTCTTTGCCAGAGGTGCAGGTCGGTCCCAAAATTTCCATTCTACAAGTGGCTGGTAAGTCCAAACTTTTCTATCTTTATGACACTGCAGTACACACCCTACACTAGCAGACTCCAAAATGTGTGAACTGTCCTCAAAGACTCTCCTCTTCGGGACTTTGGCCTGTTAGAACTGTGCTTCACCGGGCTCCGGCTCAGGAGAGACTCTTTATTGGACTAGCCTTCGGGCATTGTGGTCACTAGTTGGGACTTTTAGGGCACTCCACCCCCCCCCAAAATGTGTATTGTAAATAATGTTGTTGTTTTCTAATGTAAATACTGCTTTTCTACCTTTTTCTGAAAAAAATATTTTTGGGATTCTTTAGTGTTTTGATGGTAGGGGTTTAGGTAGACTGTGTATGCAGATTAGGGGAGTGTATGTTGTCTTTCTTTTTCTTACAGGTGTTCCTGGGAAGACAGAAGAGAAGACAAGAACAGGAGGAGGAGGGGCTCATCGGAGTTCCTCATCAGTGCTTTAGTGAATAGAAATTTAAAGTACTGTGGTGTTATTGTTGTTGTTACTGTATTAACCCTTTCCTTCCACAGGTGTGGTTGTGGGGGTAGGAAGGAGGCAGTAACATGGCATAAAATATGATATTTTAATGGTGTGTGGTTGCAGGTTGCCCAAGGTCGGGGAGGTCCCCGGGTTATTTTTGTTTTGGGGGTATTAGGTTAGAAGCAGATAGGTTTTCCCTAGAGGGTTAGGGAGGATAGACAGGCTGTGGTCCTGAATGGCCATTGAGACCGCAGTGCTGATCTATCAGGGCTATGCTCTGGATAGTTCTACCAGATCCACTAGGCGTCCATAGTTAATGGATAGAGTAGAGGCTGATATGTCAGCTAAAGGCCTCTAGGCCCTTAGTGTTGCCTGCCTGTGCTTGCACATGGTAGGAGGGGGCCTGATCACCCCCATCCGCAGGTAGCACATAGGGTGGGATGGCCTAAGGCTGGGTAAATAATGACTGCGGACAGTCATTTTCCTGGTCAAGGGCGAGTGTAACCCCCTTGTTACCCGGGGTTACTAGAATCCCAGTAAGACCTAGTGGTAGGCAGGGAAGGCAGCTTGTGAAACTCCAGTTAAATGGGTTTCACACTGTCTCACTCTGTTCTCAGTCTCAGCTGAGACTGAGGGATGACATCACCAATAGAACTATCGCAGCTGCATGAGCCACATTGGAATCTACAGCAAAGGGAGTTGGTTAGAATGTTGGGAGGTTTTGAAGTCAGTCTTCAGTTCAGTCTTCGGTGAGTGAGTGTGAAGTTGGGAGCTTGCTGAGAAAGCAGCTCAGTGAAGGCTCTAGGAGCCTCAGCCCTGACAGAGGGCTACTTTTAAGTAATAGGGTGTGTGTCTCCACCTTAAAGAGAGAGACAGAAGATAACTGAAGTGGTGGAGACTGCTGTTTTCGGGTCTCAGTGCCCCCTCCCTTCGGGGGGGTGCAGGAAAGGTTCCCCTGCAGATTCCTGTGGCAACCCCCTAGTTCTGCTTGTGAAGGAAAAGCTGCCTATTTGTTACAGTGTTTATTTGGGAGAATAAGAAGATTTGTGAGTTGCCTGTGGGGCACCTGCATTGTGAGGGTGAGTGTCTGCTCTTGCTAAAAGAGCCTATGTTTTTCACCCTGGGACTTGTGTGACAATGTGGGGATTGAACTACTAAATATTGGGAAGCCTAGAGTAATGGGCTAAGCAAAGTAAAAGTAGGTTCAAATCCAGAGCTTGTTGGGATGCAAATGCTATGTAGAGGAGATGTGACAGACATCTATCCATAATCTACATTTGAAAGTTCAGTAAAGGAATTGTTCAGTTTCCAGAGAAATGGCCGGGTATGGGCTGTGGGAGCTGGAGGTGGGTGCCCCCCCCATCTTTAGTGACCAGGTCCACCTCTACGGATTTCTTCTGTGGATTTCTACTTTGCCTCAGGCACTTGGCCAGTGATGGGGGAAGTACCCAGATGTGGGATTGTAAGGAAAATTCTCTCTAGGAGTCGAAGACTCTAGTGCGGTTTGGGGAGCCACAACAGGATAATTGGTTCATTCCTCAAATGGACTGTGGATCAAGTGGCCGGCGGGGGAGCTGGGCCAGTGGGGAAAACCCAAGTAGTGTACAAGTCGGGCTGTGTACCCAAAGCTGCGTGAAAGTCCGGGCTGTGTGCCTGGTGGGTTTAGAGCCTGAGGGCTGGAAATAGTGATAAAATGTTCTATAGTCTCTAATCTGCATTACCAGGAAATGTAGCCCCATGGGGGTCCATCTATGCTTTGTTTGCTCAGCTTGGATGTGAATAAAAGCCACACTGAAGAATCCCATTCCTGGTCCTGGACATTACAGTTATTGCTTCCTGTGTTCGGATTTACTTGGGTGCCCCTGTGCAGAATAGCCAAACCTAGGTTCCCCTGTGCCGAGTAACCTCATCCTCCCCGAACCCAGGTCCCCACCAGGTACTGCTGTCAGCTTCAACAGCATGCCACCTGTCGTTTTGCTAAAAAGGCAGGGGTGAGGGGTTACATGCAGATGACACCAAGTTCTGTGATGGGGCAGACACAGACGAAAGGGTGCAGGACCTAAAGTAAGACCTAGCAAAGCTGGAATGGTGGCATTTGGCAACTCAGGTTCAATATGAAGGCCTGCAAGGTCATGCACATAGGAAGAAAGTGTCCGAGGGCCGAGTATAGCTGGGGTGGGGGGGAGCTCAAGGTCACTGAATAAGAAGAGGAAAAGGACTTGGGGATAGCCATCACCAGTGATGTTATGCAAGCTATGTACTATAAAAAGGCAACAGCCATGGCAAACAGAATGCTGGTATGTATTGCTAGAAGATTCCTGAGCAGAAAGGAAGAGGTTATACTACCACTGCTCAGATCCTTTGTGTGACTGCACCTGGAGTATAGAAAGCAACACTGGAGGCCCTACCTGAAAAAAAAATGATCAACTTGCTTTTTTTTTTATAATTCATGTTTGTTGAAAGATTAGGGCATGACATTATGTTCAGAATTCAGGTTAGCGCTTCTTACAATCCATTCATCCATTTATCTTAGATTTTAGAATACATTATCCATAGCATTTTTCAACAGACTCAATCCAGTTTTGTAAGTCTTAAGTAGTGGCCAGAAGGTTCCACTCCAGTTAGTGATTTTTCCTTGTTGTTTCCACGATGGGGAGTAGGGTAACCCTGTATCCCGTTCCTTCCTTCCTCTCTTCCCAGGTATACCTTCCTGTCAATCTTCAGCTTCCTGCCTCCCCCCATCCAACTATGCCACCCCTTGGAGGTCTTTTCCCCTTTAGACCATCCATTTTGTCCACCTATGGACAAACACATGTGATTTCATGTTTATTTTGTACGTTAGTTCTTCCATATTTTGGATCTCTTGAACTATTTGTAACCATTGGTCGAAGGTGGGGGGATCCCTCTGGAGCCACTTCCTTGTGATTGCCTTATGGGCAGCCACAACCAGGATGTTCCATAAGTATATTCCATCCCTTCTCTGAATTTCCTGAGGTGCTAGGCCCCACAACAAGTGTGAGAGGTCCATGAGCAGTGTCAGTGTAAAGAGGTCCCTCAGTGCCATCTGGACTCCATTCCGGAAACTTGCAGGTCTTAGCATTGCCAGAAAACATGCTTGTGATGTGCCCTGGACACTGAGCATTTTCTCCAGCACTTCACAGTGGAGTCATTGTTCCATTTGGCTTGGATCACTGGTGTGTAAAAGAATCTTGTTTTAATTTTCCACTCAAATTCCTGCCAGTATGGGGAATGGGTAGTTTTACTCGCACCCTAAAACACCCTCTCCCATTCCTCCTCCTCCAGCCTCAGCCCTGTTTCTTGTTCCCATTCCCTTTTAAGGGGTATTGTACAGTCTCTCCCTGGGCACCCAAAGGTTTTATATATGGCCTAAATATGCCCTTTTATTAGTACCTTGTTTAAGATGTTCTGAAATGTGTTCAGGAGGTGTTCTATGGGTGGTGAGCCCTGGACCTGTCACTGGAGACTCAATGTATAGGTTCTAAGCTGCAGAAATCTATAGTGATCTGAGTTTCTCAGCTGATAGGTGTCTAATTTGGAAGAACTCTTGTGTCACTCCACCCTTAAGGAATTGCCCAAGCCAGCACAATCCCATTCTCAGCCACCTCCAGAAGGTCAAGTCCTGTCTGGATGGTAGGAATCCACCATCCCAGGTGAACCATCTGCCACCAGCTTATATTCTCCCATGTTCTATATGCAGCTTGTAGTGTGTTTCAGACTGTCATGAGAGGAATGTGCCCATTTGTGTCTTGAAGTGTAGGGCCATCACCTTAGCCCCTAGGGAGTGCCCTCAACCAGTGTTTCTTCTATTTTTTTCCAGTGGGCATTGTAACCTTCCATTGACCATACTAGTGCATATCGGAGTAGGGTGGCTAGGTAGTATTCTTCTAGGTTTGGCAGTGCACTGCCTCCGTTCTTTTTGCTAGTTTGCATTATACTACCCTTGATCCTTGGGTTGCCTGGGGACCAAATAAAGTGGATGATGATCCTCTGCCAGTGCTGGAATTGGGTCTTTGGTGTAAATGAAGGGATGTACTGAAACATATACAAAAATCTAGGCAGAATGTTCATCATTACTGCCTGAATTTTGGAGTATAGGGGAAGGTTAAGCAGGGTCCATCTAGTGATATCCTGTTTTATCTGCTGTGTCAATGGGTCATAATTACCTATCTGTAATTTATTTAGATCTTTTGGAAGCTGGGTTCCCAGGTATTTTATTTTTTGGGTGGTCCAATGTATTGGGAACATACTAGTAATTTCTTGGGAGGGGTTGTAATGAAATTTAAGTACCTCAGTTTTTGTCTTAAGGTGTAGCCTGCGTGAAGGCCGGACTGTGCAAGCACCTGCCATACTTGATTAATAGAGCCTTCCGGGTCTGTGAGGTACAAAAGAACATTGTCTGCATAAAGCGAGATTGTGTGTTCCATATCTCCTATTTGTACACACTTTATATTTGGGTTGGTTCTAATTGCCTGTGCTAGGGGGTCTATATACAGGGCAGATAGTATGGGGGAGAGCAGGCAGCCCTGTCATGTTCCCCTACCTAGCCCAAATCTGTTGGAGAGACCCCCCATTTACCTGGACCCGCGCTTGAGGGGCTGCATGCAGAGCTTTAAGTCAATTTATGAAGGATGTCAGAAAGCCAAGGTGTTCTAAGACTAAGAAGAGAAAACTCAATGAAACCTTGTCAAAAGCTTTCTCTGCATCCAAGCTCATTATGCATGTGGGGACGCGGTGTCTTTGGGTTATAACTATGTTGTTAATTGCTCTACGAACACTATTTAAAGCTTGTCGGCCTGCCACAAAGCTCATTTGGTCAGGGTGCACTATTTGGGGTATTAGGGGGTTTAGCCGGGCAGCTATTTTTGCTGCAAATATTTTAGAATCTGTGTTTAGGAGCATGATAGGGTGGTATGAACTGCATTCTGGTGGGTCCTTCCCTTTCTTGGGAAGTACTGTGATGGTAGTATAGTTCCAGGATGGGGGGACCGCCTCCACCCCCCTCCACGTATCTCGTTGTAGGCATCTTGTAGGTGTGAGATTGTTTCCTTGAGGAAAGTTTTGTAAACTCCCCCGAAGCTGTCTGTGCCTGGGCATTTACCAGTTTTAAGATGGTACTCTATAATCTCCCTTTGGGAGACAGGGAACATTAAACTCTGACCCTGATACAGTGGTAGTTTAGGCAGGTTCAGAGATTGTAGGAATCCAGTTTTATCCGACACTGGTGACTCCTGTTGTGTTTGGTAAAGTTTCCTATAATAGGACATAAAGGCCTCTGTGATCTGCTCCCACCAGTGTGCATACTGGCCAGTCTTGTGGTTTTAAATTTTTGTGATATTAGCCCTCGTGGCCTGTTGTCTCAGCCTATAGGATAGAAATTTTGTTGTCTGTGCTCCACACTCATAGTAGGCCTGTTTCAGGTACCATAATGCCCGCTAGTTTCAATTTTATGTAAATTCTGAATTTTAGTTTTCATCTCATTCATTTCTACTGTATCTCACACTTTTTGCACCGCTTTTGTTTTTGTTGTTCTCAGTTGTTCCATGAGTGTTTCAATCTGTTTCCTGCTTTCCTTCTTTTTGTGGGCCACTATTGAAATTAGTTTAAATTACCTCTTACCATAGTTCTGATTGTGTTCCAGAGTCTCTGAGGTGTTGTGTCTGAATTGTCATTAAATTCAATTGTCTGCTTAATTACCTTCTGTACTTCTGTTTTCACCTCGTCTCTTAGAATTGAGACATTCAGTCTACACTGAGTTCTTTTCTTTGAGAGCTGTAGCTCTACTTCCAAAAATATGGGTTGGTGGCTAAGAGTGCGGAGGTCCGCACCCACATAGACCCCACTGAGTCCAGCTCCCTAGAGTAGGTTAGGAACATATCTAGTCTGGAATACATTTTGAAGTGTGGAGGGTAATATGTAAAATCTTTTGCTCTGGGGTATTTCACCCACCAGATGTCCATGAGGCCCATGTGTGCCAATATTTTTGTGAACAAACGAGCTGTTTTGGTGGTGGGATTTGGGATGTGGAGTCCAGGGTCCGACTGAGAATCAGGTTCTATTCTCCTCCCAGGACAACCATTTCCCATGCCTTTTCTGCTAATAGTTTTGCTAGATCTGTGTAAAAGTTGATTGTTGAGCCTGGGGGGGGGGTGTATACATTCGCCAGGGTAATCTGTGTGTATTGGATTCTACCCACCACTATTACATATCGGGCTCTCAGGTCTGCTATTACTTCTTGCTCCTCAAAAGGTAACTAGGATGAAATGAGGATAGCCACCCCTCTTTTCTTTCCCTTGTCTAGTGAGGCATGATATACTGTACCACTGGGTAAGTTCTGGATGTAAGTTCCAGGGCTTCTCAGGGGCACAAATGCATTTACTGAAGAAAATTGATTTCGCATTTCTGTGTTCTTAGAAAGCTAAGGATTTGCTTTCTTTTAATTGGGTTATTAATCCCATTGATGTTATAGGATAGGATTCTGGTGCTAACTTGAGCCATAACAGTAATAAGCAGGACTGAATTCTTGAACTTGCTCTGGTGATAAGAATGACGTGAATAAGTGCATTCTGAGATCAGTGTTCTCATATACATGCCCCTTCCAATTATCCAAGTCAATACAGCAATTACTGTACGAAAACCTGCATTTACCTAAAAACATTTAACATGCCAGGTAAAACTGCAACCTTTCTGTACTTGTGAACAGATTTTACCACTAGATGGCGATGTCCACTGTTTGTAACTCTGTGGCTGATTAACATTTAAAGGGACACTGTCAAGCTTTTTTGCATCATATTATTTCTAGGTAAAAACCCACATTTTATGATTGCTTACCTTCTCTAAAATTCATTGATGTTGCTGGTTCTTTAATCTGCCTCCTTGCTTATTGGAACTGAAATGTATGAGAATGTGTAGTTATGCACAACTTTGTTTTGCTCCAAAGTGTTCATCTAAGCTTACTGCATACCTCCTGAACATTGGAAACACCCTCACACAGTGCAGCCACTCATGAAACAATAGTCTCCTGTACTCCCACTGCATAATGAGCAGCTAGATAGTGTTGGGGGAGTTCCTGAGTCCAGGAAATGTACAGTTGTGTTTAGTCAAGAAATGTAAACAAACACGTTTTGGTGTGGTAACACCAGTTTGGTTGACACTCAGTTTTTTACTTTTTTAAAGGAAAAAATAAGTCTGAATCAAACAACCAGCTATACCAGCAGTCTCTATAGAAAGAGAACAATCATAAAATGTGTTTTATAAATTAGGGACACTTTGAGGCCAAATGGGGTTGACAGTGTCCCTTTAATAACAACAGCAACCATATAAACTTCAATGGTAACAGCATGAACCATTTGACCCCATTTTTGAAATACGTATGTTAACTGTGGGGTTCCTGGCATCCCCGGACCATGTGGTCTTAAGGCTTTTTCCTCGGGGGTCATAAGAGAGTTAGGAAGGGAACTATCCCTCTTCATAGAACTGGGTTTGTTTGGGAGAGGCAAATCCTCTTCCTGGGATCTCTGGGAACTTCCTAGGTGAACCCCGTGTTGTGTCCCTGGGTTGGGGGGGTGACACACTTGTGACACCAATATCACTGTTGTGACAGGGATGAAGCCAGGCATATGGACCGGGGAGAACTCGTCTCCAGTCCTCTGGTGAAACCGATGTCAGCAGAAACAAAACCAATAACAGCCAAAGCATTAGCCAAATATACTCTTTCTCCCATCCATCCCTCCCTTCTTTTGTTTATTCCTGGGAGGCGTCGAGGTTGTTACACCTCCCCTCATCAATAGTTTGTGTTTTATGCCGAATTATGCTGAAATGTGCTGTGCTTTATCTTCCATACCCACTTTTAATTATCTTGTGGGTCCCCCTTCCTTTCATTCCTCCCCATTGTTGTCTTTTGTAAAGTCCTAGTCTCCTGTCCCTCCTTCCCCTCCCCAAAGTCCCGACCTTCATTGGCACAATTCTGCCCCACGGTAGAATGAAAGGTATTTTGTACAGTCAGTAATGTTACTGAGGAGGTTCGCAATATGCAGTGGCTGAGTCTCCTCAGCCCGGGACCCCACTGAATAGGTTTGCCCCCGGAGTAGTGATGGGAGTCAGAGCAGGTCAGTCTTATGCTTCTGGGCACCAGAAAGGATGCCCGATGACTGTTCAAGTGGTCTTAAGCTAAGGGAAGAATCAGCACCTTTTGTCCCGAGTAAAGCACGCCATGAGTATTGGAACCCAGCTAAAGTTGGCATTTTAATGGCTTCTCGGTGGCTGTCCTCAGCACATCTCCAAATAGGTAGGGAACAGTTTTAGTTAGTGAAAAGAAGTGCCAAAGTCACTGAGAGCTCATCCCAGCCCATCCAGATGATGAAAATAAAAGGAATAGTATCTTGTTTTTATGGGCCAAGTTGAAGAATAGGAATAGATTACCAGTAATCTACATTCAGGTGTTCCAGACTGCTATGTTTTCTTCTGATGTGTCTGAGGCAGCTTGGTTTCCATCTTCAGCACAAACGCCGGTCAGCTGGAGTGGCAAAATGTATTTGCTGAGCATGGAGCACAAGTCCACTCTTTAGTGGGTTTGTTGGTTTGACTGTGCTTTGTGGGACTGGGGAAGACCTTTGTGAGCTACTGACCACGCTGATTTCATTAATTCCTTCTCAAGGCGCTCTTTCGTGAGTGCAGGAGCTGAAATACCTTTCTCCTTCAGGAACTTGGATGCGGCCAGGAGGTCTTCAAATATGCATGTGCCTTTAGCAGTGTCCACCTTCAGCCTTGCAGGGTAAAGTACATGGACCTTGGTGTCTTTTGCCCTTAATTGTTTCAGGATTGGCCACAGAGCACGCCGGCTCTTCTACACCATCGTTGTATAATCATTGTCTAAGGACATGCAGTTGTCTTTGTAGGTTATGTTCCTCATGCTCCATGCCCTCCGTAGAAGTTCCTTGTTGGCTGCATATGATGTTACTTTAGGGATAAAGAAACAGGGGCACGCTTCTACACTGCTAGGCCTCAGTGCCAGTGAGTGATGCACCTTATCCATGGCTAGATCAAAATCTTGTGGCAGTTGGAGAGCATCTCGAAGGACAGACTGCAGAAAGGTAACTACATCTCTGGAACCTTTCCCTGCTCCCTTTGGGAGCCCATATATTCAGATATTTTGCCGACAACTGTGCCCTTCTAGATCATCAAGGCAACGTGTTATTTCTCTGTCCCTTGCCAGCAGATAGAGTAACAGGCGGTCATGGTGGTCAGCCTGATCCAGAACTGCTGTTAGACCAAATTCCAGCTGGTCAATCTTATGTTCGATCTTTCCGAAGCCTGTTTTTAGTTTGGAAAGTTTTTGGTTGATTTTGTTCACAATTTTTTGCTGTTTGGAGGATTGAGGCGATTACATCCATGCCTTCCACCTCCGATGTTTGAGTAGTTGCCATTCGGCTGTCTGGGTCGGCGGACCCCGCCGAATCTTTTGATTTATCTTGCATCAGCAGTTCCTTTAGTTTCTGAACTGGTGTCAGTGGATTCCTGGTAAGCAGAGCTTTTGATCATGTTGTTTTAGCTGGTGAACTGATGTCTAAGCTAGGCAGATGGCAGCTGATTGTCTCGAAGGGCAAGAGAGCTGGAAGATCAGGCTGCCATTAGGCTGCTGACATCACTGGAAGTCATTATCAACTAGCTTCAGGCAGTTTGAAGGAGGGCAATACAAATGTTTCAGGGACAGTAGGGCAGGGCATATGAGGATAGACTGAGGGAACTTAACATGTATGCACTGGATGGTAGGAAGGAGAGAGAGGGGACATGACTGAAATCTTCATGTTCCCAAATGATGTAAACAAGGTGGATATTGGGGACCTTTTTTAGCTCAGTGAAAACAAGACCATTCGGGTGCACTGTTATAAGCAGGTGGGGGGGGGGTTCAAGAAGGAGGTCAGAATGCATTATTTCACACAGGGAGTTGTGTCAGGATGGAATGAACTCCTAGCTGTGGTCGCCACTCAAAGGGCAGTGGGTTGTTCAACAGAGGATGGGACAGGGTGAAGGTGAGACTTAGGGTTGGAGGCAGGGTGGCAGAGTCCACTGTAATCTCTCTCTAGATAAGGGGCTCCACAATCCAGTAAACTCAACAGACCACAAATCCTTTTCTGCTGGCTGTTTTGCAAGTATGATGTCATACCCCACTATTACAGCATTTGAAGTGCCTGTGCTTCACTTTCCCATTCAACAGTGGGAAACCTGACTCACATGTATCTTTCTGGCTGTCTTTCTGTTTTGTGCTTCTGCCCCATGCCAGTTATTATAAAACATAAAACATGAGCAACAGTGTACTTATGAAGTTTTTTTACACCCTTGGTATGTGATGTCAACAAAAAGCTCTCAAGCTTCACAGAACATCATACACCTCAGATGTGTGAAATAAAACACATAACACAGTTGCCTTTGCGTCATTCTCTATTTATTTATTGTTCTTATATTGTCTTATCTGTTTTATTTGTGTTATGTTTTAATTGTAAAGCACCTCTAACCCTAGGGAAGTGGCAGTATGTGAGCTATTTGCTGTGGCCTACTGTATAATACGAGTGCTGTATTTGTACTTGTCTAATATACTGCTTTGTAACCAGATGTATTGCAATTTGTTTCTCCTCTGTAGTGTTCTTTTTACCCTTCCTGGTTGTACCTGAAAATATGTATTTGTGTGTCTAGAGAGTTTGGTGGGTCAAATGACCTACTGGACACTGAAAAGGTGGGTCATTTCAGGAAAAATATGGATCATACATTACATTTCTTAAAAAAATCTGTATACAGAATTTTAAGTAACATGGAAACATAGATTTTGACGGCAGATAAGGACCGCTTGGCCCACCCAGTCTGCCCATTTCCCTACCTAATGGATAAGCTGCAGATCCTAGCTAACCAGCAGCCTACTTCTTACTACCCCCACCCTCTAGAATTGCCTTATGACTGTCCCATGCATGCTTGAATTCCACCACTGTTTTTGACTCCACAACCTCCTCCGGAAGGCCATTCCATGCATCCACAACCCTCTCTGTGAAAAAATACTTCCTGAAATTACCTCTGAGCCACCCCTTCTATCTTCAAATTGTGCCCCCTTGTTCTTGCACACCTCTTTTTTTGAAAGATGCTACCCTCTTGGACTTTGTTGATTCCCTTGAGGTACTTGAAAGTTTCTATCATGTCCCCCCTCTCCCTCCTTTCCTCAAGGCTATACATATTTAGCTCCTTAAGTCGCTCTTCATATGTCTTCCGGTGCAGACCCTGCACTATTTTAGTTGCCCTCCTCTGGACTGCCTCCATCCTGTTTATGTCTTTGCGGAGATTGGGTCTCCCAGAACTGCACGCAGTACTCCAGATGGGGTCTCACCAGCTGTCTGTACAGAGGGATAATAACTTCCTGTTTTCTACTGGTGATGCCTCTCCCTATGCATCCCAGTATCCCCCAGCCCTCCTTGCTGCCCTCTCACATTGCTTGCCCACCTTTAGGTCATCTGATATGACTACCCCCAGGTCCCTTTCCATTTTTGTTGTTGTTAGTATCTCACCCCCCATTGTGTACTCTTCCCCTGGGTTTTTGTTTCACAGGTGCATTACCTTGCACTTCTTAGCATTGAATCTAAGCTGCCATACATTTGACCATTCCTCTAACCTTGCCAAGTCCCTTCTCATCCTTTCCACCCCACCTTGTGCATCAACTCTGTTGCAGATCTTTGTGTCGTCTGCAAAGAGACATACTTTTCCTTCCAGTCCCTCTGCAATGTTGCTTATAAAGACATTGAAGAGGACCAGTCCTGATACTGAACCCTGTGGTACCCGACAAGTAACCCCCCTTTCTTCAGAGTGGACTCCATTTACTATTACTCTCTGTGTCCTATTCTCCAGCCAGTTCTTTACCCAGGCTGTCCTCTTGGGACCCACTCCCAGGCTGGCTAACTTGTATATTAATCTTTTGTGTGGGACTGTGTCAAATGCCTTGCTAAAGTCTAGGTAGGCCATGTCCACAGCCCTTCCCTGATCTACTACTTTGGTCACCCAGTCAAAGAAATCTATCAGATTTGTCTGGCATGACCTTCCTGCTGTGAATCCATGCTGCCTTGGGTCCTGTGCCCTCTGGCCTCTAGATACTCAACAATTCTTTCTTTCAGAAGTGATTCCATCATTTTACCTACCACTGAGGTTAAACTAACAGGTCTGTAGTTTCCTGCTTCTGCCTTGCTCCCACTTTTGTGAAGGGGAATCACATCTGCCCTCCTCCAGTCCTCGGGTACCACCGCATCCTCCCATGATTTGTTAAAGAGTGTAGTCAGTGGTGTCACTAGTTCTACCCTTAGTTCTTTTAGAATTATGGGATGAATCCCATCAGGCCCCATTGCTTTGTCCACCTTCAGTTTTAAGAGTTCTTTCAGAACCCTTTCTTCTGTAAATGGGCTAGTATCAACTTCTGTAATCAGAGTGTTTCTACTGTTTATTTTAGGTACCTCCCCCACTTCCTTTGTAAATACTGAGCAAAAATATTTGTTTAGTATCTCTGCCTTTTCACAGTCACCTTCTGCTCACCCTCCCTCCCCTTTATTAAGCCTCACTAACCCTCCCTTGGTCTTCCTTCGCTCTCTGATGTACCTATAAAAGGTTTTATCACCCTTCTTAACGCTGCATGAGATATATTAAACAAGCATTTGTCAATGCCGAATGTTGATTGCATTAGTGTGTTGAGCTCGCTCACTGCCCTTCTGTCACTCGCTAAGTCTGTTTCTCCCGCTGCTGCAGGTTGCCCTTTTGTACTGGGCCCCTGCATGGATTGCTGCCTTTTTCTGCCCACAAACAAATCTGCAGCAGTCCCAATAGAGCTCCGCTGAGCTCACTCACTCACTCCCCCTCCCTCACTCGCTTGTTCTGTGTCGCCCGTTGCTGCAGGCTGCCCTTTTGTACTGGGCTCCTGCCTGCATTGGCACCTTGTTCTGCCCACTAAGAAATCTGCAGCTGTCTTGACAGAGCTCTGTTGAGGTGGCTCACTCCCCCTCTCTCACTCACTCATTCTGTTTCTCCTGGCGCTGCAGGCTGCCCTTTTGTACTGGGCTCCTGCCTGCATTGGCACCTTGTTCTGCCCACTAAGAAATCCGCAGCTGTCCTGACAGAGCTCTGTTGAGGTGGCTCACTCGCCCTCTCTCACTCACTCATTCTGTTTCTCCTGGCGCTGCAGGCTGCCCTTTTGTACTGGGCTCCTGCCTCTGTTGGTGGCTTTTTCTGCCCGCAAAGAAATCTGCAGCAGTCCAGACACAGGTCTGTTGTGCCTGCTGACTCCCCCTATCTCACTCACTCACCCATTCTGTTTCTGCCGGCGCTGCAGGCCAGCCTTTGGTACTGGGCTCCTGCCTGCGTTGCCGCCTTTTTCTGCCAACAAAGAAATCCGCAGCAGTCATGATAGAGCTCCATTGAGCTCACTCACTCACTCCCCCTCTCTCACTCGCTCATTGTGTTTCTCCCAGCACTGCAGGCTGCCCTTTTGTACTGGGCTCCTGCCTGCATTGGCACCTTTTCCTGCCCACAAAGAAATCCACAGCTGTCCTGACAGAGCTCCACTGAGGTCACTCACTCCCCCTGTGTCACTCACTCATTCCATTTCTCCTGGCATTGAAGGCTGCCCTTTCTGACTGGGCTCCTGCCTGTGTTGCTGCCTTCTTCTGCCCACAAAGAAATTTGCAGCAGTTACAATAGAGCTCCGTTGAGCTCGCTCACTCCACCTCTCTCACTCGCTCATTCTGGTTTTCCCACCACTGCAGGCTGCCCTTTTGTACTGGGTCCCTGCATGGATTGCTGCCTTTTTCCTGCCCACAAACAAATCTGCAGCAGTCCCAACAGAGCTCCGTTGAGCTCACTCACTCCCCTTCCCTCACTCGCTCATTCTGTGTCGCCTGCCGCTGCAGGCTGCCCTTTAGTACTGGGCTCCTGCCTGCATTGGCAGCTTGTTCTGGCCAGAAAAAATCTGAAGCAGTCCCGACACAGCTCCACTGAGCTCGCTCACTCCCCCTCTCTCTCACTTATTCCATTTCTGCCGGCGCTGCAAGCTGCCCTTTTGTACTGGGCTCCTGCCTGCGTTGCTGCATTTTCTGCCCACAAAGAAATCCACAGCAGTCACAATAGAGCTCCGTTGAGCTCGCTCATTACTGCTCTGTCACTCGCTCATTCTGTTTCTCTTGGCGCTGCAGGCTGCACTTGTGTATGGGGCTCCTGGCTGCGTTGGCATCTTTGTCTGTCCACAAAGAAATATGCAGCTGTCCCAAAAGAGCTCCATTAAGGTCGCTCAGTCTCCCTCTCTCACGTGCTCATTCTGTTTGTCCTGGCGCTACAAGCGGCCCTTTTGTATGGGGCTCCTGCCTGCATTGGCACCTTTTTTCTGCCCACAAAGAAATCCGAAGCAGTCCTGATAGAGCTCTATTGAGCTCACTCAGTCCCCCTGTCTCACTCACTCGTACTGTTTCTCCCACCGCTGCAGGCTGGTGTTTTGTACTGGGCCCCTACCTGCATTGATGCCTTTTTCCGCCCACAAAGAAATCCGCAGCAGTCCTGACAGTGCTCCGGTGAGTTCGCTCACTCCCCCTCCCTCACTCGCTCTCTCTTTCTGTTTCTCCCAATGCTGCAGGCTGCCCTTTTGTACTGGGCTCTTGTGTTGGGGCCTTTTTCTGCCTACAAACAATTCCACAGCAGTCACAACACAGCTCAGTTGAGCTCGGTCACTCCCGCCTCTCACTCATTCGATCTTAATCTGTCCCAAACACTGATTTCCCACGGTGACCATGCTATTATCCGGCAGGAGGGCAAAAACATATTTTAGCCAGGATGTGAAAAATGACAGCTGTACTGTTCATAAGGAGGTGTGAAAAAATGCCACTGTTGAAAATGTGGCACGAAAATATAACAAATTTGCGAAGTTACAAAGGTATGTGGATACAGTTCAACACACGCTTGTAACACAGTCATGTTATGGAGTTTCGTCACCAAATTTTCAACATAGGGATTTTAGGACCTCTGTTCATGAACAGTGTCACTGTCATTTTCTCAATCTGTCCCAAACACTGATTTCCCACAGCGACCGCGTTATTCTGTGCCGTAACTGTGAAAACACATTTTGGTCAGGATGTGAAATATGACAGCTGTACTGCTCATAAGGAGGTGTGAAACAATGCCACTGTTGAAAATTTGGCGTGACAATATTACAAATCTGCGAAGTTACAAGGGTACGTGGAAAGTGAGCAATGCACACTTGTAACACAGTCACTTGATGGGCTATCATGACCAAATTTTCAACAAAGGCATTTTAGGACCTCTGCTCATGAACAGTATCACTGTTGTTTTCTTAATCTGTCCCAGACAGTGATTTCCCACAGTGACTGCTCTATTCTACGCCGGAAGTGCAAAAGCACATTTTGGCCAGGATGGGAAAAATTACAGCTGTACTGTTCATAAGCAGGTGTGTGAAAATTGCAATGTTGAAAATCTGGAGTGAAAATATTATAAATTTGCAAAGTTATGAGCGTGCGTGCAAACTGCGCAATGCACACTCGTAACAGTCATTTTATGGAGTATCGTTACCAAATTTTCAACATAGGCATTTTAGGACCTCTACACATGAACAGTGTCACTGTCATTTTCTTAATCTGTCCCGAACACTGATTTCCCACAGCGACCACGCTATTCTGTGCCAGAAGTGTGAAAAACATTTCCACCAGGATGTAAACAATGACAACTGTACTGTTCACAAGGAGTTGTGAAAAATTCCCCCCCCTTTTGTTGTGTGCCGATGGAAGTGCCCAATCCCCCATCAGCTACTGCCCCCCCTCAATGAAAGAGTCTGGTGGCATGGGGCCCACCCAGCACCATGCCTGTAAAATAAAGCGGTCCCAATGTCTTTTTTTTAACCTGTAAAAAGGAAACTGTCCTTGACAGTCTCCCTACCCCCTCCACAACCCGTGCCTACCCACTGTGCACCCTGCCTCCTCACACCCCCTCACTCCATACTTACCTCCGGAGCTTACGCAATGATCTTCGTGGACCGGAACATGTCTGTACTCTTCAAAGCCGACCGCGAACTGAGGAAATGCCGGTAAGCCGTATAATAGAATAAATAGGGTTTTGTCAATTTTAATGCATATCTCAGTCATTTTTTGTAATTTTGCCACCAAATTTTCAACATGGGGGTTTCATGAATCCTTGAAGTGTCATGGCGTTAATCGGCGCCGAAAGGTGATTTCGCGGTCACTGTGTGGAATCACCTTTCGGGGCCGATTAGCGAAATGACAGTGTATTATTTCATGGTGGGCTCCCAAAAAGCCTATGTTGCAAATTTGGTGGGAAACATCAAAAAATGACTGTTTCTGGCGTGCACTGCGCGGTTGCTCACTGCCTTTCGTAACTCCATGAATTGCAATATTTTCACACAGATTTTCAACATTGCATTTTTCACACCTCCTTGTGAGCAGTACAGCTGTCATTTTTCACATCCTGGTGGAAATGTGTTTTCTTCCGGTGCAGAATAACGCGGTCGCTGTGGGAAATCAGTATTCGGGACAGATTAAGAAAATGACAGGGACACTGTTCATGAGTAGAGTTCCTAAAATGGCTATGTTGAAAATTTGGTAACGATACTCCATAAAATAAAATGACTGTGTTACGAGCTTGCATTGCGCAGTTTGCATGCACACTCGTAACTTCACAAATTTATAATATTTTCACTCCAGATTTTCAACATTGACATTTTTCCACACCTTCTTATGAACAGTACAGTTGTCATTTTACACAACCTGGCCAAAGTGTGTTTTCTCACTTCTGGTGCCGAATAGCGTGGTTGCTGTGGGAAATCAGTTTTCGGGATAGAGTGAGAAAATGACAGTGACACTGTTCATGAGCAGAGGTCCTAAAATGCCTATGTTGAAATTTTGGAGATGATAGCACATCAAATGACCTTGTTACAAGTGTGCATTGCACACTTTCCACACACCCCTTGTAACTTCGCAGATTTGTTTTATTTTTTATTTTTATTTATCAAGTCTAGGATTACAAATACCTTTGAGCCAATGCTCTTTTACAAAGGTTCCACATCAGAGAAATACAAATTATGGGGAACATCAAGACAGATATTACAACAATGTGGACATTGCAAACAGATTACAGATTAATACAATTCAATGTAACATTGTAAGCAAGGCAGCTAGCGGCATTTGTCAGAGAAAACAGACAAGAGATAAGTGCCAGAGTCATAGGGAGAGGAAAGGGGGGGGGAGGAATGTAGGTAGGGTGGGGAGAGGGTGAAAAGTGCAGCATTGGGTATACCAAGATGTGAGGGTAGAATCCAGTGAGGAGGTGAGGGGGGCCACTAGAGCAGTCAAGGAAGTGGAGAAACAAGGTTAAGTTTGGCAGTCACAGGAGCAGCTGATAGTGAGATAGTCCTCGAGCCTAGTTTTAAACATACCAATTGTCGGGGCAGAGGAGATGGTGGGGCTGAGGCCATTCAACCAGACTGGCGCTCGATAAGGAAAAGAGCGCTGTCCCTGTGAAGTATGACAGTGGGGGACTTTCAGTAGCTGTAGCGTGGATCTACGAAGGCACCGTTTGTTGGTTCGGTGTTGTAACAGAGTTGAAACCCCAGAAGGTGCAAGGCCAAGGTAGATTTTTTTTGTCATGGAGCAGTTGAGACACTTTATGCGGTTTGATAGTTGGAGCCAGCCGGTCTGGGTATACAGGTCACATGTATGGTGAGACGGTGAGCACCAGTGATGAGCCGACATGCCTTATTTAAGGCAGCTGAGAGGCGTCTAAGGGTTGCTGGTTGTGTCCGAGCCATAAATTGTTATGGTTTTGTAAGATCTGTAATATTGTCATGCCAGATTTTCAACAGTGGCATTTTTTTACACCTCCTTATGAGCAGTACAGCTGTCATTTTTCACATCCTGACTGAAATGTGGTTTCACAGTTGCGGGACAGAATAACGCGGTTGCTGTGGGAAATCAGTGTTCGGGACAGATTAAGAAAATTACAGTGGTACTGTTCATGAGCAGAGGTCCTGAAATCCCTATGTTGAAAATTTGGTGACAAAACTCCATAACAAGACTGTGTTACAAACGTGCGTTGAACTGTTTCCATGCACCCTTGTAACTTCACAAATTTGTAATATTTTCACACCACATTTTCAACAGTGGCATTTATCACACCTCCTTATGAACAGTACAGCTGTCATTTTTCACATCCTGGCTAAAATATGTTTTTGAACTCCTGCTGGAGAATAGCACGGTCGCTGTGGGAAATCAGTGTTTGGGACAGATTAAGATCAAATGAGTGAGAGGGGGGAGTGACCGAGCTCAACTGAGCTGTGTTGTGACTGCTGCAGATTTGTTTGTAGGCAGAAAAAGGCCCCAGTGCAAGAGCCCAGTACAAAAGGGCAGCCTGCAGCACTGGGAGAAACAGAACGAGAGAGCGAGTGGGGAGTGAACAAACTCACTGGAGTGCTGTCAGGACTGCTGCAGATTTCTTTATGGGCAGAAAAAGGTGTCAATGCAGGCAGGGGCCCAGTAGAAAAGGGCAGCCTGCAGCGGTGGGAGAAACAGTATGAGTGAGTGAGACAGGGGGACTGAGTGAGCTCAACGGAGCTCTATCAGGACTGCTGTGGATTTCTTTGTGGGTAGGAAAAGGCACCAATGCAGGCAGGAGCCCCATACAAAAGGGCGCTTGCAGCACCAGGGCAAACAGAATGAGCACGTGACAGAGGGAGACTGAACAACCTTAACGGAGCTCTATCGGGACAGCTGTGAATTTTTTTGTGGACAGACAAAGGTGCCAATGCAGCCAGGAGCCCCGTACACAAGCGCAGCCTGCAGCGCCAAGAGAAACAGAATGAGCGAGTGACAGAGTGGTAGTGAGCGAGCTCAACGGAGCTCTACTGTGACTGCTGTGGATTTCTTTGTGGGCAGAAAATGCAGCAATGCAGGCAGGAGCCCAGTACAAAAGGCCAGCTTGCAGCGCTGGCAGAAACAGAATGAATGAGTGAGAGAGAGTGAGCGAGCTCAATAGAGCTGTGTCAGGACTGCTTCAGATTTCTTTCTGGCCAGAACAAGCTGCCAATGCAGGCAGGAGCCCAGTACAAAAGGGCAGCCTGCAGCGGCAGGCGACACAGAATGAGCGAGTGAGGGAGGGGGAGTGAGTGAGCTCAACGGAGGCCTGTTGGGACTGCTGCAGATTTGTTCGTGGGCAGAAAAAGGCAGCAATCCACACAGGGGCCCAGTACAAAAGGGCAGCCTGCAGTGGCGGGAAAACCAGAATGAGCGAATGAGAGAGTGGGAGTGAGCGAGCTCAACACAGCTCTATTGTAACTGCTGCAAATTTCGTTGTGGGCAGAAGAAGGTGGCAATGCAGGCAGGAGACCAATAGAAAAGGGCAGTCTGCAGCACCGGCAGAAACGGAATGAGCGACTGAGAGAAGGGAGTGAGCGAGCTCAACGAAGCTCTGTTGGGACTGCTGCAGATTTCTTTGTGGGCAGCAAAAGGCACCAACAGAGGCAGGAGCCCAGTACAAAAGGGCAGCCTGCAACAACAAGAAAACCAGAATGAGTGACACAGGGAGAGTGAGTGACCTCAACGGAGCTCTGTCGGGACAGCTGTGGATTTCTTTGTGGGCAGAAAAGGGTGCCCAGTACAAAAGGGCATCCTGCAGTGCCGGGAGAAATACAATGAGCAAGTGAGAGAGGGGGAGTGAGCTCAATGGAGCTCTATTGTGACTGCTGCAGATTTTTTTGTTGGCAGAAAAAGGCGTCAACGCAGGCAGGAGCCCAGTACAAAAGGCCAGCCTGCAGCGCTGGCAGAAACAGAACGAGTGAGTGACAGAGGGGGAGTGAGCCACCTCAACAGAGCTCTGTCGGGACAGCTGCGGATTTCTTAGTGGGCAGAACAGGGTGCTAATACGGGCAGGAGCCCAGTACAAAAGAGCAGCCTGCACAGCAGGAGAAACAGACTGAGTGAGTGACAGAGGGGCAGTAAGCGAGCTCAACGGACCAAACGCAATCAACATTCGGCATTGACAAATGCTTGTTTAACCTGCTTTGGCTTTCCCTGCCTGCTCTGCTGCCAGCTTAGGTGAGATAGAAGAGTCCCCTCTCTCTCCCCACACACAGATCTTACAAAATTTCCACTCTGACTTTATAATTTTTCACTTTCAGTTCTGAGAAGCAATTTTTTCTGCCTTAGTAGGTAGATAAGATTGGATGGCAGAGGCCCCACAGCTCTGCCTTGCTGTCTCAGCTATCAATTCGTTTTTTAGTAAGTTGAATCTATAATATTTCCACAAAATAATCCACAGTCTCTGAGACTCCCACAGCTAAAATATCAGCTGTAATTTGCCTGATATACACTTTTTTTAAATCAGAATCAGTGATTATAGTGACACTATTATAGCTCCTAAGAACTATAAGTAGCTCACTCCATGACGGTGACTCCACAGTAACTGCACAACAAGGGGGAAACGGCGCTGTTTTGGTAGCCCTGCTCTGTACCATGTGATGTGTCTCAGTGCACACCACATGGTTCACAACAGAAGCGCCGGCCCCTTGCATCCAGATCAGCCATTCTGTGGCTGAACACTGCCAGAAACACCTTCCCCCAAATCTGACTGTGTTGCTCAAGCTGCCACTCAACTTGAGTGGAGCGCTCACTCTCCGGATCTTCAAACTTCTTGTTTAACCCCCCCCCACCAAAAAAAAAGTGCTGTCTCTATTTCTTTGCTGCAATGGGATTTAAAATATTTGTAAAAACAGCTGCTGATCACCAACCCGACGCAGCTTGGATTGCAGACACAGTAAATTTCGAAGTATCTGTTGATCGGAATATACAGAGGAAAATAATTGTGTGGTTACCATTTTGGAGTGCTCAGTGTGTTCCCTTCTGATCAAGAGATAATTAGCAATTTACTGTAGTGTGTAGTGTCTGCACTCCTTACTTCGGCAATGTGTCCACTGCACTGACTAACTCCTACAGAGCTACAGTCCTCCACACCTGACACGCCCCTAAGGGGCGTTTTTAAGTCCCCAGGCCATTAACTTTTCCTTCAGCAGCCACGTCTCGGTATGGAATCTCTCAAACCCGACACACTCAGAGGCTGGGCCATTCCTGAGCCGGAGCCTTTAGTCCCTCCTCTTCTCCAGCATGGTCTCTCTATAAACCCAACATGCCTCCAGGGGCTGGGGGCATTCCTGGGCCAGCAAGCAAGCCTTTAGTCCCTCCTCTTCTCCAGCATGAACACATCCTCACTCCCGCTTGTGTCTGTGGATAAAAGTTAAAGTGCACGCGTGCCCCACACATGCGCACCCAGGATTCTTAAAGCTGCAGGTGTGGCAAAAGACCCAGCCATAGCATCAAGATGAGTCGGGCCACATGTCAGGTGCACCAATGGCGCGATCCCGCGGCCTGAAATGAACCCGTAGTGTACCTTCCCAGTCAACAAGAAACAAAAAAATTTGCAAAACTGCCCAGCCTTGCCTAAAAGGGCTAGTGAACTGCCTGAAAATAATACTAACTTTTAAGAGTAGTAGACTATTATTTCTTATATCTAAAGTAGTCTTTTCTTTTCCCTTTTGTCAGTTAGAAGATATACCTCCTGACAATACCTGATGTGATGTGTGGAACAGTACTCCGCCTGGTGACTGATATAGTGCTGTTCCTCTTCATGCCTAACCTCACTGACCGACATCACAACTGGCCAAGAAGAGCCAATCCCCTGCTGCCAAATCAGTCACTTTTGATGTCACAGTGAGTCAAGTCACAATGCTGACAGGGTGATTGGGTACGAAGAGAAGCATAACTAGCTATACTATGCTCCAGGTTAAATACTAGTCTCCTCACACTTTGCACTATTACTATAGTTAGAAAACTATCTAACGAGCTAATGAAAAAAATACATCAGAAATAAGAAGGTAGCATCTGGTTACTATTACAAATTACTACCACTTTCTACCTACGATGTTTGATGCTACTAACTCTTTAATGGATTATTTTTGCTGCTGAAATACCCAAAAATAAAGGTAAATCACTATGGCCGTGGTGGGTACATCTTCACTGTGTGGTTCCACTTTGGCTGGGCATAAAGGAACAACTAACCATGAGAGTACAGCTTGCACAGTGCCTGAGGGCATCACGGTCACCTTGGCTGCACTTTAACACAGAGCAGTGAAATCAAAGAGAAACAGTTACATCTTTATAAAACAGAAGTAATCAAAAAGTGTTACAATTTAAAATGCATTGTATAAGTTGGACACACAATGGTTTGACAGACAGTATTCAAGTTATCATCACATGTGAAGGGACAGAAACTATATGCCTCACTTGCAGTGCTACCATTCATGAATGATGTTCTTGCCTCCTCACTGAAGAAAATAAGTGGAATGTTTCAAGTCAGGCCATGGCGTATCTCACATATAATTCTGAATACAGGATTAATCCAGGCCCATTTATAACCTAAGAAACAATAACCAATGCCAGTCCAGTTGTAAAACCTAAGCTTGTGACGTTACACAACAACCTTTTTCCCCATTATTTGTTTAGCCATTTTCCCCACCCTCACATCCTTGGCATGAGCACGCATGTGTGGAGGCATGCACATCATGCACTGCAGGAGGCCCCGCCCTACTGGTCACCCTTTAGCTCCCTGCACCACCACCGGACCTCCACCCAGAGGCAGCAGGACTGCAGCAGGGTGACCCCTCCCTTCCCCAGGAGAAGACAGCCACCATTGGGCAGCTCAATCATACTCCCATCTCCCCATGCTGGCTTCCTGACAACCCGAGTCTGTTTCCGAAGCCGGGTCACCAGTGTACTGTGAGGCGTGGCATCCAGCACCTCAACCCTCAGTGTCACCGGCTGGCTGTTACACAACAACTTTAATGGCTGCAGGTGTTCAGTTGGGGCTTATTTGTTCATAATATTACAGACAGTGGCCAAGTGACAAAATGAATAAACTCACAAACATTTACACAAAAAAACTGAGTTCAATGGTGGAAGTAGGGAGAGGGGAAGACCCCAGAAACTAAGTTCTGGGAGAAAAAAAATCTGACATAGTTTCAAGACCAAAATGGGAGGGTTGCCTTTGTGTAAAACTCCAACCCCAAGTACATCAATGCAACTAAATTTTATTCTATTTATTTATTTATTGAAAATATCAAAGAATATCTTGGAGCACAAGTGCTTTTTTACAAAGGTTCCACGTCAATAACAGAGTTTACAAAACAACATAATAAATACAAGAAGTGAGTTTCAGTGGAATTAAGTCAAACAAGTGCTGGAATCAACTGCATACAATTTCACACTAAGACAGATAGACGGAGTCACTGTAGAATTAGCACAGCGATGGTACATGGCCTCAGAGCCAGAGTCTGATGCAGTACAAAAAGTACACTGGAAGGGGCTGAGTTAGGATGACTAGCAGTTACGGTTACACTGAACTGTTAGAGTTGTCCAAAGTACTCTCCTAAATTGGTCAAACTTGGGCTGATTGAGCAAGGTATTGGGCAGCTCATTTAAGCAGCCAGTGGCCCTCACTGCGAATGAATATTTGCCCAGCTGAGTATGGCAGAAAGGCAGTTCAAGGGCATTCCAAGCCATGCTCCTGGTGTTGTAGAGATTGGCAAAGTGTTAACATTCAGCATTTTATGGTGAAACGTATCTCTAGACCATGCCCCAAGATTTTTTTTTTTTACACCAAAAGTGCTGAACTGCCCCCAGGCAAATTTTACCATATCTGCTACTACTGCATCACATGACAACTACGATGAATAAGTTCCAAGAAAAACTACAATGAATAAGCTCTGAGAAAAACTGTCAGGTAAGAATGAATAGTCCTGACCCTAATGTCTTTTCCACCTCATGGCATAAATTGTTTATGATATTCCAAGACAGCTAGCTGGGAATCTCTTAATCTTAATTTTTGGGGTTCAGAGGGTCACCTTCGGGCATGTGGTGACTGAACAACACTGGTATGAGAGCAATTAATATTTTACACAGTTCAGAAAGTAGGAAATATTCTTTACCTTCTAGAGACAGCAGAGTGATCGTGATCCACCACAGCAATCTCTGGTACTTCATTCTCATGTGCTTGTCAGAGATTTATGCACAAGAAAATGGTCTGTACCAGGGAAGAAAAGCAAAGACGGTGCAATCTCTTTGGCTGCATCTTTTTATTGTCATTGTGGGTTTTTTTTTTTTTACAGACTCACAGTCAGTCATCACATGAGAATGACAGGCATGAAACCTGCATCCTATTTTTGAGAGCGAATACTCAGTGCCTGTTAAAGAGTAGGTGGTCACTTCCGTTAAACACGCAATTAATTGTTTTACTAACTGTGATTTAGTGTGTTAGTAAAGACTACCTACAGTTGTAATATTTGGGTTGTGCAGTGAAACAAATGGCTTTTTAACTATCCATTTCAGGTTGCTAGAATGAAAAAGTTCAATAGAATTCAGATATTATGTTAGAAAATTCTAATGAGCAAGGAGTTCAGAGTCTTGCAATGAGAAACTGTGGATTATTTCTTTATTTTTTAAATGGACATGTCTTTCAATAATAAACTGCACTCTTTATATGCTTGCAATAACAGAAGAACACCAAGGGTCCATATTGTTCGTCTTCTGTCATCTGGGCAGCTGAAGTGCGAATATGTCCATTCAGCTCTTGACCTTTCGCAAGAGATTTCCAACACAGATTCCACTAGGAGGCTGTGTGGTTTAGTGGTTAGAGTGCCAACTTGGGGACTTGGAGATTGCAAACTCAAACCCCACTAAAGCCAAGTACTCACTGGGCAAGTTATCTTGGTGCTCTAGTTCACCCAGCTGTAAAAATTAGTAAAAGCAGGATCCCACTGGGAATGGGATGCTGCTTCTCAGCTGTGCCATCCTCAGTAAATAAATTGCAAATTATAAATGACAAAAAACTGTGTTAAAGCTCTAGTTAGGGATAACACCACAAAAACAGGGAAATGTTGTGTTAGGGTTTTCAAAGTTAACAACCCACACCCACCCTGCACACAACAGGTGTCGGGGTGTGCCTTGGGGTCATCAGACATAACGCTCACCCCATTCCATAAGTAAACAAGCTGAGATGTGTACAGTATAGGAGAATGAGCCCATGAGGGTAATTGGACTGCAAACCTTCCCCCCTGAAATTGGAGTCAGAATCGCAGCCACCCTCTCAAAGCTTAATCAGGCACGGGACTGAAGAGTCTGCCACGACTGGCTCCTTGGAACTCTGGGACTGTGTTGCTCCAAGTCTGTACTTGGCGCCATTTTTCAAACTCCACCAGACTTGAATTCCAGTCGGCAGACTGTTACTGACTGAAATTTTCACCTGACTGTCCTAGCCATTCACTGTTGTTTCTGTCAGTTCCACAGTGGTACTTTAATATATTGAAATAGATGTGTATGTTTTGCATTCCCCAATGCTACTTAATTCAGTATTCATACAATGTGCTGTACATTTGATGCATGTGTAATTCCCAATTCTATGTATTTTTGGCTTTCTTTTATTTCCCCATTCTATGTATTTTTTGCTTTCTATGCCCATGTGCTGTTCAGTCTGAACTTGTTCCCTAGTGCTCCCTCCAGTCAGGCTTTTCTGGGCAATTTTCCAGCTTTGTACTACTGCTTGCCAGAGTCCCTGCTCCACTTCAGCAATAGTTCAAGCTTCACTTTAGTGACCCATTCCCTCAGCTAATTCCCTTCCTTCCCCCAGCACCAATTCACAGCCCAACCCCCTCCCTCTCCCACAACCTTCAGTGTATTTTAACTGTTGTTTTTTTTTTTCTGTCTTCCTTCCCTCTCTCCACAGCCAGCCAAGAGGTCCATGAGGGTAAGTGGAGTGCAAGCCATCCCCTCAAAATTGGAGTCAGAACTGAGGCCCCCCTTTCAAAGCTTAATGTATGGAACTGAAGAGCCTGCCACAGCTGGCTCCTTGCAACACCGGGACTGTGTTACTCCAGGTCTGTAGCTGGCGCCATTTTTCAAACTCCACTGATTAGCTCACTTTTCCATATGCAGGTTATTGGTGCCTTACACTAGAGGGTGCCCAATCATCCTATTATACCAAGCCAGCTCCTTCAGCCTCAACAGCTGTCTCCAAAACTCCACAGTATCACCAAGCACTACCACTAGTAAATCCTTCACATGATCTCACCTGTGACAGAGGATTACTCTTCCATTTGAGTCTGATTTCCCAAAGGTAGATATATATCTGTACATGCTTCCGCTGGAGCATATTGACCCTGCCCTGGCCTGTGGCCCTGGCCACTAGGCTACGTAGCCAACAACAGTCCTTACAGTGAACTCAACAACCTTTTCTCCCAGCTGCTCCCACCCCCCAGCTTGCTTCTGAATTTCAGCGGAATTGACGTATCAAGCCAACAGGCAGCCCACCATATGGTCCCGCCACTAACAATGGTACTAAAAGACCTAACCTCTGCTTTTCTCTACATCCTGCTCTTCCAATGGTCTGACCACCTGATCCTTCGTACAGTTAACCAGGGACCTCCAGGGCATCTAAAGGATTCTTCCCAACCTCCTTACTTTATAGCCCCCACCAGCAAGGTACAACTATTCTTTGATCATACCGCATGGGCTAACCCACAAGGGGGTGTGCTATAAATTACTTTCTGCCTCAGCCCTTAACAGCAAGACTCATTATAGAGCCTCTCGCATCATGTCTCTTGTGCTGAAACTATTATCTCTAGCCCTATTACTACCCTCTGGAGATATCCAGCCTAACCCTGCCCCCACCACCAGTCAACTACAAAATTAGCTCCCCAGCAGGTCCATACTGGTCTGGCCCTAGAGGCCTAAAAATGGTCCACGTGAACATATGCAGTTGCAGTCTACACCCCAAGATACATGAATTGCAGTCCTGGGTAGACCTATACAAACCTGACCTTCTTACATTGTTGGAAACTTGGCTGAAGCCTCAAATCCAGTCACATGAAATAGAGCTTCCTGGACATGAAGTCTTCAGAAAAGATAGCTTAGATAAAAAAGGAGGGGTGTCCTAATCTATACTAGGGCTACCCTATACGCCTCCTTAGCCAACCTTCCCTCCCTGGACAGTGACCACTGTGAATCGCTGTTCAAAACTATAACCCTTGGTAATACAAAATCCCTCACAGTGGGCTGCACATATCATCCTCCCAAGGCAGCTGCACCTGCCCTTGAAGCCCTCACCAGTAAGCTTGCAGAGCATAATCACCTTGAGATAATCATCCTAGGAGATTTCAATCTCAGCTGGTCCCGGGACTCCGATCCAGGGTGCAAAGTGCAGCTCCTTGATGCTCGACTAACCCAGGTCATCAGTGAACCAACACAGCACAACTGCAAAACTGGCAACCACTCTTTGCTTGACTGGGTCCTTGTGTCCCATCCTGACCGAATAAAAGCTGCAGACATATTTTCAGATGTCCTTAATGACCACTCCCTGGTCTTCTACACATGAAAGCACAGCCTCCCTAAATTGCCTCCCAGAATGTTTGCAGCTTGTGACTTCTCAAACTTCTCATCTAAATCTTTCCAGGCCTCCCTGAAGGAAATTGACTGGACTCCTGTTCTCTTACTTCCCAGCATGGACGCTGCTCTTGAGTACTTTCTAAACAATTTTCTGTCCATTGCCAACAAACACACCCCACTTAAGAAGCTCAGGGTCAAGGGTCAATGCTACAAGTGGATAACTCCACATCTAAAGAAACTAATGGTGCAGAGAGACAAGGCTTGGGATCAGTATAAGAAGTCTGTCCAGCAGGCAGGCTGGATCAGATTCAGGGAGCTCGGAAATTCCTGTAAGAAGTGCACTAAGGCTGCCAAACTTCAGTACATCAGAGACCTACAACAGCACAATCTGGCTGATTCCAAGACATTTTGGGCCCAGGTTAATGAATTTATCAAGGGGGCCCCTGCTCCACAAATAACCTAATCACTCATGATGGCTGGGCACTCAATGACACCCAGACGGCTGCCAATGCCTTCAATGAAAATTTCACAAACCAAGATAAATACAAAAATGGGTCCAACTGCTCCCCTCTCCTCCTACAGACCTAAGGAATCTGGCCCCTTGCCCCCTAAATTTCACCTCATTCTAGTTACAAAGAGCGTGGTACTAGCACTGCTTGGAAAAATAAAACTGAGTGGCTCCTTGGGTCTCGACATGCTGGAGCCTAGACTACTGAAGGCAGCTGCCCCCGCCATAGCATCTCCAATCACAATGATAGTCAATAAATCTTTCCTGGCCGGACAAATCCCAGGAAAATAGAAAGCGGAGACAGTAGTCCCTGTCCATAGTGGTGGTCCCAGGGAACCAATAGAAAACTACAGGCCCATCTCTCTCCTCTGTATTCTGGCCAAGGTGCAAGAAAGACTAGTGTCCAATCAGTTAAGGAACTACCTGGAAATGCACCACTGTATTTCTGCTCAGCAGCACAGGTTCAGGCACAACCACGGCACTGACACTGCATCAATCAGATTTACTGCTAGTGTACCACAGGAGCTGGCAATGGTACACCCCATTGGGGCGATCTTCATAGACTGAACCAAGGCTTTTGACTTGATTAGTCATGAGTTACTCACCAAAAAGCTCACAGACCTTGGCTTTGATGTGCACTCATTAGCGTGGTTCATCCATTACCTATCCAACAGAACCTAAGTCGTCAGATGGAGAGGCGTCTCTTCTACCCGGCAACCTATCTCAGATGATGTGCCCCAGGGCTCAATTTTAGGACCTCTGCTATTCACAGTATTTATTAATGACCTCAGCAACAACTGTGGGAGCCACCAACTCTTGCTATACATGGATGATGCCGTCCTTTATAAGAGCTTTGGAGACCCCCTGGCACTCAACACCCAGCTGAACCAGGATGTCCTATGCCTGGAACAATGGTTTCTGGCAAATAAGTCTGGTACTAAATGTCAAAAAGACCAAAGCTATCTTGTTTGACCCTGGACATCTTGGTACTGATAGAAGCCACCTGCTCCCTATCACATCAGTGGGGAGTAAGATCGGAAGTACTGGATTCGGTCAAATACCTTGGGGTAATACTTGACCAAGGCTTCACGTACAAGGCCCAGGTGGACCAAACAACTCATTCTATCCACCAGAAATTGGGTCTCCTATTTCGGCTAAATAAACTTACCCCTGACTCTGGACTTGTAATTGCAAAAAGTATCCTACTGCCTAAACTTTATGTGGATGACACTTTGGTATATGTGCATGGTAAAACAATTTTGAAGTTAAATATTATTTTGTCTAGAGAAATGAGTAATCTTCAGCATTGGTTAGATGTAATCAGTTGATTCTAAATGTAAAATGGTCTTTGGAACATCTTCTGGATTGAAATCTCTGGGGGCATGTCTTCATATTAAAGCATCAGACAGTGACGTTTTTGATAATGTGGCTACTTTTAAATATTCAGGTGTTGTATTAGATACTCTGTTAAGCTATGAGCTCACTTGAGTAATGTTCATGCAAAAATTCACAGCAAGTTCAATATGTTGTATAGGTTAAGGACTTACATGACTGATGATACTAAAATGGCCATTGCTCAACAGTGCTTATTGTCTACTGTGACCTACTGTATGCCTCTTTGGTTACTGATAATGCCTCTGTGAATTTTGTGTCTAAAAAGTCTGTTTTATTGCAAATACTGGGAAAATTTGCTCTGTTGCTCCCTTGTGTTACCCGCCATTGTACAGTTCTGGATGCAATGGGGTGGCTTCCTATTTATGCTAATCATAATTATCTTATGGCTGAGTTCATGTATAAAATATTACAAGCAGGTGAGCCACTTAGCCTTTATAAATTTTTGCAGTGTCCAGATCTTGGTCAGTTAACTAGGGTTAGGGGTGGATGGGACTGCTTTAATGTTTCCTTTTAGGAAAAATGAAAGTGGACAGAAGGCTTTTTCTTCCACAGCACCTTTTATTTGGAACCATATTCCTGCTGTTATAAGGGGGTTGTCCCCGTATGCTGCCTTTTCACATTCTTTATATTTGCACTATCAATTATTACATAAATGTAACTGTTTTAAATGATTTTATACATGATGAGAAATTTGACGTGGAATTTTACTCCTATGATGATGATTATTTGTTGTTTGTAAGTGATTGTATTTGTTATGTTTTGACTGTGTGGGTCACACCTATAAAAGGATGTAATGTCCAATTGTGCTTAACCATTAAACAAGTAAACAAACAAACAAACAACTTACTTATACTGCCCCCATCCTCCAGTCCATAGGAAAAACTGAAGCTCATAGGCTTGAGCTGCTATACTGCAAAATAGGACAGTTTACTGCAATATCCCCTCCTAGGACATACCGCTGCGACATGTTTGGCCTCCTTAAGCTGGCCCTCACTGTCTAGTAGGCTCCAGCACCCCCTACTAACTGTAGCATACAAACTAATAAATGGATCAGTAACGCCAAACCCTGAAGGCCTCCCCATCCCCAAGAACTCCTGTAGAACACTCCACACTTCAGGGAAGACATTACGTGAGGTATCCAGGACAAGGACAACACTTGGAAGTAAATCTTTGGTGCATTCGGCCACTAAACTCTGAAATACCCCACCAGACAACCTACACTCAGCTGGTTCCTTAGCCACTTTTTGCATGGGTCTAAAAACACACCTCTATGTGCAGCACCAATGTACTTGCTAGTTGTTGCATGTAGTTCTAGCACTTGCTCCCTAATCATCTACTGTATTCAGCTTCCCCAAACGTTTAGTCTAGGCCTACCCTGTGAAGTTGCTCAGCCCTGCTTGTCTCCACTGTATGAATGTAACCTGCTGTGATAACAACTGTTTATTGATTGTCACTGTTATGAATTTACCTTTCAACTGTATTCTTCTTTTGTACCACTTGTTATGATATATGCTGTACCTACATGTAACTAACCTGAAAAAGGAACCTCTGGTTTCAGTGGGCCTACCCGGTTACCAAAATGAAATAAATAAATAAATAAAAATAAATACATTTCCCAACTTTTGTGGCTTTATCCCTAACTAGAGCATTAACACAGTTTTTTGCAATTGATTTCCTTACTTTTTGAGATAGTGTAATCATATACTTATCTGCATGTGGGAGTGCAGGGTCCTCTGTACCCTGCACTCCCATCCCTCCACAGATGTGTATATGTATGTAGCTGTGGAAGCACAGGGCTCTCTGGGCCCTGCACTTCCATTTATAAAACAACAGTGACCAAATTGTCAGCATAGCCATCTTATTACCCACTTCATGTACCCAGTACAGAAAATTTTCAAATCCCTAATAAAACGTAATTCTGCACAACTGCAATGCCATTCCAAGCTAAGTGTGCAAAAACACATTTTGTCCAAGATTTGAAAAATGACAGCTGTGACATACATGAGGTGGGTAACAAGATGTCTATGTTGAAAATCTGGGGTGAGAATATTGAAAATCTCCAAAGTTGTGAGCATGCGTAGCGAAATTGCAATGAATGGTCATAACTTTGGAATGTTAACATATTTTGACCCCAAATTATCAGCATAGCTATCTCATTGCCCCACCTCATGTACCCAGTATAGAAACATTTTGAATCCCTGCCAAAATGTAATTCTGCACAACTGCAACACCATTTTGTGCCACAGGTGCAAAAACACATTTTGGGCAGGATTTGGAAAATGACAGCTGTGACATACATGAGGTGGGGTAATAAGAAGGCTATGTTGAAAATCTGGGGTTAAAATAGAAACATAGAAACATAGAATTTGACAGCAGATAAAGACCACTTGGCCAACCCAGTTTGCCCATTTCCCTACCTAATGGATAAGCTGCAGATCCTAGTTAACCAGGAGCCTACTTCTCCCTACCCCAACCCCCTAGAATTGCCTTATGACTGTCCCATGCATGCTTGAATTCCACCACTGTTTTTGACTCCAACCTCCTCAGAAGGCCGTTCCATGCATCCACAACCTTCTCTATGAAAAAATACTTCCTTAAATTACCTCTGAGCCACCCCCCCTTTATCTTCAAATTGTGCCCCCTTGTTCTTGCACACCTCTTTTTTTGAAAGATGCTATCCTCTCGGACTTTGTTGATTTCCTTGAGGTACTTGAAAGTTTCTATCATGTCCCCTCTCCCTCCTTTCCTCGAGGCTATACATATTAAGCTCCTTAAGTCTCTCTTCATATGTCTTCCGGTGCAGACCCTGCACCATTTTAGTGCCCTCCTCTGGACAGCTTCCATCCTGTCTATGTCTTCGGGGATGGGTCTCCAGAACTGCCGCAGTACTCAGATGGGGTCTCACCAGCTTTCTGTACAGAGGATAATAACTTCCTGTTTTCTACTGGTGATGCCTCTCCTATGCATCCCAGTATCCCCAACCCTCCTTGCTGCCCTCTCACATTGCTTGCCCACCTTTAGGTCATCTGATATGACTACCCCAGGTCCCTTTCCATTTTTGTTGTTGAGTATCTCACCCCCATTGTGTACTCTTCCCCTGGGTTTTGTTTCCCAGGTGCATTACCTTGCACTTCTTAGCATTGAATCTAAGCTGCCATACATTTGACCATTCCTCTAACCTTGCCAAGTCCCTTCTCATTCTTTCCACCCACCTTGTGCATCAACTCTGTTGCAGATCTTTGTGTCATCTGCAAAGAGACATACTTTTCCTTCCAGTCCCTCTGCAATGTCGCTTATAAAGACATTGAAGAGAACTGGTCCTACTACTGAACCCTGCGGTACCCCACTAGTAACCCCCCTTTCTCCAGAGTGGACTCCATTTACTATCACTCTCTGTGTCCTGTTCTCCAGCCAGTTCTTTATCCAGGCTGTCATCTTGGGACCCACTCCCAGGCTGGCTAACTTGTATATTAATCTTTTGTGTGGGACTGTGTCAAATGCCTTGCTAAAGTCTAGGTAGGCCATGTCCACAGCCCTTCCCTGATCTACTACTTTGGTCACCCAGTCAAAGAAATCTATCAGATTCATCTGGCATGACCTTCCGAATGTGAATCCATGCTGCCTTGGGTCCTGTGCCCCTCTGGCCTCTAGATACTCTACAATTCTTTCCTTCAGAAGTGATTCCATCATCTTCCCTATCACTGAGTTAAACTAACAGGTCTGTAGTTTCCTGCTTCTGCCTTGCTCCCACTTTTGTGAAGGAATCACATCTGCCCTCCTCCAGTCCTTGGGTACCACCACATCCTCCCATGATTTGTTAAAGGGGTAGTCAGTGGTGTCACTAGTTCTACCCTTAGTTCTTTTAGAATTCTGGGATGAATCCCATCAGGCCCTTTGCTTTGTCCACCTTCAGTTTTAAGAGTTCTTTCAGAACCCTTTTTTCTGTAAATGGGCTGGTATCAACTTCTGTATCCAGAGTGTTTCTACTGTTTGTTTTAGGTACCTCCCCATTTTCATTTGTAAATACTGAGCAAAAATATTTGTTTAGTATCTCTGCCTTTTCACAGTCACCCTCTGTCCACCCTCCCTCCCCTTTATTAAGCCTCACTATCCCTCCCTTGGTCTTCCTCCACTCCCTGATGTATCTATAAAAGGTTTTATCCCGCTTCTTAACTGAGTTGGCTATATTTTCCTCGGTTTGGGCCTTTGCTGTTCTGACTGCCTTCCCAGCTTCCTTTTGCTTTAACTGATACAGTTCTCTGTCCTGCTCCTTCTGTGATTCCTTGTACTTCTTGAATGTTTTCTTTTTCATAGTGGTTTCTTACATCGTTCTGTTTTGTTTGTTTGCTTCACACAAAGGCTTGTTACCTCTGTGATTGCAGTTTTTATTATTCCCCATTGTTCTTCCACCCCTCTGTCCTGCCCATTTGCTAGTGCATTCCTTAGGCACTCACCCATTTTGGCAAAGTCAGCCCTCCTAAAGTCCAGTACTTTTGCCTTTGTATGGCTGGACTCTATTGCTGTGTTTATTATGAACCATACTGTTCGATGGTCGCTAGTTCCCAGATGGCTACCCACTTCTACATCTGTGATCCTCTCCCATCTCCATTTAGAGAGAACCAGGTCTAAGATTGCTCCTCTCGAGTGGGCTCCAATACTAGTTGTCTAAGGCATGCCCCCTGTAGGGCATCTAGAATAACCCCACTCTTGAAAGTGGCTGCTGCAACTGCACTCCAGTTAACATCTGACATATTCAGATCACCCATCAGCAATATCTCCCCTTTTCTGCCATTCTAAGTATACTTTCTTTCATTTCCTTGTCCATTTCCTCCCCCTAGGAAGGGGGTCTGTATACAACCCCTGTGCGGATTGTGGTGCCATTGCCTGTCTACAAATTTACCCACAGTGCTTCTTCTCCTCCCTGTTTACCCTTTTGTTCTGTTGCTTTGATTCCTTCCCTTATGTAAAGAGCTACTCCTCCTCCTCTTTTACCCTCCCTGTCCCTCCTGTAGATAGGGTGTCCTGGTATGTTTATGTCCCAGTCATAGTTTTGTGTATTTAAAATATTTATATATATATTTAAAATTTCCAAAGTTACGAGCAGGTATAGCAAAACTGCAATGAACTGTGGCATTTTTTCATATTTTGACCCCCAAATTTTCAACATAGTCTTCTTATGACCTCACCTCATAAACCCCATAGCTGAAAATGTTCAAATCCATGGCAAAAGGCCATTTTGCACCACAGGTGTGAAAACATGTTTTGGACAGGATGTGAAAAATTACAGCTATACTGTTCATGAGGTGGTATGAAAATTTGGCTAGGTTGAAAATTTGGAGACACAATATTGAAAATTATCAAAGTTATGTGTGTGCATAGGAAAATTTCAATAAGCATACCTAACTCTGCCATTTTTAGGATTTTATTCATCAAATTTTCAACATGGCCTTCTTGGGACACCACCTCATGAACACTGGCGGTGACATTTTGTTATTTGGTCCTGAAAGGTGATTTTATGCAGCAACTGTGAAATCACCTTCTGGGCCCAATTAACAAAACAACAGTTGGTGTTCATGGGGTCCCAAAAAGGCCACATTGAAAATTTGGTAAAAAAAGTCCAAAAAATTAAAAAGTTAGGAACATAACTTCAAAATGCCATGGAAATACATTATACGGCACTTACTTTGATTCCAGAGTTCATGGTTCAGCTTTGAAGAGTGCAAATATGTCCTGGTCCACAGAAGATGACAGTATTTGACCTCTGGTGGTAAGTATAGGATATGGGGGAGTAGGTGCTCGGTGGGAGGGGGGTGACAAGGGACAGTTTTCTTCTTTTCAGATAAAAAAAAAACAGGGAACTGTTTTTTCATAGGATATAAAAATGAAAATAAATATTTCAGGACACTGGAGGTGGACTCCGCAGTGTCCCACACTACTGGGGGGACTTGTAATGCCAGCACAGGGATTGGTCCCCCCGATGTCTATAAATTAAATAATGGGCTGCTGGATGGGGTGGGGTGGGTGAGGGATGATGTTCAGAGAGTGGGGGGGTGCCACTAGACACCAGGGATAGTGATTGGATGGTGGGGTGCTACTAGACACCAGGGACAGCAGTCAGAGGGTTGAGGTTGCCACTAGACACAAGGGACAGTGATTGGAGGGTGGGGAATGCCACTAGACACCAGGAATAGCAATCGGTGGGTGGGGGTGCCACTAGACATCAGGGAAATGGGTGGCCCACAGCTGAATCTGAAGCTAACAGCACGAGTTCCAGCTACGGTTACAGAAGTCAAGAAAATCCCACTGTTCTCATACAAAGAATGTGAGGAAGTATATCACTCACTAAGCTGGACACCCTGGATTTTTGGTGCCCAGTAAACATATAACGGCAACACACTCAAAAACAAACATCAAAATTTAGCTAAACGGGTCCCATTTAGCTAGGTTCTGATGTTTGTTTTATAAAGTTGGGGCAATTTTATGTATTCTCCACACTTGTCAGTTCAAGGAAGTAATGAACAAGATGGCGGCACAGAAAAAAATGTTTGGTGCCGTGCCAAACAAGTGGCCCGAAAGCAAAATGGGCATTTGCAGCATCACAGTTTTAGTTTTGCTGCAAAACATTATTCTCAAAACTCCTACTGCACATGTGCAAGTTGGAAAACCCTAAAATTTAAAACTTTATAACTCTGGAACCCTTTTATATTTTTTTACCAGACCTGTCAAAGACACTGGCCCCTGCAAGTTTAGGGCAACAATTCCTTACCATTGTTAAAAAAAAACAATATTAAGTATAGGAAAAGAAATGTAGTCTTTGTCTTGAAATAACACGTGTATCTTAGAAACCACACAAGCTGCCATCACAAACATTTTCACACATCAAGACCTTGCCTCCTAGATAACACATACAAACGTTCAGCTAATTTCATCAAAAGGAGTCAAAGATACTAATATTCAAAATTGTAGGTTTAACATTAAACAGGCTACTCAATCCTAACTATAGGAGTGCCATTGTACCCCTATAATATATACATAGCTAGTATATATTTTATATGGCTGTCAGTGGCACTCTTTTTTTCTTTTTTTGCATGTATCTTTTTATTGCTATTTTTAGTTAAAAAAACAAGCAGACAATACAATGACAATAACAGTGCTGCAATTAATAACACAGACACATATTCAAAATACTTCTCACTTTCTTTTCTTTTTCTCCCTGTTGGTGGCCATAATTTGGGAGGGTGTCCCAGTCCTGTCCCCAGTACATTCACCGGGTCTAACCAACCATCTTCTTCCAAGGCTCCCCCCCGTGGGGTCGTGGGGGGTCCCCAGGTCCCCACTGAAGACTGGATCCAGATCTGGTTGAGGCCCAGCTGGTTGGGGAGTGGGACCTGCAAGTCCCTCCATCATCCAGCCACTGGTGATTTCCCACTTTCCTCCCCACAGAGGAAGGGCATGCTGGGTGTCTGCTCTGCCTCCGCCCTCCAAGTACAGCATCACTGTGCCAGTCCCCAGCCACTGCTAGAGGACAGGCTAACATCAGCCACTGATCCCCCCTCCCCAGAGAAGGAGAGCTGTCCTTGGAGTGCTCAGTCCTCTTCTTCTGTGGCCGACCCCCGGCAACCCGCTTGCACCATGAACATGGGTTGCTGGTGGGGCAGGAGGTAAGTCATGAAGACTCAGCCTTCCACACCACTGGGCTGGCCCTCACTTTCTTTTTTAGGAAGTACCATATCCCTGTGGTGAATATATCATGTTTTCTAGTCAGTAGCTATGAAGGAACATTTATCTCAGAGACTCCCTATGTTTTATGTTAACACACATAGTAATAAACTATTGCTTTATGGACAAAGTATTTTTTTTTGTCATATGCATCACCCATCATCTCCTCCTCAATTCAACAACAAGACAAGTGTGATTCAATTGAGCTTTAACTTTTTTCCATGGAATATATATGGTTTTGAGTTTCCTCCAGGTTTCTATAATGGGGGAAGTGGCATTAGCCACTGTTTTGTAATAGTATTTTTTTAGCTGGGGCTATTCCTATGTTCAGCAATTTTGTAGTACCAAGGTCTCTTTATCCTTCTGGGGAATCTAAGAATAACATTACTTGGCTGGTAAACTGAATATTCCACCTAAGCCATTTCTCAGTTCTTGCTGTAACACACTATAAAATCCTGATGTAACACTGAACTTGCACCGTTGTTTAATATACACATGCAATACTGTTCTAGGACTTGCCTTGTTAGTTGTTGTACTTTTACTCTGCTGTAACATGTACGTATCTGTTGTCTTGTCCTGGGTCGCCCCTGAAAAAGGGACCGTATTGCCTCAGCGGGCCTACCCGGATACCAAAATTCAATAAATAAATAAATAAATAAAATGGTTGAAGCACTGTGCAAGACCACTAAATATGGTCATGAGTGGTTTTAGTGTTACTACAATTTCTACAACAGTGTGCCCCCTTCTGTGTTTGATACTTAAGACAACCAAAAAGCACGCTCAAAAGCTTTGCATTGCTCAAAATGCAATTCACATTTCTGGTGAAGGCTGCTACTGGTGTGTGGTATCCAGTGCTCCCCAAAAAAAAAAAATAAAACATGGTACATATTCAAAATTAAACAATTTAACTGCCTAATGGCTTTTCTTACTTTAAACTCCATGAAAAAGGGGGTCCTCTTAGTTTTCAGATTGGAATTCCAAGGAGAGCAAGCTGTACCATCACTTCACGGTGGGACCCTTTCGGTATAGTCCCTACACTAGCTTGTTAGCTCTGAAATGCCTGTAGTGGCTACTCATAAATATGGAGTACTGCCTAAATTGGCTTAAAATGCATTGCCTAATTGGCTCCCTTTAATAAGGGGATTCCACCCAGGAATTTACACGAGTGGTGACAGGGAGCATGCTAAAAGGAGTACCACAACTCCTAAAATTCTAAAGACAACCAAAAAGCATGCTCAAAACCTTTGCATTGCTCAAAATGCATAACATGTACTTTCACATTCACTAAAATACCACCAACAGCTTAATCTGGTTCAAGGTCAGTTGGCATTCATCTGTATCCCCTTCCCCCAGGTTGTGCCTGAAAATAGGCAGAATTTGTCTACTGCACTTACCCGGTCAACAAAAACTAACTAACTAACTAAATAAATAAATAAATAATTAAAAATGTACATATCTGTTGTCTTGTCCTGGGTCACCCCTGAAAAAGGGACTGTATTGCCTCAGCGGGCCTACCTGGTTACCAAAATTCAATAAATAAATAAATAAATTATGGTTGAAGCACCGTGCAAGACTACTAAATATGGTCATGAGTGGTTTTAATGTTACCACAATTTCTACAACAGTGTGCCCCCTTCTGTGTTTGATACTTAGTTTGTCTATCCAGGGAATTCAAAAAACATGCTGTGGCTTTCCAGGAATATTTCCTCCATATATAGGAGGAGGAGGAGGTGATGTTATGACTATTTGCAATGCAGTTCTCACACTGTTGGTTCGATTTAGTCATATACAAGACCCATTCCCAAGTTTGTCTAATATGCTGTACTAAATAATGTTGCATCAACAGTGCCTGATATAAATGGGAGATAAGGTGCCTGGCAAAACCCTGATCCTTTATGTATAATTATCTGTATTAACAGAGGAATTTCCCGTGCAGGAGACCAACTTCTTAAAAAGGGTTGTATAAAGGCCCTAAATTGAAGGAACAAAAAGACATGAGAGCAAAGTGTAGATAAAGTGGTCTGCAAGTCTTCAAAAGTCCTGATTTCCTGCCCCTGCAGAAACTGAAAAATTGCAAACCCAGGTGTGCCCAAACCTGGAAGCTATGACCTTATTTGGTAGGCAAAAAGGATCCCACAGAGGGGAGAATGGAAATCAGAACTGTACATGGGACTAGATGTTTTGAGTTCATTACCTTGGCCGGGTTATAACAGTGGTGGCTTTCTAAGGGTTGTCCATGTGGATATTATCCACTGTCTGTAGCATGGCAAAAAGGGCCTTGGGTTGCCTGAGCATCTCTCCTTCCATTAACTCTATTGTTTTCCTGTGTGCTGTGAAGCTCTGGGTAATCCAACAGAAGTCGTAGGAAGCTGTGCTGCTGTACAGTAGAAAGTAACATTAGGCAGAGAAAGACCCTCTCATGTTTTAAGGACTGTTATTCAGATTCTAGGCCTTTTGTCTTGCCATAAAAATCAAGAGAGCCTCCTAAAATAAGACTGGAGTAATAGGTAATGTTTGCACTGTAGCAGTCGAGGGAGGTAATTTATTCTTATGCTATCTACTCTCTGTACAGGCAGGAGAGGAAGATGTATCCAGGATTCTGTAACTTCTTGGAAGGCTGAGAGATGTGATTATAATTCAGGGAGATAACTACTTAAGTCCTTTGTAAGTAATATTCCCAAGTATTTAAAATGCGGCATATACCACTTACATTTTAAAACTGATCCAGTAATTCTCTGAGTAGGGGCAAAATTCAGTTTGCAGAACTTCAGTTTTTAGATATATTTGAATTATAACCCACTGACTGTCCAAACTGTGTTGGAGTTTGCCATTAATGGGGTTTCAATTGTGCTTATGCAACTGGATGAGATGTGTACCTGTGTGATTTGATACATTGTGGCTGCTTGCCTCTCTATCCTTGGGATATACCACTCTGTAGAGGTAAGATGCAAGAAACCCTAGACGAGGTTCCCCCCCCATAGCTACTGTTGGAATAATTGCCTTGGCTAAAGGTAGCTTAGGAAGAAGCCCATGAGAAAGTGAGAGGAGTCATTGGAGGAGTAGGAGTGGATGGTGGGGTAACGAGAAATGAGTCCTGGAACAGTCCAGGAGGAGTAGCCTTTTAAGGCTTGATGGGGGAGTGACATTGTTGCTCCACCCATTGAACCTCAGCCTTAAAGCCTTCCCATTCAATTGTACTTATGCAACTGGATGAGATGTATGCTTGTGCGACTTTGATACACTGCGACTGTTCGCCTCTCTATCTGTGGGATATACCACCCTGTAGGGGTATGATGTAAGGAACCCTAGAGAAGGATTCCCCCATAGGTGCCATGGGAATAATTCCCTTGGCTAAAAAAACAGCCTAGAAAGAAACCCAAAAAGAATACCAAAAAGGGTGTCGAGCATCGTGGAGGTGAGAAATCAGAAGATATCTAGACCATAATAAATGTGACAGACATAGACAGGAAGGACTGGAGAAGAACGATATAAAGCTAGGACAATGAACGAAGGAAATTTGACAAGATGCAGAAGGGCGGACTTCCTAAGGAGAGAGGGAACAGCCGTGGGCCACCATTCGACTCCATTCAACAGCAGAACCTAACTACAGAACCTATGACAGCACTAACCCTGACTAATATTATGACCATTGGCAAGGAGGAGAGGAAACACCCCCTTTGAGGAGAACCCTCTGGGGATCCAAGGACTAGGTTGCCTTCCCCCCCAGGCTGAAGGACATTTCAATTAGTGATGGCTCAGTTACTTGGTAGAGAATAGCATAGAGGGTGCCTCTGAACCTGCTCGGGCAGCCAAAGGGGCTCTGATGATGAGAGCCCCACCCCTTGCAGCTGAGAGTCATAAATTCTACATCCAGAGGTATTGCTGAGATGAGGGATGACTGAAGATCCACCTGGTGTGAAGACATTCCTGCTATGGTCCAGGGAGGAGGACCCCACTCCGAGCTTCCCATGCTCTAGACATGGACGTCATGGGTTCAGAGTGAGACCATCGGCTACAAGCTAGCCTCTAGTCAAGGAGCAATGGACATGGAAGGCAAGTCTCTGAGTGGAAAGCAGATCAATGAGGTGGCATAAGACCCAATGAGACGTATGCTCGATTAATCAATGTGAATCAGTAGACCCTGAGGTCGGACTGAGCAAAGGAGAACCAGGCTCATGTCATGAGAAAGCTACCATCATTGGTAACTATGGGAGTGCATACCAACTGGATCCATTGACAGCCAAATTAAGAATAGAGAAAAGTACATGAAGGAAGGAGCGAGAGCAGCCAGGTGAAGCCAGCAGCTGATGGTGAGATAGGCAGTACCAGGAGGATATCTGAATAAGTTTGACTAGAACGAGAGAATAGGATCAGAGGAGAAGGAGATGCGTAGGCAGGATGATATGCAGGAGGGAGACAATGTGAATGAGTAGACTATGGTAGTAGCAGGAGGGAATAGCAGGACGGAAGGATAGGGAAGCCTCTAAAAGAGAGCAAAGGTCAAAGAAGGAGAGGAAAGGAGGGTGGAGGTAAAGGGGGAGGAGGAAGAGGGTGAGTGCCTACGAAGGGGAAGCACAGCCAGAACGAAATGAAGAAAGTGCATAAGGTGTAAGCAAGGCTAGACAGGGCAGATGAGCGGGGCAGGAGAACCTGACATAGCGAGGCGGAAAATCAGACTGAAAATCCAAAATTAATTATTTTATTTATTTATTTCAATGGTTTGGAAAACACCTTAGAGCAAATGCTCTTTACCAAAGGTTCCACATCTGTACAACAACATACAATTAAGTTACAGGAATAGACAGAAAATACAACAAATGCTATACAATTACTGTAGTACAAAGACAAATCACATGACTCCTATAAATATTTCAGCAATGCCTGGTGATTACAATATCAAATTAAGTAAAGGTGCAAATACACTGTGAGAGTAGAAGAAAAAAACAAAAAACAACCAGTTACTGACATCCTTCTGGAGACGAGCATTAAGGGAGCACAGTGCAGAAAAAGGATTAGCAGCCTGGAGGTCAGGCTTAGTCAAAGGTCCTAGAAGGGGGAATGAGGTCATGACTATGCTAGGAGCTGGTGCTGGGGGGGGGGGGATGAATGCTTGATACAAGTGGGACCACGGGATAAAGGGAATGGAAAGGAGCAGGGGAGATGCAAGTACAGTATTGGAGGCACTAGTTAACAGGAACAACATAGATACATAGACAGTGTCGGCAGATAAGGGCCTATGGCCCACCCAGTCTGCCCATTTGAGCTTGTAAGTTCAGTTTGTTTTCCTAGAAGTCTGTTGTACCTTACCCCTGACCTCCAGAATTCCTTTATGTCTATCCCATGCATTCTTAAATCCCGTGATTGTTTCAGCCCCCACCACTTCCTCTGGCAGGGTGTTCCACTTGTCCACCACCGTTCTGTGAAGAAATTCTTTCTCATGTTTCCTCTGAATCGTCCCTCCCTCCAACTTCATCCCATGCCTTCTAGTCCTGGAACATCTTTTTCGCTTAAAAATAGTGTTTTCCTGCACCCTGTTCCTCCCTGTAAGATACTTGTATGTCTCTATCATATCCCCTCTCTCCCTCCTCTCCTCCAGGGAGTACATGTTCAGTTCCTTCAACCTGTCTTCATATCACTTGTGATGCAATCCATGCACCATCTTTGTTGCCCTCCTCTGAACCTTCTCTACCCTATCTATGTCCTTACGTAGGTATGGTCTCCAGAACTGTACACTGTACTCCAGGTGGGCCTCACTAGTGTCTTGTATAGCGGAATTATGACCTCCTTTTCCTGCTGGTAATGCCCCTGCCTATACATCCCAGCATCCTATTTGCTTTACCTGCTGCCTTGTCACACTGTTTCCTACCTTGAGGTCATCAGAGATGACAACCCCAAGATTCCTTTCCTGCTTGGTGCATGCTATATCCTCACCCCCCAACTGATATATTGTGCCAGGGTTTTGTGCCCCATATGCATTATCTTGCACTTCTTTGCATTGAATTTCAACTGCCAAACCCTGACCATTCTTCAAGTTTCTGCAGGTCGCTTCTCATTCTGTCTACACCCTCTGGTGTGTCTACTCTGTTACAGAGCTTTGTGTCATCAGCAAACAGTGAAATTCTGCCTTCTAGGTCCTCGCCATGTCACTGATGAAGATGTTGAATAGGACCGGTCCCAGCACTGATCCCTGTGGTACCCCACTGGTCACTCTTCCTCTGTGGAGTGACAGCCATTTACCACCACCCTCTGTGTCCTGCCACCAGCCAGTTACCTACCCACCACACTACTGTCCTGCCCACACCCATGTTCCCAGTTTGTATAATAGTCTTCTATGTGGCACAGTGTCAAAGGCCTTGCTGAAGTCCAGATAGGCCATGTCCACTGCCCTCCCTGATCCACCTCCTAGTCACCCAGTCAAAATTCAATGAGGTTGGTCTGACATGACCTCCCCTGGTGAAACCATGCTGCCTTGGGTCCTGTAGTCCGTTGACAACCAGATGTTCCACCAATCTCTCCTTCAGTAGTGCTTCCATGATCTTCCCCACTACCGAGGTGAGGCTGACTGGTCTGTAGTTCCCTGCTTCCTCTTTGTTCCCACTTTTGTATAAGGGGACTACATCTGCGTCCTCCAGTCTTTGGGTACCTCCCCTGTTTCCAGTGATCGGCTAAACAGGATAGCCAGAGGTTCAGCCACCACCTCTCTTAGTTCTTTAAGGACCCTGGGGTGCACCCCATCTGGCCCCATTGCTTTATCAACTCTTATTACTTCCAGTTCCTTCGGACCCTTTCTCTGTAAAGGGACTTGTGTCCATTTCTGCACCATTCTCACCCCTTGTACTCCTTCAGACCCATTACCTCCTCTTCCTCAGTAAAGACTGAGCAGAAATACCTGTTCAGTATGTCAGCTTTACTGTTGTCATCCTCCACGAGCCCCCATCCTCCCTCTTCAGTCTCACTATCCCTCCCTTTGTCTTTCTTTTTCCTTATGTACCTGTAAAGGTTTTGTCCCTCTACCCACTGATTTTGCAATGTGTTCTGTCTGAGCTTTGGCTTCCCTTACTGACCTCCTGCCTCCCTTTGTTTCTCCTGGTACTTCTCCCTATCCCTTCTGCCTGTGTCTTTTGTATTGCCTGAATGCAATCTTTTGGCTTTCACTTTCTTTGCTACCTCTTTGGAAAACCATAATGGTCTCCTCTTCCTTTTCCTCTTGCTAACCTGCTTAATACATAATTCTGTTGTTCTTGTAATCCCCATTTTAAATACTGCCCACTGTTCCTCAACCCTGATTCCTGTCTGATTCCCTTAATGCCTCTTTCAAGTATCTCCCCATTTTCCCAAAGTCTGCCCCCTAAAATCCAGGATACGTGTTTTTGTGGTTTGGTTCTGCTCTTTCTGTGATTTCAAACCACAATGACTGGTGGTCACTGTTTCCCAGGTGCTCCCCACTGTTACCCCATCACACTGTCCCTGTTTGTGAGCACAAGGTCCAGGATTGCCTTCTGGCGAGTTGGTTCCATGACCAGTTGCTTGAGGAAGGCACCCAGAAGGAGTCCAGGATAAATCTGCTCTAGTTGATGCTGCTGCTGGGATGCTCCAGTCCACATCTGGAATATTGAAGTCTCCAACCAGTACTACCTCACCCTTGTCTGCCATCCTTTGGATGGCTAGCATCAGCTCCCTATCTGTTTCTTCCTCCTGGGCTGGTGGTCTATAGACCACACCTGTGCGGATGGCTGTCCCCATTTTCCTTTCCAGCTTAACCCACAGCATCTCTCCCCCATTTTGTTCCTCCTGGATCTCTGTGGCCCTTATGTCATTTTTCACATAGCGTGCCACTCCTCCTCCCTTCCTGCCTGCTCTGTCTCTTCTGAATATATTGTAGCCAGGTATGGCCATCTCCCAGTCGTGGTTATCATTACACCAGGTTTCAGTGATGGCCACAATGTCCAGGTCTGACTGCACCATGACAGCCTCCAGATCTTCCATCTTGTTGCTAAGGCTCCTGGCATTTGCACATGGCTTTCCATGATTTGACCTCCTAGACTGTCTCACTGTTCTACTCCAGCCCCTTCCTTGGTTGTCATTTATCCCTGGTTCTCCTTGCTGTCTGCCCGTCTGCTGAATTTTGACCCTTTTCTGCTTATCCACCTCTTGGGCACTAATCTCCATCTTTTGCACACTGCTTTGCAGAGATAGCCACTCCTCTGGTTCACTGGTTCCACTGCTAGCTGTTAGCAGTGTAAGAGCAATGAATGAGTTGGGGTGGGGGGAGGAGGATCAAAATTTCAACTCAGCAAACTGATAGCACCCAAACTACCTGCAATTATGGGCAGCTGCCTCAGAGAGATGCATCTTCAGCTCAGCCTTGAAGGATGGTCGGGAGTACTTGCGGAATATTTGCACAGGGATTTGATTTAGCCAGAGGGAAGCTCTGCATGCAAAAGAGTGCTGACCTATTGTCGTCTTCATGAATGGGACAACCAACAAGCACCTTATCTTCCCTCTGGTCTGGTGGCTAGAGCAAAATTCTGTGATCATCTCCTTGAGGCTAGGGGTGGATTTTCCTAGTGTAGCTTTCTTACCCAAGAGGCATGTTGGATATTTTATTCTATTTCTGAGGCTGAGCCATCCAGTTTGCTCGTAAAGTGAGCAGGAGTGAGTCAGGTTGTCAGCTCCAAGGGTGAGTCTACAGGCCTTATTTAGGGCCACTGATATCCACTTGAATGCGGTGTCAGTTGCCACCCCATACACCACCAAGCCATAGTCAATGACTGATAAGATGGAGGAGGAAACAGACAAGCGCAGGGCAAGAGGCGTAAGATATTGTCTGTGTCTGTACAGTACATCAAGTTTAGAGTTCACCACTTTTATGACGATCACTGAGGGGTACAATTGAGAGTGTGTCATCAATGGTGACCCCGAGGTACTTGAAAGACTGTACCTGTTCTAGGGGTACATCCATGTTGTTTGTGACGGACAAAACTGCGGATGATTTCTTGTGGTGGGGGCTGGAGATCAGCATTGTTTTAGTCTTCTTATAGTTAAGAAGAAGTTTCTGTGTACTGAACCAGTTTTCCATGAAGGAGAAAGTGGACTGCAGCTCCTGCTGCAAGTGATCCAGCAGGGCACTGCTGATCATGATGACTGCATCATCTGCATACAGGATAGTTTTAGTTGTGCATGCCTCCAGTAATTTGTTTAAAAACAAACTGAAAAGGAGAGGGCCCAGGAAGGATCCTTGGGCAATCCCAAGTGCAATTTCCTTAGGGGAAACTAGGCAGGCAGACACAGAGCAGCGTATGATTCAGGCATGGCAGGAACCCCCCAAAAAAGGGGGAGCTGAGAGCGAAGGAGGGCCCAGAGCATCGGCAGGCCAACCAAGAGCACAGCAGAGCAGGACACAGAAAAGGGGCAACAGAGCAGAGGCAAATACAGGCAAAGGAGCTGATGGAAGGGCAGGCAGCAGGGCTGGAGCAGAGTTGACAGGGTGGCCAAAAAATGGTAGGCAAAGAACTGGATGCAAATCAGCAGCCGAGGTTGGGCGGAGAGGGAACAAATAGGGGAGATGATGATAAACAAGCAAAAAATAGGCGCCTGGGACTTTAAGAAGTGAGGCAACTGACTAAAGACAGAATCAAGATGAAAAGGGGCATCGGGCTGAGCTGAAAGTCCAAAAGAAAAGCAACATGGGGAAAAAAGGTGCTGAGGCGGGGACGCCAACCCTGTGGAGCTCAACAGCTGACCAAGGAGAGACCGGAGCAAGAGGAGCCACTGGCAGCTGCGAACAGATGAGGAGAAATGGTGACACTGAGAACCAGGGCAGCCAATTCCAGCAAAGACCCCAGCCAAAGGTAATGAAGTCAGATGGCCGTGGAAGGGTCAAGGAGGGCGGCAGGTGAAGGGGAGCAAGGAGGAGGCAGGAGGCAGGAGGGCGAAGGGAACGAGGAGCAGTCCAGCATGGGCCAGGACGCTGGTGTGGGAACAGCATGAAAGCAGGAGCCAGGATACACAATGGCACATAAAACCGGAAGTGAGATGAGGAACAGGGCGGCAGCTACGAACAGCATACAGGTGAAAAGCACAAAGGAGGAGGCAACAGGAGAGGGCACGAAAAGGAGTAGGTAGAGGCAGCAGAGTGCACACATAGAATGGGTCAACTGATGGGAAGCACCCCAGTCAGCAGAAGGATAGGGGGAAGGCTGCGATGGAGGAAGCAGCAGAAGTGTGGAGCCAGGTACCGAGCGCTCACAGGGGAGGCAAACCCAAGCGCCGGCAAGGAAAGATGAGGAGAAGTGGGCAGCTGAGAGCCCAGTGGGGACACAGGACAGAGGCAGAAGATTGGCAGAACAAGGTACGGGGAAGGGGGTAGAGAAAATGAAGGCAGATGCGGCAAAATGGACCAAGAAGGGAACAATGAAACAAGCTATGGAGGGCAGAGAGAAACGAATGGGCAACTGGAGGCAGCTGCCAAAACATGTGGAAAAGCAAATGCAACATAAATCCAGAGGGAGGGGTTGGAGAACAGCACCTCTGGTTGCAACAAGAAATGAATCCTGGAACAGTCCAGGAGGAGTGGCCTTTTAAGGCCTAACGGGGAGTGACATTGTTGCTCCACTCATTAAACCTCAGGCTTAAAGACTTCCCAAAAATTTGTTCAGGGTCAATACAATAAAACTAGCAAATCATCCACATGTTATGCTAATTTTTGTTCTCTGTGTCCCACATGTATGCCTGTCATATTTAGATGCTGCTGAAGTAACTTGGCTAAGGGTTCATGGTACAGGGAAAATAAAAGTGGTGAAAGAGGGTACCCCTGACAAGTGCCTCTACTAAGAGAAAAAGTGGGGGAAACCTGTCCATTGACCTTGACATATGATAGCAGTGAATCATAAAGGGCTTCTATCATAAGTATGTATTCTAGTGGAACTCTAAAATGTGTTAAAACTTGAAATAGGAAAACCCATGCCACTGGATCCAAGGTCTTCTCTGAATCCAGACTTATACGTGGGAATGTGTTCCCCCAATTGGGTGGTGTGGTATAGGACATTCAAAGTTATTTTGATGTTATCCTGTGTTTGGCTGGAAGAAACAAACCCAGTTTGATCTATATTGATTAATAAGGGCAGCAAAGGTTCCAAACATCTAGCCAAATCTGTGGTAAATATCTTATAGTACACATTATGGACTAAGATTGGCCTATAAGAAGCACCAATCATTTTATCTTTCTCAGGTTTGGGGATGACCAAACTAGTGGCTTGTCTCCACATTGGTGGAGCTGTCTTTTCCTGCAGAATCCCTTCTCCAGCAACGGTGCACTGAGGGAGTCCCAGAAAGTTTTAAAAAATTCTGTGCAGCCATCTGGCCAGGGATTGTTATTGCTTTTCAGGGATTAGCATCCTCTAGTGGCCGAGTGAAGGAAGTACCCGATTATGTCTAACTTAAAGGAGAAGATGGAGGGGGGTACCACCCCCAAGTTAAAACTCGACCCACTTAAGATGATGGTACACAAATTGATGGGGTGGTGCGAAGCTGAGGAAATGGACTCCTAAAAGGCTGTTTTATTGCTGGATGTCCCATTGGGAATAAAAGTGCTGACATTGTCTCTACTGTAGAACTTATCAAATATATGGGCAAGGTGGAAGTAAATGGGCGGTATGCTGACTTGCTCGAACAAACCCTGCAAGTGCTGCTTTCATGCAGTATTTTCCGATAAGACCCTGAGAGGGTGCCCCCCGTGATTTTGCCCGAAGGTGCCCAGAAGGGATGGAGGGTTATTCACACACGTAGTGGTTTGGCCACCCCGGGTGGGTCCCCTAAGACTAATAGTTTTAAGGAAAAACTGTTTAAACTGTTAGCCGCAGAAGGGAGAACCGCTCAGGAACTGGTAAAGGTATTAGACATCTCGGGTGACCACACTCCCCTGTCATCCCCAGGTATATCTCCCGGGTCCTCTAAGAGCTCCATACTAGCCTCACCCACCTTGGTTATTCCCCCCATTCAACTAGATTCCTATCGGAGATTGAGGCTCTTCTCTGGTACTGTTCCAGTGCCTTCAGATGAAGATGATTTGGAGACCTGGATGGACTATGCTACCCCTTTAGTGCAAGAGTGGCAGTGCTCTGAGGGGGAGAAAAGGAAATGGTTGATGGAAAGCTTGAGGGGTCCTGCACTGGAAGCCATTCGATTCCTACAGGCCACTGGTCCAGAGGCCACTGCAGCAGAATATCTTTCCACATTACAGAGGGTGTTTGGCAGCACCGAAACCGGAGAAGATCTATTATGGAAATTCAAATCAGCTAAACAGTGGAGAAATTAGAAATTGTCTACTTTTGTTACTAGAATGGAGAAGGCTTTGCAAAAGGCCCACTGAAAAGGGGGAGTGTCTGCCCAAGTGCTAAACCAGGTCCGATTAGACCATATACTGAAGTCAGCAAGATTTTCAAGTGTAATATTGCTGAAACTAAAATTACAAGATAGGAGGGTCGACCCTCCCGAGTACTGTCAATTGATGAGAGAGATCCGTGAAATTGAGACTGATGAAGAGGGGTGGGAACCCTATGCTGGGGCTATGAACCCTTGTCAGACCCCTGAGAAGAGTGAGCCAGATGAGACTCAACAGCTGAGAGGATTGATTAAGGGGTTGACTGAGACCTACTGGGAACCGGATGTGTATCAATCTCCCCCTAAGCCTAAAGTGGAGTGGGAGTGCATGTCATTTCCCCTGACATCAGGATTGAGAGCAATCTGAGAGCAGAAATTAGAGACTTAAGAGAGATGGTGAGGGAGCTGCAAAGGGCTGCTCTCATCCCCAACAGAAATGGAGAACCAGGGATCCAATGGAGTAAACACCCAGTTCAAGAAGAGCCATTTAGAGCCCCCAAGATGCCCCACCAGATAAGAGATCCCCTTCCCTCCAAGGACAACAGAGACACTAAGTTCTGTTACCATTGTGGAGAGGATGGACACTTTCAGTCTGATTGCCTGCTGCCAGAGAACTTGAGGAAAGTTACCAGCAGGTTAGTGGCCGGGCATCACAAAACCTGTGCCTGGTCACGAGGGGGAGCCATCTGAAAAAGTTTTGCCACCAGGGCCAATGCCCGAGCGACATCCCAAGTAATGCCCCCGAATGGTCCGAGGTGGTGGGTTCCTCTATGGAGACTACTGTGAAAGTGAATGGGGTATCTACCAGAGCTGTACTAGACAGTGGCTGCCAAGTGACAGTCATATTCCAGGACTGGTATCAGAAGCATTTGTCTAATGTACCTCTGCAACCCCTGGAAGGGCTACATGTGTGGGGCTTGAGTGAGAAGGCCTACCCCTACTCTGGCTATATCCAAATTTGGTTGTCCTTTCCCACTTCCGTGGCTGGAGTGGTAGAGCAAGTGGAGACTCTAGCCTTAGTGTCTCCTCCTACTTGACTGTATGATGGGGTCCCATTGTTGATTGGAACTAATGCACATACATTTGGGCGACTGGTGCAGTTGTGTTATGAAAAACAAGGGTCCCGGACTGGTAGAGCCCTAAGAATTCCAGCCTTGATTAAAAAGGCCTATGAGGCACAGAGAGATGTTGACAGAAGGGAACCAGAAGAACCGGTTGGGGTTGTCTGGAAGAAAGATCCTGAATCTCTGCGTTTGGCACCAAATGCCCATTGTGTCCTACAAGAGGAGGTCTGCATAAAAAAGGATGTCAAGAACAAAATATTAATGCTGGATGCACCATGAGATGGAAAACTGCCCGAGGGGCTGCTGGTCAAGCCAAGTATTCTGCCTGCTAGAGCCCATGCTTTTGCCAGAAGAGTGATGGTTCAAATTCACAACGTGTCTGACTGGGAGATCTGAGTAAACCGAGGTTGCACCCTGGCTACTGTGCACTGTGCGGATTCTGCCATGCTACCCAGTACAAGAGTTCGGGAAAAAGTGATAGAGTAACATCTGACTTGTTCGATTTCGGTGACTCCCCGTTGCCAGCAGAATGGAAAGTGAGGATCAGTAAGAAGCTTGCCCAAAGGGACCAGATGTTTTCTTTAAAAGAGTGGGATGTAGGCTGCACGCAGAGGGCCAAACACCATATCCGGCTGCAGAATGATAGGCCGTTTCATGAGAGGTCTCGACACCTGGCCCCTGCTGACATAGACAATGTGAGACGACATTTGCAAGAGATGTTGGCTGCTGGTGCAATACAAGAATCCCAAAGCCCATATGCTTCTCCCAATGAGGAAAAAGAATGGGACTGTGAGGATGTGCGTCGATTATCGCACCTTAAACCGGCGGACTTTCCCTGATCAGTATACAATGCCACGCATTCAAGATGCTTTGGACTGCCTGAACGGTAGCAAGTGGTTCTCTGTGCTGGATCTTCACAGTGGGTACTACCAGATCCCGATGGCCCCAGAAGACCATGAAAAGACAGCCTTTATCTGCCCCCTTGGCTTCTATGAATTCATGAGGATGCCCCAAGGGATTTCAGGTGCCTCAGCCACTTTTCAGTGACTGATGGAGCGTGCAGTGGGGGACATGAACTTATTGGAGTGCCTGGTACACCTAGATGATGTTATTGTGTTTGGCAGCTCACTGGAGGAACATGAGAGCAGGTTATTCAAGGTGTTGGACCGATTGGAAGACTTTGGCCTAAAACTGTCCATTGATAAGTGTCAATTCTTTCAAACATCAGTAAAGTATGTGGGACACATAGTTTCTACTGAAGGGATAGAGACCGACCCGAGCAAAGTTGAGGCCTTGACTACTTGGCCACAGCCCAAAAATCTAAAAGAACTGCAAAGAATCCTGGGTTTCTGTAGTTATTATCGCCATTTCATCACGGACTATTCAAGAGTGATCCGCCCTCTACTTAACCTTACTCAAGGGTATCCCCCAACCCACAAAAGATATAAAAAAATCAGCGTCCCTCGAGACTGAAAAAGTGTATTTTCATCCAAGTGAAGTATTTGGGGCCCGCTGGACTCCTGATTGTGAGACTGCTTTTCATGAGATCATATATCAGCTTACCCACGCTCCAGTATTGGCCTATGCAGATCCAAAAAAACCTTATGTCCTGCACACTGATGCTAGCTTGCAAGGGTTGGGGGCTGTGTTGTATCAGGAGCACAAGAATGGCCTGAGACAAGTGGCCTTTGCCAGCAGAAGCCTGACCCCTTCCGAAAAGAACTATGCTGTACACAAGTTATAGTTCCTAGCTTTGAAGTGGGCCATTGTTGACCAATTCCATGAGTACCTGTTTGGGGCCAAGATACTAGTAAAAACTGACAATAATCCTTTGACCTATATGCAGACTTCAGCTAAGTTGGATGCCACTGGCCACAGGTGGCTCTCTGCATTATCTACATACAACTACGCTGTTGAATACAGAGCAGGCCTGAACCACATAGATGCTGATGCCCTCTCATGAAGATCTGCCCCCCCCGAATAACTGGGTCAGACTGTCAGAGCCTGATATTCGAGCACTCTGCCAGAAGTTTGACAGGGAGGAACAAATGTCCACGGATGCAGTGAACTGTATGGTGGATTGTTTGGGACCCTCTGAACATTGCATTCCAGCTGCTTATTGCCACTTCTCTGCCCTGGACACTGGTGCGTTGCCCCAGTTCAATAATGACAGTATTCAGCGGGCTCAATCCTGAGATCCCACGATCAAAACAGCTCTAGAAGCCCTCCAAGCAGGGAAAGATGTGTCAAGGTAGCGTTCCACTGACTTGAGAACTGCAGTGCTATATAAAGAAGACCCTAAGTTGAAACTGATCAATGGACTGTTGTATAGAGAGACAGTAGATAAAGGGGGACAACTGGACAAGCAACAGTTAGTTTTGCCTACTGCCTTTCAAGACCTGGTGCTGAGGTCCCTACACAACCACATGGGACACCTTGGCATAGACAGAACACTGGATTTGGTGAGATCCAGATTTTATTGGCCTAAGATGGGAGCTGATGTTGAACAACACATTAGAACTTGTAGTCGCTGCTTACAGAGAAAAGCTTTGCCCCAAAGGGCTGCCTCCCTTGTTAACATCACCACCAGTGCCCCCATGGAATTGGTCTGTACTGACTTTCTGAGTTTGGAGTCAGATCAAAGAAATATCAGTAATGTGCTGGTGGTCCCTGACCATTTCACATGATGTGCTCAAGCTTTTCCCACCAAGGACCATAAGGCTTCCACTGTGGCCAAAGTACTTATAGAAAACTTTTTTGTTCACTATGGGGCACCACAAAGAATCCATTCTGATCAAGGAAGGGACTTTGAGAGTCGTCTGATTAAAGAGATGCTTGCTCTGTGGGGAGTGCAAAAGTCCAGAACCACCCCTTACCACCCCCAGGGGGACCCACAGCCTGAATGGTTCAACCGCACTTTGCTAGATATGCTAGGCACCCTTCATCCAAAGGACAAGCCCAGATGGAGCCAACAAATTAGCACATTGGTACATGCCTACAACTGCACCAAAAGTGATGCCACTGGGTTCTACCCCTATCGCCTGATGTTTGGAAGAGAAGCCCAACTACCCGTAGATGTTTGCTTTGGAGTTTCTCCTGATGGGGTTCAAGCAGCTACTCATTTACAGTATGTGCAAAAGCTAAAGGCCCAGCTAAATCATGTGTACCAACTGGCTCAAACCATGGCTGCCAAAAGAAATCTGGCCAACAAAGAAAGGTATGACAAAAAGGTGAAAGCACTGGAACTCCAGGAGGGAGATCGGGTGTTGCTAAGAAATCTGGGGCTGCATGGAAAACACAAGATTGCTGATAGGTGGCACCATCTTCCTCACATTGTGGTAGGCAAACTAAATGATCTGCCTGTGTACAAAATAAGGCCCGAAAATAACTCAAAAGATGTGAAGACCATGCATAGAAATCACTTATTGCCCATTAGACAAATCTTGATCGAGTCTGAGCCTCCCGAAAGTGCCCCCTCTGGACCAGTGACAAGAGCTGCTGCTAAGCAAGAGCAAACAAAGTCTGCACCTACGGATGCTGAGTTAAAGTCTGCTCCACAGCAAATTCCAGTCGAGGATGACTGTCAGTCTGGTTCAGAGGAAAGCGAGTGCAACTGTGAGTACTACCCCTCTTAGGAACTGAGTCAATTGTTTCGGAGCAATCTCCTAGTCAATCCTGGAGATGAAACTGGGCCTTCTGGACTGTCTGAGCCCCCAGCTTTATCCTTGGAGCCAATGCTGCCCGAAAGTGAGGTGCAAAGTATCAAGTCAGATGATATGGAATCATTGTGCATGGTTGAACTGCTGGAGTTTTCAGAGGAAGAGAATGATGGACTGGGTCAAACTGGTGATACACCAGAACAAGAACAGTGTGTTGAGTGCCCTGATAGTTCACTGCCAGTGTGAGGAGACTCCCCAGGTGAACCAAGTGTTGTGGACTCAGAGATTGCAAATCCTGGAGCTGAAAGTGCCCTCAGTGCTAGCCTCTCTGCCCCAATGGAGACCCCCCCTGGTGAGTGCAGACAGTGCTGAAAGTGAGTCCAACTGTGCAGAGACTGTAACCATTCCCCCTACAAGGACTGGTTGAGAGGTGAGGCCTGTGGTATGGTTAAGTTATGAGTCCCTGGGCAGACTTGTGGACCTGCCTCTTAATGTGGTCCATAAAGGAGTGTATGTAACCCTGAGCTCGTTGCCCAAACTAAGCCTGGGAAATAATTCCAGACTACTGGTATTGCCTTCTGAGTATGGTGCCCCTGCCCCCTCCAGCGCCAAGGTAGCTGATAGGGAAGGGCCTCCTCTATCCAGGTTTCATGTGCAGGAAGTAATGACCTGAGTTAAAATGTTTGTATGTGTAACGTTGTATAACCAGTAGTAGAATGTATAATACAGTATAAGAATATATGACAAAGGTTTAATATGCTGATTGTTGGTTACAAGGAATGCAAGCTTAAACTGTTCTGCCTTAAAGTGGTTTAAGGATATCTATTGACGCGAATGTCAAGCTTTTTCAGGCCAGGAAGGTGTAACCCCCCTGCAATTGGGGGTTTCCAAAGGTCTTCCAGGAGCTGGTTGAGTGCTCCCAGCCTGAATGGTGTTCGGCGTTTAAGCCATGTATCTGTGAGTGTTTTTAGAGCCACTGGTACTGTCTCTTTAAGAGCTGTCTGCTCGCAGACTTCGTTAGTTTGTATGGGAGGTACTGTGTATTTAATGCTCGAGTCCTGCCTGGGCTACTGAGCAAATCGCTCCATTTCTGCAGTCGTTCTATGCGCAGAGGGAGCCCTATCAAAAGATGTAACTGTTTGACTGAAACTAGTAAGAGTGTTAAGTAGGATGTAGTTTGTCTAACCTGCCTTTCTTGCAGCTGGGACTCTGTGAGTTTTGCCCCTCCTTTTTGGATCTGAACTACTGAATAGATCCAATCAGTGCAAAGGGGCCTCTAAGATGGAATCTGTTTGGACCAACCAAAGTCAGGACTCTCTTGGGAGCTGGCTTGCCATAGGAGACTATAGATAGTAATTCTGGGAAGTGAAGTTCTGGACCTTGGCGCCTATTTGCACCAACAGGGGGAGTTCTGAGTGATTGACAACTGAGTCCACCAACTGGACTGGGTGGTGCCTGAATGGAATGCCCTGCCTTGTGTTTAGGCAGAGCAGATCCGTTGTGACCGTGACAAGAGAAGGAGCTCCGAGCTTCTGCGCTGCATAGTTTTCACGTGGGAAGTGTGTGAGCGGCCTAAACTTGGGCGGTGCATGGCCACTTTGATTCAGACTAAATCCATTCCTACTGAGAGGAAGAGAGGCTGAATGAGTGGGAACTAGGCTCACCCTGTAGAAGACTGGAGAAACTGCTTAATCGCGCTTGGTCTGTCAGGAAAGTGAAGCTGCAGTGTGAACTCCCGCGCTAGTAGTAAGTGTGATCAGGACCTGAAAGCAGCTGCCTGGTATAGTAATTTATTTTACATATAAATGTGTGGAGTGCTTGTGAAGGACAGCGAAATGGGTCCTCTTGTCCCCGTGCGGTGTAGACTGAAAGCCAAGTGAATGTATGCGGACTGAATCCGTTGCTGACCGAAGCTGTGTGCCTGACTTGTAGAATTTTGTCTCCCTGCTGAGTGAGGAAGTCTGGCAATCCAGAACCCCATCTGTGCCTGTTTTCAGCATCAAGTTTGTGAGTACAAATCAGGGTAGCTCCCTGCCATAGGTTTATCAAATTGCAAGTGTGCCATCTAATTACTGTGGTTCCATTTTTTCATGGACTGAGCCATCCGGCTCCGGATTACAATTGGGCGTTGTGCATATTTTCCTCCACAGAGCCCTTTTCCATCTGCACCTGCTGGCCAACCCTGGGCAATGGACCTGGCTAGCCCGGCCCCCAAGCTGGGTACCCAGAGTGTGACTTTCTAGACCCTGTAATGTGCACAGTACTGTGATCACATGCTGCTAATTAACCTGATCTCCCCTCTCTGTGTTATGGTCCCCCTAAATAAACCAGATTTGATGTTGTTAAGCTTTAAACTGTTTGAAGTGTCAGTACCTACTTATCAAGAATTGTAGTGATTGGTGTATGTTGATTAACCTTATTCTACAGGGGGTCCTCAGAGACGAACCTCAGAATCCGTCTCGAGGGTAAGTGGTATTTTATGTTTGAACAATGTGTACATGTGGGGTATTGGGACTGTAACTTCTGTGCACTGTGTGAGCCACTAGAAGGGGTAAAAGGGGGTCTCAGTGTCCCAGAGGGCTGTGACCAATCTAGTTTAACCACAACAAGCCCTGACCTCTGGGTGGAGGCACCCGCCACAGAACCTAGGCCCCTCAACCTGTCAGTGGTTAAGCAGGCAGGGGTAGTAGCCCTTGGGATAGCGCCACCTGGGGGTTACAGGTTATAATCGCAGAGCTCCGCTACACCCCCTGCTAATCTTCCCGACTTGACAATTCTGAACAACAAACAAACAAGAGCCAGATATCGGGGACATACGTAAGAAGCAACTTAAAAAGGAAAAATAAAAGAAACAGTACAACTACGGGCAGCAGTGAGCAGAATTAAAGCAAGCAGCAATGTCGGCCCAGGAGCCCTCCGATTCTGAAAACTCTCAAGCGCCGGCAGAATGGCAGGACCAGACAACCATACTAGATAATAAAGCGAGACACAAACGCATAAAGTTAGATACTATATACAAGGAGCTATTATCGTTTCATGCAGATATTAAAGATCTTTATGGAGAGCTTCGCAGAAACGTAGTGAGCCTGGAGCAACGAGCTGATGCATCGGAGAGACAGATATCGGCGGTAGAGAACACAGTAGATGACATAGAGAATACAATTCAACTCTTACTAGATCAATGTGTACAATTGCAAGAAAAACAAGAAGATCTAGAAAATAGAGCTCGCAGAAAGAACCTAAGATTATATTGCATTCCTGAAGGCTCAGAATGTCAGGACATTACTGAGTTTACTATTACTTTGCTCAAAACAGGTCTTGAATTTCCCGCTGATATTCAGTTATCATTAGAGAGAGTTCACCGTGCACTGGGCCCACGGCCTACAGATCTGAATGCTAGGCCTTGATCTATAATTATGCGCTTTCTAAGCTACACAGTCAAGGAGACAGTATTAACAGCAGCATGGCGAAAAGGCAAGGTCTTTTATGGACAAACCCGTTTCTATGTAGATAATGACTACGCTCCACAAACTATGCATAATCGCAGAGCATATGCAGACATCTTACCAGCTTTGAAGTAGGCAGTCATTAGATTTACAACACCGTACCCGTGGTGTAATTGCCATCAGGAAGGAAGGAAGGAATTTCATACTGCAGAAGAGGCCAGAGAGGAACTCCGAAAAGTGGGAATTCAAATAAAACCAAAATCCACATTGGGATTGCAGAGAGCTGACCCACCGTGCTGGCAAACGGTGAATTTGGGCAAAGTATGGAATGGTGAAGAGATAGCAAAGAGGGGGAACAATTCCAATCGCCTGGTAGATTTTTGCCGATCGGCAAGGACCTGACTGATAGAAGATGAAGATGAAGATTGCCTTGGGATTTCTCGAGGGTCCTCTGGACAGAGGTCTCTGAAAGAGCACGACTGATAAGAGGGACTGGGAATTCAGTTATCTGAACTGGAATCTTTATTAGACGACAACTCTCTCACAGGAGGTTGGACAGAGAAAGGGAACGCTTAATAAGTGTACCTGCAGAAAACTTTGCCATAACAAAGAAACGAGTAAAACTTTCGATCTGGCTGTTCGAACTGGCTCTGACGATTGCTCTGAAGGAAGCAACAAATATAACTTTAAAGAGCAGATTATTGAGGGTTATTTGATTTTTGTTCTTAGGGCTAAATCGATATAAGGGCATAAGAAAAGCTGCCCTAGTTGTATAATACAGACTTTAGTTAATAACAAAACAAACAATTTACTTTGCGGGGTGGGGGGAGGAAGCATCTCCAGATTGAACAAGGAAGCCCATTTCAAATCAAAGACAGACAGGCAGGATATTTTGAGTTAACAGTTTGATTTTTATTTAGCTTGTCTGCACATTTCCTTTATTTTTATTACGGGAGTAGTATATCCCCAGGAGGCCTGGGCATTTGGTGTTACCAGATATCCTCCGGTGACCTCAGACTATCAGGAGGCACAGTTAGGGAATAAGTTTTAAGACTCCCCTATCTTGGAAGTCAAAATTATTTGGAATACAGTGTTTGTACATAGTTATCAAGAAAAAAGTCAGACATATACTGATAATTTGTTTCAGATTTCAAAACGTTTGATAAGATTGCAGCAGGAGATGTTTGAAAATAAGGTAGGTGGGAAAGGCATAAAATGTTTAAAAAAAAAGTGACATTCAGAAAGATGGCTCGAGGGGGGAACATCAGTATGGTGATCCTTTAGGAATCAGATTATTAAGATGGGGACAACAGGAGAGAATATGTTTCCATAAGGGAATAAGCTGGCTACTCAGATAGTAAAAGCACTCTCGCTTAATATAAATGGGCTTAACAACCCCATTAAAAGGACCAGACTGTTCCAATATATCAAGAAACACCCCAGTGATTTTTATTATCTCCTGGAAACACATTTAACAATACTGAACATGCAAAATTGAATTGGGGGTGCAGGTTTTGTGTATATGCGTCGTCCTTCCCTGAAGGGAAATGACGAGAAGTAGCCATTTTAATACCTAGGACCTCTCTTTTTCATTTAGAAACACAGTATGTAGACCCAGAGGGAAGGTATGTAATCTTAAAAGGTACCCTTTATGGGATAAAGGTCACGTTAGTGAACATGTATTTTCTCCCCTCTTACATCAGTTTGTCTTCTTAAAATATTTTTTGCAAAGCTTTTAGACATTATGCACGGCTGTCTTATAATAGGGGGAGATATCAATTTAACTTTGACACCTCGGTTGGACTCCTCTGCACCTTCCAAATACAGGCTAACATCAGCTCAAAGATTATTTATCTCTCAACTTAGGGCATTGGGTGTAATCAATGTATGGAGACATTTTTATCCTCTTTCTGGGGGGTATACGTTTTTCTCCCCTAGACACAATTCTTACTCAAAATTGGACTATTTTTTCATTTCAAAAGAACATTTGGACTGTTTACAAGATTTAACTATAAGACCTAGATTTTTTTCTGATCATTCTCCCCTATTTTTGAGGCTAGATTTTAAAATACCAAGGAAATCCACTGGGTGGTGCCCGAATACATCATTTCTAAAGGATAAAGCTTTTAAGGACAGCTTTAACTCAAAAATAGCTCAGGTTATTGCAGAAAATTCATCCCAGGAGACATCCAACACAATTGTTTGGGACAATCTGAAGGCTGTGATTGGGGGGAGATAATTGCGTATTCAGCATACAAGAAGAGATATTGGGAAACATGATATGGTGAAATACAAACAAAGTTTACCCCTATTACTACAGAGGCCCAAACCCAGATTAATCAGACAAAGGCTGAGCCCCAGAAACTTTTAGATGAAAAAACACAACAGGCACTTTTTTATTTGAAAACATTTAGGTTTGAGGGAGGGCCAAAAGGGGCGAGAAATTTAGTCCGGAGGCTAAGGGAACATAGGACAGCCACAATCATAACACATTTAGTGGATCTGGAGAGAAAAACAAGAGCTTTTAATTCACGGCAAATCATGCAATTGTTCCAGAAATACTATAGGCAGCTATATGAGAAACCACAAGATCCAGAATTTAATAAAATTGAGGATTTCCCCCCTTACAATAAGAAAGCAAACTAGGGAAATGGAAATCAAATTAAAAGCCCCTATCAGATCAGAGGAAGTCAGACAAGCTATAAAGGAAAGTAAATCATTAAAAACCCCTGTTCCAGATGGATTTCGGTCCGAGTGGTACAAGACCTTTGGTAAACAACTTATTACAAAAGGCTTTTTTAGAAATTCAACAGGAGAGTCCACCTCCTCCTTCATGGGATTACACTAATATTTCACCTATATTAAAAGAGGGCAAACCAGAAGATCTGCCTACTTCAGATAGGCCAATATCCATATCAAACCTGGACTACAAGTTATTTATGTCCATATGGGCACATAGACTGGAGGAATTGTTACCCTGTTTGATTAATTCAGATCAATTTGGGCTCATCTGAGCCAGAGAAACACAGATAATATACGTAGAACGATCCATTTGTTGGACCACTTAAACCAGAGACAGATATAGGTAGTGTTGCTCAGCCTTGATGCACACAAAGCTTTTGATCACGTCAGTTGGCCTTTTTTATGGGAAACTTTGCACAAGTTTGGATTTCCTGGGGAATTCTCTAGCATGATACAGAGAATCTATACCTTTCCAAAGGCATGTGTTAAAGTGAATGGACAGTTATCTTCAATGATACAACTGGGAAGGGGAACTAGGCAAGGTTGTCCACTTTCCCCCTTACTGTTTGCCATATACATTGAGCCATTGGCTGAAGCCATAAGGCAACATCCTAATATTCAGGGGGTCCCTTTAGGAGGAAGGGATTTTACTATATCATTATATACAGATGATGTATTATTAACACTCCTAGAACCAGAAAAGTCCATTCCTGCTACTTTACAAGTGATAGATAAGTTCTCAGAGATACAAAATAAATATACAAAAAAACAGAGTTATTATCTTTAAATTTCATCCCCTCTCAGTCTCTGAAGAACCAGATCCCTCTGAAATGGAGAAATAATAAGATTAAATATTTAGGTGTAAATATTCCCCAGAAATTGCAACTTTTGGAATTGTTTAATTTAGAGTCCCTATAGATAGGGATAGAGAATTTAGTCGGGAATTGGACACATCAGGTATTCTCTTTTTCAGCTCCAATACAAGCTATTAGGATGACCTAAGATATTATATTATTTCCAGACTTTGCCGATTATTCCATCACAATTCTATTTTGCATCCTGGGCTAGAATCTTTTCGAGATTTGTGTGGGCAGGACAGCAGCCTAGGGTCAGATGGTCTCTGTTACAGTTACCAGTGGCAATGGTAATCTTCCAAATCTTAGAGATTACCATAAGGCAGTAACATGTAAAACAGTGATGATATGGCTGAATCCTCAGGTGGAAAAAACATGGAAATTTATTGAATTTATACTAAATGATTTAGTAAATATTATCCCTATTATATTTGCCCCCCAAAACGCTTATCCACAGTTACAAAACTTTACATTTGGAACTTGTTATATGTTAAAGGCTTGGTTAGAGCTAAGGGTGTCTAATACATTAACTGAAGTTTTTGGTTATTTTAAACCAATAGGTACAGAAAGTGTATCTTCGGAGATAGGAGCTGTCTGGGTCCATCAAGAATGGCAGAAAAAAGGGCTGCTCTTGCTATATCAATACCTAGATGTAAATGGAGTATTGCCTTGCAGACTAGTTCCATGGGGGCACTGGTAGTGATGTTGACAAGCGGGGCAGCTTTCTGGAGCAAAGCTTTCTGCTGGAGGCAGCGACTGTAAGTTTTGACATGATTCTCAACATCTGCCCCCATCTTTGTCCAGTAGAATCTGGATCATACCAGGTCGAGAGTTCTGTCACTACCAAGGTACCCCATGTGATTGTGGAGGGACCTCAGTACCAGCTGCTTAAACATCATATGTAGGACCAACTGTTGCTTGTCTACTTGACCACGATGGTCCACTGTCTCTCTGTATAACAATTGATCATGCAACTTTAACCTGGGGCCTTCCTTGAACAATAGAGCAGTTCACAAGTCAGGGGAATGCAACTTGGACACATCTTTCCCCGCATGCAGGGCGTCAAGTGCTGGTTGAATCATGGGATATTGGGATTGAGCCCACTGAATGCTATCATTATTGAACTGAGGTAGTGCACTAATATCTAAAGCAGAGAAATGCAATAGGCTATAGGGGAATTGTATGCTGAACTGGGGCTACTGTGAAAGTGTTTGTTGCATATTGTATAGGTCACTAGAGGGGAAAGAGGGGGGTTACAGTGTCCCGGAGGGCTGTACCCAGGTTAGCCTTGTTACTAACAACCCTGTCCTCCGGGTGGAGGCACCCATTTCAGTGCCCAGGCCCCTTAACCTGCAACTAGCTAAGCAGGCAGGGATTACAGTTGCACAGTGTTGAAGGCCTTGCTAATGTCCAAATGAGAGGAGTAATGAAAAGAACAGCACTAGACAAGTCAGCTGCCAGGCAGAGTGCTGTTCCACACAAAATACAAAAAAAAAAATCAGGTAAAAAATCTTGTAATTATCCAAAGAGAAAAAAAAAGTATCTGAAATGTAAATAGCAATAGTTCACTGCTTTTAAAAACTTAAGATTAATTCTAGGCAGTACAATAACTGTGTTCTTACTGCTGCACAACCATTTCATTTTATTCTCACGGTAACCATTGGTACTTTAATTACTTGTTCATTTAGTGCCTGTGGAACGTCTCCTGTATGTATTATTCCTGGCCTTCTGCTATCTCTCGCCTCTGGGTTTCACCTGGAAACAAGCTGTTTGCTTGATTGGCTAAAACTTGCAACTAACTAATTAAATTAATTATACTCAATGATGCACAAATAAATGTTGTAGTTCCCACTGTGCTCTGTGAGACTTTAGTAAAAACCAGAATGGTTCCAGAACTGCAATGCACCCAGAACCAGAATGCACCGGAACAAGGGTACTGTGGTTCCAGAACCAGAAAGCCGAAACCTGCTAGAATGTATCAAGCAGAATGGTTCTGGAACCATTCCAGTTCTGGACATAGTTGTTGCATTATGGGTGGTTTTGGTTGCACATCCTGGAACCCCAGCACAAATTTATTTATTAATTTGTATTTATTTATTACAATCTCAGATAACACCACTTGAGCTCAGAGGTCTTTGCATAGGTTCCACGTCAAGTTCACAATACAAACAGAGCAGTACAACATTACAGAGGACTGGAAGCGGGCATTATATAATGGAGCAACAAACAGTCAGGATATGGGGAGTGGAGGCTAAGAACCAACTTACAGGTATTAGATGCCTGATGGTGAGTACCAGTCAGTGGTCTGCAGGGACAGGTTTAGTAGAGAGTTGATAAGTGCAAAGGTGGGGAGAGGAGGAGCCCCAAGTGCCAAGTGGGCAAGCGATACTGTGAGAATTAAACTGGGAAAGGGTGAGGGGTGTGTGAGGGCAGCAGTGAGGGTGAGGGGAGAGGAGGCAAGAAGGGAGGAGCAGACTCAAGAGGTAGAGGGTAGGGTAGGGGTGAGAGGGAAGGAGTGGAGGAAGGCTCAGAGAGGAGTAGGGATGGGGTGAGAGGGAGTGGGTGGGAAGGGGGAACAAGGCTAGAGGAAGGAGGGGGAAAAAGGAAAAGGGGGCACCAAGGGAGTATCAGTGTCGGAGGTGGGGAGGTGAAGCTATGGGTGACAGTCACAGTGAGCTACATTTAACAAATGTCACTTAAGGAGGACTTTGAAAGCACCCAATGTAGGCAGCAGCACAAGATCTTCCTGAAGAGAATTGAACCAGAGCGGGGCACAATGCGCAAAAGACCTTTGACCTTGGGAAGTACGGCTTTTTAGCATAATGAAGGACTGGTGCGCAGAGTTATGTGTACGCTGTGGATTAATACAAGGCACCAGGAGCTGACTAACCCCAGGTGGGAGGATACTACCAAGGCTGATCTTTTTTGCCAGAGGACAGGTTTGGAGTTTTAGTCAGGCATTGAGCGGGAGCCAATGCACATTGGTATACAGAACGTAAGTATGAGACAGCCTAGGTACCCCTACGGTTAACTAGAAAGTTTTGTTTAAGGCACTTTTTAAGCGCAGGAGGGCAGTTTCAGTGGCTGAGCCATATATAGGCAGGCTGTAGTCAATGTGAGACCCCACAGAGCTGTGAACTGCTATTTTAAGGGCTTCAGGGGTGAGGCTGTGTCTGTGATGATAAAGCAGCCCAACACACTTGTTGATTGCTTTGGCCGTGTTGTCAATGTGGAGAGTGTAGGACAACAAGTTGTCAATAGTGATCCCAAGGTATTTAAAATGTTGGACCAGTTCCAGAGAGGCCCCAGCAACATTACATATTGATAATGGGTAGCTACGATGCTTGTTATGGGGGCTGGAGAACAGAATGATTTTAGTTTTTTTTTATAGTTCATAATGAACTTATGATCTATGAACCACTTCTCAAGACAAGTGAAATCACTTTGAAGTTGACTCAACAGTTCATCAGGATTTGAGCCATGCGTGAAGACGACTGCATCATTGGCATAAAGTAAAATGCGGCACTGGCTGACTTGAGGGAGACTATTCAGGAATGAGCCGAATAGGAGTGGACCCAGTATAGACCCCTGCGGGACACCAGAGCAAATAGATTTGCCATCTGAGAGGGTTGAACTGATTCTAACTTGCTGGGATCTATGGTCCAGGTAGCTGCAGAACCACAAAACTGCCTTGGGAGCCAGGCCAGTTGAGGCAAGTTGCTCAGTTAGGAGGGCATGATTCACAGTATCGAACGCCTTAGTCAGGTCGATAAAGATTGCTCTGGTAAGTTGTCCATGATCAAGTGATTTGTGGATGTATACTGTGAATTTCAGAAGAGCTGTGGTGGTGCAGTGTCCAGTTCTAAAGCCATGCTGCTTGGGACAGAGGAGTTTGTACTTGTCTAGATATTCGACCAATTGGTCTGCAACTATTCATTCTAGGGCTTTCAATAGAGTGGTAGCAAGGAGATGGGTCTATAGTTTTCTGTAAGGGCCCGGTCCCCACTCTTATGTATGTGAGTGACTATCGCAGCTTTTCATTTATGACGGAATACAGCTAGTCGAAATGACAAGTTGAGGATGTGGGTGAGCAGAGACAGGATTTCTTCCAGGGAGAGTGAGATTAGTTTCAGATCAATGGTGTTTCCACTGAATCTCCCCTTACCGAGCACCTTCTGAAGGTATTTCCTAGCATCATCTATTGAGATGGTCTTGAACTGAAAGAAGGGATGTACATTTGGACTGTGGGCCTAAAACGAGGTTACTCGGGTGGAAGAAGTCGGAAGGTAGGACATGACTGAGGTCCGTGAAGACTAAGTTGAAGATGTCGGCTATGGTTTTTGGGTCAAGGATAGGGGAGTCATTAAGGCTGATCATGTCAGAGGCAGTTTTGGGCTCCTTGTCAGTAATCTCTTTAAGGTTTGCCCAGAATTTACGGCCATCATTCCAGTGTTTGGACAGGGCCTCCCTGTAGTAGAGGTTTTTGACTACAGTGATGGCCCTGGTGCAGCTATTTCTGGCTTGTTTGTACTTTAAGGTGTTAGACTGCTTCCCTGTGGCTCTGGCTATGAGCCAGAGATGATCTCAGTATTTCATAAGTTCAAGGATGTACGGGCTCATCCAGGAGTTGTAATGGCCCTTGATTTTCCACTTTTTTATGGGGGCATGGGTATCACAGATAGTATTGAATTGGAGGATGAAGTGGTCCAGCACACTATTGATGACAGGTGCCCCATACACAGCTGACCAGTTGGTGTTATGGAGATCAGCTCTTAGGCGGTCAGCATGACCGGGCCTAAGGACTATGTTTGTGACTGTTCTAGGAGGGGTTTTGGTGAATTTATTGGTCCAGTTGAACATAACAGGAGTGTGGTCGCTGATATTGTCAGGGAGGACAGAGGCATTAAAGGTGTGCTTGGGGCAATTGGTGAGCACCAGTCAATCAGGGTGCTAGTGCCAGTCCGGTAGTTAGTCCGGGAGGGGGTTTCAATACGCTGTGTGAAGTGGACAGCCTGGACAGCATCCTTGAAGTGGTTTGCCTCAGGGGCAAGCCAGTTAATATTAAAGTCATGGAGCAGTATAACCTCGGAGCTTAGAGTTAGGCTACTTAGCTAGTCGATGACAGCTGGAGATCCTGGGTTGAGTCCTTTGGGGGATTTAGATGGATAGCAGTGTTAGAGACTTGCTTTGGGCCCCAAAGAGGACCTTAATGGCAAGGACTAGAGCAGAGGTCCCAAGGCTGGGAAGATTTTGTACTAGGTCCTGAAGGCCATCCTTGAGGTAGAGTGCACAGCCTCCACCTTTTTTAGACAAGCAGTCCTGCCTAAAAATCCTGTAGCCAGGGAGGCTGATGTCGGCATCAGGAATCCTAGGGGACGGCCATGTCTCTACAATTGATAGTACATCAGGGTTATGGAGGGCTACCCAGGCCTGAAGGTTATCAAAATTAACTACTAGACTGCAGATATTTAGAGAGGCAATAGTCAGCATGCCTGATTTCTGTGCACACATCCCCCAGTTGTAGGGGGGCCCTGGTTGGGGTGTATGTTTCCAGAAAGTAAAAGCAGCAGGAAGGCTAGTCTAAATAAGTAACTTTTGAGGTGTTTAGCACTGACTTTGTGTTGTTTCCAAGGGCATATTCTAAAGGTTTTTCTGTCGGTGAGCAGGATGAGTTTGACTGGAATTATGGGAGGGGCCACGGATGGGTCCACTGGGGCCAGAGCCAGGCGTGCCAAAGAGTGTGACGAGGCTTGCAGGTGGGAGGCAGGTCTGAGTAAAGCACCGAGGTAACGGTGGAACAGGCATAACTGAAGGTGTGCCCCAGGATGTGGAGGGCTGGTAACATAGGGCCAGTACAGAGCAGGCCGGCGAGCACAAAGAGTACGGGCAAGAGCAAAGCAAGTGGCATTAAATTAGTTGGTAGATGCATACTTGGACTGAGGGTGGGTTAGGCCGAGCTGTGCCTGAGTGGGCGAGGATATGTAAAAGGAATATGTGGAGAGGGGCTAGAGAAGAAAGAGGAAAGAATATATGGTGAGCAGGAAAGAAGGTAACTGCAGGTGCAAGTTTTATTTAGGGAGAGTAGGAAGGACAGTGGGAACAACTGGCTGTGAGTCTGAGAGTATGATAAGCCAAGGCTGGGCAGAGCTGAGTGAGAAATTGATCAAGTAAGGTCGACAGAGAGAGAGAGGGGAACCAGTAAGGTAGCGATGGGGGAGTGGTTTAGGAATGGAGTGGGGGCGGAGAAGATGTATTTAATAGTGGTCAGGGTTAGGACGGGTGGGTGGGAGAAAATTACAGTGAGGGAGTCTAAACTAGTTCAAATTTTAAACAGTGAGTGAATCTAGTCTAATACAGATTTTAAACACCAAACAGCAGGGTGACAGCCCGCCAACAGAGCTGGCTTGGAGTGCACCAGTCGGGATTGTCCTGGGATGGGAATGTCCAATCAGCACTTGGCAGAGGAGTGGATAGCCAATCAGATGTAAAGCCGTAAGAGTCGGGGAGTCCCAGAGACATACCTAGAAGCTGCCGGGGGGAGGCTGCCCCTAGTACAGGCTGGAGAGGAGCGACTTGTCCGCTTGGGTGTTGGCGCGGCCCCAGCCGTACGGGCAAGCCATGAACATGGGCTGGACCAAGAAGTTGTCTGTGAGTAGGAAGTTAAGTGGAGCAGTGGTAACTGTTAGATAAAGGGAAGGAGGAGGAGGAGGAGGAGGAGTAAAAGGTAGGAGGAATCAGGACACAGATGTGGGGTGGGGCTATGCTGAAGACTGACACCTCCAAGAATTAAGCAGGTTATCACTGATGACAAAGGGGTAAAACAAAATGCTAATTTAGACAAGGAGAGCTAGTGAGCCAAGATTTTGCAGGACAGTGCATGGAGCGGGGGGGGGTGCGTGAATGAACACTCAGGGAGGCAAGAGATAGAATTAGAGAAGAGGGGGACCCAGCACAACCAAGTGCATGGATCAGCAGCAGAGCATGGGTGAAAGCACAGAGAGTTAGCCAGAGTAGGCAGGAGAAAGTACGGGGAGTTAGACAGAGTAGGCAGGTGAAGCACAGAGAAATTAGACAGAGTAGGCAGGGTAGTGTTAAGAGACAAGCAAGGGGGAGAAATAGCTTTTCCTATCAAGCAACTAAGCAGCACAATAAAACAGTTCAAAGGCAAACTAGATCTAGGTAGGTCAGACACAATAAAGCAAGCTAGTACTTGGGAGTATATCACAAGTATCACAATATTAATCAGTGAAGATAATTTAGAACTGATTCAGAACCACTGTGCTTTCAGCATTCTCCTGGTTACAGTATTCAGGTTCTGCAACTATCTCAGATCTGGGCCCCAATTCTGAATGCATTCCAGTTCCAGTTGCAGTCCGGATTCTGAAACATTTTGGATTTTACCCAGTCATTACTTTGTGCTTGCATCTTCATGTTTGATGACATGTCCCACACTTTGGGGAGTTGTACATCTTGCATATCTCCCTTTGGGCTAGTGGTTACAGCAAAGAGCTATGCAGATGGTGACCCTTGAATACTACTGCTACCATTTAGTCTCTATATGACTGTAAACAAGTCAGTTAACCTCCCTGTGCTTTGCCTCGCTTCAATTTTTCTTTAATCTTTTTCTGTGCTCTTCCACGCTCCTTGTGTGAGAAAATGGCAGCAACACTCTTTCCCCTCTGTCTCCTGGACTGTAAAGTGTTTTAGGATGCAGTTTGTGACTATGAATTGATCCACTGGGTTTATTTAAAGTAGTTCCATTTCTGTTTGTCCAGCAACCAAGATCTTGTGTGCACCACAGACTTGCATTAGTTTTAGGAAAGACACAGAAAGACTACAGACTATAGAAAGAAAGGCAGCAAAGACGGTGCAAGCTCTGCATCATGAGCCATATGATGCAAGAATAAAACTGGTCAACGTGTGCTCACTAAAACAGAGATGGGATGGGGGGACATGATAGAGATACTGGTCAACGTGTGCTCACTAGAACAGAGAAGGGATGGTGGGACATTATAGAGATAATGGTCAATGTGTGCTCACTAGAACAAAGAAGGGATGGGGACATGATAGAGATACTGGTCAACATGTGCTCACTAGAACAAAGAAGGGATGGGGACATGATAGAGATACTGGTCAACGTGTGCTCACTAGAACAAAGAAGGGATGGGGGGACGTGATAGAGATAGTGGTCAACGTGTGCTCACTAGAACAAAGAAGGGATGGGGAGACGTGATAAAGATACTGGTCAACGTGTGCTCACTAGAACAAAGAAGGGATGGGGACATGATAAAGATAGTGGCCAACGTGTGCTCACTAGAACAAAGAAGGGATAGGGGACATGATAGGGATACTGGTCAACATGTGCTCACTAGAACAAAGAAGGGATGGGGGACGTGATAGAGATACTGGTCAATGTGTGTTTACTAGAACAAAGAAGGGATGGGGACATGATAGAGATACTGGTCAACGTGTGCTCACTAGAACAAAGAAGGGATGGGGACATGATAGGGATACTGGTCAACGTCTGCTCACTAGAACAAAGAAGGGATGGGGACATGATAGAGATACTGGTCAACGTGTACTCACTAGAACAAAGAAGGGATGGGGGGACATGATGGAGATGTTTAAATAACTGAAGGGTATCAACAAGGCACAGGCACAGGATCTCCTTCAGGTAAATCACTGCGCCTGGACCATAGGTCATGACATGTACCTAAAGGGGGGCAGGTTCAGAAGCAACACAAAGAAGTCCATCTTTTCAGAAAGGGTGGTGGAGCCTTGGAATGGCCTCCCCCAACAGGAGTTGGGGGTCAAAGGAGGTCAGAGAATTCAAGCTAGCATGGGACAGACAATATGGAAAACTTAACACATCAGCCTGACTTGGGGGGTAGTATACATGGGTAGACTAGATGGTCCACATGGACCCCATTTGCCAACACATTCTATGTTTCTCTGTTTCCATATGAGGTCCCCCAAACCAGATGTATTTCATGAGCTACAGATCTTTGAATGCACTGTATTGCAAGCAATAACCCACAACGGGGTGTGTTGTAAGATAGATCTTACTGTAAATCCTAAAGAGTACTATAGCACTCATAAAACATCTTATTTTGGCAGAAAAATTTCCAATTAAGACATATTATAAGTTTAAAAGACAACTGCTTAATTAATAGCCTGCCATGTGGTAAGACAAATCTTACAACAGGGACAGTATTCACATTATGAACATTCTAGAGGACTTAAATGAAAGCAATGTAAATTTTGAGGAAAGCGTATCAATAATTTGGGATTTAAATGACTTGTACACATCCATCCCACATGACAGGTTGTGAGGTTCTCAATGAGGCTCTTGATAAAGACAGACAGGAGGTTAATCCACCAGACAACCTACTGATAAGAATGGCAGAGATGGTCTTATCAGAGAACTATTTTAAGTCTAAAAAAGACTACTTTTTTACAGATACAGGGATAGCATGGCCCCTTCATATGCAAACATTTTATGGATGCATTTGAATGAAGATAGATACATACATACATACTGACAGCAATCCATTCAGTAATAAAATAATATGGAAACAGTTCATTGATGACATTGTTGGCATGGCAGCTGGGTGTCAAGGTTATCACAGCTAGGTTTTAAGGTCATTGCAGCTGTGTTTTAATACAAAAAAGTGTAGAATTATGCAACTAGGGTACAGATCCCAGAGATGGTGTACAAGATTGGAGAAGAGGTATTGATAATCACCAAACAGGAAAGGGACCTGGGGTTAATCATATCTGAAGACCTCAAGGTGGTGGGATGACATGGCAAGATAGTGGGCAGGGCCAGTGGGATGCTGGAGAGCATAGACAGTGGTACCACCAACAAAAAAAGGGAGGTGGTGTTGCCACTGTATAGATCACTGGTGAGATCCCACCTGAAGTATTGTGTCCAGTTCTGGAGATCACATCTCAGGAAGGACATAGACAGAGTGGAGGCTGTCCAGACGACGGCAACTACAGTGGTGCAGGGGCTGCATCAGAAGCCCTATTAGGAGAGACTAAGGGGCCTGAATATGTACACCCTGGAAGAGAGAAGGGAGAGAGGGACATGATAGAAATATGTAAATACCTGACAGGGTTAAATAAGGTACAAGGGGGGGGGAGAATTTTACAGAAGAAAAAATACATGAAAATAGGGGACATGCAATGAAGTGGGAAGGGGGAAAATTTAGGAGCAATGTGAGGAGCACTTCTTAACTGAAAGAGTGGCAGATGCCTGGAACAGTCTTTCAGCAGAGATGGCGGGGGTGAAAACAGTGGTGGACTTCATGCAAGCATGGGAAAGGCACAAGGGAATCTTAGTTGGGAGGCGGGGGGGGGTGAGAGCCAGAGATCAAGTAGGGTATGCATTGAGACAATAGGATAAGCAGGGAAAAATGGGCAGAGTGGGTGAGCCAAGCACTCCTTATCTGCCATCAGATTCTATATTTCTATGGTAATATGGAAAGGGACACATCAGGAACTGACAGACTGCCACAATTATTTAAACATGAGAAAAGACCCTTTGACATTTGTGAAAACTCAAAATGACCAGGAACTAACATTTCTGTATCCTACTGTTTACAAAAAAGGTGGCCAATTACTAACACAATTCCATACAAAAAAAACATTGACAGGAATTCAATGTTATGAGCTGACAGCTTCCACCCAAAGAGTTTAATAGAATATATTCTATACAGTCAGTTCTTAAGAGGTAAGAGACATTGTTCAGAAACAGAGACCTATATGGAAATGGAAACAGATATGACCAACAGAGTCAAAGAAAGAGGTTACCCAGACAGAGATACAAAATGCTAGGGACAAAATTTTGAAGACAGAAATTCTTTCTTATACAACATTGGAAGAAAGGAAAAAAGAATACTGGAAAACAAGTTTTTTTCGCACCATCTATACTTATTTGTTTTCTATAAAAAGAATCATCAACAAGCATTGGAATGTGCTAGGGGCACACAGATGGGAGGAACAGTACCCCCCGGGGTCTGTGGCGGATAGAATCATGCACACAGAACATAAGGTCCCAGGTGGGGGGGAGGGAGTAACTTCTTCTCAAACAGGAATAGTAATAGGAACTACCAGTGAGACCACTGCACGCACTGCAAAAACACCTACAGAAATAAGAAAATTAAAAATTCATTAAGAGTTGAGGAGATTGAAATACAAGATTTCTTCAATTGCATAACTGCACGGGTAACACATTTTCTGAAATGTACATGTGGCAAGGTTTATGTGGGCAAAACCTCTAGACCCGGAAAACAAGCGCTGGAGAGCATAATAGCTGTGTCAGCAGACAAGACAGCATTTTCCCACTTGTAAGGTACTTTATGGAACAACAGTATCAATTACCCTCACTATGATTTTTGGGAACAGAGAAGGTAATAAGAAGCCTAGGGGGGAGGGGGGACTATGACAATAAGCTTCTCACAGGGAAGACATACCACATAGATAGTTTTTAAGCAGCTGACTCCAGGTTTGGCATAAATGATGCAACAGACTGGCAGCCCATCTTTCAGAGTCATTTCCCTTTTTTCTCAGAATAAAAACAATTTTCTTAACTGATGCAACAGACTGGCAGCCCTCCATTTAAAGCCACTTCCTATTTTCTCAGAATGCCACTGTTTACACAGTGGCTCTTTTCAGTTTCCCACTCTGACTTTAAAAATATTTTCCCATGCCCCCATACCTGAATTCCACATTTATGCATTAATGTGATTATAACTTTTCCAGTATTTATTTGCGTGCATAGTGATTTTCCTGAGATTAGCAAGCAGCATGAGTTGCGGAAAGAGGGGATGATTTCAGACTTGCAGCATTAATAGATGTTAAAGAGAAGACGAGAAATACTGTATCATATTAGTTTATTATTTTTGATTTTACTGCTTTGGGGTTATTTCCAGTTCTGAGTAATAGCTGCTAAACTAATGATATGAATTCATGCGTCTGACAAAGGTTTTGAACTCAGAAACAGTACTAACAGGTTACAGAGTACAGAAAACTCAATGGCCCAGATATTCAAACTACGCCCAAAAAGTGCGCAATAGCAGGAGCAAGTGCAAGTCCATTGCAGGCGCGATATTCAAAAACAGAGCCGGCCAAGATGCGCCTACAGCCGATGACTGAATATCGCACCACCTGCGCCATAGCGCAACTAGGGAGGGGAAGCTGAGCAGATCTGATGTGCCATAGCGCAACAAGGTATGTTCAGCTGAGCAGTCCAGAGGCACCATAGTGCAACCAGGGATGCCTACAGCAGCAGGGCAGCAATGAAACAGCACAACCAAGGATGCAGGGGCCCACCACCCATGCCACAGATGGGCAGAGGAACACACAGCAGAACAGACATCATCCCCCTACACTCCATGCACTGCACAACTGGGGGAGGGCTGGAATAACCACTGGCCCATGGAGACAAGCAACCAACCCACAGCTGGGCCATGGTGCCTCATCACACCCCCTGGCAAGCTGTGACCGGCACACAAGGAGGGCCGACCATCCCGTGCCACACCATCCCCCCAATGCAGAGCACACCCTGTACCTTGACCCCCAGACACCCTGCCCAGGAGCAGCATCCACCACTGCAGGAAACCCCATGCATGCCACCACCCCCACTGTGATAATGCAACCCTGTGCACCACAGAACCATCAAGGCAGCCCCACCATGAGCACCCATCAGTGGTTGGCAGCACACAGCAATGCAACAACGGCATACACAGTGCCACCACGCACAGCCCCTCCGAGGTACAGCTGAGAGACCGACCATGCATCGGCACACGAGGTACCCCACACGTGACAGGACATGCCCCGGACACCATCACCAGTGGTACAGCACCCTGCACACCCTCCCAAGGACACACCCTGACCCAGCACTGGCCACAACAGCCAGCGCAGACACCCACAGTGGTGCATGGAAGCATGCACCACACCAGATGCAACACAGTGCATGGACAAACACCCACCCATACCCAAGGGTACAACAACACAGGGACGCAGTAGCGGGGCAACCAAGCCCCCAGCATGGGCCCATGGAAACCATGTACACACAGCCTGCAGTCCTCCATGGCACAGGAGTGCCAGCCACCCTGCGCAGGCACTGTGGACTTGTACGCCACCATCATTTGCCCGGAGCACAAGTCACAGACAGTGGTGCACATCCCCTGCAACACACACAAGCCACAGCATGGAGGTGGGACAACAACCACGGAGGCCACAGTGTCACCCGAGGCAGACATGCACCACACCAGTGACAGGAGGCAACCCAGCATTGTGATGGGTACAGTGGCTGCCCTGCATGGACAGCCACCACTGACATGCAAGCAGACCGTTCAGGTCACAGACATGCAAGGGTGTCAGCTGCACAGGCCATGGATGGGCTGAAAGGGGCACCATGGACACCGAGCATGCACCATGGACCACTGCACACAGTCATCCAGTGCACAGGGCACAACACACACACACCACAGACACTGACTGATAGCTACTCCCACACCACAGTCACTTCCCCATGGACGCACACACATACCCATGACTGCACCACCCCTGACGCCATGCACACCACTGCAGCTGAGCACCTATAGCTCGCTGCAAATCAGAGACCACCACAGTATTCATATCAAAAGATTTGTATTCAAAAATATCAAAAATAACTATTTACAAAACTATGTACAAATGTGTGTGGGGGGCCACAAACAAGGTGGGGGTGGGTAAGGGGCAGGGGTGAACAAATGGGACAGGAAAGGAGGGGTGTGAGGGTGGGTCCAGGGGGGTAGGGGAAATCAGGAGCATAAGGATGATCAATGGGAGCCCCGTTCCCCACTCCGGCTGCTCTGCCTCCTGTGTCTCCTCCAGACCCCAAGCCAGTCAATCCTCTGCAAGATGTCCAAGGATGCCCGTGCCACATTTAGTATCTCCTGCAGTGCCTCCCATATATCCTGCAGCTGTTGGACACCTAGGACAAGGGAGCACAGTCAATAGGTGTGAATGCACAGCCCCATACAGCCAACCCACTGTGCATGGCATACGGCCATGAGACATGCGTCTGTGATGGTTTGTGACCACCCACAGTGATCACGTCCACAAGACCTGCCCACCCAGGTGCATAGAGCCATGTGGACCACTGCACACACCCACTGGCCAAGTCATGCACAGCACCACCGTGGCTGTTTAGTGACATGGCTGTGTGGTGCGAAGGCAGTGGCACAGCCATGTACCCAGTGCACGTATGGACCACCATCTATGTACTCCCAGACATGCAGTGCCACTGGACAGTGCTGACTGTAACAAGTTGCATGCATGGCAGTGGTGTCAATGGATAGTGGCCATGCCCCACTGCCCACCCTGTTACACAGCATGCAATAGTAATCATGGAGGTATGGCACTCACCATCATCAGGCCGGTCCCTCTGGCGCTGTGGACCGTCGCCCCTTCTGTCGTCCTGCTGGTGCCGCACGTCCCTGGCCAGACGCCTCTCTTCTGGCCCTGTGGTGCAAACATGGAGAGAGGAACATCAGTACAATCCTGTAGCAAAGTCCCCCTGCCCCCATGTGTGTGCACTCCCTCCCAGCCAGACCCACCCACCCCACACCTGATAACACCACCACAGCCAACACCGGACGGTCCCTCCCCCATGTTATGGACACATACAACCGTGATACCCATATGGAAGATAAAAGTGTGTGGACGTAACACCTACCTGGCCATGGCACTGTGCCCCTCCTGGCACGTGCCCACAGGCAGGCAAGGAGGTCCGGTTCCCTCCTCCTCAGGTTGCCACACCTGTGCCGGCACTGCTCCGCCCCCTTTCTGTAGCCTCCTCCAGGGCGTCAGCCACCTCCTCCCACACCTGGCTCCTGGACCTGTCCAGGGGTGCCTCCTCAAACAGTGGGCCATAAAGTGGCTCAACAATGGCCACCAGGTTGGCCAGTTCAATTTGGGTCCACTGGGCAGCCCTCCTCCGCGCCATCTCACTTGCTCAGTTGGTTCAAAATGGCACTCTGCAGCTCGGCTCCACCACATGCAGATACTGCACGGTACAGCGCTGCCATTCCCTATCAGGCTGTCACCGAACAGCGCGATAGTGGTGCACCCATGCCTGATGCATGGTGCCTAGGGGCAAAGGTCAGGCTCAGGGTCAAGGGTCTGTGGCGCACGGACAGGCAGAGCGCCATTGGAACCCAATGCGTGTAGCACGATAGGGTGCTTGTGTGCTATCTCCAGTAGCGGCCTACCGTGCTGTTGCCCCAGTGTGCCTATGATATCCCAGTGCCACAGCGCCATATAGGTGAACATTGCTGTAGCACCACTGGCATAATGGTGGCTGTGCCCTGCATTGCCTCCCGTGCACAGCACATCAGCAGTGCAGCAAACACCTGCGTCAGCAACCCGGGCATGTGCAGTGAGGTTTGTACTGTGCATGTCACAGAACTGCACCCTTGGCTCAGCACGTTCAACACAATTGCGCAAAGCGCAACAGCGCGATATTCAGTCGTCATATGCAAATCAGCTAATCAGCCATTCAATGGCGCAACACTGCAATTTGCATCCACTTAAAGTTGCGCCTCGCCTCATTTGCATGGGTTGCGCTATAAAAGTGCGACATTGGGCTGCACTGGCCATAGTCAGTTACTGCAGTCTACTGGTGAGTTACATGCTGTTTGGGAGTGTGGACTGTGGATTTTGGGACATGCATGGGACTGCACAGTCACAGGTAACAACTTTTATTCTCACAGGCTAAATAATGACCGAGCGAGTTGTGGGTGGGGAGGAACACAGTGGTGGGAGGATGAAGCCTAATTTCACCAAGGCCAAGACGGATGCCCTGTTTGAGGCCTCCCTCGATCAGGAGCTGCTTCTCAGCAGATGGCAGGGAACACCACAGGTCTGTGCTGCTGCATGGGAGGAGGTGGCGCGTGCAGTGAACCTGCATGGCAGCCACCAGCACTCCCTGCAGGAGTGCAAGAAGAAGATGGGCACAGACAGGAGGAGGATAAAGGAGAAGGTGGCTGCCATCAGGGCAGCATGAGCTGCGACAGGTGGGGGACAGCCGGAGGTGCTACACCTCACCCAACAGGAGGAGAGGGTTGCTGGAAGCATGCAGCGTTGTGCCATTCAAGGTGTTCCGGGTGGTGGCTTCCAGACGGGTGGTAGCCCATCATTGCATGGTAGGTCATGGTCTGTCTATTGGGGGGGCAGAGTAGATCACATGCAGTAACGCGACTTTGTTTTCCCTTACAGATCCTGAGCATCTGCATGGGTCAGTGGTGGTGGGCCTGTCCACTGAGGACAGTCAGATGGAGATGGAGAAGGGCCCATCCACCTCCACAGGTATACACGGCTCAGTGCGACAGTGGGCCCACCGACTGTCCAGACTGATGTTGTTGGAACAGGTGCGGAGAAGGCCCTGACCGTGTCCCAGCATCCATGGATGCCGGCATGCTGTGACTCGGGCTGGTGCCGGGTCCATCACCGATGATGATATCATTAATGACATGGGCAGTGACACGTGTGTGCCACGGGATGGCCACACAGCAGGTAACATCACAGCCATGGCTGTGGGTGGTGCCACCGTGGAGGCCTGTGTGTCATCACAGTCCCAGCCTGTGCCTGTCAGCACCAGTGGGGCAGCACTGGTGTGTGTACAGGACAGTGGGACTGTTGCAGCCACTGCGGTGGCACCAGTGAGCCCTGGTGAGTGGCAGCCAGAGGGGCAGCATCAGCAGTCAGCCAATGGGCTTGGGGGGTACAGGGTCGGGCCGGCATCAGTGCACCACCTGTGGACATGCCCAGACCTGGTCCTGGTGCGCAGCGCCCGCCCTCAAGGGGTGCTGAGCATCAGGACCGTGCACACCCTGAGGGACAGGATGCTGAGGAGGCAGATGACCTCTTGGATGAGCACATCTGCATACTGCAAGCATCAGTCATCCAGCAGATGCAGCTTGTGATGTCGGTGGATGCACTGTGTGCGGCTCTGGAGTGGGCAGAGAAGCGTCGCAGCAGAGGCACCGCTCTGATCCTGGCAGGGATGGACTGGTTGCGGGAGGATGTGACCGCTGCCATTGACAGGCAGACACAGGCATTCACTGCTGTCATGGCCACAATGGGCACACAGTCATTTGCCCATGCGTCGCAGACACCACGAAGTGCACTGTCCACCCCCCCATTCCCGGCGTTGTGCAACACCCTCCTTGTCGACATCGGGTTCAGCTGTGGGCATCCCGAGCACGCCTGATGCAGGCATGTTTGGTGTGCTGCAGACCCCTACATGAGCACGGTCATGTTCACACAGTGGAACCCCTGGGGGACCATCGGTGCCACCCCATGAGGCCAGTGGTCAGCCTGTCAGTGCTGGTGGGTCTCAGCGGGGCCGCCCACACATCTGTGGTGGCCGGAGCACTGTGGCACATGACTGAACTGTCTCCCAATGTGGCTACTGTTTGGTGCTGCCCTGTGTGCATTGTGTCATTCAGTGGGCATTGCATGGGTGGGTACCTGGTCCTGCTCGCGGACACACAGTCCATCTGCACACCCTCCTGGCTGCTGTCCACAGTTGCGTGTGCATGATGATGCCTACACTGCACTGTACACCAATGTGCAATGGTGCTCAGCATCTGACACATGCACAAGGACAGGCAGTGGGCATGGTGGTCTGTGGACATGTGTGTGACTAGGGGTGGCATTCTGGGTCAGTGTGCCTCCTATCCTTTGTGCATGTCTGGTGTGTTTTGTGTGTGTGTGTGTGTGTGTGTGTGTGTGTCTGTCCGCATGGCATGTTAGACTGCACCCATCCCTGGTTATGTGTGTGGTTCCATTCCCGGCCACTTCCCTTGACAGAATGCACCCCTGGTGTGTGTCCATGTGTGTTTGTGGGTTGTGCCTTAGCCACTGTTGGTTGCATATGGCCCCATGACTTACCTGGGTTGGCTGAAGTGCTCCTCCGTGATGGTGTCCTGGTGCAGCTGTGCCAGCCGTAGCAGTCAGGGGTCCCGTCGGCCAAGGGGGGGCTGTCCATCACCATTGTCACCGGCGTCCTCATCGTCCCCATTGCTGTCCCCATCTTTGACCTGTACGGCTATCCCACATTCATTGGCCATGTTGTGCAGGATGCAACAAGTCAGGAATAGCCCACAGGCCTTTGAGGGGCTGAACTGTAGGGCACCACCGGAGGTGTCCAGGCAATGGAAATGTGCCTTCAGCATCCTGAACACCCACTCAATGACATTATGTGTGGTGGTGTGTGCCTCATTGTAGTGTTGTTGCGATGGGGTCGCGGGCCGCTGGTAGGGTGTGAGCAGCCAGGGACAGAGTGGGTATCCACTGTCACCTGTGTGTAGAGGGTGGAGGTTAGTTTGATGATCAGCATTGCCCTGCCCTGGGCCATGTAGGCCACTACCCATGTCACCTCTGACCATGCCCCCTCAGGCCCTATGATTGTCCATGTGGTTTGCATACTCACCCACTAGGTGGCCAGTGGGGATATCCCCACTCTTGAATCTGTGGCACAGTGCCGACTGGTGCCAGATGAAGGCATCATGTGCTCCCCCATAGTGTGTGGCACAGACATTGATTATGTGCCCCCTGGCATCGCACACCACCTGGCAGGTGATGCTGGCATGGCCCTTGCGATTTATATATGCAGCCCCCTCGGGGCCAGGTGGTGTGCAGATGGCCACATGGGTGCAGTCTATTGCCCCTAGCATGCCAGGCATATGTGCTACCCTGTGGAACTCCTGTATGTTTGCTGTGCACTCCGCCGGTGTGCTGGGGAAATGGATGTACTCTGCAGCATGTGGCAGCAGTGCGCTGAGGAATTGGGTGAGGTGGCATGACATGGCTGACTGGGTTATGCCTGTGGTGTCCCCAGTTGGTCTCTGGAAGGTACCCATGGCGAGCAAGCACATGCAAGCTGTCACTTTCATCTCCACTGACAGGGCATGTCTCCGTCGTGTGGGTGCCTGCCTCACATCACTGCACAGCTCACAGAGCCACCTCAGAATTGCCTGATTCAGGTGGTACCAGCTCACAATCTCACTATCACTGTACAGCTTGAAGCTGGTGCGGGCTCAGTACTGCCTGTTGGGGGCATACCACCGATGGGCCCTTCCACGGCCATGCCCCCCTGCTGCCCACCTTCCCACCCCCCTCATTACGGCCTCCATCTGGATGTTGGCACTGGCCATGTTTCTGGCTTGTGTTCACGCCCCCCGGCAGCTGTTTCTGTATTCCCTGCGCTGTCCTGGCTGCTACTTCCCCTGCACCGGGAACACCTGCCTGTGCTGGCTTCACTGCTGTGTGGTGTACTTCCCCCTTCTGCACTGCAGCTCCCCACACCTTCCCATGTGCCTGTTGATTCCAGGTGCCCTTTCCTGGCCTGCCCTGTGTGTCCCTGCTGCCCAGTTTTTCCTGCTAGACTTTGCCCTCATGTGGCTTCCCTGTAGCTTTCTTGTGCCTCTCCCTTGCTCCCTTTTATTTTGGCTAATTTCCGCTGGTTCCCCTATTACGCATGGCGCATGTTGTTGAATATCGCACTGCGCCATTTATGCATGGCTCCTCCCTCTTCAGTTGCGCATGCATTCATTATCATTGCGCTGTTGCTCACGTGATTTGGGGCGCGCAACTGCCTCCTGCTGAATATTGCAGAATGGCGCATTTTCGGACTTGCGCAGGTGTAACTCTATTACGCATGGCTCAACTCTTTTGAATATCTGGGCCCCCATGTATATTTGTACCAGCAGCATTTCCCTTTTCAATGAACACCTAATGTTATTCAGCATGTAAACATTAGGTGTCGAACTAGCACAGACCGGGCATGACCCCAAGAATACTCGTGCTCAAGCACATTCTCCCCTATGTTGGATGTCTGTCATTATGATTATAGTGAGAGTGCATGTCACTGTCGCCCGAGTCTTCAGCAGTTCACAGTATAAAAGGGTGAACTACTGAGCCACCCATTGCTTACCCACAGAGTGAGCAAAGGAGGCCATGCAGAGGAGCTACATGAGCTCTGTAAGGGTTCCTTTTCTTTGTTCACTTTTTTAACAAATACTGAGAACAGTGTATCAGCACAATTTACTTACCCAAAACAATTTTTGTAATGTTTATAGCTGCTGAAGACTAGGTTTGCTAGCAAAACGCACCTAGCTTCACCTGAGTTCTTTTCTTCTAGGGTTTTGCTTGAAAGGACAAAGCAAGAAGCAACATTAACAGAGCAAGGAGAAACATTAAGGGTTCTTTTGGCTAAGCAGAGTTACTGTTGTGTTACTATTTTGTTTTGTGCTTACAGGTTGTGCTTACAGGTTTTATGACTGTTTTGTGCTTACAGGTTGTACAGTTTACTGCTTTATTTTTCTCTGATTGAAATTGTTTCTGTGACCCAGTGGCACAGAGGATTGAGGTGCTGGCACCTTACATTGAGCCACACTGGTGACCTGGGTTCGGGAATGGACTCAGGATGCCAGGGGCTGGCAGGGGGAGGAGAGAAATGAGCATCTGTAGGGCTGTTCTCCTCTCCTAGGGTGGGTACAGGGATGACGTTGCTCTGCAGCGGCCCCCGGTGGAGACCACAGGCACTGCAAGATGCAACGTAGGGACTGTCATGAAAAAAGCAGAAATACCCACTCCATGCTCAACCGAATGATGGCTGCCTGGCTGTCCAAGGCCATCGATGTCCCACAAGCCATCCATTCTAGCAGCACCCTGGGGCCAAGCATTAGCGCTGGTCCATCTCCCCAGCCGGTGCCTTTCCCCTCGAAGGAGGGGGACCCGCCCCGTGAAGGGTTACGTTGGGGTTACCCTGAGGTCATCTGCTATCTGGAATGGTGACTTGGGGAGTGAGATGGGTCAGATTTAGCCTTGGCTCACGCCTGAAGAAGTGGCTGAGATGGGGCACGTAGGAGAGGTAAAAAGATAAAAAAAAAAAAAGAAATTGTTTTTGCAGGGTATATTTTCTTTTAAATTGTTGTGCAGGTTGTCTTGCTGAAAGGAAAAAAACACTCACCAGGGTGATGGGTCAGAGCTGTAGCTGATTGATCTTACTTTGAGAAACAGCTCTTGCAGCAGGTTACACCATTAGGACTGAAGCCGGCAGGTGCTAGGACCCCACGGAAAAATTCTAGCTAGCAGTATCCAGCAGGGGACCGCCCCCGATATCGGCCCCTCCCCGACGTCAAGCATCACATAAAAGGGGAGGTCCCCCCAGTATCCCCAGTTCTTTTCCCGCTGTTGACTTGCCAGCATTGGTCTCATGGATGCCTGAACAGATGAATGACGCATGAAATCTTTAAAAACCTTTTTTCTACAATTACTCCATGTCTACTTCTCCAACTCCTTCTCTTGAAGGATACCCCTTCCAAGTGTGCCTGTGGCAAGCAGATCAGTTTTGTCGATCACACCACCTGCATGAGGTGTCTGGGCCTGGAGCACGATACCCAGGCCTGTTCAATCTGCCAGCAATTTAACAGCAGGACCCGGATCCACCGCCAAAAGGCCCTTCAGGGGTTTCTTCTTGAGGAGAAACTTGAAAAGATGGAAAAGAGACCTTCCTCCAAAGGGGAATCCTCCCATAAATCTGGGAAGCACCAGGACAAGCAGCGGGACTCGGGTAGGTCGAGATCCCTGAGCCAGGCCTCAGAGTCTAGGGCCAGTTCCAGCTCCATGTGGTCCGATCGATCGCCTTCCTGGGCTCACTCCCAGCCACCCCCCCATTAAGATAAGGTCTTCAGGGGGTTCCTCAGCCTCTCTGCACCCGCTCAAGACTTCTCAGGTGCCCAACTCCGTCTCCCAGCCAGTATACTCAGACCGGCATAAGGCCAAGTCTTCCTTCAAATGTAGTGGGGCATCAGACCGATGCCGGGACACTGACCACCGGTCCTTCTTCCAACCTTCAAAGGCCCTGGAAAGGAAGACCATGGAGCTGATGTCCCTAAAATGGACATTGGAGTCAAAGAAAGGCATCTAACCCGGCACCCGCCAAATGGTCTACAGAACCGACACCTGCACCACTGACGCGGTTGACATTGGATGTCAGAGGTCTTCAGGAGAAGAGGTCACTGCGCTGCCTGACGACCAGACAGGCAACATGGAGGATGCTGGTTTGCCCAGGGAACCATCGCCAGATCCGGTGGCTCCCCAGGACCTGACGCCCGACCCTGTCGACAGGCCCACACCGATGCCAGGCCCGTCGTCGGGCATGAATCTGCAGGAGGTAAAAGACCTGTTCACTTTTTGGTGGAAGACCTTTAAAAAGGATGTGGTTCCCACCAAGCCTCATCCACCTCCACCTCCACCACCTCCACCTCCTCCTCGAGGCAGTGAGGGTGAAAGACCCCTGACCCCTAAGAAGCCAACACCTCCTCCTGGGGCAGATCCCGAGAACGAAAGAGATGCCCATCAAGATCTCCCTCAGGGTCTCCTAGCCCTAGATGACCCAGATTCAGAAAACCCTCTCTGGGGGATGACTCCATGCCGGATACATCCAATATTTTCAAGTCTCCATCCCCCTTTAGTCCCCCATTGCCAGACCCACAAGTCCTTCCCAGGTCACCACTGGATGATCCCTTATTCTCAGAAATTATGAGGCAGATCCAAGAAAACATGAGGAGGGAGACAGAGGACTTAGACCCCGAGAGACAACGCATTGCCCGTTATCTCAGGCAAAAGGACCCAAAGCCTGTGGTGGTCCCACCGTTGGTGGATACCTTTACGGACGTCATCAAGGCTGCTTGGAACCGTCCACATTCGACTCCGGCAGTTCCTAAAAAGGCTGACTGCCTCTACAGGGCTCCATTGGAGGACCCGCATTTGGTGCAACAACCCCTGGCCAATTCCCTGGTCATTACAGCATCTCATGATCGGTCTCAGTGGCCTCAAAACCTGAGTACCCAGCCTCTGGGCCAAGAATCTAAGCAATTATATTCATTGGGGAGATGCATGTACATGGCTGCTACATGCTCTATAAGGTCTTTGAACTACCTCACGCACATGGTGCAGTTTCGAAATGCCCTTTGGGAACAGGGCCAAGACCTTATGAAGGATTTCCCGGATGGCGACAAGAAGGATGAATTGCTCAATCTTCTTCAGACTGGGTCAGATGTGGGAATCCAGGTTCTCCGAGCTGCTTACGATTCAGCAGACTCGGCAGCCAGGGGAGCAGCCACAGGCATTTGTTTCCGGGGACGCTCTTGGCTGAGAGTATCCAGCTTTACTCCGGACATCCAAAAGAACATCTTGGACATCCCTTACAATGGAGCTGTCCTGTTCGGTGAGGAATCTGAAAGGGTCATCACCAGGCTACATGACACCGGGAAGGCAGTCTGGACTGTACAGACCCAAATCTGGTTCCTTTTGTAGGAACCAGAACCATTTTCACAGCCAGCAACAAAGGCAATAGCCACTTTCTGGCCAGCAACCCAGGGGCAACTTCAGTCATAAATGACTGTGCGCAGTTTCCACGTATGCTCGGAGGATTGAGCATTTTTAATATTTTCACTACAGATTTTCAACATTGCCATCTCTTCACACCTCCCTGTAAATGATAGAGCTGTCATTCTTCACATCCTGCCTGATCTGTGTTTTCTTACATCTGGTGCACAATGGCATGGTCGCCGTGGAAACTCAAAGTTCGGGACACATTGGCAAAATCACAGTGCCACTGTTCATGAGAAGAGGTCCCAAATGCTATCATGAGGTGGGGGTCACAAAAAGGCCATGGTGAAAATTTGTAGTGCAAATACCAACAAATGCCTGGGGCATTAGGGTTTCTAACCATAGCATCCTACCCTGTACAGACTGACAGGCATCAGGGGTGTGCCTTTGGATTGCCGACTGTAATGCTCAAGCCATTCCACCCCCACTCCCCCCACCCTGCAGCCAGTCACAGGCATTGAGGTGTGCCTTGGACTCTTCAGCCCCAGAGTTCACCCCATTCTACTATATTGCACTCATTTCAGCATATGTCCTTATGGAGTGGGGTGACTGTAAAGCCAAACACCCCAAGGCACACCTCAACACTTGTCAGTGTCTGCAGGATAGGGTGAGGTGAAATGGCATGAACGTTATGGGTGACAACCCAAACGCATATCCCAATGCCTGTCCATCTCTGCAGGGTGGTGGTGGGGTTTGTGTGAAGTTCAATACTTCACTGCCATTCCTACTCTACATCTGTCTAACTCCTGCATTTCCAATGCTAATACCAGCAAGCAAACATTCGGCATTGACAAATGCTTGTTCATCGTGCCACAGTCAGAAGCAGAGGAGGTGAAGGAGTGAGTGCTGGGGGCACGTCCCCATGTCACAAGTACAGATGGGCGAAGTTGGGAAACTTTGCTCTGTGAATTAATCTTTGAATTTAGTGCAATTCATGGATTAATTTATGGATGTGAACTGCGAAGTTTCACCCATGAAGTGTGGAATTTTGCCCGTGAATGGCAGACTTTCACTGCAAACAGCTGAATTTCGCCATTTGTGTGTGAAATTCTGCCATTCTTGGGTGAAATTTGGCCATTTGCAGGTGAAATTCCGATTCTCTCAATAAATCAATTAAATAAATCAAATTCTGCACTTTGCTGTGAAATTGCACCCAAAAAACCCAGCAAAGTCAGTTTGGCGAATTTTTAGCCTAGTAGCTAAACTGTGGATTGCTCCACAGAGGCAAATTTTCTGACTTTTGCAGCGAATTTTAACTTTGCTGCATCTGTAGTCACAAGAGCACCACTCTTAGTGATCTTGGCCTTTATGCATCACCAGGTAGAGTGCTCCATTTCATGGCCCACCTGGAGTTAAGGTGTAACAGTGAATAGACAAATATGTGATGTGAGGGAGTGTGCATTGGATTGAATGTGTGAAGGCAGTGCAGCACCCAAGGTTTAGGAGTCGACTCCAGTGGTATGGGGCATACAGAATGGCTCCTGAGGCATAAGGTCTTGGTGGGGCAAAGGTCTTGGAGGGATCCAGGTGCATGGCAGGTAAAAACTGAGAAACATGTTAGAACCTGTTGCCCCCCAAGTCTGCACTATCCCTCCCAAGCTTCTAGATGTGCAGCTATGTATTAATATATAGGGTCTCAGGGTCATACAGTATGCAAGTGGGGGCTGTGGGATTCAAACCCAGCTCTCATGGTTTGCATCTCAGTGTCTTTAACCACTACACTATACTGCCTCCCAAGCATAAAGATTGTGAGTTCTCATGTTCCATTTAATCCAAGCTGGGTTGTAATTTCCATGCACCAAGGTCTTATAGTCATGTATGTGGAATTTAGGCACTGACCAGGAATCGGCTACTAAATTCCAGAAGCCCTGAATATAACAGCATTAAAAAACACAGGTGTTTCATGGTCTCAAGTTGATTCAAACAACCAAGTCGGTAACAGATCTTCTCATTTAACTCTTTGTGCTTTGGATTGTGTTTAATTTTGAGTTTTTCATGGCAGCGGAGCCAGCCGGTATCCCACATTTCGGGCGGGATCCTGTTATTTATTAATTGCCTCAGCATGCCTTTGTGGAGATTGGGGGAAATATGTTTGAATATTGTGGGCTCAGAACATTTGGTTTCTAAGATCAAGCTAATTTTTGAAATGTTCTATTAAGATCCATTAATTGTGGAAAAAAGTAACACTCCACACTCTGAGCTTAGAAAATTCCTCTTCCATCTACAGAGGGTTACCTCAGAAATCCATAAAGTTTTCAGTTTTCCAATTTACCATAAATGCAGCCAGGACACTATACCATATAAAACAAAGGGGTCCAAGACTTCTCTACGGGCACCAAAAAGTGGTGTATTTTATAATTAATAAACGAAAAAGACAATGGGACACAGCATCACCAATTCTCCTTGTTTGATAGGATAATAAATTATGTTCCTTTTAAAAGGGGTTCAGACGACATCTGCAGAATGTTTGGAAACAAAAGCTTCCAGCATAACGGTAGGGTTGGGGTGAGTCTTGGTTATAGAAATGGATACTAAGAAGGTTTTAGGAGTTCAAAATGAGCACAGATACATGGAATATCACACCATAATGTCAATGTTACAGAGAAATATAAGACACTGCAAACATTACTACCAGAGCTAGCATACAGTTTGCTGAAGGAGCCCGACCCTTATGTTAGACAGTTGTGATATAATATCAAGAGCTCATACATTGTGGTGATAGATTAAATGTATTGTGTTGGGCCCTACTTACATACGGTATAGGCGCTAATCCATGACCTGGGGGGCCCATTCAGGCCCTGGAGGATCTAGGGCCACCTGATTACCAGTGTCCCTATACCCTAACCTACTAACTATATATAATAACAGTAACACATAAACAATCAGAAATCATATAGTTGGGACTTAGTGACAGTCAATACAGGGCTTGGGGGGATACTGGACCCAGTGGGTCCGTCGGGACCCATATCAGGGCCTGGGATTGAAGTGAAAAAAACTTAGAGTCTGTAAAGTCCTGCCAACAGCACCCAAATTTGTCTGTGGTGCCAGCAGTCACTCCTGGGCTGTAGGGCATTGGGAGTACACCACAGTGTAAGTAGGAGTCCCTTGGCAGCCGCTCCAACTGAGGTGACCCTTAGGGCTGATGGGTCAAGTTTGGGGGTGTCTGCTGAACAGCATCCCAGTAGAAGAAAGGGGCATCCACTGGCAGCTTTGGCTGTATGATTAGGCATTCCCAAAGAATGTGAAAAGCTGGGCCCCAACTTGCCCGCATCTCCAGTATAAGCTTGGGGCAGGACCCCTTAATGCTTGAGTTTATGGAGGGTCATATATCATCTAAGGAGTGTCTTGCTCATAATGAGGTGACTTATGCTGTCTCTGCAGGATGAGTGAATTCTGTGCAGGCAATGGGATCATTGTCTGTCTGTCTGTAATTTCTTGGCCTAATTCTTGTCTCACTGGTATTTGGTGGGTTTGGGTGGGTCTATTCCAGCATCTTGTTGGGATTTGTAGATGAGGTTAGCCTGGCCCTTACGTTGCTTGGCCCATAGAAGAAATGGGGGAGCTAGATCCTGGGAGCCTGGTTCTTGAGATAACTTCTTGGAATGCAGCACCACATCCCTGATTTGGAGATATTTCCAAAGGTTATTTTGTGGAAGATAGTATTGGTTCACAAGGGCCTGGAATGAGTCCAGGACTAAGGAGCCTGGTCACAGAAGGTCTCTAATTTGGTTCATGCCCTGAGCTGCCCATAAGGGCTAGTGGATTGGGGAGCCACCAATGGTCAGCATGGGATTATGCCATAATGGCGTAGTGACCCACAGGATGCTGGGTTTGGACATACTCCTGTGGACCACTCTCCAATATGTTATGGACACTGCAACCAGTGGGGGTAGGGGGTGAGATGTCTCCATGTGGAACAGACCAGGGCTGCTAGAGAGGGGGTTCTGGTTAGGGTGGTCTCTAACTGCAGTCACCTAGGGGGTGTGCTGACAGGGCTACAAACCACTGTACCGAATATTCAAAATGCACATGCACTCACTATTACAAATAAAATCTGAGGTTGTGTTTTTTCCCAAAATTAACATATATTTATTTTACAAACTTGTACGGCATTTAACAGGCCTGGGCAATCACGAGGCTCCTACCCAGGGTAGAAGACATGCCTGCCTGAACTAATATATGCTGTGCAAGTTTGTAAAATAAAGGTATGTTAATTTTGAAGAAAAAAAAACACAGCCTCAGACTTTATCTGTAGTAATGAGTGCATGTGCATTTTGAATATTTCGTCTGTGGAGGGCTGCTAACCTGGTATGTGCACCACCAGCTCAGAAGTGCATCACTTTAACCAGTAACTAAACCACTGTACCATCTGGGTGGATATGTATGCCATATGGTACCCCTGCAACTATGGAAGTGCCAGCCCCTGCTCTAGTGCTGACAGAGTTTCAGCCTACTATACCTCAGGGGTTTACCTTCAAAAGGAAATGGCCTATCATGATCTCTAGTTTGTGAAACCATTGCCTAGGTATAAGTATATGCAGATAAGCAAATATATGCAGGAATCTGGGGGCCATCATGAGTTTGACCTCCTCGATCTTTCCTGCAAGGGTCTGGTGCAGGGTCTTCCAACTCTCCAAGTCTGGTCTAGAGGACTGAATCAGAGGGGTCAGGTTTAAAGAACACAGTTTGGACAGCTCTGAATACAACTTGATCCCAAGATTGGTAATGCCCTATAGAGCTCATTTGAACTGTAAGTCCTGGTGTGCTTCTTCTGCACATAGCTTGTTTATCAACATAACCTTCCATCTTGGATTGACTGATCCTCAGTCCAGACACCGAGGTAAAGGTGTCAAGAATTGGGACCATGTGCTCAGCTAACAGCTTGGCTTGGGAAACAATTATTTATTTACTTAGTTTTCATTGACCGGGTAAGTACACTAGACAAATCCTGCCTATTTTCAGGCACAACCTGGGGAAGGGGGATACAGATGAATGCCAACTGACCTTGAACCAGATTAAGCTGTTGGTGGTATTTTTAGTGAATGAGGGAAATTTGGCTGGGACACTGGGGAAATTCCCCTACTCTTCCTGCAGGGGGCCTTGCTTCCTGTGAGCAGAGGGGACCCCTTTGTTTACGGGACCAAAATGGCTGCTCAGCAGACTACTGGAGTGGAGGAGGAAGAGATGATTCTTGACAAACAAACTGCTGATTTGGATATTGGTGTAGTTCCTTCCATGAATATTGACTGTGCTGATAATGCAATGGATGTTGCTGTGGACCACATTCCAACTGACCCTGACCCTGCACAAACGACTTTATTACCTGAGTTACCAGAAGATAGTTTTTTCTGATGGCAGTAACAGCAGTGAACTTCCACTGGATACTCCCGGTGAGCAAACACACTTTTCTATTGAAACTGCAGATATTATGGCACAGCTTGCTGCTGAGGAAAAACAGTATTTATTTAAAAAAATGCAACTACAAAAGAAGCTCCATGACATTAAGGCTGACAAACAAAAATACACTGCCAAGGGAGCACAGCTGAGCAAGCATGATGTAGGTACATCAAAGGATTCCTCGGGGAGCTGGGCAGTGGCCGTAGAGCAAACGGAATGCCAAGAAATGCAGGGAACAGGGCTTACAGCAATTGCGCCGGGAATGGCAATTTTGGGTGAACAGACACCTGGCCTAAAACATGCTGCAGAAGGTGAAGTTACTCCACAGATAGAGTGGTCAATGGATATTGCCTTGAAAAATTCAGGGTAGGAGCAGAATAAACTTACAGGCCAATGGGTTTTGGGCTCATCGCCTATTCGTATGCCAGAGTCAACTGCAAATTCTGCACCTGTTATTGTACCAATTATGGATTTGGAGGTACCCCCTGAGCTCGAGCTAACACAGAATCCAGTTTTAAAGCTACCTCAAAATGCTGAATCTTCAGAACATAGTGCTCAGAGTGGGGGACGCCCCAATATATCTACTGTTTTACCTCAATTGCCTCTAAATATTGTGAATAAAGATGATCCAAGATCATTTTCCTCTTTCTTTAAATTTCCTATTTTTCCAGCTAAAAGGCATAATGTGGTGCATATATCCTATACTGGAGGTATGTCTGAGCCTCCTGATCGACTATTTGTAGCCAAAACTCTCTTGAAGGACTCTATGAAGTTCTTTTCCAATTAAATTTATGCACTGATCCATGTTTCTGGAGAAACTACGTTCAATGTTAGTTTTAAGTCTCTCAATGGCTTGGAGAGGTTTTGGATTAAGTACAGTACACTAAAGAAATCTGCCCTTTGGGCACCATTTGTTGCAATACCACTGACTAAACCTGCACAGAAGACTATTACTGTGTTATTTCGCAACGAGAGGGTCAGTGTCAATGACCTCACTTATTGGCTGAAACAGAAATGTACGGTACTTGAAGAACCGGTGGCTATATTGGACTCAGAGAGCATATGGACTAGGGGATGAAAGGTTAAGGTTTTGCTAAAAACTGCTGCTAATGGTGTTATTCATTTGCCTAACTCTTTTTTGGGGGGATGGGATAGAGGTATTCTGTTTTACGTGAGACAGTCGAAAATGTGCTACAAGTGTGGCTCAGTAGCTCACTTAAGTAGCATCTGTGATCAGATCAGGTATAATATCTGTGGAGAACTGGGTCACGTAAGTTCTCAGTGTACAAATGATTGTAAGTGTAATCTCTGTGAAGAGATAAGCCATACCTTTCAAAATTGCCAGTGGGCTGCACATAACATACTTGACCAGGCAGGTGGGGAGGAGCAGCGGCAAGTGCTTGTTAATCACTTTGATGCAAAAAAAGAAACTGGTTCCTTCTAGATTGCAACCTCAGCAAGGGGTTTCTACGGCAGACCCCCCCCCCGGACCTATCAGTCAACCTCCCCGCTGAAGCTTTATTGACTTGTGATAACTTGGAAAAGTCAAAAGAAACCTCTTTAAAAGAACAGACTCGGGGGGGGGGCACAATTCAAGCTTTGTGCTCCCTCAACTGTGGAACAAGCTGCAAAAAACTTTGAAATTAACTCACCCCATCAGCCGAGCAGCTTTTAAATCTCTATATCTACATTATAATAAGGAGTCCTGTGCCTGTCTACCCTAAATAGTGACTCCTATAAGTCCAAGCACACTCTAATTACTGCTGTTAAAAGACTGATCACATCTATAATCGACTCTTCCCTCTCCCCTTTTTCTACCCCCGTATCTGTTCCTTCCACATTCATTTGACCCTGGTTCTAGCTCTAAATTCTCCATACCATATCACTATATTTCTTTTTATATTAGGTTTTATTTGTGTTCGGTGCACCTGATATGTGTATTTCTTTACTTTTATGAAAAATTGTGTCCTACCCAAAACTAGCTGTATCTTCTGTTCCAAACATATACTACTGTCAATGCTACCTGCTGATACTTTGTATATACTGTATTATTGTATCTCACTTTATTTGTATTATTACTATTTTCTTGTGTGTTGCATCCCATGTATATTGTCCCTTGTCCCTTGTTAACAAACCCAGGTCCACCTCAAAAATGAGCTTGCTCAACGGTGATCGTCTGGTTAAATAAAGACATTGATTGATTAATTGATTGATTGATTGAAGATATTGATGCTGTGTCTATTGTTTCTAAAGCCTGTCCCTCCACCTCTGGGGCTCATCCTAGTGAAGATCCTATGCCTCCCCCCCTTCCTCCCCTGACTGGTTCTGAAATTGGTTCTAAAGTAAGTGCCACAAGACCTAGTACTAGGGCTTCTGTATTAAAATCACGGTTATATGTGAAAATCGCAATATAAAAATCGCGAATACTAATATAGTGAGAATATAATGGTGAATTCAAAATCAGCACTTGCATAAAAATGCTAATGGCAGTATAGCGTAGAAGCAATTATAGCAATCAGTGAGATTTCCAACAAACAAAGAGACAACCAGCCAAAGCAAAACTGAGTAGTCAATTACAGAGTCCTTTAGAAACAGCTGAAATTAATTTATTATTGACTGTTTTAATTCTTTACATTGTTTATTTTAAACAAATATAATATAGAGAACTATAGAACATCAATATTTGACTTCAGTTCTCTAAATTTTTTTTTTTTTAATTCAATTTAATTAGTTTACTTTAAGAAATAAAATAGAGAAATCTTTTCTTTGGTTGAAAAGTCGCTATTTTGACACCTCAAAGTAGTCATCCATGACAATGGCTTTGTCACTGTTTCTTTAGACCAGGCTGATGAGCTTTCAGAACACAGGAGCGGGCTGATGAGCTTTCAGGACACAGGAGTCGGCTGATGATAGAGGAGTGTGCTTTCAGAGTCTGATTTGTGTCTTTGTCGCTGTTTCTTTATTCGGACAGTATGGAAGTGAGTTATTCGCTTTAAGGAGTGTGCTGATGAGCTTTCAGAATCTGATTTTTCGCTATTTTTATACTTCGCCAATGTGTACAATGAAATATCGCTTTTTTTTTTACTTTCGCTATTATTACAATATCGCTAATATTTCAGTCGCTATATTTGATTTGCGATTTTGTATTCGCTGTTAATTAGTTGCTTAAATCACGGGATACCAAAATCACAGCTAACTGAAGGACCTTTTCTGAATAAGCTTGATGTGCTACAAACTGAATTTATGGAAGATGATTCTGATTACTCCTCTGTAGCATCTTCTGTGCCAGAAGTTAACACTGACACTGAGAAACAAGAAAGGGGGAAAGGTCCTCAAAAGGAAAGGCTAAGCTGGAAAAAACAGTCTGCACGGAAGGGGAAATATAAATAACATAGGTATCCATGTTTATTCCCTTTTCCTGTTATGCTATTAATGTGAATAGTATAAAGAGGGCTAGCAAAACAAAGTTTTTTTTTCCCTTTCTGACACACTTACAGTATCTCTTGGTATTTTCTTTCTCCAGGATGTTCGTCTTCATTCCTTGAAAGAAACATCGCTAGCTTCAAAAGAATGGTATGCTGGGCCTTCATATTGGTCCATAGGTCAGGACACCTGTTCAGGTCTAGGAATTTTGTTTAAATTGCCTGAAGTTCATCTTTTAAAACTATATGGTTTAGCACCAGGCAGAGTTTTGATCTTGGATGTGTTAATACAGGCTACTCTATTTCATTTAATAAATCTGTATGTGCCCCAAACAAAAGCGGAACGTTGTGAAATCCTTCATTTACTACAACCCTTTTTGTTTACTGCCCATCATGTAGTTTTTTCAGGTGACTTTAACTGTCCATTACAAGCTACTACTCTTATAACGTACTGTGATTCAAATCTTTTAGCTCAAATAGTACAAAAAGCAAATCTAAAGGATTCTTTCTTTGCATATACTAAAGTCGTCACTCCTACTTTTCAAAATGGGCCTTTAGTCTCTAGGATTGATTATGTTTTTGTGTCCTGTTACTTATCTATACTTTCAGCTAATACATATCCGGTGGAGTTTTCAGATCACAGCATAGTGGGCATTAAAATAGGCCTACAGGCAGGGGTACAGAGAGGGCCAGGTTTTTGGAAGCTGTACACTTCCCTATTATCCAATGAACAGACACTACAAACTCTTGTTCATTTTTTTATCAGCAATAAAATCAATGTTCTTCCTTTTTGATGATTCTGCCTTATGGTGGGAAGATACCAAAAGAGAGTTGCAGAAGTTATGTAAAAATATGAGTAAAAATACACAAAAATTACAGTACTTTAATTATCTACAACAGAGGAAAATTATGCAGCAGTTGCTCTCTATGATGCATGATACTGGCCAGAATCTCATACCACAAATAAACACAGTGAAACAACATGTGCGGGACTATCATGCACAAAAAAACAGGATTTTATATCAGCAGCAACAATTTGGTGTAAAAGGGAAATTCAATGAGGTTTGTCCCTTCACATGTTATGCTTCACAGGTACAGGCAAACGGGATGTCTGCCCAACTGGGAGATGATGGAGTTGCCTATTCATCTAAAGAAGGTATGCTGGGAATTGTATGTCAATTTATGGCACAAATGTATGGTCTGCTCAAAATTGATAGAGAGTATGGTCTATTTTTCAGACTTACAAATTCCAGCTGTTGACTTCCGTACAAAATTACACATAATTACACCTATAACAGAGGAAGAAGTGAAAGCTGCATTATCCACGTTAGCAGGAGGAAAGGCTCCTGGACCTGATGGACTCCCTAATGAGTTACTAAAATTGATAGGCCCAGAATTGATAGAAGAGATAACATCTGTTTTTAATTACATATTAACTAATAAGGTGGTGCCACTCCACATGAATATGGGAATATTAACATTTATATATAAAAAGGGGGACAAGAGATTATTAAAGAACTGGAGGCCTATTTGTTTATTAAATTCTGACTTTAAATTGCTTACAAAAATACTGTCAAGTAGCTTGGCCTTAGTGGCATAAGAGGTTGTTTCTAATGCTCAATCTTACGCTCTTCCAGGAAGAAAAATTCAAGATCATTTGTTATTTTTGAGGGAGATTGTAGAAGTGTGACAAACTACAGAGTTGGATGGGTACTTAGTATCTTTGGATCAAGAGAAGGCTTTTGATAGGGTGAATCATACTTTCCTATGGGATTTTTAAGACATTATCAGGTCCCTGGGGTATTCGTAGAATGGTTGCAAATCATTTACAGTACAGCCACAGTAACCCCTATGATGCAAGGATGGAAGGGCCCTCTGGTACATCTACAAAGAGGAGTTAGACAAGGATGCCCGCTCAGTCCTATATTGTATAGCTTCTTTATAGATCCTTTGTTGAGGAAAATTAATGAACATCATCTGGTAGGGCCAATACAAACAGGACAGGAAAACCTCCCTTTTAAAGTCATGGCATATGCAGATGACATGACCCTCTTTGTCTGAACTCAGTCTTCATTAAGTATGGTTTTAGACTTATGAGAACAGTTTGGGCAATTATCAGGGGCGTCATTAAATATAGATAAATGTGTAGGCCAAAATTTAAATTATGCTTCACAGCAGATAGAGAGAATTGAGGGGATTATTATAAAACTGGAACCTATTAACACATTAGGTATATGGTTTGGGAAAGGTGATCTGGATGATTTAAACTGGAGTAAACAGTTAGCAGTAGGTGGGTTTATGGAATAGAGGTAAAATGAGTAAAAAAAAAGGGGTTATCTTATAAAAACATTTTTAATTCCATTTTTTTAAGTTATATATTTCTGCCTCCAAAGCATTAAGAAACTAAACTCCTTAGTATATTTTTGAGGCTTGTTGGGGGAGTAGATTAAACATGGTGAAGAGGAATATTTTATATCTACCCCTGAAACAGGGGGATTTGAATATGATAAACCCTATTTTATTCTTTAATATTTTTTTTTGTATGCAAATATAAAACCTCTTTTAATGCAGCAAACTATAGGCTGGGCACCTCTGCTGGCTAGAAAGGTTTCTCATTGTATGGCCTTATGACATTCAAATGCCTGAAAGTTCTCAAAAAATCAGTTATACAGTACTACCAGAATATCTTACAAGCACCTTCTTGAGGTTAAAACAATGGCAGGTCACTGTTCACAGGTGACTAACCTGTCAAGAAAGACCTTTTATTTTTCTTTATTGACTGTCTGTTTTGAGGAGGTGATATTTTCAAAATGTCCAAAGGAGCATCTGGAAATCTTGAAACAATTTTTGAATAACCCTAGAATTACAGAATAGATATGGGATTTTCATTGGATTGCCTGTCATGAGAGAATTAATATCAAGGCAAATCAGAAACATAAAAAACAGGATGAGTGGTATTGTAGCAGACTTCAATGTATACAGAAGGAGGAGACTATACAGCACTTATTGTTTTTCTGCTCTTTTATTTTAGGTTTTTGGGATTTTCTAGCACTGTCTTGGAATGAACCTATATTTAAAACACTGACATATGAAAACTTTATGTATGGTGTCTTTACTAAAGAATGGGATAAGTGGAATTGGGATACATTACAATTGATAATGGTTATTCTAAAATGGAATATTTGGACCACTAGATGTAGATTTACGTTACAACAGAAAGACAGCAGTCATATTGAATTATACAACAAAACTGTTTTGGATCTTGTTAAGTTGTACAAAGCAGAAAAGAGAAAGTATTCTAAAGTTATACTCTTAGAGCTATGGAAAGGTTTACTATGAGTGACAGACAGTGATGCACCAATAACTTAATTAGGGGGTATAGTACATAAAGGTTTCTTGGAGACTCTACTCCTGGATTGTTTTTTTGGGATAAGAACTATTTTTGAATGAACCTTGGGAGGGTAATATACAATCGGTTTTGTTAGAAGTATGATGTTTAATACTAAGTCAGTTTTCTTCTTTTGGTTTTATTCTGATTTAAGGTGGTGGCAAGTTGTTTGATTAATTTTGTACTCATGTATGATGTAATACATACTTTTGTTTTTCATTTCTGTTGTTATGATATAGTGTGCTGTGATGTTGTTTGGTTGTATTTTATTTTATTTTATGTTTTATCAATAAAAAATTCCCCTACTTTTCAGTGGGAGCGCTGCTACCATGGAGGAGAACGCTTTGCAAGCTCATTCTGCTGCTGTACCTGTGGGTGTGCAGGTCTCCCAACCCACAGGTCCAGCACAGGAGACCGAAAAAGTTGTTGAAACTGAAATGGAAATTGAGAAAGAGGTGACTATTATTGCAAATGACACTGTGAGTACACCTATGGGACTTTTTGCTTCTGACGAGGTTTGGCTGACACATATTTTGCAGCAAAATAAAACTTTGAGGTATGGAGGCTTAGGTCATACTAAAGCAACGGATGCTACGGAGGTGAAACTGTCTGAAGGACAGATTGAAACATTAGATTCTGGCATTATGAGAGAAGCTGCAATGGTGATGAAGGAGCTGGCTGAACCACACAGTGCAGACAAGAGTACAGCTGAGAGCTCTGTGACTAAGCCCAGTGACGTACCTGCATCAAACACATTCCTCCAGCCAAAGTCAGAACTGGCAGGGGAGAGAGCGACAGACGCAGCTCGGCCTTCAACACAGAAGGAAACCCTCCCAGATCTGGGAGAGACAAATGGCTCTATGAGTATTGATTCTCTTGCTGTTAAAACAAGTACAAGTATAACAATGACTGGGCTTGGCTTACGGAAAGGTAGAGAAAGCGAGCGGCAAAACCCCTTGCAATGAGGGAGCTCCCTGACTTCCCTAGAATGCTCACTGTTGAACGCAGGGTGGAAATGGAAAGAAACAGGAATTTGGATCCCTGATCCTGCGTAGAGCCCGATACCAGGACAAAATACTTTTCAGGACAAATCTGTGCACGATATTAGTGAATTGACAAGAAATGTTGGAGAAACTGAACATAAGGGAAATGAGGATTGTAATGAGGCTTTACAGGATGCGCTGGAGACTGATCTGCCTCATTTGTCGGCATCTACCTCATCTGATTCTGATGGTTCTGAGACTAGGGCTGCAGGGTGGGGAAATAGAATGGAAACTGAACAAAGCTCTCCACAACGGCATAAGGATCTTACTGAACAATCCAAAACTGCATGGGAGCATTTTAGAAGAAAGGACCTTTTTTTCTGGCTCCCCCCCCTTGCAAAGACATAATTCTGTGTGATTAGAATATTTAGGGTGGTTGGAGATTGCTCCAGATCACTTATATGTGGGTAGAAATTTATTGAAAGTCTCATTGGGATTTTTTCCCAATGAAATTCATGCATTGATACATGTTTCTGGTGTGAATTTGTATGATGTTAGTTTCAACACTCCACAAGGTTAGGATCGTTTTTGGTCCAAATATGACTCTTTAAAGTATACAGAAGTTTGGTTGCCTTTTAGGGCTAATCCATTGACTAAACCTTCTATTAAGTACGTTACTATATTATTTAGAAATGAATCTGTGTCTGTCCATGATATTACCCATTGGATACAACAAAGATGTGATGTGATTGATCTCCCACAACCAATATTTGATGAGGAACATTTATGGAATGGGAGGTGGAAATATAAAGTACGATTGAGGAGTAATAGCCTTGGGCCAGTTCATTTACCAAACAGTTTGTTCTTGGGGAGTGAATGGGGGCATTGTTTTTATCCTGGGCAACCAAAAGCCTGTTTCAAGTGTGGAGCCTATACACATTTGGGCTCTGTCTGTGACAGGTTAAAATGTAATCTCTGTTTGTCCTTTGGCTATCATAGTTCAGATTGTCAGGAAGATTTGAAGTGTAATCTGTGAGTGGAAACTGGTCATATGTATAGATCTTGTCCTTGGGTTATGCATAATCGCACATACCGTGTGGATCAGGATACTATTATAAGGGAAGCACAGAAGAAAGCTATGGCTAAACAGAAAAACTATGCAGAAAGGCCTCAACCTGCCGAAACAAATTCCACTACTACACCCCCCTCCATCTTCCTCACCCCCTGAAGTAATTGTGGTGGCTGAAACAGACAGTAACAAAGTACCTGAAGAACTGGTTGTTCCTCCTGAGGTTGATACTGTATCATAGTGAGTGTACCCACAGTTGTTGCTGAGGGAGAAAAAGAACATGTAGAAATGCCCCCCTGACTGTTAAAAGTCTAGCTAAGAAAAGAGGTATTAGACAGTCTAGGCCTCAACTGAAAGTCTCTAAGGCCTATGTACCTGAAGATAATGGGATTACACTAACAAACAAATATGAGATACTGACCAGAGGTTCACAAGCATCTGAACGGGGACTCTGAAGCTTCTTCTTTAGCTCTTCATTCTTCAGTCAGAAGGAGACCCGAAGGGGCAGAGGGTGAATGAGGATAGGAGAAAAAAAATTGGTGCAAGAGTTAGGAGAAGTTCTAGGTTAAAAAAAAACCTTAGATTAGACCCTTCTTCTTACCAAGAGCCTCACTTGACTATCAGCCTTGTTACAGTTAATGTTAACAGTATTAGGAATGCAAGGCGAAGACTGATTACATTTACAGTATTAAAAGACCTAGGGTGTGATATCTGTCTGCTGCAGGACACTGATTATTTGGTCAGAGCAACCCAGAAATTGTGGTGTTGGGGTCCATCTTTTTTTTCCTTTGGAACTGAGGTTTGTGATGGTGTTGGGGTTTTATTTAGAGGTGATGGGTTTAAGATTTCAAGATTGGTAGAAATCTCATTAGGTAGGGCATTTTTATTAGATTTTATTTATAAAGGGGAGTGTTGGAGATTAATCACTATCTATGCTCCCTTTAAAAAAAGTCAGAATAAACCTCTTTAACACGATTAAACCTTCCCTGCTAACAACTAAGGACATTCTTTGGGGAGGGGATGTTAACTGTGTGGTTGATAGGCATGATAGAGGTGCTGTTATTAAGAAATTGTTTTGTGATTCTAATTGCTTAAATGTAATAATTGACCAGTGCAATTTGCAAGACTCCTTTAGAACTTTACATCTGAAAGGAGGCCACATGTACCATAGGGGAGTTTTGTCCACTAGGATAGACTTTTTATTTACCCAGAAAACTCTTCATATACATAAGGCAGATATGATCCCTTTAGAGACATTGGACCATGTTATTCTCTGTGTTGTATTAGGAGGGGTAATAGCTCCCCACCACAGATGGAGCTACTGGAAATTGAATACAGCTGTATTAAAGGAGGATAATTTGGTTAAGCGTGTGTCTGAATTTTTAGAAGCAAGAATGTCAGTGGCAGTTTTAGAAAAAAATATTAGTTTTTGGTGGGAGGTCACAAAAAAAGGATTAAGGTCATTGTTTCAGACCTACTTCACACGGTCTCGGACTAATCAGTATAAATTATACCTTAAACTTAGGTCTCAACTGGCTAGGGTTTATTCTATTATTAATACACAGCACATAAATGTAACAAATCAGGTTTCTAATTTAAAAGCTGAAATGGCAGGATTGCAATACTCTAGGGCTATATCCATGCTAAATGAGCACAGAATTTGTTCCCCTGGTAAGATTGGATTTGGGGATGCCTTTAAAAGTTGTTCACAACAAGCATCAGATAGGTTCATGGCATCAGTTAATACTGACTGTGGTATTCTGGTATCTGATGGCCCAGAAATTTTAAAAACAGTAACTAGATACTTGACTGAAATGTATACTGCCCCCTATATTGAGAAGACGGTAGTGACAGAGCTTTTTTCTACAATAGATGTTCCTCACCTGCCAGAAATGTATGTAATGGACCTTATCAAACCTATTACCATGGAAGAAATTGGGTTAGTACTTAGTAAACTGAAAGGAGACACTGCACCAGGTATAGATGGCCTGCCTTTGGAATTCTATAAATCATTTGCGGACTTATTGAAAGATATTTTGGTTGTAGTTTTTAACTTGGTGTTGGGTTGTTTGAAAGTAGACTTTTTTTTTGTATCGCAGTGCAAATTCTCATATTTAAACATGGAGAGAGAACTGATCTTAATAACTCGATGTCACTAAGCTTGTTGAATACTGACTATAAAATTTTACTGAAAATACTTTATAATAGACTAGTTAGTACAGCTTCAGCATTAATTTCCATGGTCCAGTCTTGTTCAGTGCCGGAGCGTTTAATTCAGCATAACTTATTATTGGTACGAGAATTGGTTGAACAAGGTAAAGAGGGAGCTTTGAGTGGTTATATTATGTCATTGGATCAGGAAAAAGCCTTTGACAGAGTTCCACATCATTTTATTTCTTGTGTATTGACACATTATGGTATTCCACCTGCCTTTGTGGCATGGATAGATCTGCTATACGAGAATACACGAGCGATCCCTTTGGTGAATGGGACATTAGGAATGTCTATTAATGTTACACATGGGGTACGACAAGGTTGCCCTTTGAGCCTTCTGCTTTATGTCTTTTGTTTAGACCCTTTGATAAGGCTATTTCTACAGGATACCTGTATAACAGGAATCAAGCCTATTGAGGGAGATATGGAGGCTTGAGTCATAGCATATGCTGATGACGTTTGTGTAATGGTAGCAGATCAGGAGTTAGGGGCATGGATTATGGAGATAGTTGATAAATACTCCAAACCGACAGGAGCAAAGATTAATAAAGGGAAAAGTGTTGTTTATCCATTGAGTGGCACTATTTCTTCAATGGATGCATGGCATGGGATAAAGGTGTCTATGGCCCCTTTTAAGTTTTTAGGGGTGTGGTTTGGGAGAGGGGACAATGGGAGTTTAAATTGGAATGTTAAATTAGAAGTAGCTTCCTCAAAGGTTGCAGTACGGAAGACTTAGCAACAAACCAAAAAAAAAAAGGTTGCAGTAGTTAAAACATTTCTGCTTCCAATATTCCCGTTTCTTAGTGCTGTATATCCCCTGCCACAAGCTTTGGAAGTCTCACTTTTAAGTTTAGTTTTTCAGATGATTTGGGGAAATTGGTTAAATCCCATTAAGAGAGAGGTCTTGTATTTACCTGTAAGGATAGGGGGGTTGAATTTGATAAATAGGGAGGCAGTATAGCGCAGTGGTTTAAGGCTCTGAGCTGCAAATCTGGTGACATCCAGCAGACCAGACCTGGGTTTGAATCCCACAGCTTCCACCTGCATACTGTGTGACCCTGAGCAAGTCACTTAACTTCCCTGTGCTCTCAGGTTGTACCTGTAAAAAAGCTTTCAGCTTAGTGTGCTACTCCTGGTTAAACAACTAAAAAAAAAAAAATCCTGTGGTATTTTTTTTATAGCATTTTCTTTCACACCAATTCACTAGACCTTACAAGACCTAGTTTAGCATTATGGTCTTTATATACAAAACACTGGATTGGGCCCCTTTATCAAGTATGGAATGATCGGGGGTATTGTCAGCTCAGGTTAAGACGAAATGTGTTTTTTTCAGGCCAGCCTTTGGGAAATTAAAGAAATGTAAATTAACGGCGCAAATTATACAATTAAAATCAAGTAAAATTAATTTACGATACAATACAAAATCAGATATGCATCTCCTCAATTGTATTTAAACATGTTGCATCACTCCATCAAATTTGGGTGCTAGAGTCTTTGAAGGATCTATACATTCCTCCGAGGGTTTGGGATGTTATGTGGTTATGTTCTCATGGTCGCTTATTTAAGGGGAATGCTAAACACAAATATAGGAAGAACGTATATGTCCTAGATTGAGTTGTGTTGCACAAGAAGAAACCATGTCTCACTTTCTCATACAGTGTCCCTTTGTACGTGAATTGTGGACAAAACTAGCACAAACATGGCATAATCTGCATTGGGAAAATGTGACTTACGCAGAGGTGGTTGGTGGTTTTAGTTTGGGGAGGCTGGGGTTGGATGAGGGATTGGTACGGTTGATTTTTTCATTTATAAAGTTTATATTGTGGCAATCTCGCTGCAAGTTTGTTTTACAACAGGTGTACCAGGATCCTAATACAGTTATATGTGTTATTGAACAAGAATTATACAAACAATGTATGTTTGAAAAGCAACATATGTTTCACAAGGCATGGGTAATAAGATGGCATAATGTTCCTTTTATGAAGGACAAAATTGGATGAATTTCCTTTTAATTTTCTATGTCTTTTTTTGTCTGTATAAGGTGCACGTATGTCATTATTGTATGATGATCTTCTTGTATGTGTTTTGCTTAGTTTCTCTAAATAAAATTTTCCGCAGTTCTTTTAATGTGGATTATCTCTGTTAGCCGTTCATGTATGCTGTACTATTTCTTTCTGTTTTTTGATTTCTTTCATTTTGATTTTGTATGATGTAATACAGTTTTGTGTATTTTGTTTTATGTTTTAAATAAAAAATTACCCTACTCTTTTCGTTAAGTGCCATGGGATCTTTAACATCTACCTGAACTACCACCAATACAGGCAGATGGGACCTCGGTTTTAACGTCTCATCCGAGAGACGGCACCTCAGAAGTGCAGCATCCCTCTCATGCTGCACTACAGTGTCAGTACTGGGATATTAACCCAAGTGTCAGATGTGGGAACTGAACCCACAGCCCTCTGATCTCCCGGCCTCAGAGGAGAGTGTGCTACCTACTGAGTAACTGACACTGCTAATTATAAGTAGGTTATTCATGTACAGATGTGTCTTGTAGAACTCCTGACCTATGAGGATGCCTGGGATGCACTGTCTCTCATGCTGGGCAAAAGCCAAAGGCTCCACTGCGAGAATGAACAGCAGGGGCAACAAAGGACACCCCTGCCTCGCCCCTTTTTGCAGGCTGAAGGTGGGTGACAGTATCCCATTAGCAAGTACATTGGCTGACAGGGAAGTGTATAGGAGACCCACCCAAATCCTGAAGGCCAGCCCAATGCCAATTTCTTTCAATGTGGCCAGGAGGTAGGCCATTCAACAGAGTCAAAGGCCTTTTCAAAGCCAATGGCTATGGCAGCTGCTGACACCGGGATAGATTTGGAGTGGTGAATGAGTAAGATCAGGGTGTGCAAACCATCAGAGCTTAGCCTGCCTTTGACAAACTCGACTTGCATGGGTGGACCAGACCTGGAAGTACAGCTTCCAGCTGGCTGGCTAGCACCTTAGGTAGAACTTTCATGGCGGCATTAATCAGGGATATGGGTCAATTGCTGCCTGGGAGGGCTGGGTTCTTGCTTTTCTTGGGGAGTACCATGATGACAGCTTCCTGCATGGTAGTGGACAATGTGCCCTTGCAGAGGGAGTCTTGGAAGGCCCTAAGGAAATATGATGAGATGCCTCTCTCTAGCACTTGATAAAAATCTATAGGGAAGCCATCCCCACCCAGGGCTTTGTGCGCAGACAAGGCTGCAATGGCATTCAGTACTTTTGTTTCTGAGATGGGAATGTCAAGGGCATCAGCTTGTAGTTTAGGGATACCAGGGATAGGGATGCTGTATAGGAAGGCTTCTGTTGTCTGTATATCTGGTGGGGTGAAAGAGGCATACAAGGTCTGGTAAAACTGTGCCATAGTTTTGTTTATCCTTTCTTGCGAGGAGTCTGGATTGTCCAAGAGTGCATTGAGCCCCAATATTGTTTTGGCCACCTGACATTTTTTGAGGTGATACTCCAATAATTTACTAGACTTTTCCCCACCCTTCCAGTATGCATGCCTCATTCTGCATATGGCCAGCTCGACTTACCTTGTGAGGTGAGCATTCAACTTATCCTTAGTGCTGATAAATTGGGCCAACAGCTTCGGTGAGGCCTGCCCAGAGCAGAGAGCTTTGTATTTTTTTTCCAATCACATGAGTTCCTTCTGCAGCTCTGCCTCTTCTGACCTTCTCTGACACCATTGGTTTGCGGCGTAGGTGATTATTCAGCCCCGGATCATTACCTTCTATGCTTCCCACAGGCAACTATCGGATACATCCTCAGTCCGCTGAGTGACCAGAATTTCTGGATCTCCTCCTTAATCCACTGTAAAAAATGTGGGTCCTCCAGCAGCAATGAGTCCAGTCTCCAAGTAAATTGTTTTGGAGGAGAGGGACCTCACATGAGGCCTAGTTCCAAGGGAGTGTGGTCAGAAATAATAAGGGGATGAATTTTTGTATCCGAGATGCAGTCATATACAGAGCTCAAGCCTGCTGGAGGTCCCATGCACTGCTGAGAAACAGGTGTACTGTAGTCCCAGACCCCAGGGTACTGGGTGTGCCATGCGACCAGTAGAGCATGTTTTGTCATGAGGTTATGAACTGCTGCTATGGCACGTGTGTGCGGCTTGATAGTGCTCCTACTTCTGACCAAGCTGTGATCCAGGGTGAGAATAAAATCCCCCCATGAGGATCGAGGGCTGCTTATTGGTCAGGTTGGCTAGGTATTGATCCAGGTTATGGAAAAATGCCAGAGTGTCCTTATTGGGGGTGTAGATGTTAGCTAGGATCATTGAGCCCTCTGGTGTGGCCATGTGTGCTACTAGGTATCCCGTGACTTTGGCGACCATGATTGGGTGCCTACCGAAAGGGCGACTCAATCACGGCACCTATCATCAGGGCGACTGGGGAAGGTGGGTGACCGGATGGGGGTTGTGCGAAATAGCGATATCCTGTCGCTACATATCTACGCATGTGGGGAGGAGCGAGCACGCCGAGTGTGGGGTGGGAGGGAAAGGATTGTAGGGTGGTACCGCAGCAAGCTGCTGAGCTGCTTCTGTAGCGTGGTGGGTGGGTTCAGGGCTGGGGTGGGTATGGTGCTGGGTTCGGGTCCAGCCAATTTATATTTTTCCACATTTGCACCCCGACGCACACCCCTGTAGTTGAGAATTCTTAAGTAGGGTGGTGCTGGGAGCGAAGCCCCCCACGGGGTTGGGGCACAGCCCCCTGCATCAAGTGAAAAATCCCAACTCCCCAGCGTCGTTTTGCTATGTGCAAGGGAGTTCCTTGCCAACATATTTTTTTGGTGATGTGCTGTCGCCCTAATGGCAATCACCAATGGGCTATCGCCCTTATCACATAGATCCGTGCCACTAGCCCTCGGCCCTCCTTATCTGCCACTGAGTTCACCAGTGTCCAGTTTAGGTCCTTGTGAACTAAGATGGACACACTCCTTTTTTTTTTTTTTTTTTTAACGGTAGCACTGTGTAGCTCCATCCCCATCCAAAGCTTGTTTAAGCTTTACCGCCTCCTGCGAGGATAATTTGGTTTCTTGTAGGAAAACTACATAGGGTGGAGCTTCTTTAAAAGGGTGAGAACTTTCTTTTGTTTGATGGGGGAATTAAGTCCCCTAACATTCCAGGTTATCCATTTAGACTCCAGAAGAAGGATGGGGGAAGCCAAATGTCACCTTTGTGGGGTCATATCCCTTGTAAATGTCCCTCCCTCCACCCCCAGTACCCTGCACAATCACCCGTCTCCATTGTCATGGCTCTGTAAATGCATTGATGTGCTATAATAACCAACATAAACAACTTAAATCCTAATCATACCCCTTCCCCTCAACAAACCCAAAAAAGCAGCATGGTCATTGGAACTCAAGGCTTTAAAAATCCAGCTGCCAGTAACCACCACTGGGGGTGTAAATACTTTCAGCATAGTTAAGACCCACAGCAGCTCTACTCACCTGCTGGGGGAAACAACAAACCAGTCCCATCTCCCCCGAAGGCTAAGGGGGGAGGGTGGCGTACATTGCCTTATACTTGTATATGGGTCAACAAAGTAATTGGTTAAAACACCTTTTTTTTCCAGTAAGTCCAGCATTGTGGCAGGGTAATCACCCTGAAGACCCAGAAAGGTTGTATACAGAAGGGGTCCAGGTCCACTACATGCGAGGGGGTGACAGCCAAATGAGGCTGAGAGACCCCTTAAGCGAGGGGGGGAGAGGGGAGTTGCCACATCATCTGTTGGGATGCCAGCAGTGGCATGTACTAATGGACAGTTGGACCTGTGGCTAATGCCCCCTTGCCTTCCCCTCACCCGCACAACATAGCACGTTATGTTAGTTGGGGGGATCATCAGCCTGTCTACATCATGGGTAGAAGATGACTACTCCATCCAATGGGGGTAATGCTGAGCAATGCCCAAGGCTCCCCAGGGTTCAGGGTTGAGGGATTGAAGGGGGAGTGAATGCAAAATGGCAGTCTCAGGCCTTGTACCCTTCCCTCTCCCTCTGAGAATCCCCTTTCACACTTGAGCGTGGGTGACCCCTGTAAATAAGAGCATGGCCGCTCCTCCATTTAAAAAGAAAAAAGAAAAGAAAGCACAGAATGGGGAAATCAGGTAATTTGGCCGCCTGCCCAATGTTTCTGTATGGGATCGGCTATGCCTTTAAATTAGGCAGGTACTGTAGTGCTGTGGTCCCTTTAAGAACAAGGATGCAGTCAGGGCCTTTAAAACTACCAGGCCAACCATCAGCTCTTGGACAGTGAGTAATAACAAACCTGAATTGCACATGCACTTTTAGCCAGCAAACTGACTTAAAGAAAAAACATGTATATAGTCCCGCCTCCATCACCCCACATTTGAAGCCTCATGGTGGGTGACCTTCATTTTGTCTGCACACTTGGTAGCGGCCGCTTCGGCTCCATGTGCAGCGGGCAAGGCTGTGAATTCAGCCCATGATCTGGAGCCAGCAGCAGTGGCAGACGGAACTTCAGTAGGCAGGATTGCTGGCCGGCATGATGTGCAATCTTCCAGTAAGTCGTGAAGCACCTTGAAATGGTTCAGATCAGCCCCAGGAACAGAGTTATCTGAGGAGGAGTGGGAATCATGGCTACGGCTCCGACTTCTGGATCAGGTCGGGGATGACCACTCCCTGCACCTGGCCCTTCCTGTTTTCTCTTTAGAATTCCTTCAGTAAGCCTTGGGTGCAGGGATCCATGGATCCAGATCTGCAGGTGGAGATGACAGTGGAGGGCCTGATTTTGTTGGGCTCTTGGATATCCTTTGCGGGCCTGGGCCTGTGTTCATCCCCAGGGGGGTGTAGTATCTCTAGGCCTAGCTGATGGGCGCATTCTGTTTGAATTTTGTTGAGGGGCTAGGCAGTTCAGGTACTCCTACGCTTCCTCCGGGGAACTGAAATCCCTGGATACCCCATTTGAAGTAATCCTGAGAACAGCGGGGTATCATAGGGAGTAACAAAAATGGAAGGGGACCGGGGGGTAGTCATATCAGATGACCTAAAGGTAAGCAAGCATTGTGAGATGGCAGTAAGGGTGGCTGGGGGGATACTGGGATGTATCAGGAGAGGCATCACCAGTAGAAAACAGGAAGTTGTTATTCCTCTGTACAGACAGTTGGTGAGATCCCATCTGGAGTACTGTGTGCAGTTCTGGAGACCCCATCTCCACAAGGACATAGACAGGATGGAGGCAGTCAAGGGGAGGGCAACTAAAATGGTGCAGGGTCTGCAACAAAAGCCATATGAAGAGAGACTAAAGGAGCTTAATATGTATACCCTTGAGGAAAGGAGGAAGAGGGGGGACATGATAGAAACTTTCAAGTACCTGAAGGGAATCAACAAAGTCCAATAGGGGAGCAACTTTCAGAAAAAGAGATGTGCAAGAACAAGAGGACACAATTTGAAGTTAGAGGGGGGATGGCTCAGGGGCAATGTGAGGACGTATTTTTTCACAGAGAGGGTGGTGGACACATGGAACGACCTTCCTGAGGAGGTTGTGGAGTCAAAAACAGTGGGGGAATTCAAGAATGCATGGGACAGACATAAGGCAATTCTGGTAGGGGGGGGAGGAAGAAGTAGGTTGTTGGTTAACTAGGATCTGCAGCTTATCCAATAGGTAGGGAAATGGGAAGACTAGGTGGGCCAAGTGGTCCTTATCTGCCATCAAACTCTCTATGTTTCTATGTTTTTATGAGTAAGGAAGGTCTAGTTCAGTGCAGGCTCTCCGGGCCATGGTAAATGCCCTCCGGTGGTCTGACAATTCCACTGAGTAGTCGTCGAAAATTTGAACTCTGTGCCCCCTCCAGGAAAGTTGCTTCAGATCCCTGGCAGTGGACATAATGCCTTCTCAGTCCAAGTAGTGAAGGAAACGGATGAGTACAGGCTGAGGACGGGCACCCGGAATGGGCTTGGGGGCCAAGGAGTGATGGGCCTGATCAGTTTCGGTTGTATTAATCCAGTTGTGGCCCAATAGCTCTAGAATGACATTTTGTATGAAAGCAACAGTGTTGGTCCCCTTGCTCCCCACCGGAAACCCCATAAACCTTATATTATTCTGCCTGCTCCTGTTTTCAAGGTCCTCAACTCTCTGCCAGAGCAGGCGGATGGTGTGGTCTTGCTCGTCTATATACGTCATCACCCATTCCATGCGATCCTCTGTGTTTGCAATTCTCTGCATGGTTATGTTAGTATGAAATGATATCAGTGGCTGTATTTTGGGCAGCAATTTCTAGCTTGTCCATTTGACCCATCATGTTTTTAAACATGCCATTCATTTCTTGCAGATTGGTGTTGGGGGTCGGAAGCCCCAGGGCCAGCCGGATGCTATCCAGAAGGCCCCAGTTGAAGGAGAGAGGATCCGGCGATACAGTGCTTGCTGGAGGCTCTGGTTCTGAAAAATGACCCGATCTTTTAGGTTTTACTGTGCCGCAGTGACAATCCCCACAGCAACATCACCCACAGTGCCTCGAGCATGCTGACATCCCCAACACCAATGTGTCTCGAAACTGACCAGCAACACGGTGACAGCAATGTGGGGGGAGGGGCTGTTCCCCCTGCACCCCCCCACTTTAGATTACTAACTCCATGTCGCACAGACAGTGGAGTTAGGTGCCTACCCCCGTTGCTGCACAGTTGGTCACCATGGAATCCCAATTGCTGCAATGTCCATCGCCGCTGGGGTTTTACAGCATGGCTTTCACTGTGGGGGGTGTCACTGTCCCATTGTCATATGGTCCTGGTGGAGTGCAGGTAAATTAAAATGGTATTTTACCGAATGCCAGCACAGGGGGTGGTTCTGATGTAGGATTAATTAGGATCATCAGCAGGTTGTAGTCTTAGCTTGCAAGTTGGGTAACCATCTTCCAGCTAGGCAAGTCACGCCCCTGGCACTAAGAAGGTTTTTATTTAGTAATCAGAATTACAACCTTTGGGCCAAAAGCTCATTTACAAAGGATCATCGTCACAAGGGTAGGGGAGGGTACATCAATTTGGAGTCAGTAGCAGCTTAACAGGCATTGTCAAGAGCATCTAATAGTAAGAAAAATGTGAACAGGAGAAATCAGTACACATTGGCAATAACATAACAATATAGGATAACATAGGCAAATAACAACACATAACAAAACCAGGGTACATAGTCAATGGGGTTGGGTTCACACGTCATGCCATACAATTAAGTGCTTAAGTCAGAGTTAGGTACTAGTTTGAGAAAATATTAGAGGTGGTAGCTAGGCAGGATCTTGCATTGGGAGGAAACAGGAGATGGAGCTGTTCATCAAAACTGATGATACGAGATAGATACTGTTTTTTTTTCTCCTGAGGTTCCCGCTGTTCCAGTTGGCAACCTTACATTTAGCCAGATCCAGTTTATGATCCCAATTCAACTTAGCTGTATCACCTGATCCAAACTGGACCCCAAGAATAGTCAAAGGTTCAGACTTGAGATGAATGCCATTCAAAACAGAGGCCAAAGGAGAGTTCTGCTTAATTTCCTACCCACATATTTCCTTAGATATAAGGCTTCTCCAGAAAAAATGTCAAAAAGCAAAAACCATTGCAATGACTGTTTTACAGAGGCAGCATCTTTTACTTCTCTCTGCTCCATGACCACACCGTTCCCTCCTATGCCTGTCCATGAATCTTAGTTCTTCTCCGTTCCTCAATCTACCCTCCATTCTCTCTTCTTCCTCCCCCACTTTCTCTGCACTTTCCCTCCCTCCCCCCATCTGTGCTTCTTCCTACAGCACCCTATCCTGTGTCCTCACCGTTGAAATGTACTTTTGATTAAACCTGTGGGACAGATTACCCACCCAGTCCGTGTAAATATTTTAGCCTATAATTTTACCTGTCTGAAGAACCTTGATTTGTATAGTTTAATTTGCATCTCTGTAATACGTTTTGTTGCATACTATATTGTCTTGTTTTGTTCTTACACCCCTCTTCCCCCTCCCCCCCAAGGATATATCTGGAAATGATCTATTTTTCAGCTCAGTATGTCTTTCTGGTTAATCTTTTGCAATAAATAACTACCAAGAGACAGAGGTAATCAGCATAAGCAATTGATCTGCAATCAGCCATGCCTTTGTGGTTCTGTAGAGGCCATATGGGAAAGGGAAAAGGGAAATTGTTTAACCAGGAAAGGCACACTAAGTCAAAGTGTATTTCCAGGTGTGACCTGGGAGTACAAGGAAGTTAAGTGACTTGCTCAGGGTCACACAGTATGCAAGTGGGGGCTGTGGGATTCAAACCCAGATCTCCAGGTTTGCAGCTCAGTGCCCCCAATGGTTCCATGTCATAATAGCGACCACAAAACAGTGATCATATCACCAAAAAGCAAATAGGCGATATACACTTGCAGGTGATCTGACATCCAGCAATAAAAAAGTGTTTTTGTTGGGTGGCTGTGCCCCCCCCCCCGATTTTAGATTCTCAACTCTGGGTGGAGGGTGCATGTCATGGAGAGGGCACAGTCTAGTTTTAAAAACAAATTGAGTCCCGCAACCACAGACAGCGGCACAATTTCTACCCTCCCGGTCCCCAATCCTGAACCCAGTACCTGCTGAGCCACAGCTAGCCACACACACCACCACGCCACATGGCTAGCTCAGCAGCAGCAGGTACACCACTCCCCTAGAAACCCCTTCCCTATCCCTCCTCTTCCCCTCACTATCCTCCCCTTCCGGTAGTCGTTCCTGCACTCGCCTGTGCGTAGGTTTGCTACCCTTGCAGGGTAGCCCATGAGAATAGCACTGAATATGAGTCTCCATTTTGATGGTTGCCCATATTCAGTCATTATACTCACTGGATACCACCCTAAACCACAGCACTCACTATACTGCCTCCTAATATATAGGGATCTTGATTCAATTTCCAAAGGAGTGGGTCTAGTTAGAGAATATATAGCATGGTTGTAAGAGGACATCCCTGATGTATCCCTTTAGAGATTTTAGGCAAGGCAAGTTTTATTTTTCGAGCACCCAATCCTGGAGGCTCTAGGCGCCGTACATAAAATACAAACTGTTCATTTAAATAAAACATAAACATAGGTAAAACATTAGTAAATAACCAAATCATCTAACACATAACGAAAAAATAGCAGCAATCATTAATAAGGCTATCCTGCAGAATTATACTAAACAGCAAACAGGACATGACTAACCTTCCATTAATTATGGGGTAGGGCATCCCTAATCTTCCATTAATTATGGTGGTAGGACATCCCTAACCATCCATTAATTATAGGGGTGACTGAGGTGTTATGATACAGACATTGTATGCACTGGATGAAGTCAGCAGGGAAGCCATATTCTTGTAATATAAACCATACAATAATTGTGGGAAACCAATTAAAATGCCTTGCATTGATCCAGAGACAAGTAACCTTGTAACTGGTCCAAATTACTCCTTTCTACTAGCTCTCTCAAGAGAATTATGTGATCTTGAATACATTTCACTGGTACCAAGCATGTCTGTGAGCAGGATATCAGATGCTTGATAACTTGTATTAATCCAAAGGTCAACATTTTTTAAATTATTTTTAAATCTAAATTTTAAAGGAAAATAGGCCTCATATTATTCAGATCACTTCTCACTCCATTTTTATATAGGAATACCGAAAGACCTTCCTTCATATCCTGTATCAGCTGGGGGTGTTTTAGCAGAAAATTAAAGACTTCTACAGATTTGCCTTGTAATGCTGGAGCCCTAAGCTTATAAAATTCTCTCATGAAACCATCCTTACCAGGAGCAGTTTCATTCCTCAGGGAGGAGTTAACATGAGACCTCATTAGTTGAAATTTTGACTTTCAAAATCAGGAGAAATTCGATGGGGACCTGGGGTAGGGGAAGGTCCGAGAAAAAGGTTTCTCTACCCGAGACTGGCACAAAACCTGGCCTAAACCGTCCTCGGACATAATGCGATGCAGACTTTAAAATGTCATCCATATTTGGTCGCAAGTTACCCTATTCATCTTGAACCCCTCTCAATGATTTGTGCACTACTCTATGTCTGCAGGTCTCAGAGGGTTGTATAAAGGCAGATTTTACCCTTTGTTCTATACCTTTGTTCCTTGTGCAATGCCTATGACCTCTGTAGGTGAGAGTCGGTCATTTATTTTTTCAATTTGCTAGCTGCTGTATTAGCCCTTGTACAAATAGATGCACACAATGGGTGGTTTGATACCTTGTGTTGGACCAACAAATACTTTTTGTATAATGAAACTACCTGATTTATGCCCTGGATGGAGTTATTATTTGAAGTGAAAATTCATGGCACCCTGCACTGGTTGCTTGACATTTACGCATCACAGACTAAAAGCAGGAGGATTGATTTAATGAACACCATTCAGCTGTATCTGTTTACTTCCCTACCCATTATTTTGGGAGGAGATTTTAACTGTGAATTATCTCCTTTAGACGGTGGTGCACAAACCAAAAAGTTGGTCCAATAACAGGTATCAAACCACCCATTTTGTTCATTTTTTTTTACATTTGTGATCTAGGAACTGTAATTGTCACCAGTTTCTATGGCCATAGACCGGAGTCTCTGCAAATGTGTCCAGCTGTTCAAATATTAAAAATAAGCAGTCTTGCTGTGTCTCTTTCTCCATTTCTTAAAGAAGGATCTGATTTGTGCTGTAGTATCCTCCCACCACAAAAGGGGGTTGTCAAAACACACTAGATTTGACTTCCTTGCTGAAATGAGCTCCCCCAAGGCAATTTTTTCCATTGTCTGACCGAGTTATAATTTGCTGTTATAACCCACAGGTTATAATGGCAAACACGTGCCACATCAGTAAAACAAAAGCTGCATCCTGATTGGCTGTGCACTTGTATTGGGTGGGCTAAACACCGTGACAAACATGGCGACTCCTCTGTCCCGCTTAGCGAGAAGCCACCACACCAAGACAGCATATAATTTTTTTTTTTTACTTTGAAACAGTTGTTTTCCCCCAATTTGTATCTGGTTGATCCTGCCATTCACAATCTGCACTGGCATTTTACACCCCACTGAAGAAAAACTGCTGGGAATGCTAGGAATGCCTCGCATGCGCGTCACCAAGAATGGCTCCAACCTCGCTTGTTGAGGTAAGAAGATCGTGATCAGAATCTCAATACACAAATCTGCCCAAAATAAAAAAGCAACTGTAACAAAACAAAAGAAAAAAGAGGGACGGGGAGACAGACAGCGTGTGTGTGTGTGTGTGTGTGTGTGTGTGTGTATGACACAGGGAGACGGTCAGAATCAGAGTATGTGTGTGTTACACTCAGTACTCAAGACTGGAAAAAATTGTTGCCCAGCAATTGTAAATAATAAAAGATGGGGAAGTGTGCTTAAATGAAAAATTAATGGTTGCTCTCGGTGTGAGATGCTTTAATAAACCACTCAGGCTTCACCCTCGGGATTTGTGTAGCATCCCACACTTTGGGCAACCATTAATTTCTCATTAAACACACCTCCCCATCCATTATTGTATATTTAAGGCACACCCCAGGGGTGTAGTAAGGCACGAGACAGAAGGTCGAGTTTCCTTATGCCCCTGAGAAGTGCATTAAAATCCTATGATGCACACCCTGGAGGGGCTTATTTCACTTATAAAATGTCTCTAAGTAGTTTTTTAGGAGAAAAATTAGATTTGGCACCTGGCTGTGCATTTTTAGAGATTTAATGCATGGTCAGGTGAGGTCTCTCAGTCAATGAAATTACAAGATTTTTTCTTGCCATTTTATAAGTGTAAAACAAGCATCTGATAGCCCAGCTTTAGAAATCACATCAGAAAGAAAAGGCATGTCACAAAACTATTTCTTAGTTTTGGTTTGTGCACCACGGTCTAAAGGAGATAAGCCACCATTAAAATCTCCCCCCCAAAAAAATAATAGGGAGGGAAGTAAACAGATATGGGTGAATAGTGGACATTAAATCAATCCTCCTGCTTTTACTCTGTGGTGCATAAATGTCAAGAACAGTGTAGAGTGCCATGAACTTTAACTTCAAGTAATAACCACTGTTCAGGGCATAAATCAAGTAGCTTCAGCAACTCCGTGTGGTGGGAGTGAAAAATAATAGCAGCCCCTGAGCATGGGTCAATACCCATGACCTAGAAGAAGGCCCTTGAACCATGATTTTTTAGGGAGGGGGAATCTCAGCTAAGAAATGAAGTCTGATGTCTTGTAAGAAAGTCACCTCACATTCTAATATACTGGAGGACAGAGAAGACAGTGTGATGACTAGTTATGTTTTTCATGCTGTTTACATTTACTGTTGTAAAAGCAAGGTTAGCAGCAGACAGCAGGACCTCAAAATAAAATGAACCAACAAGGAACCCCCACATCAGTTATTTTTTTCCTCCCAAACTCCCTCTTTTAGTTCTACTCTTCCTCTTCTCCTTGCTTGAAAGCTGAGTAGCTGGGTCTTCTATCTCTGATGAAGGGTCTGGTTGGGAGGATGGCACAGAAGATGCATCAGAGTTTTCCTCCATTCACCTCATTGTCTCTAGGATTGTAAGGCCTCATGCTTATTAAAAAAGGGAGACTAGTTCAGTTTTCAGGGCCTTTGATTTCTCCTGATGTCCCCCCACCTGCATCTGGTGACCATCTGTAGATGGTTAGTGTCTGGGGTAGAGGGAAGGAGCATATGTCCATCTTGGTCGGCTTCGGGTGGTTGTGTGTTCCTCTCTGAGACAGCCTGTGAATGCACCTCAGGAGCACAGCTGGATGCAGAAACAAGACCTGAAATGGTCTGGGAGGGCCTCATTTTCAGTCACTTCCATGATCACAGTGGCTGATGGGGGATCTTGTGGAATAAATGACTGGGTGCTCTTTTGGCTAGACACATTACCTTTGGCTTGAATACTATGACTCTTCTGGGTTATACACATATACATTTTGTTCTAATAGATCTTCCTGACCAGGCTGGTTGTGGGCTGCCCAGGGGCAGCTTTGATAGGAGTTGCCTAGCTCCTCGCATAAGTTGCATTTTAATTCGCTGATGTTATGCAGACTAGCATGGCCTACCTCATCACAGAGGCTGCACTTGACTTGGTCACATGTCCCGCTGACATGGTCTCGGAAGCCACAGCGATAGCAAGCCTAGGCTGACTGGCATAGAAAGGCACCCCATTGTCTCTGCCCAAGAAGAAGCTATTGGAAGCTACATTAACCCAAATCTGTTTGCTTACATCAGTGTTGATGCCCAGAGTAATGGTTTCATGTTTTAATAATTAAAATCAATTGGTTTTAATTCTTGTTTTCAGAAAAGAGCTATACTGCAAAATCAATTAATGGCATAGTATCTGGAAATGTATTTACCTTATATGCCTCCAAACATGAAGGACTCATTCATGCACGAGTCTACTGCAGTTCAGTGTGATAGCACCACTGTGGATGCCTGGAGCATTGAGCAGCAGCAAATCAGGTCAGGCCAAGTTTAATTCATTTCCGAAAAATCTCATTTCAAGTTATATTTCATGTCTATTATAGAGCATATTAGCTATAAGTGGTCAGAGATTTGTTAACAGGCAGCATTATTAAAGAGACACTAAAAATCGCACCAGAAGTTGACAGTGTCCCTTTTATAGAACAAGCTCTTGACACTGAAAGCGGATCAGCTACTTGCTGATAGGTGTCATGCAAATTAAAGGACCGAAGCCCTCTCCGACTAGAGTGGCTTCGGTCCTTTGAAGTACAGGAACTTTCCACCCAGCAAGCAGATTGGTTTGGACTGCCAAGCCCCTCGGAGTTTCAGCTGCAATTGGCTGGGCAGTGACACCTCCCGGAAATCCCCTTTACTGTTTAGCAAAATGTTTCTTGCATGTGCGCAAACAAATATAAAAATGGCTGCAATGGAGACTGAATACTGAATAGACTTAGTCATCTATATCACTGGAGTGCTTCCTGCTACAGGTGAACTCAAAACCTCATTTGAAAGAGCTTTTCATTGGCGAAGCCCTTGGCTAAACTGGTTAGGGTACCCTGTTCCCCACCTACTGCTGCTGCTTGTCGTAGTTAAGTCACCACTCGACAATTGTAGTTATGAAACAGAGATTGAATAAGATTTTCCCATAAGGTCACTTAGTAAGCTCCCATTTTAACTTTGACAATTGAGGATTGCCTGATGGTTGAACTTGTCCTTGCTACTGCTAATCCTTTGGAGGTGACTGCTATGCATGTCTGTGCTGGAGGAGAAAGCCCAGATAGTAAGGCTGCTTCACTTGTTTTATTTTTAGAACAGGTATGACATAAAGTGACTAAGTGTTTGCAGACTTACCAGACCATCCTTTTGTAGTTACCTCTGGTGTGGTCATTTTTTTCTCTCAATTTCTCTTTTTCACCCACAGGGGAAAGCCGTGTTTCTCGATGAACATTATGGGCTGGATCTGAGTGTGATTGATAGGCCCATCGGAAGGCTTGAACAGGAGAAGTTTGTGAACTCTGTGAAGATTTGACCCTGACCACCATATGACAAATAGACAACATACAATAAACAACTAAACAGTGTATTTGGGAAGTATCTCTGTCTTTTTACTAACTCTCTAGCATATGTTCAACCTCTCGTACCCTAATAGTGTAAGGGGTGCTTCCTGGTTTCAGTTCTGATGAGCAGTACTAGAGACGCATAGCAGTTCTTTTGAGCTCATATTAGACTAGTAGGTAGAATGTAGGAGAAAGAATTTAGAGCTGTTTGTATGTTTAAATATTTGTTTAATATTTGGGTCAAACATGTTAAACATTCTAAACAGTTTGTGCCACTGACCCAAGCCAGTCATGTGATGGACTGGTACAAACTGTGCATGAACAGTCATAGTGCTAGATCATTGAGAATCTAGCTGGGAAGACATGCAGTATTGAGTTGGGGCATTTTAGCTAACCAGAGGCTTAGAGAACTCAGAGATATTGTAATCCCTGATTACTTCTGGAATTAAGAGGAAGGATAATCAAAACGAGAGGGTTTTTTAGTGAGCTACTCCTTTATTTTGACCTGGTGCAGATGGTGGAGTAGGAGTTTGGCTGCTTTCTGTGAGCACCTGCCAGATGGAGAGAGAGTAAGTTTTAGAGCATCTAAAGCCTCAATACTTTTACAAAGAAGCTTGCCTCCCGTATCAAATAAAATTATACAAAGTAATTTAGAACTGATATTGGCGCTGAATGTTTTATTGTCTTTGTTTTTTAAACTGATGTGAATGATTTTATGGATATTCTGTAAGTAGATATATGAGTTTTAGAGACAATTAGCAGTTTTACAGGGATATAAGTAATCATGTTAGTTAGGGTATAATTAACTTAGATAAGCCTTGAGTGGTTCAGAGAAGGCTGCTATACTATTAACTGAGTTAAACTCATTGGCTCACTGGCTTCTTTATTTTACTACTGGCACGTGGAGAACCAAGTCTACAAAATTACTGGGCAAGGAGAGTGGAATTTTTACAGTATTTGTGGAACATAGATCCCAAATGGACACTAGGAAAAGAAGGAAGAATTTAAAAGAACCCAAACGATCCCTAAAGACAAGATAAAAGCAGGAAAATAATTCCATCCCAGTTAGCTCGAGACAGCTCGGCACATTCTGAACTTGATTCAACAACGCTGCAATCTAGGAATTAAGAACTGTGAGATTATTCATCTTTTTCATACACGACAAGACTTGGGAAATATTCTTTTTATTAGTTTTATGTTGTGCTTTAAGGAATTTTCCTATTTTCTGTATCGGTTTTGGCTAACATAGGCTTTTTCCTTTTAATATAGGCTCTGCATGGTGTATTCAAACTAATTTACTGTTAATGATATAATTGTATAGCTGTATATTGCACATTGTTCCACCTTTACAGTGGATAACTGACCTGCATCAATTTACACTCAATTAAGAGAGGTAAAATGGTGCTAACTAGAAAACAGACTCTGGAGGTTGATAGAGGCACAGAAAAGGTGGTAGAGCAGTTAGCCAGTTCCAGCATTGTAATTATATATTCCAACATGCTGGATTCTGTGGTGGCAATCTTAGCTCCCCAAAAATATGAGAAAAAAACTAGAGAAAAATAATAACAAGAATCAGAAAAAACTGATAGGAATAAGAACAAAAGAAAGAATAGTAAGTATAAATCTCCCAAAATACAGGGAATAATAAAACAGACTAAGATCAGTGATCACTTCAATAAGATAGGGTCACTGGAAGTAGACCTCGGTGGTGGCTGTTTTAGAGACCCCAAGTGTTTCCACAATTGAAACCCAGAAAATTGATATTTTAAGTCCAAGCCAAGATAGTTCAAGATTATCATCGACATCCCAAACTATTTATTAATAGTAGCTTATCCCCCAGGTCTGGAGAATACAGTGATCTCTCTAGTATTTCAGCTGAGACAGTTAAAAAAGTAGTGCAGCAGACTACTCCAGATAACTTTGATAGCAGTCAAAAAAATGAGGTCTCAATAGACCTTTATTATGATTCTTACTCAAACTTTTCTGAGTCCCTGGATTTTTCCCCTGAACCAATTAGCCCTATAAACATCACAGGAGAAGAATGGAGTGTTGATTTAAAAAATATTACTTGACATTTACAGAGAACCATAAATGGTTTAAAAAATTTAGATCAAGCAAGAAGGTTTTTCTGTGGTATCTAGTTCAAACAAATACTGGCAAGGAGTGAATTATCCACGGCTGACGATATGGCATCTTATCCATTCTGTTTAAGTGAGGATCTAAAAAACTTTATGAGGAATCCATATGCAGCACATTTGCTGATCTTAGATCAGATGATAGCTATGCATAAAGAAATAGATACACTGAAGGAGAATATTGCTGTAAATGGATCCAGAATGGATGATGTGCTGACAAAACTGGATAAGATATCTCCCCAGATGCATCCCCCGTCCTTGATTATGGAGACTACAATAGTCTGAAGGCCTGATTTTCCATCCCTGTGTATCCTGAAATAAAGGAAAAAAAAGGAAAAAAAAAATAAGAGAAAAAGTAAGAGCAAAAATAATAAAACACATTATTATAAAGTTACAACAGTAGTAACACGGGATAATGATGAACATGAGACACAAGGTAATGAACAAGGGAAGAAGGGAAATATTTCTAACAATCTTTGTGTGAAGAGCAAGACAGAGGAGGGAAAAACTTAAAAATGGATTATGACAAAGTGAAGAATTCAAGTAGGTTACACAAGGAGTTATGTAAAAAAGTAATCCTGCTCTGGAAATTATAACAACACAATCAAATAAATTCAACTCTGATCTTTTAGCATTCAGAGATGAATGGCTACAGTGGTGTAGCACAACAACAAAGAATACAACTAAAGATTAACCCATTTATTCAACACAGGATAGGGGAATCAGGAATATTTAAGATGTAAATGTGGAGAAAATTGACATAGAGGATTGTGCCATTTTAGGACTATATTGTTATAAGTGGGAACAAACTGAATCTGTGATGTCCAACAAAAACAAGATTGTGCACCTTTTAAGGGCAGCAATGGGCACGGACATTGAATCGTCTGACATTGCGCAAGTATGGAATGATAGGGATGCCAAAGGTGTTAGCTGTGTATTTCTCTTTTGTATTGCAGCTAAACTTGCCAATCAAGTGTGGTTAAACAACAAATCACTAGCAAAATATGGATGCTCAGTTGAGTTTATTAATAGAAATAGTATGAACAATAAGTTACAGAATAATTCTAGACAACTGAGTATCTTTGGTCTTAAACCCATACCCAATATGAATTCAGGTAAATTAAACAATGCGATAACAAATCTATTTAACCATGTTCTAAAAATCCCATTAAGGGAAATTATAATTACTAAAGCACATAGGCACAATACTAAAAACAGGGCAGGACTAGTTGATGTGGTTATTGTAGAGAACGAGGTGGTCAACACAATACTACAAAAAAGCTGCAATATTAGATGTAGTGGGAGTCCATATAGTTGACAGTGATATAGTGGCTCAGACACCCAAAGCCCAGGAAGATTGGGAACAAGAATCCCAAGTAGTAAAGATTGTATTTGTATAGGGACTGACTAGAGAAAGTAAGGAGAATAATGCTAAATTGAAGATGGTCATAACAGATTTGTTTGAACTACTTCTAAACATCTCTATAGGAGTATCCAAATGCTCTAGAGGTGAAAAGAGCTGGATCTGATCAGGACTGTGATCAGATCCAAGTAATGATTAAATCTGACAGCTTGCATAATAAAATAATGGGAAGCATCCCTGCTTCAGATAGTATGGGAATTTATCTGGTTACACTTCAGGACATAGGTGTGCAATGTGGTCAAAGACGTCCTAATATAAAAAAAAAGAGAAAAGTGGGAGTCCCATGCAAATGCTAAATAATATAAAGAAGGCGCAAGGTTACAAAATTCCTGCATATAATAAATTAGAAATTTTGAGTAATCTGTCAGAATGACTGGATAGAGATCAAAAACTAGAGCTTAAAATTCAAGATCAGAATCCAACATCTAGATCTATATTGACATGGCATGTGGCAAGTTTGCAGCCTAAATCTGCAGATAGGGAATGGCTGGATTTCATTAGACAATATTCAATAGTCTGTTTACAGAAAACATGGCACTTGGCAGAACATGATGTAGCCTTCAATGGGTATGTCATATTTCAAGTGCTGGGTAGTAAAATTGGTAAACAAGGTAGACCATCAGGTGGACTTGTGACATGGGTTAAAAATAGTGAGGGGGTTAAGGTGGAACAGATTCAACACACTGCCAACATGCAAATCTTTCCTGTTCAAATGGATAAATTTGAGTTTTGCCTAATGAATGCCTAAGCCCCCCCCTTTTAATTCGAAGTATTACTCAGACAAAATATGGAGGGATATGGAATCCTTAATACATGATTCCTGAGCCATAATGGCCTATGAGAAAACAATAATGTGTGGGGATTTTAATACCAGAATAGGCAACTTTGATTGATTTTGTGATAGTGATATCCATAATTGGTGCTTTGAAGATGTATATAGATGGACAAGAAATATGACAAACAGCGTATGTAACAAGATGGGACAGAAGTTAATTGAAGTTCTAAAAAGTCATAAATGGAAGGATAAAAGGAGACATGCAGGGCTCAGCAACCCATTATTGCAACAGAGGTCCATCAGTGATTGACTATTTCTCTTGGAATGGAAAGATGGATTTATGGAATAGTTGTGAAATTATTTCGAAATCCGATAGTTACCATTTTCCTCTAGTTTTATCGCTGAAAAGTAGTGGGAAAATGGAAACAAAGGATTTTTTATATCCTCAGATAGAAATAAGGCAAGCAATAAAAATAATTTGGAAAGATACACATCAGACTGAAATTTGATAAATTATACAGGATACTTCCTGTTCTAGCCAGTTCAGCGGGGGATAAATTGTTATTAGTTTTGGCTAGTTGCTTTCAGAAAATTTGAGATTTATTACCAGTTAAAGTTTATAGGAACTCCCAAGGAGAATGTGTAAACACCTGGTTTGATAAAGACTGCCATGAAGCAAAAACAATTTTAAATCAGCTTATCAGATATATCAAACTAGACAGGTCCCAAAACAGAAGAATATAAACTATTTTAAAAAGTAAACAACAGGAATTTAGACTGAAACAGTGGGGGAAGATGCTAGCAGCTGTTAATAATAATGATCAAAAAGCAAACTGGCTCATGGTAGCCAAAGGGATCAATGAGGTCAGATATGAGATTGATGCTTATATTCCCTTGAATACCTGGGTGAGTTATTATACAAAAATATTTTATGACCAAAATCAAAATGATCACAGATCAGATTTGGTTCATAACACATCCCATACTATATTTTTTTAATAGCAAAGGAGGTATATATGGTATTGGCAAATTTAAAAATGAAAAAAGCTCCGGGACCAGATCAGATTCTGGTGGAAGTCTTTCTAGTTGCTCTATCTCTATGAGCGCCGTTTGTTACCTCCTTATTTAATTATTGTACAGCAAATCTCAAATTCCCAGAAGGATGGAAGGGAACAGTAATTATCTCCATATATAAAAAGGGAAACAAAAAGGAACCTTCGATGTATAGACCTATATCACTGCTGGACAGCCTAGGGAAAATTTTCTCTGGATTGATTCTAAACAGGTTGTTAGAACAAATTCAAAACTTAGGTGGATTTTCAGAATACCAAGCAGGTTTTCATGCAGGGTATAGTGCTTCAGACAACTGTTTTGTGCTTATGCACTTATATGAAAAATACGTTAAACTTCGCAAACAAAAGTTATACATAGCATACAGGCATATAGATTTCAGCACGGCTTTTGATACCGTTTCAAGGAAATGATTATGGTTATTGATGAAGGAAAGCGGTATTAGTTACGAAATTATTAACATCATAGGAGAACTTTATTCTAATACTGCTGAAAGAATACTGGGGAGAATTGTGAAGAGCTGCGGCATTCTAACGTGGAGACTTGGAGATATTTCAGTGAAGCCTTGCCTTTTAAAGTCTTCATTTACTTAATCTCTGTGTTCGGATCGAGTTTTTGTATTTGGACTGAGTTTTTGACACTATCACTGCTTTCCGCTCGTTCTTATTTGTACGGGGAGTGGACTGGTTGGATTTTATGGCCTTTAGTTGAACCTAAGCAAGCCTATGGTCTGGAAATTGTTATCCTGTATGTGGATTTGAACTGTCGGCTGCGTTTTTTTTGGAGTGCCCCTGGATTATACTTGTTTGTGGCCAGTGGATCGCAGGGAGCGGTGATCTGGTGGAGTCGTCTGGAAGAGGCTCTAAGATAAGTGGGACATGAAGTCTTAGTGACATTTCTGGTGGATTGAATGCTTTTCCTTGAGATTGGTAATTCTGGGCTTTAATAGCTGAGCTTGCAGGGTTCCTGAGGGACCTCAGGGTCAGTGTCACACACAGAGGTGGTGAGTGGGGTAGGCTGGAGGGCTTGTCCTTTATTCCCCTTCCTCTAGACTCCTGGGGTAGCCAGCTGGGGGGCTGACTCCTCCTGGAGCTGAAGCAGTGGGCCACTGACTTTCTGGGGTAATTTTTCCCCTTGAAGGCTGATTGGAACCTGCGGCCTGCTAGTGGCCTTTCTGCAACTCGAATTGGAGATGGAATTTGAAGTCTGAGATTTAGAAGACTGACTTATATTGTTTGCTGCTTTTACTGACATTAGGGCAGGTTTTCTGATATTTGTATCCTGTGTTTACGCAGTAGCTGTATTTGGAAATATCCACAGCTAGACAGGACCTCTGCTGACTGCAAATATTTTTCCTTTTTTGTTTGTTTAGCGGAAATAATATGAGCAGTGATAGTGCCTTATAACATCTTTGATTCCACCTGTTTTTGGGTATTGTGAGAGATTTTCGGAGGGTGGGTTCTAAATTATTTCCTTTGTTTATTATTTTATTATTATTATTATGTAATTATTATTATTTTGTTTGTTTAGTTTCTGTGAGAGTGTTTAATTTGTTTTCTAGGTACCAGGTAGTGAGAGGATCTGGGAGTAATTTAAAATTGTTTTTGCTTAATTTTTGGTTGACCCTCAGGCTGTGAGAGGACCTGTAGGTTTAGTCAATAAATTAGATTTTGTGTTAGGGAGTTGGTTTAGTTTAATTTTAATTTTAGTTGTTTCTTATAATTTGTAGTTGTATAATTTTAGTTGTAGGAAGTTCAAGAGTAGCTTAGGATCTGTGCTGTTTTTGTAATTTTATTATATTTATTGTTTTATAAATTGAGCAGCTAGATGTGCCTGCTTGCCCCTCCTGTCATGTGCTAGTCGGCCTCCGCTCTCCATGCCCTCTGCCCCTTCTCCTCACCCCTGCCTGTTTATGTTTTATCATCATTGTAAGTGGCTGGGGGTTGCTCAGGAGAGTCGGGGAGTCTGGACAAGCGGATGGTGAGCGCCTTCCCATAGGGGTGGTTAGGCCAGAAGACACCCTGGGGTGAAATGGTATCTAGAACATGGTGATTCTGTTCTGGTTCCCATACCCAGGGCACCTCTAGTTGGGAGGGCAAGTGGTAGGGACAACTCGCCAACCTCGTCAACTAAGGCGTTGTTATGCAATGCAGATCTGTCTTCAAGAGACTGGCCTTATTGCAGATTTTGTTGCGAGGCAGATCTGGCTTGCATTACTGAGACCTGGTTGGATGGGAATGCGGACCCTTTTTGAGAGCCACTGTTGCCACGGATTTCCGGTTATACATCGCCTGAGTTGGATCGCGGGTGGTGGTCTGTTCAAGACCGAATTGGGCCTAACTGGTGTACCAGTCGAGGAGGCCAGGTCATTCGAGTGTACTGTGGTAGCTGGTGTAGGGTGCAGGATTGCCCTCATCTATCGTCCACCAGGTGATGAGAAGCTTTTTCTGCAGGAAATAGCAGATTTCACCACCGACATGGCCTTGGAGTCGCCCAGACTGATGGTTCTGGGTGACTTCAGTGCTTGGGTCAATGACGAATCTTCGCTTTTTGGTCAACATTTCCTCCAGGAGATGACATCTCTGGGCTTTACACAGGTTATTTCCTCAGCTACACACAAGGGAGGTCACTCTCTTGACCTGGTCTTCCTCCTGGGGATCAAAGCCTCCAATTTGGTGGTGTAACCAGTCAGTTGGTCCGATCACTACTCAGTTGGGTTCAATTTTGAGGCCCCCCGGGTAGGTCGGCCCCTGTGGAGTTGGTTAGGTACCGCCCATTGCGGGATGTGGTCCCTGAAGACCGGATGGCAGTTATTGACCTCTCATTGTTGGATGAGTTTTGCACTGATCCCGAGCAGCTGGTAGTGGCCTATAACAGGGCCATATCAGTAGCACTCGATCAGATTGCGCCAGTCCGCGTTTGCCCCCATCCGCGTCGTCCTGGCGCTCCATGGTTTGATGGAGCTCTGAGAGTGTTGTGGAGGATGGGGCATAGGTTAGAGCATCGTTGGAGGGAGACGACCACTGATGCCGACCACCTCATTTTGCTAGAGCATTGTAAACTCTACCAAACAGAAATTTCCCTTAAGAAGGCAGAATTCCTGTCCAGGGAAATTTCTGTCGCACGGAATCGACCACCTCAGCTCTTCAGAACTGTTGACAGACTGTGCAACCCAGCCTGTCAGCAGATCCGTCCACTTTTTACTCAAATTGATTGTGAGGAGATCGCTCGATTCTTTGCGAATAAGGTTGAAGACATCAGGAGGGAGTGCCTCCAACTTAATTCTAAGGCTGTTGCAGTTGATCGGTGCCCTGTCACAGAGCCTGGAGTTTTCTGGAGTGCCTTTGACCTGCTGGATCTCATAGATACTATGAGGACTGTCCAGGAGATGCATCCCACGTGTTGTAGTTTACACCCTAGCCCTACCTCCCTGATTTTGGGTTGTAGCGAGATCATCGGCCCGGTCTTAGCTCAGATTATCTGGTGTTCTTTAGATACGGGAGTGTTTCCCAGCTCCTTGAAGGAGGGGGTGGTGATCCCCCTTCTGAGGAAAGCTTCTTTAGACCCAGATGACCTAGCAAACTACAGGCCAATCTCTAACCTCCCTTTTGTGGGGAAGGTTATTGAGAAAGTTGTGGCTGCTCAACTGGATAACCATTTGACCATCCATAGTTTATACGAACCTCTCCAGTCTGGTTTTCATAAGAGGCATAGTACTGAGACTGCTCTGGTTTGGGTGCTCAATGATCTTCTGATGATGAGAGATCGGAGACACCGTTCTATCTTGGTTCTCCTTGATCTGTCATCAGCTTTTGATACTGTGGATCATGAGGTTCTGCTCGAACGCCTGAGGTCCATTTGTGGGCTGTCGGGTACAGTCCTCAGATGGTTTTCATCTTTCCTCACAGGGAGAACACAGGGAGTGGTCTTGGGTTTGTTTTCATCTGGGGCCTTCTCTCTGCCATGCGGGGTGCCTCAGGGCTCGGTGCTGTCCCCATGTTATTCGCAGTATATATGCTACCCATTGGAGACATTGTAAGATGGTATGAGCTGAGGTTTCACTGCTATGCTGATGATACCCAGCTCTACCTGTCTTTCACACCTGACCAGGTTGGTGCTATCTCAGTATTGAACAACTGCCTCACAGACATCCAAGACTGGATGAATTCCAGTGGTTTAAGGTTGAACCCAGGAAAGACTGAGGTTATGGTTGTGGACCCAGGTCATAGGGTAGAGGGATTGAGGATTGGTCTTCCCTCCGGTTTAATCCTGGGGGAGGACTAGATCCTCACCTCTGAACGGGTGCGTAACCTGGGAGTGGAGCTTGATGTTGGTCTGACCCTTTGACATCAGGTGTCTGCAGTTGTCAAGCTGGCCTTTTCCATCTCAGGAACATTGCCAGGATTAGGCACCTTGTTCCACCCAGTGACCTGCCAGTCTTGGTCCATGCCTTTGTGACATCGCGCCTTGATTACTGTAACTCTCTTTACCTAGGGCTTCCTGGGGTGGATATCCGCCGCTTGCAGCTAGTGCAGAACACGGCAGCATGTTTGTTGACTGGGGCTTCTAGAAGATCACACATTACCCGTGTTGCGCGCTCTGCACTGGCTGCCAATACAGTGGTGGATCACCTTTAAAGTGGGTCTTTTGGCCTACAAAGCCCTACATGGTCTGGGTCCCGATTACTTGAAAGAGCTCCTGATGCCTTACACCCCTCTGTGACAGCTTCGCTCGGCTGACGAGGCGTTGCTGGAGATTCCGAGGGTAAATCTGAAGTCATCTGGTGCTCGTGCATTTGAATTTGCTGCACCTACCTCTGCAATCTCTGCCTCATCAGCCCGGAGTGCAGGATGGTGGGAGTTTTAACAGGCACTAAATAGTTTTTATGGGAAAAGGCGTTCACTTTAATCTGGTTTTATATTGTATGTATTTGAATATGCGTTTGTATTTGATTTTATATTGAATGTATTTGAATATGTTTTTATGTTTGTATTTGCTGTGCAGCACCTTGAGATTTTGAAAGGCGCTCAATTAAATACATTTTATTATTATTATAATACATGGGTACAAATTAGATATGGGAATCAAGGGCATACATCAGCAAATATAGATACAAATGGTGGGTTGGACAGGGTTGTGTTCTTGCCCCACACTCTTGTGTGTGTGTGTGTGTGTGTGTGTGTGTATATGTGTATATATATATATATATATATATATATATATATAAATATATATAAATTTCTAATTTCTTTAGCTCAATCTTTATCGGATTTGCCAAAAACTGGAGATAAATACTGTGCAGCTCGGACCTATGTCAACAATTTGGCTCTTTTCTCACTTTCCAAGTCAGGCCTTCAAGCCAAACTAAATTTGCTGAACACATATGCAACTAAATACGAGCTTAGAATCAATCAAGAGAAAAGCCAACTGATGATTTTTGGGTCTAATAAACTTGAAAAGGTATGGAGAATTGGAGAAAAGAAGTTAAGAATGGTTAAAACATACATATATTTGGGATTGTAGCTGTCAAATGATGGGTGCTGGTTAAAGCATGTCAAGAATTTGAGAATTAGGCTATTACAAACTCCAAATTCACTGAACATATTTAACTTTAAATATGGAGGTAACGCCATAAAGCCCTTAAGCAGTTAGAACTAAATATTTTGCACAAACACTTTATCTAGCTGAAATATGGGGTTATGATAATATAAAGATGTCAGAAATACCTGTAAATAAATTGTATAGAGCCAGCTTGGGCTTGAACCAGTCAGTCTCTGCTTCATTGATAAGGGCTGAATTAGGAATTCCAAGAATTAATGCATATATGGATGCTAGAAAGGTTAATTACTGGATTAAAATAATGGTCTTGGAAAAATAGACTCCCCTCTCTTTGTTTAAAGGAGAAGAATACCTGGGAAAAGATAGGCTATCTAAGGGCAAGCTGCTCCAAAAGGTGTATAGTGTACTATTAGATACAGGTCCAGATATTTTAAGAGCCCATGGGCCAGATATTCAGAACTTTGCACCGGCCAAAAACCATTTGCGCAGGTTTAGCGCGGGATTAGCGCGGGTCTGCTATATTCAAAAGGCCAAATAGCGCGGGCAAACTGCACTAGCACCGGGCAAAATCATAATGTATGCAAGGGACAAACTGACATGAATACAGGCGCAATGCTATATTCAGCAACTAGCGCCATGCTAAGTGGTTTTACGTGACTTAGTGCGGTGCACATTACCACCCAGGAAAAGCTTGTCTTAACCCCGGGTAATCAGCTTTGTGCGTTGTTTGCGCAGCTTTGTGCTACCCTAACAAATAAATATGACACATAGACGAAGCCAAACATAGAGGAAACATGCTGCTAACTGATGGCATCACGATGCCATCATCTGCCACCAGTCCAGCCATGCCAGGCAGTAAGTGGTGACCCTACTGCCACTGGACAGCATGGCAGTGTGGCCATACAGAACATATCTGTAGACCACTCTTCTGTGGACACCAACAGATGGCCAGCACATGCAGCACTGTGGGCATGGAGGATGTTGAGGGGGAGAGTGTATGGGTGGCCAGGCTGTGCCACAGACCAGGTGTGGCCACACGGCTGAGACACATCATGCAGTGCACATGGGCCAGTATTGGGAATATCTCAACACCAGTGTGCCTTTCTGATAATATATGCTCCCCTCGGCCACATACCGCACAGCTGTACAACTGCCACAGCACACAAAGCCAGACATGTATATGTCACTGTGAGCATCCCATGCCAGAGGTGTAGCATCTGTGGGTCACACAACAGCATAACAGTAATGTCCACTGTCAGTAAACACCTGCAGGTTGGGCCTCTCACTGTGTATAGTGCAGTCATCATCACTGCCCTACACACCATAGTCAGTGCTGTGTCCACACACTACTGGCTCCCTTGCTACTGTAGTGTCTGCTGTGCACTGTAGCATGACCTACAGTGTGACAGTTGCATGCAGCACCACCACCATCTGTGCCTATGCCATCTTGTCCCAGTACAGCTGCAGGCAGCAGCGCATGTGAAAGTACAGTGTTCAAAACTGTATAATATTCCCCCAAACTGTTTGTGTAGTGTTAACATGTTTGCGTGGGTTTAGGCAGGGCTAAACCGCTTGTCCGGTGCAAACTACATGCAAATCAGGGCATAATGAGATGCTAATTTGGATGTTTGCCCAGAGATTACCTAAGTAGGCTCATTTGCATGTCACTTTTGAATATGGCAGAGTTTAGCGCCGGGCAAACGTGCTTGCACCGGGCTAACGGTTTAGCCCTGCGCTAAACCCGCGCAAAGGTGTTAGCGCTGCGCAAACAGTTCAGGGAATATTTTACAGTTTTGCACACTGTACTTTCACATATGCTGCTGCCTGCATAGTAATATGCTCCTAGTAATATCTTAGTAGCCAGATATCAGAAGATTAGGAATATAAGGTTGGGCTATTGTTCCTGTTCAAATCAATTTTCTGAAGACCTGTACCATGTTATTTTTAAGTGTGTATGGTATGAAATACCCAGAAAATACTGGCTATTATCAATTTGGGAGAAAATAGATACAAGTGAGGAAAATATTTTATTAAATATACTCTTTATGACTAATGATGAATTAATTATAAAAAGGACTGCATGTTTCCTTTAGGCTAATTCAAGGATTAGAGCAAAAAAAAACAACAAAAAAAACACAAACATTCAAATGTTTCCAAAAACGAACTAACATTTGCAAATGGAATTAAAACTTAAAGGTGTGTAAAAAGGGATTCATTGGGATGGTACAGAAACTGTTAAGAATGAGAAAAAATTGCTGCTATCAGATCTTAACTTTTGTACTAAATATGTTTTGAAACTGTATTTATGCAGATTGTCTGTGTTCATGTAATATTGTTATTGTGCGTAATGGTCTAGGACCGAACAACAAACTTATTACTTACTTAAAAAAAAAAAAAAACTATGTCGGCCTCTTTACTGGAATGTTTCCCTTTAAATCAAATCTTTCGACTCTGCTGTACTTTATGTCCCAAGGTTATAAACTTTGTAAGTGCAAAGAACTGTCTTTTGTTGCGGTCATGAAATCTTTTGTGCATTGCCATTTTCAGTGTCAGGCTACAAAACAATTCAGTCTTTTAAACTACAGTCAAAATGTTTTCTAAAGTCTTACTGGAGGAAACGGGTGCCCTCCTGTCCCTTCTTCTATATTCTTTGTGTCTGAAGTCTCTAGTAGCAGCTATTAGTCAGGAGGTGCAGATTAGGAGACAGCTTGCCGGGGGTGAGGGGGAGGTCAAGAATACAAGGTTTCTTTATATGTGGACGATTCTATACTTTTTTTGAGTGAACCAGAAGAATTGGTCCCTCAACTCACTTCTTCACTTGAAACATTTGGGCACGTTTCTGGTTACCAAATCAACTTTGATAAATCTGAAACTATTAGACTGAATAGGTCCTGTCTGTGTGAATTTAAGGACTCGTACCCCTTTACATGGGCTAACCAGAACCAGATTTGATATCTGGGGCTCCAGATCAACACCAATCTGTCCCAGTTATTTATCATAAACTTTGGAGGGAGGTACAACAAGTAGACATTACTTCCCCTTACAGTGGCAGGCAGAGTGGACATAATTAAAACAAGCATTTGTCAATGCCGAATGTTTGCTTGCTGGCATTGGCATTGGTAGTGTAGGAGTTACAGAGCTGCATAATAGGAATGGCAGTGAAGTTTCAACTGAAGCCAACCCCACCACTAACCCGCAGAGACTGACAGGCACTGGGGTGTGCCTTTGGGTCGTCAGGCATAACAGCCATGCCATTTCACTACACCCTACCCTGCAGACACTGACAAGTGTCACGGTGTGCCTCGGGGTCTTTGGCCCTTATGCGCACCCCATTCCATCAGGAAATATGGTGAGATGGGTGCGGTATAGGAGAATGGGGTGAACTTTGGGGCAGAAGAGTTCAAGGCACACCTCAATGCTTCTCACTGGCTGCAGGGTATGGAATGGTATGAGCATTACAGGCGAGAATCCCAAGTCACACCCCTGATGCCTGTCATTCTCTACAGGGTGGGGCATTATGGTTGGAAACCCTAATGCCTCAGGCATTCGTTGGTATTTTCACTCCAAATTTTCAACATGGTTTTTTTGTGACCCCCACCTCATGAACAGTGGCAATATCAGTTTGTTAGCCGAAAGCTGATTTTGCACAGCGACTACAGCATTTAGCACCACAGGTGCAAAAACATATTCCTAACAGGATGTGAAAAATGATAGCTGTACTGTTCATGGGGAGGTGTAAAAAATGGCAATGTTGAAAATCTGCAGTGAAAATATTAAAAAAACTGGTGAAGTCACGAGCGTGCATAGAAACTGTACAACGCACACCCATAATGTAATCAGTTTGGGGATTTTTTACAGCAGATTGTCAACACAGGCATTTTAGGACCTCTGATCATGAACAGTGTCACTGTGATTTTCTTTATCTGTCTTGAACAATGATTTCCCACAGCGACCACGCATTTCTGCGCTGAAAGTGTGAAAACACATTTCGGCCATGTTGTGAAAAATGACAGCTGTACTGTTCATAAGGAAGTGTGGTAAAATGCCACTGGTGAAAATCTGGACTGAAAATATTACAAAGTCATGAACTGATGAGGGTGCGTGGAAACTGCGCAATGCTCACTCGTAACACAGTCATTTTATGGACTTTTGCCACCAAATTTTCAACATAGCCATTTTAAGACCTCTGCTCATGAACAGTGTCACTGTGATTTTCTTAATCTGTCCCAAACATTGATTGTGCACATCGGCTGCGCCATTGTGCGCTATATGCATGGAAACACATTTTGGGCGACATGTGAAAAATTACAGCTGTACTGCTCATAAGGAGGTATGGTAAAATGGCAATGTTGAAAATCTGGAGTGCAAATATTAAAATTTATGCGAACTTACGAGGGTGCGTGAGAACTGCTAACGCACATCAGAAAATGAAATATTTTAGGGATTTTTCACTAAATTTGCAACATAAGCTTTTTGAGAGCCCACCTTATGAACATTGGCACTGTCCTTTTGTTAATTGGTCCCGAAAGGTGATTTTGTGCAGTGACTGCAAAATCACCCTTTGGGCCCGATTAACGCCATTACAGTTCAAGAATTCGTGAGGAGGGGTCCCCAAAACCCCATGTTGAAAATTTGGTGCCAAAATTCCAAAAAATGCCTGAGATATGAATTAAAGTTGAAAAAACCCTATTTATTGCATTATACAGCTTACCGGCATTTCCTCAGTTCGCGGTCGGCTTTGAAGAGTGCAGACGTGTTCCCGGTCCACCGAAGATCGTCGCGACAGATTCTGGAGGTAAGTATGGGGTGAGGGGGTTGGGGAGGCAGACTGCATGGTGGGTGGGCTGGGAGAGTGCCGAGGGAACGTTTTCTTCTTTACAGGGTTTTTTTTTGTTTAAAGGAAGACGACTGGGACATTTGCCACGCTGGGGTGGGCTCCCAGCATGGCAGCTGTAAGGCTGTTTGGGGGGGCTGTTGCCAACGGGGGATTGGGCACCCCTGTCGGCCATATGGAGTTGTGCCACACTGGGATGGGCTCCCAGGCGTGGCAGCTGTAAACTGTTTTTGGGGGCCTGGAGCCACGGCGAGTTGGGCACCCGTGACCCCACTCTGGACGTGTGCCACGCTGGGGTGGGCTCCCAGCATGGCACCTGGAAAGCTTTGTTTTGGGGCGTGGGCTGACAGGGATTGGGCGCCCCCATCGGCCATACAGTATGTGCGTGGGGGGGAGCGCGTGAGCACGCAATATGCGTGCGTGTGGAGGGGGGAGCTCTGCTCACTGAAGCGGAGCTCTCCCTTTCAACTGTATGCCATTGCATTTTCAACTGCTGTCATAGACAGTTGCAGCAGTGATTGGAGAACTGGGGCTGCACCTGAAAACACACTGACTGAATTGGAAGATGGCTGCCACACCTCCAAAAACTCAGATGATGGCGCCATGTTTCTTGCACATGCGTGCAAGCAAACATAATGAACGTCCTTCCCGGGTTTCTTTTTCTGTTTGGTGTGCTTCCACTATCAATCCCACTTCTGTATTAGTCATCCTTGCTTAAAGGAATACATACGTTTATTTGGGGAGGCTGCAAAACATGTATCAGTAAAAGGATCCTGATGTTACCTCGAGAGCAGGGTGGTCTTGCTCTACCATACTTTAAAAAATATTACTTAGCTAGTTAGATGGTGGCTGTGTGTACCTGGGCAAAACAAAGGCTGAGTTCTGGATGGTATGACACTGAAACTGCTGAAGCAGGGGGACAGCTGTTTTTCACTTTAGCTTTAATGCCAATTACTCAGTGCTATATTAAGAATATCGTAAACATTTGGGTCAAACACACACTTAGATTATTAATTAAACTTAGATTATTAAAGTAAGGAAAATACTTAAAGCAACAGACAGGTTGAGCCCACCTTGTTAATTACATATCACCTGGATTTCCTTCCTCCCAGAATTGACAGGAGGTACATTAATTAGGAAAGGAAGGGTCTCACTCGTTTTTTCCATATATTAGAAAATGGGACTTGCATGTCCTTCTAGGCTCTGAAACAGCAATATAACTTACCCTGGACAGATTTCCATCAGTACTTGCAGGCCGGCCATTTTATTAATCAGCAGATAAAATTTCATTAACTACAGACAGCTCTGTGTGGGAGGAATTCCTGTGTTGGGTGGTAACCTTACGGGGAACACTGAGGTACACCACTCAAATAAATAAAATGTTAATGATCAGTAATTCGGGTTCCCTTGCTCATATTAGGGAGGCGTGGGAGACAGATGCCACAAGTACTATTACAGAGGAAGACTGGAACTTGCGGCTTCAGAAAGGATGGAGGGCCACCTCCTCCCCTACTTGGTGAGAGTTCTTCTGGAGAATAATGGTCCGACATTTTAGAAGCCCCCCACAATCACTGAACATTTTAACCCAACTTATACAGCAAATCTGCTGGAGAAAATGTGGGGGGGATAGTATCACATTGGCACATATTTTGGTAATGCCCAAAGAACTGCCCTTTCTGGACAAACATACAACATCATGTAACCCAGACCCCCCCCTTTTTGTAAGAGAGCACCCCCCTTTTTTTGTACTCAAGCAAGGCAACAACCACAGTTGGCAGACAAAGTATCACCCCTGGTGTTAGGGCAAGACCTGGCTTGGGCATCTTAGAGGTCGGGGGAAGGCACAAAACAATATTTCTGTTTTTACCCAAGTTCGAGGGAGAGGTGCCAGGCCTATGGTGTGTCACCTATGTGAGGGAGCCCCAAAAAACTGACACAGGTACTCAGAGATCGAATGTCTGCAACTAGAAATTTAGGATGTTACTGGATGGCTTTATTCCTGACAGAGTGGTAACAGAAATCGGTGGAGCCCCTAGGACTTGTAGCTGTAAGAACAGATGGCACACTTGTAGCAGGCAAAAACATTTCACAACTCTTCCTGGCAGTACTGAGACTTCTCACAAGAATGCTTCCACGGACATCCATCCCTTTGTTTAGGGATCTCTGGATTAGCCAGTGCATTTTAGTGGATGATTTCCACAGCACTACATTTGAGCAACACAAGGTGAACTAAGTTAACACGTTAGACCATTTCTTGTAACCAGTTAGGTCCCTTGAAACCTGGAGTGAGTGGTCATTTCATTACGGCCAATGCTAGACTCTCTCTACCATTACCTTTAGGAAAAACTAGAATTCCATAGCCACACAGGGTCTACAAGAGACATCCTTACAGCACATTCTTTGTGCAAGCATCCTGAGGACCTGCATCCTAACCTTGATGGGTTCCTAGCAAGGCACCAGCCAACCCACAGTTGAACAACAAATGAACCTTGTACTTACAGCATGATGTGCCCCCCACCCAGGCATTTGCTAAAACACTTGAAATTCCAGAGTTCTCACACAAACACCATAGCTTTTAGTTTGCAAGCACACAGCCTCTATATTCTGGGCAGTTCTGTTAGTTCTCACAGAGTTTTGGGGATTGCCTCAAAGTACTTACTGAACCTTCAGTCCCATTCTTCCTTCTGTGAAAAAACTTCACCCCATCAGGGCTTCACAGGATCTGGTAGCCACCATGTTCCACAAAACCGGCTGCTGGTTACTGTACTAGGGTAGAAAATAAACTGAGGGCCATTATACCCTCTGAAAAGTGGCCTCTGACAGAGCACAACCTACCTGTAGACCAACTCCCTGTTGGCATAATATTCCCCCCATTTGTTGTGTGCTGATGGGGGTGCCCAATCCCCCGTCGGCTATAGTACCCCAAAAAAAAACACTCAGGTGGCATGGGGGCCCACCCAGCCCTAAATGCCCTGTAAAAAAAAAGTCCTGCAATGTGTTTTTTTTTTAAACCTGTAAATCAGAAAAAGGTCCCTCGCAGTCTGTCCTGCTCCCTCCCTCAACCCAACTCAACTTCACTCTCCAGGCTCCAACTACAGACTGACTCACAGAAGACCAGCAATATCAGTGCACAGAGGCTTATGCTGCTGTGGGAGTTCTAAATTCCATGACATCATCCCCTGCCTCAGCAGAGCTAAGCAGGTGGTGATGTAATGTTTGGCAGAGAGTTTTAAACCCTCTGGAACTGCACAGGCTATTTGCCTGGTATAAAACTGATGGGATCCTAGTAACCCCAGGCACCGGCTGGTTTGAATCATACCAAAAGACAGGTGGCTACTATCCACAAAAAACGGTGCCAACTATTAACAAGCATTTGTCAATGGCAAATGTTGTCTCGCTGGCATTGGCATTGGTAGTGCAGGAGTTAGAGATGCATAATAGGAGTGGCAGTGAAGTACTGAACTGACGCCAATCCCACACCCACCCTGCAGAGACTGACAGGCATTGGAGTGTACCTTTGGGTCGTCGGCTATAACGCTCATGCCATTTTACCTCACCCTACCCTGTAGACACTGACAGGTGTCGTGGTGTGCTTTGGGGTCCTTGGGCATTCTACTTACCCCATTCCATAAGGAAACACACAGAGGTGGGTGCAGTATAGGAGAATGGGGTGAACTTTGCGGCTGAACACTCCAAGACACACCTCGATGCCTGTCAGTGGCTGCAGGGTGGGAGTGGGGGTGGAATGGTGGGAGCATTACAGCCGATGATCCCAAGTCACACCCCTGATGCCTGTCAGTCTCTACAGGGTGGGGTGTAACAATTGGAAACCCTAACGCCATAAGTGTGTGTTGGTATTTTCACTCCAAATTATCAACATAGGCTTTTGTGACCCCACCTCATGAAGAGCGGCAGTATCAGTCTGTTAGCCGAAAGGTGATTTTGAACAGTGACTGTGCCATTAGGCGTCACAGGTCCATTAACACCTTTTGGACAGGATGTGAAAAATGACAACTGTATTGTTCATGAGGAGGTGTAAAAAAATGGCAACGTTGAAAATGTAGAACGAAAATATGAAACATTGGTAAAGTCATGAGCATGCATAGAAAGTGCACAACACACGTCCGTAATCCAATTATTTTGGGTTTTTTTAAACCACATTTTCAACATAGGCATTTTGGGACCTCCCCTCATGAACACTGGCACTGTGATTTTCTTAATCTGTCCCAAATGTTGATCTCCCACAGCGGCCATGCCATTGTACGCCACAGGAGCGAAAACACATTACGGGCAGGATGTGAAAAATGACGGCTGTACTGTTCATAGGGAGGTGTGAAAAAATTACAGTGTTGAAAATCTGGCATGAAAGTATTGCAAATTTGCGAAGTTACAAGGGTGTGTGGAAACTGCGCAACACATGCTTGTAACACAGTCATTTAATGGACTTTCATCACCAAATTTTCAACATAGGCATTTTAGGACCTCTGCTCATGAACAGTGCCACTGTCATTTTGTCAAACTGTCCTGAAAACTGATTTTGCACAGCGACTGCGGTATTCTGCGCGGATGTGTGAAACACATTTCAGCCAGGATATGTCAAATAACAGGTATACGGTTCATAAGGAGGTATGGGAAAATGGCAATGTTGAAAATCTGGAGGGAAAATATTACAAATTCATGAAGTTACAAGCGTGCGTGGAAACTGCGCAACGCATGCTCGTAAAACAGACAGTTTTTGGATTTTTGTCACCAAATTTGCAACATAGGCTTTTTCAGAGGCCCCTCATGAACAGTGGCACTGTCATTTCATTAATCAGTCCCAAAAGATGATTCCACGCCGTGACCACAAAATCACCTTTTGGGACCGAATAACGCCATGGCAGGGACTGAACTTATGAGGAGGGGGTCCCAATAACCCCATGTTGAAACTTTGGTGCCAAAATTTCCCAAAATGGCTGAGATATGCACCAAAGTTGAAAAAAACCCTATTTATGCCATTATACAGCTTACCAGCATTTCTTCAGTTCGCAGTCGGCTTTGAAGAGTGCAGACATGTTCCGGTCCACTGAAGATCGTTGCATCAGGCTCGGAGGCAAGTGTGGGGTGAGAGGGGTGTGGGGAGGTGGGGTATACAGAGGGTGGGTGTGGGTTGAGGGAGGAGCAGGACAGACTGCGAGGACCTTTTTCTGATTTACAGGTTTAAAAAAACAAATATTGCAGGACTTTACAGGGGCATTTGCTACGCTGGGGTGGGCTCCCAGCATGCCACCTGATGTTTTTTTGGGGGTACTATAGCTGATGGGGGATTGGGCACCCCCATCAGCACACAACAAATGGGGGGGATATTATGCCGACAGAGAGTGGGCTCCCCCATCTGTAAATTAAACTGGGAAGAGGGGGACTAAAGCTGATGGGGATTGGGCCCCACTGTTGTCAAAGAAAGACTGTTGAGGGGGCGCATGATGCTGAGGGGGATTGGGCACCCCCTCAGCACACCCATGAAATGGGAGGGAGGTGGTATTATGCTGACGGGAGTGGGCTCCCCTGTTGGCAAATGAAGTGGGTCGGGGCATGCCGACAGGGGGATTGGGCACCCCCTGAAGTCAGCGCCCTGTGCAGCGGCAGTCAGTGCCACCATGTTTATTGAACTGCTTCACCAGTAAAGGCATGCCACTGCATGAAGAGCTTGGCCCTCACTGCAGAGGACCTTTTCTTAGATCTGGTGGCCAGTTTACGTGTTGCTGGTGTCAGCGCCTGCAGCTGCCTTATTGGGGAATGAGGGGCGCACCTCCTGATGCGTGCCCTGCATTCGCCCACAGTGACCACACCTCCAAATCTGGTACTACTGCAATATGTTGGCTGGTGCACAAGTGTGAGCCAACATTAAAATGTAGAACACGAAGAAAGAAAAATAGGGCAACTTGGTCACCAAAGAAAAAGACCACAGTGCTTAGTCTCGTTAAAACTGTTTAATAAATAAACTAGGAATGGTCATACAAACAGCAGCACCCCTCTCCCACATACGCAGCCTGTGTACATGGGAGAGGGGTACTGCTGTTTACATGACTGTTCCTAGTTTATTTATGAAACAGTTTTAATAAGACCAATCACTGTAGTCTTTTTTTCTTTGGTGACCGAGTTGCCCTATTTTTCTTTCTTCGTCTTCTGGTTAGAATCATACTGACACCATTCAAAGCAAAAACATCCAAGAGACCTTCACTGAATGGGTAATGGGATTCTCCTCGATAGTATCTTTACCAACTGTCATCACAGCAGTAGTGCTCACTTTGATTATAGCAGCACTGAAGTGCATCACTGCACACTGGTTGCAGAAGGAACCTCCTCTGATTACTAAATGGTGCAACAGAGTAGGTTAAGTAAGCAGTAACCACAACAGAGTATGGGGTTATTGGTAGTTAATCCTCACCCTGGGTGCACTGTAAGGCACGATCCCTGCGGGACCCCACTGGCGACCTCTCTGGTGCCAGATAACTCTCCCCCCACAACTACCCTCTAGGTTCTGTCCCTCAGCCAATTTTCCACTAAACTGTCCATCTTATCCCCAACCCTGAGATCCGCCAACTTCCTCATCAACCTTTTGTGGGTCAAAGGCCTTGCTGAAATCCAGATGGAGGATGTTTATTGCTTGGCCCGTGTTTACTGTCTTAGTGACCCAGTCAAAGAAGTCAATCAGATTCACTGATTCATGAACCCATGCTGCCTCGCATCCTCACACCATACTCTTCTACAGTAGATATTCTAACAACCTTTCCTTAAGTATGGTCTCCATGAACTTGCACATGACTGAGGTCAGATTGACTAGTCTGTAATTCCCTGGGTCATCCTTGGGACTGCTTTTGTGGAGGGGCACCACATGTGCTGTTCTCCAGTCCTGTGGTACCATGCCTGAGTCCAGTGAACTATTAAATAGGCATGTTAGTGGCCCTGCCAGCTCCTCAGCCAGTTCCCTTGGTACCTTTGGATGTACTCTGTCTGGGCCTGGTGATTTGTCACCCTTCAATGCTAGCAGCCCCTCCCTCACTCTATCATCCTCTATCACTACATCTGTGTTCTCCCCCACCCCCGCTCCTCTTCTCCCTCCTGAAGGCACTGGTCCGCCCTTCCCCCTGGTGAAGATGGAACAGAGGTATTCATTTAGTATCTCTGCTTTTCCCGTGTTATCCTCCACCCACTCCTCCCTTTTCTGAAGCCTAACAATTCCATCCTTCTTGTCCCTTTTGTCACTTATATAGCAAAAGAAGGCCTTCTCCACCACCTTAATTCATTTAACTATCTGCAGTTCCTTCTGTGCCTTCGCTCTCTGGACTTCCTTACCTGCCTCACAAGCCAATCTTAGGTAAGTTCCTCTGTCCGCCTCTCTCTTGGTCTTCCTGAATTTTCTATGGGCTAACCTCTTTTCTCTTATTGCCTAGATGACCCCAGAACTGAACCAGCTGGGTGCTTTGGCTCTTGTGTTCTTCTCCCTGAGTCTAATGCACTCCACTATGGCAACTGATATTCGTTCCTTAATAATGAACCACCTCTGGTGGAAGACACGGTTTGCTGGCCAAGGCACCTAGCTTCACCTGAGCTGTGTTCTTCTAGGTTGCTTGAAAGGACAGAGCAAAAACCTTACCAGAGCAACAATAAGGATTAAGGCTTCTTTTGGCTAGGCAGGTTTACTGTGTATTGTTATTTTTATTTTATTCTCACACGGGATTGTTACTGTTTGTTGCTAACCTTTTATTGCTTTATTTTTCTCGGATTCAAATTGTTGTTGCTGGGTATACATTCTGTTGTATTATTACAGGGTGTGCCTACATGCGTGTGATTACAGATTACTGCTGTAATCTTCTGATTCAGATTGTCTTTTGCAAGGTATATCTTCTGTTACTGCTTTATTTTTCTCTGTAGCAAAGTGTTTCTTACAGGGTACATCTTCTGTGAAATTATTACAGGTGGTGCTTTACAGGTTTCACAGTTTTATCTGTCATTAGGATAAGCTTTCAGGGCTACTGCATTTGTTGCTGGCTGATTGTTTCTGCTCTTACCTCCTTGTTTCTTTCATCCGTGGTTCTTTTTCAGCAGGGGAAGGGTCCAGCCACCCACCCCATCCCCAACCACCCCACACTACAATCCTTTTATAGGGTAGCACAGTTGTGACATCTCCTGTAGCAAAGCAGAAAGGGGCGGTTCAAAGGGGTATCCAAACAGTGACCTTGTGTACAGGGGCACTAGTAATTTAACTTGTTATAACAAGTTAGACAAAAACAAACAAACAAAACACAAAATCAAACTTTTGCTTTCATTTTCTTCCTTCTAATTTCTCTGACCAGGTTAGAAACCCAGCAATTTACCTGGAATGGATATCATTAACTGTAGGTACTGTGGAACTCTTTTCAGAAGAGCAGTTTTACAGGATTTAGGACACTGTTGTACATGCCGGGCCATTGGAGATCTAAGGGCTCAGCTCCAGGCAGCATGGGCAGAGATTGCGTACCTCAAATTGCATATTCAAGAGGAAGTACATTATAAGAACCACCCGCCATTTCCCCAACATCCAACAGAAGCACCTCGACCGCAGAGGGTAGTTGGTCCAGGAGATTGGCAGGTGGTTAGGAGGGGCAAATCGGGTGCCCCATCACTCGGTGCTCTCCAACATATCACCTCCACAAACCATAAAAACACTACAAACAGGTATCTGCCTCTATCTCTGAAATCAAGCAAAGGGGCAGAGGACACTGCAGAACAGGACACTGCAGCACAGGAGCTAGCACAACAAAATTCACCCAAAACAGGAACCAAAACAAAAAAAGGAAATCCAAAAAACTTTTGATCATAGGAGACTCCATGATTCGGGGAGTTGACACGTATCTCCAGCCAGGGGTAATGGTCAGATGTCTCCTAGGTACCTCAGTGTGGGGAGACACTGACTGCATTGCTAAAATTGTTCAGGAAGCAGGAGAAAACGTTGATGTCCTGGTACACATAGGGACTAATGATCTCGCCAGCCAGTCAGTTGTGGAGACCAAGGAACACCTGACCAGGCTGGGTGACAAACTATCATCCATTTCATCCGGCATCTCCTTCTCCGAGATCCTGCCAGTCTGGGAGAGGGGGACAGATGGACGGAAGGTCAGAGAAGGGGAGATGGGGAGCTAAACATGTGGCTCAAGAGCTGGTGCCAGGAAAAAGGACACAAATTTGTAGGGAACTGGCAACAGTTTTGGGAGTGAAAATTATTTAAATTTGATGGCCTGCATCTGACTAAGGAGGAAGTCAGTGCATTGGGGCAGAAGTTTGATGTCTTTGCAGAATATTTAAACTCGCAAATGGGGAGAGGGGTTCAGCACCCGAAACATCGAATGGGAAGAACACCCCTCCCCCCTCAGCTAGTGGTCAAACAGGAGTTCAGCATGTTTGTAGTTCATCTGCATCACCAGGTAAAGAAAAAGGTCTGGCTCCCCATATGATGCACAGAGGAAACGCTGGACCTCGACCAACAACTAACACACCGAAATCTGACCAACGGAATATCATGTACACAAATGCTCGCAGTCTGGGAAACTAGATCCCAGACCTGCAGGCTATAATGACAGAGGCTAAACTGGACATAGTAGCCATTAGCGAGACATGGTTTACCAGTAACCACACTTGGGAGACTTCAGTACCTGGCTATGTACTGTTCAGAAGAGACCGAGGTGCAAAAGGGGTGGAGTGGCCGTTTATGTCAATGAAAATATCAAAGCTACACAAATTCAGAATACACATAAGGAGCCAGAAGAAATGTGGGTCACCCTGGAAACAGGAAATGGGACAGCCATATGAACTGGGGTTGTCTACAGGCCTCCAGACCAGGGGGAGACATAGACACATTACTGTTAGAAGATATACAAAACATGACAGCTAAAGGGGAGGTTCTGATAATGGGAGACTTCAACATGCCAGATACAGATTGGTCAATACCAGTAGGGACATCTGCCAGAACTAGACACATGGTGGATTCCCTGCAGGGAGGCCTCAAACAACTCGTACAGCAACCACAGAGACAGGGCTATCCTAGATCTAGTACTGACTAACAAGGGAAGGATCACAGATCTCCAGGTAGAAGGTCACCTGGGGGCCAGTGACCATCACATGGTATGGTTCAGTTTGGCCACTAGAACTAAATCATCCCATTCCAAGGCAAAAATATGGGACTTCAGAGGAGCTGACTTTGATAAGATGGCCAACAGAGTTAAGCTAGCCCTGGCAAAAAGAAATACAGGTGAGGGGGTACAGGCAAAGTGGGCAAGCATTAAAGATGCAATACTTGAAGCAACATCCCATTGTGTTAGTGAGAAAAGGAAGTGCAAAAGAAGAAGGAAACCACTTTGGTTCTCAAATACAGTAGCAGAAAAGGTCAGAGCCAAAAGTCTGGCCTTCAAGAAATATAAGGGAACACAGCAGGATGAAGATAGGGAGGCATACCAAACTTCCCTAAGGGAAGCAGGGAAGGCAGTAAGGCAGGCAAAGGCCCAAACTGAGGAAACACTTAGCACAAACAGTAAAAGAAGGTGACAAGACTTTCTATAGATACTTTAGTGAAAGGAGAAAGTCCAGAGGGATATTGCTAAGATCAAAGGGATAAGGGGCGTGTGAGGAGGAGGACCATGTAAAGGCATCTATCCTAAATAGATACTTTGTTCAGTATTTACTGAAGGAAGGTAGGGCAGGGCCCACAGCTCAGCATCATGGACACAGGGGAAGGAGGTGAGCACTACTCCTTTACAAAAGAAAGGGTCCTACAAGAGCTCGATAAGCTCAGGGTGGACAAGGCAATGGGACTTGATGGCATACATCCCAGGGTACTAAAGGAGCTAAGGGTGGACCTAGCAGAGCCATTATCAGAACTGTTTAGTGAGTCTCTGAGCACAGAAGAGGTCCCAGAAGACTGAAGAAGGGCTCATGTAATCCTGCTCCACAAGAGTGATAGCAGGGAGGAGGCAGGGAACCACAGACCAGTCAGTCTTACCTCAGAAGGAGGCAAGATTATGGAAACACTCTGTAAGGAAAGGATAGTGCAACACCTGGAATCCATAGAAGCACAGGATCCAAGACAGCATGAGTTTACAAAAGGAAGGTCCTGTCAAACTAATCTCATAGATTTCTTTGACTGGGTGGTGGACCAAGGGGCAGCAGTTGATGTTGCCTACCTTGACTTCAGCAAAGCTTTCAATACTGTTCCACATGGAACATTGATTAATAAGCTGGGTAGGCTTGGGGTAGGTCAGACATTGGTCAACTGGGTGGCAAACTGCTTGACAGGCAGAAAACAGAGAGTGGTGGTAAATGGTATACAGTCAGAAGAGATGCAAGTAACAAGTGGGGTACCTCAGAGATCAGTCCTGGGTCCAGTCCTCTTCAATATCTTCATCAGTGACATTGCAGATGGACAGTAGGGTAAGGTTTGTCTGTTTGCAGATGACACCAAGAGCTGCAACAGAGTAGATGATCCAGACAGTGTGGGCAGAATGAGAAGAGATCTGGATAAACTAGCAAAATGGTCCGAAGAGTGGCAACTGGGGTTTAACGCAAAGAAGTGCAAGATCATGCACATAGGGAAGAGAAACCCTGAAGCCACCTATAGGCTGGGAGGGCAGTTGCTGGCAGTCACAAGGGAAGAAAGCGACTTGGATGTCATCATCACTGATGACCTGAAATCATCCAAGCAGACCTCTAAAGCAGTAGGTAAGGCTAGAGGGATGTTGGGGTGTATTAGTAGGGGTATCACAAGTTGGAAGAGGGAGGTAATAATCCCTCTTTACAAGACACTGGTTAGGCCCCATCTGGAGTACTGCGTGCAGTACTGGAGGCCACACCTTCACAAGGACATTAACCAAATTGAGGCAGTCCAGAGAAGGGCAACCAAAATGGTGCAGGGACTGCATCAGAAAACATATGAGGACAGAGTAACTGAACTCAATATGCATGCCCTAGAGCAAAGGAGGGAGATAGGTGATATGATTGAAACATTCAAACACCTTAAGGGCATTAACAAGGTCAAAGAGTCTAACATGTTTCAATATAAGAAAAATAGCAGGACAAGAGGACACATCATGAGATTAGAGGGAGGCCAATTAAGGGGTAATGTTAGGAAGTTTTTTTTCACAGAAAGGGTAGTAGATGCATGTAATGGCCTACCTCAGGAAGTGGTGGATATGAATACAGTGCAGGGCTTCAAACAGGCATGGGATAGGCAGAAGGGAGCAATACAGATGAGTATGAATAGATAGGCCATTGACAGAGTAAGGCCTATGACACATTCATAAGGTAGAAAAAGAAATGGGCAGACTGGATGGGCCTTACGGTCCTTATCTGCTGTCAACTTCTATGTTTCTGGTCCACCCCCATATCTGCTATGATTCCCGCCAGGTGGCTCCTTAGCACTTTGCCCATCTTCCCTGAAGTCTGCCCTCCTAAAATCCTAGATTTTGGTCTTAGTCAGGATGCTTTCCCTGCCCATATCCAACAGGAACCACACTGTGCAATGGTCACTCCCACCCAGGGGCTCCCTGACCATTATTTCCTGTACAGGCTCCTCAGTTGTGAGCACCAGATCAAGAATTGCCTCTGTTCTTGTCGGTTCTGTGATGCCCTGAGTCAGGAACCCACTCTGCAGTCCTTCCAGGATCACCTGACCACTAGCACATGTTGTGGATGGTACGCTCCAGTCCACCTTGGGCAGGTTGAAGTCCCCTATAATTACCACCTCTCCTTTTCCCGCAGATTCCAATATTTGTGACCTCAGTTCCCTGTCCCTCTCCTTCTCCTGGCTGGGTGCTCTGTAAACCACCCCCAGCCTCACCTTTCTCCCTCTGTTGGACCTCAACTGAAACCATAATGCCTCTGTCTTCCCTTCCTACAACTCCGCCCTTGTGCAAGTTATTCCCTCCCTGATGGAAACTGCCACCCCTCCCCCACAGTCAGTCAACACAGGTTATGGAATAGGCAGCTCTAGAAAGGATGGAAGGTCACCTCCTCCCCACTTGGTGAGCATTTTTCTGGAGAGTAATGGTCCTATACTTTAGGAACCCCCACATGTCTTTTCCTAGAACAGTGTTATGGATTGAGACCATTTAGAAAATGTCATAAATTTTTCTTTTAAACTTGGTTCTCTATTAAAGTGTTGCGTAAAAGAAGAACGACTGATAAATACATTTCTGTACTAACTTCTGGCTTTCTTAGTTTACCCTGTAGTATGTGGGTGCACATATTCTGCCTATCAAAGGTGTAATGTATCTGTACAGTTTTGTGCTATATATGACTTCAGTTGTGGTTGAATAAAGCTGAGTTTAAAAAAGGTTTGTTAAAGTTAAATTCAATTTGTACATGTTTTAAATAATATTGCTGTACTTAGAATTTTTTTTCTGTTTTAGTACTATTGTGTTTTTCCTGATCGCCCACAAGAATGGCCAGTTACCTGTTCAATGGATGTACTGGATTAACAAACAAACAAGCAAACAATATACAAAAATTATAGAGACAAACTACATGGTGCATGTTGGGCTTGGCATTAATAGAAATGGGGCCACATCTACTGTACTTGGCTGGCATGACAGTAGACGTACAGGTAGGATCAGTGGCATGAGCAGACATGAGTGGTGTGTAGTAAACGTGTTATATGGTTAACTTGACCAGGAAGTCCTGGTATACCATGTTGGTTGTAGTTTGTCACATGTACATGTGTAGTCCATTTCAAGCTTCTCGTCTTGCATTGTCCTGTGACTGTCAGTTAATAAAGATAGCGGCTTTACTATGTCATGTGTCTCTGTCCTCAGTGCCCTTCTGTACAAAATTACCTTCATGTCCCAGCATGAGTGGAACAGGTGTAACACTGGTGTCTTAGGCATTGGCAGGCATTAGCGGAAGGAAGCAGAAAGTGAGGGACTCTGCCAGTCGACTAAGACAAGGTTCCTCTTTACTACAGTGTAACATTTCCTGCTGGGAAGGGCAGAAGGTCAAAGGTAAGCCATAACTTGGAATAGAAGCAACACCCTATCTAGGGTAGGAGTATTAAGGGATTTAAACAGGATATGGGGAACACTAATAGCAGCCTATCTTAGGTCAGGTAACAAATTGTTAGGGGAAGGTGAAAATGCTGCTACCACAGTAGGAAAAAGAAGAGAAAGGTAAGTGGGTACAGGAAGGAGGAAAACTCTTCAGACAAGAGGGAGCTACTTGTTGATGGGTAAAACAGAAAAACCCTGTCTATGGTAAAGGTACAAACGCGCATACCAAACAAACTAGAAATGCCCTATCAGGGGTAAGGATACAAAAGCATTTTCAGGTAACACAGGGACAGTAGAAATTGGAAATACTGGAAGTGGTGCAATACAGTGGCAGTGGGGCGGCAGTTTTCAGAGACCTGCTGGAGACTGTGGTGCTGCCCCATCTGCATGCACCTCTTTGGGTTGAGGGAGGAGGTTGCTAGACTCCAGTCTGAGCTGGCTAGGATTTGGGTGATTCTTCTCCTACCCAGGTGCCACCAAATCTGCCACTGTTACCTCAGAGGATGTCAGGGAGGAGGAATGTCTGGACTGTGGTGGGCTCTGGAAGGTTGGAGGTGTTGGGTGAGAGGTACATTCCTCAACCGGTACCACAACACAATTCCTACGCTGCTGTGGTGAGGTGGGAATGTTGTGAGGAGGCACCTGTGGTAGTGACCAGGGAGGATGTGGGGGTTCTCCACTGTGGAGACCTCAAGAAGGGTAGTAGAGGATCCCAGGAGGAGAAGAAAACAACTTTTGGTGTGGGACTTGACTTTGAGGGAGATAAATTTGGGAATAGGAAGGGAAGAGGTAAGGGAATTAGGAGGTTAGGTGTCTACACAGTGTCACAGCCCAGAGGAATAGAAAACAGATCCTGCAGATTGCTAGAGCAGCAGGATGGGAGGGACAGCTGGATGTCATTGTTCACTTGGGGATTAATGACCCAGCTGGGAGAGTGCAGAGTGAGTTTAGGGAGTTGGGAGGGGTCTTACACAAGTAGCATGCTCAGTGGCGCTCACTGAGGTACTGCCACTCTATGACAGGTTGGAGGTGAGGGGTCTCTGCACCAGGAATTCAACTCATGGTTGAAGTAATGGTGCAGAGAGAAGGGGCTCAGCTCATCTACTTGCTAGTACCCTCGTCCCACCAGCCAGTCATCTCCCCCGGCTCAATGGTACCAGCACCAACAATTCTCCCTGACATAGTACGATCCCACCCTACACTGACCATGTGCACAGGCCCACAGCACCCATCCCACCCCTGGGTACCTCCCCACCGCCTACCCAGGCTCCCTTTGGTGGCTAATCATTCTTGCCCTCCCAACCTGGCAAACCCTGCTCATCCCCTGTTCCCTGAAGGTCCTCTCCCCATCCCCACATACCCATCGGAAGCTTACACATCACTGCTCCCTGGCCAGAGCTGTGGTCCTCCTTCTACTCTTAACAGGCAATATACATCCTAACCCAGGCCCTACCCAGACCAGCCCACCAGCTGGTTTCCCTAGTCTGAGCATAGCCTCTATGAATATATGCAGCATATTGAAAAAATATGATACCCTCCAATGTTGGGTCATGCTGCACAAACCTGATGTCATTGCGCTGGTGGAAACCTGGCTATCAAAGTCAACCCCTGACTCCTTTGTCTCCCTCCCAGGCTACACCCTATACCGGCAGGATCATGTAGGCAAACGTGGGGGTGGCTGTGCAATCTATACCAGGGATACACTCACTGGTCAAGCACTCCCTGCCCTGGCTCTTGCAAATGGGGTACAGGCCCTTACCCTTAAACTTACTCCGGACCCCTCCAGGGGCCCCCTATATCTCACCACTGCCTACATTCCCCCAAAGAACCAAAACCCAGCACTGTTCTCCTTAACTGATTATCTTGCCACCCTCCCTCACATGGCTGAACAAGTCCTTGTGGGGGACCTGAACGTGAACTGGCTCAGCGCCGCCTCCTCCACCACCCGGGACTCCTTTGTGGTCATTGATCTGACACAACTCATTTCCCAACCCACAAGAGTAAACCCAAAGAGAGGTACCAGCACCCTCCTAGATGTTATCATCACCAACCGCCCCCAAAAAATCCTGGATATCCAGGTCCTCCCTGACTCACTCAGTGACCATTCCCCTATCCTATTCCACTGGGTGACCCCCTCACCCTGACTCACAGCCCGCCACCTACTCCGCGGCATTTCAGACCGGGTGGGCTGAAAAACCTCAAGCAATTTCTTGCCCAGATAAACTGGTCCCCCATTCACCACGCTCCTGACATAGATACTGCCCTTGCCTTCTTTTCACAAACCTTTAACAAAGCCTGCGACCTCTTCGCACCCCTCATGGCTGTCCGAACCAAAAAACATAACGTGCCCTGGGTTACTCCTGCCCTATTACAATTGCTCAGTCTTAGGGATAACCTATGACACCTTGTCACAGAAACAGTCTGGATGGCTGACAGACATGCCTACAATGCTGCATGGAATAAGTGCACTTGGGCCATCCGAAAAGCCAAGGCCGACCACTACCAGGCCACTCTCACCTCCTCCTGAGGGTGTGCCCGAACATTCTGGGATAATGTCAAACAATTAAATGGGAGTGCACACTCCCTTCCCCCATCCCAGATCACTATTGATGGCACAACCGTTACGGACCCAGCTAACAATGCAAACTACCTTAACACATCCTTTACGGACCTTAGCTCTGTCCTCCCCAGTAACTTCTTTGACCTGCCACCCTCCCTACCTGCCCCAGTCCTCCAACGCCCTAGCTTCTACCTTCATAGGGTAACTGCCCAGGAAGCCAGACCCCACCTGGTCAAAGCGTTAAAGAGCAATAGTCCCGGCGACGACTCCCTGGACCCCAGCATTCTCCATCTGGTACTGGATCAGGTCCTTGCCCCACTCACCAGCCTTCTCAGCAAATCCCTCTGCCTGGGGCAATTCCCATCTGCATGGAAAACCGCCATTATTAATCCCATACACAAAGGTGGTGACAGGTCCCCTGTCAGGAACTACCGACCCATCTCCATCCTCCCACCCCTCTCCAAAGCCCTAGAAAAACTGGTTGACACACCAATCACTGAATAGCTGACCAAACACAACATCCTCTGCCCTGAACAGCATGGTTTCCGCACAGGACACAGTACCGGCACTGCACTAGTTGAGTTTTCAAATTTCCTACACTCCTCTCTGGACTCTGGCTCCCTAGCTGGGGCAGTGTTCCTCGACCTCTCAAAGGCTTTCGAGACTGTCTCCCACCCCCTCTTGCTGGATGCCCTCTGCCACACTGGCTTCTCTACTGGGCCTCTCACCTGGTGCACCAGCTACCTATCTGCCCACTCCCAATGTGTCAGAATTAATGGGACACTTTCCAAAACTTGTCCCATCCACTCAGGGGTTCCTCAGGGCTCCATCCTGGGACCCCTACTCTTCTCACTGTACCTTAACACCCTGCCCAGTGCATGCACTGGTAAAATTCTGCTGTATGCAGATGATGCCATCATCTTTGCCACCCATCGTAACCCCATCTCCCTCCAGGACTCCCTACAACTATCCTATAATGATGCTCAAACCTGGTTTAAAGAGCATAGACTGGTCGTTAATCTCAAAAAAACAAAAACAATGCTCTTTGCCCACCCCAAAACAAAGCCAGCAATTTCCCACTCCATATCCTCCCCTGCTCCAAACAACCACTAGAGTAAGTCCAATCCTACAAGTACTTTGGGGTCTCCTTTGACTCAGGCCTCACCTACCACACCCACATTGATGCACTTGCTTCAGCTACTAATGTGTGGCTAGGTATCTTACACCACTATAAAAACTGTCTCCCCCCCGCTGCCCTCCGTCTAGCGGTTACATCCTCTATATTATCCCTTGTTGACTATGGCCTACCAGTATATGGTGCTGCCCTCAATAAAATTCGCCTCATCCTAAATAAAGCATGCAGGCTAATCACTGGGGCCCCCAGGCTCACGCATTCGTGCCAGCTCTATGACATGGCAATACTGCTGAATCTAGACGAATGTCTACGATACCAAACCTGCCTAATAACAAAAAAAAAAAAAACTTTTCTTGGACTGTCCCCACCCGGGCTGACAGCCTCCCTCCACCAAGCCCAACCCTTGGTCTGTACACGGACCTCCTGCAAGGCCACTCTTCTGGTCCCATGATCCAGGACCTCCCATGGACAGAGGTCCTTCTGCTATAGAGCTCCATCTTGGTATAACTCGCTCCCTGCCCCCATCTCTGATGCCCCCACGATCTCCAAATTCAAAACCACACTTCGAAGCCAGCTATTTAATACACGTAGCTGCACCTGTCTATAAATGAAGCATAGCTCACTGTGCCATGACAATGCTCGCTGGGCGGCATCCACACCTCACTTCTTTAATCCTCACCCTTTGCCAGTTGAACTGCTATTATCCTGCTGTTTTGCTCTTACCTTCGTGCAAGAATGTGCCATTGTAACTAAACTGGCTTATCTGTTTAATGTTGTAATTACATGTGTTTGCTAACTATGTAAATCATATGCTGTAACAAAAAGTCTGTTCTGTATTTGTTCTCAATGTGATGAAGTACCTTTGGAAATGAGCCTCTGGCTCAAAGGTTGTAAACTGATGTACAAATAAACAAATAAATAAATAAACACTGGGGGCCCACCTTGAGGAAAAAGGGCATAGAGAGGGTCAGTGGCCTGCATCCATCCAGGAGAGGAATTGCAGTCCTTCGTGGATGGTTTAAATGTTACTTTAATGAATATTTAAACTAGCCAAGGGGATGACACAAGAAATGGGGAAGGCAGAAACTGCACCCCCACAGGCTGAAGTAGAGAATAGGGAGAACCTGAGGGGAGAGGAATCCCCCAGGGTACAAATTAATAAAGGAACCAGGGTGGTAGAAATAAACAGGGATGAGAACTGGATCATTAAAAAGAGAGAGGGGAAGGAGGGAGGGCAAAAAGGAAAAGGGGGTAACAAGTGTAACCCCTTTGTTACCCGGGGTTACTAGAATCCCAGTAAGACCTAGTGGTAGGCAGGGAAGGCAGCTTGTGAAACTCCAGTTAAATGGGTTTCACACTGTCTCACTCTGTCCTCAGTCACAGCTGAGACTAGAGGATGACATCATTATAGAATTGTCACAGCTGCATGAGCCACAGTTGGAATCTTCAGCTCAGAGTAGTTCTAGAATTTTGGGAATTCAAAGTCAGTCTTCAGTTTGTCCTTAAGCAAACAAGAAGGACACCAGTAGTGTCTGTTTACCCCCCTCCCTCTGGGGGGGGTGAAGAAAAGTTCTTTGTGGGTTCCAGAGGCAATCTCCTTCTCTCACCTTGGGAAGAAAGCTGCCTGTTTTAACTTAAGTTCAGGCTGTTCATGTATAACAGCAAAGGTTACATTTCTTCGCCTGTGGGGCACCTGCAATGAATGGGTGAGTGTTTGGCCTCATTTGGAAGGGGCAAACAACTTCTTTTCTTCAGTTGGATTTCAAGTATTGGGGACTGCTATTTGGGAGAACTATGTCAACTAGGACAAACAAATAGAGCAGTCATCTGTTTAAAGTGTTAAAGTTCATTGTAGAGGGGTGTAGGTCATCCACCGTCAATCTACAGTTTTAAAGTCTAAAGTTCTGTGTGTCCAGAGAAATGGCGGGTATGGGCTGTGGGGCTGGAGGTGGATAGATCCCCATCTTTAGTAACCAGGTCCATCTCTACGTTTCTTCTGTGTTTTGCTACTTGCCTCATGGCTTGGCCAGTGATGGGGTGGGTACCCAGGCGTGGGTTGCAACTTGAAAGTCTCTAGGAGTAGTAGACTTCAAGTAGTGTAAGAGCCACAGGATGGGAACATTACTCCTTGTTTGATGGGAGTCTCCCTGTTTGATGGGAGTTTCAGATTGGAAATCACGAAACAAAATCTCTCTAGAATTAGCAGACTTCAAGTGGTGTGGGGGAGCACAGTTTGGGAGCCTCCTTGTTTGATGGGATGTCTTTCCAAGTAGAGTTTGGGTTCATTGCCAAGTGGACCATCAGTGGTAGTTGGCAGGAAGCCGGGCCAGTCAGACTGTGTATCCATTCGCATGCAAAGTCTGGGCTGAGTGCCTGGTGGGTCCAAAGCCAGACAACTGTTGTAGTGTTCATTCCTCAAATGGACCGCTGTGTTTAACCTCTAATCTGCATTACAGTTACGTAGCCCTGTGAGACCATACAGAGCTTTGTTTATGTTCAGTGAGTTAATAAATAAAGCCACACTGAAAAATCCCAATTCTGGTTCTGGACATTACAGTTATTGCTTCCTGTAGTTGGATTTACTTGGGTGTCCCTGTGCAGAGTAGTCAAACCTAGGCCTCTTGTGCCAAGTAGCCTCATCCTTCCCCGAACCCGTAGGTACCCCTATGTATATCCATGCTACAAATGTGGACACATAGAGGGGTTACGCAAGCAAAGTGGTAACAAAATCTAGAAGGCCAACTACACGAATGCTAGAAGTCTAGGAAATAAGATTCCAGACCCAGAGGCCATCATGGCAGAGGCTGACCTGGATACTGTGGCCATTACTGAGTAATGGTACACTAAAAACTATGACTAAGACATGGTCATACCATGCTATACACTGTTCAGGAAGGACAGGGTGAGAAGGAAAGAAAAGGAAAAAAGAGGGTGTGATGCTTTACATGAGGGAAACATAAAAGTGATGGAGATACATGGAATATGGGGTGAGGGGCAGCAGTACTATGGGTCACCCTGGAGATGGGGGACTGAGCCACTGTTTGCACTGGTGTGATTTACAGACCTCCAGCAAAAGGAGTGGAGTTAGAGTGGGTATTGGTGGAAGCCATTGGCAAGATGGCAGAAAAGGGGGACGTGCTGCTGGTGGGGAACTTTGGTTTGCTGGATGTAGATTGGAACATCTCAGATGCAGCTTCAGTGAGAAGCAGGGACATCCTGGACTCCCTGCAGGGTGTGTTCCTCAGGCAACTAGTCAGTGTACCCACTCATGATGGTGCAATACTGGACATGGTACTCACTAATAGGGACAGTGTTGCAGACATCAAGGTAGGAGGCCACCTGGGGACCAATGATCACCGTACAATGTGGTTCAATATAAGGATGGCTGAGGAATCGAGCCACACAAGGGCCAGGGTCCTGGACTTCAGGCAGGCAGATTTTCTACAGATGGGTGAATGCCTCATGGATGACCTGTCACATGAGGATGACCTACTGAGGTGGAGGAACAGTGGGCGAAGCTAAAAAAGGGCATAGCAAAGGCAACAACCCCCTGCATCAAGCAAGTGAGCAAAGGCAAGAGGAAAAAGAGACTGCTATTGATCTTAAAAGAAGAGGCTGAAAAAGTAAAGGTTAAAAGAATATCCTTCAGAAGATATAAGGAGATGCAGAGAGAGGAAGATAGGGAGGTGTATCAGGGGAAACAGAGGGAAGCAGGGAAAGCAGTAAGGAGTGCAAAGGCACAAACTGAAGAGAGACTAGCCCATGCTGTAATGAAAGGGGACAAGACATTTTTTAGGTATTTAAGTGAAAAGAGGAAGAACACAAAAGGGATAGCTATGTTCAAGACCCTGTATGCCAAAACATTTGTGGAGCTCTGTAACTGTTTCCACCGTTCCTAGTTGTCCAGCTGACATTTCTGCTCAATCTAAGTCCTTCCCGTTCAAACTAAGTGTTCCCTTACCAAGATTACTCCCCCCTCCCTCAATACATTCTAGTCCCACCGGTACTACTGGTTCACCTCAGTCCATTCCAGTCCCACCAGTACTACGTACTCACTGCAACACACACCCCCATTGCCCACTCTTATGCCCTGATACCACCTGCTCAGTATCCCAGAATCTTTCTGCCAGCGTCCCTGCCTCCTACACGTGCGCTTTTCCATATCCCAGGGACTCCTTTACAGGCTATGAACATGTTATTGATGGATAGGATTATAAAGGCCTCTCTGTATATATTATTTACCTTTATTTCTACACTGTATATATTTTGTTGTATACGTCTTGCTACTGTTGTTTTATGTATATTTTACTTGTACTCTATTCTGTACCCTCGTCCTTGCAAACTGTAGGTCCACCTTGTAAATGAACTTGCTCAATGGTGAGTGCCTGGGTAAATAAAGATTTTGATTGATTGATTGATAGGAAGATTAACAAGAATTTGTCAATGCCGAATTTTGCTTGCTGATATTGGCATTGGACGTGCGGGAGTTAGACAGATGCAGAATAGGAATGGCAGTGAAATACTGAACTCATGTCAACCCCACCTCCACCCTGCAGAGATGGACAGGTATTGGGGTGTGTCTGTGGGTTGTTGCCCATAATGCTCATGGCATGTCACCTCACCCTATCCTGCAGACACCAACAAGTGTTGAGGTGTGCCTTAGGGTGTTCGGCTTTACAGACACCCCATTTCATAAGGACATATGCTGAAATGGGTGCAGTATAAGAGAATGTGGTGAACTCTGGGGTTGAAGAGTCCAAGGCACACTTCAATGCCTGTCACTGGTTTCAAGGTGCGGGTGCAGGTGGGGGTGGAATGGCATGAGCATTACAGCCGACAACCCAAAGGCACACCCGATGCCTGTCAGTCTGTACAGGGTGGGACGTTATGGTTAGAAACCCTAACGCCCCAGGCACTTGTTGGTATTTGCACTACAAATTTCCAACATGGCCTTTTTGTGACCCCCACCTCACGAAAGCATTTGGGACCTCTTCTCATGAGCAGTGGCACTGTGATTTTGTTAATCTGTTCTGAACATTGATTTCCCACAGCAACCAGGCCATTCTGCGCCAGATGTGTGAAAACACAGTTCAGGCAGGATGTGCAAAATGACAGCTGTACTGTTCATAAGAAGGTGTGCAAAATTGACAATGCTGAAAATCTTGAGTGAAAATAGTACAAATTCTTGAAGTTACGAGTGTGCGTGGGAACTGCGCACTGCACGCTTGTAACATAGTCATTTTATAGAGTTTTGTCCCAAATTTTCAACATAGGCATTTTGGGACCTCTGCTCACGAACAGTGTCACTGTGATTTTCTTAATCTGTCCCGAACACTGATTTCCCACAGAAACTACGCAATTGTGTGCCGGAAGTGTGAAAGCACATTTTGGCCAGGATGTGAAAACTGCCAGCTGTACTGTTCATAAGTAGGTGTGAAAAAATGCCAATGTTGCAAATCTGGAGTGAAAATATTACAAATTTGCAAAGTTACGAGTGTGCATGGAAACTGCGCAACGCATGCTCGTAACACAGTCATTTTTTGGAATTTTTTTACCAAATTTGCAACATAGGCTTTTTGGGAGCCTGCCTCATGAACAGTGACACTGTCATTTTATTAATCAGTCCCAAAAGGTGATTCTAAGCAGTGACCGCAAAATCACCTTTTGGGACTGCATAACCAGATGACAGTCACCGAATTCATGAGATGGGGTCTCAAGAACCCCATGTTGAAAATTTGGTGCCAAAATTCGTATAAATGGCCGAGATATCCACCTAAGTTGAAACCCTCCCCATTTATGCCATTATACAGTTTACCGGCATTTCTTCAGTTCGCGGTCAGCTTTGAAGAGTGCAGACGTGTTCCTGCTCCACCAAAGATCGTTGCACCAGGTTCCAGAGGTAAGTATGGGGTGAGGGGGTGTGTGGGGAAGTCGGGTGCGCAGAGGGTGGGTGTGGGTTGGAGGAGGGGGCACCAGAGACAACGTGGGACAGTTTTGTTTTTACAGGGTTTAAAGCAGAAAAAAAAAGACCTCACAGGACATTTTTTCTATTACAGGGACAATACCCCAGTGTGCTACCTTGGGGGTTGTTGGGGGGTCTGGAGCCGACGGGGATTGGGCACCCCATCAGGACATACAGAGTGTTTGGGGGGCACATGAGCCAAGGGTGATTGGGCACCCCCTCTCGGCACACAGCAAATGGGGGGGGGACATTATGCTGATGGGGATTGGGCTCCTGGGGATTAGGTACCCCAGTCGGCTTTCATGGGGACTGTGAAAGATGGATGGTGACAGCTGCCACCATGTTTTATTTAAAAGAAATGAGAGGGACATTATGCCAATGGGGATTGGGCCACCCTGTTGGCAAATGAACTGGGAAGGGGGCATACCAACAGTGGGATGGGGCATCCCATCAGCTTTCATGGGGACTGTGAGAGGTGGCTGGTGACAGCCGCGGCCATGTTTATTGAAATGGGACACCAGACAAAGCAAGCTGTGATTCACCGCTGGAATCAGGGACTGCCCCAGCAGCAAAAACAGCTGATTGTTAAATGACGGGGCGCTCCCTGATTGTAGTGGCAAGTTTCTTTCAAGTTGGTGGCACGCTACAATACTGCTATCATTGACAGCATGCTCTATTGGCGCCACAGAGACCAGCCCCAAAATGGACTGCTGGCATTGGCCACAACACTGCTGCACCTCCACAACTCGCTACTACAGCAAGGTGCTGCACTATGTTTCTTGCACATGCACGCAAGCAAACATAAAAAGGGAAGGGGGAATGTGCAGTGGGGCAACAGGAAAAGGCAGAAATCCTGAACAAATGCTTTTGCTCAGTGTTCTTAGAGGAAAGGAAAGGGGAGGGACCACAAAAATGTAACAGGAGCTTTGGAGGGAGGGAGGTGGACAATAATCTTTTTTCAGAGGAGTGTCCTGAAGGGACTCGCTAATCTGACAGTGGACAAAGCAATGGGGTCAATAGGGTGCATCCAATGGTATTGAGGGAGCTAAGGGAGGTACTGGATGCACCTCTGATAGTCCTATATAACAGCTCACAAGAAATAAGATAGTTTCTGGAGAACTGGAGGAGAGCAGATGTAGTCCCACTTCACAAAAGTGGTAGCAGAGAGGAGGCTGGTATTTATAAGTCAGCCAGCCTCACATCAGTGGTGGGAAAGTTAAAGGAATCACTGCTGAAGGAAAGGATTGTGAACTGTCTTGAATCCAATGGGTTGGAAGACCCGAGGCAGCATGGATTCAAGGTGTGTGTGTGTGTGGCCATGTCCTACAAATCTTATAGATTTCTATGACTGGGTGACCGAGGAATTAGATCAGGGAGGAGTGGCGGTCGTAATCTATTTTGATTTCAGTAGGACTTTTGACACTGTTCCGTGTAGGAGATTAGTAAGCAAGTTGGGAAGGTTAAGAGTGGGTCCAAGGGTGGTAAACTGGGTAGGAAATTGGTTAGGGGAGAGGTGACAGAAGGTGACGGTAAACAGAGTTCTCTCCAAGGAAGGGAGGGTGACCAGCAGGGTGCCTCAGGGGTCAGTGCTGGGACCAGTCCTTTTTAATATTTTTATAAGTGACATTACAGAGGAGCTGGAAGGGAAGGTCTGCTTCTTTGTGGATTACATCAAAATCTCCCATTGTAGCGTTGTGAAAAAAAAATTACAGTTAGTAAATTATCAATTACAGATACTTAGAAAGGAGATGAATGGAGACGAGACTAAAGGTGGAAGAATTTAATGATTATAACAATAATCACAGCGAGAGATTACAAGTGGTACATTCTTCAAAATAACAGTGTGTGCTGGCTTGCTTATATAGTGGAAGACAGCATCATCATTTCCTATGGTTTTCTATGATTGGTCCAAAACAAGCACAAACATCAACCTACAAGGCAATACTCTTTCTTTGGTATATGTATGAGCTCATCCTTGGTCAGCACAAGTATAGATAGTGTACATTCTATTATTATATATGGCTAGCAACAGCTGTCACTACCAGTTACCAAAGTCCAGAAGGAAGAAATAGGTTTGGACTTAGGAATGTGCATACAAGCATTTTGGCCTGTCCTGATAAGGACAAACACTAGAGATAGTCAAAAGGGTAATTTGGACACTATCCTGTGTTTCTGCTTACAGTCACATAGGCCAAATGGTCAGCACAAATGTCAAAAGGCACTTTAATATTGCAACTTGTGGCTTAGTTTGTCTTGTGGCTTCTCAAGTTTTATATGATCCAATTATATAGGCCAACATTTGTTACACAGGCACATAATATTTCAGACCAAAATGAGGTTAGGCTGAAATATAGGGACAAACTTCTTTATCTCTTGTTACACCCATACAGTGGACACTCCGGGGGGATGGAAGGGATGAGCACAGAAAACCTGAGGAGAGGTCAGGGCTATGGTAGCTGGGTTTCCATGTGAAAAAGTGCCAAATAATGCACTTAGGACACAGAAACCCAGAGACAGAGTACAAAATGGGGGGGAGTGGTACTGATGACCATCAAGCAGGAAAGAGACCTGGGGGGGTAATCAGATCTAATGAACTAAAGTTTACCAGGCAGGGCAACAAGGCAGTTGGGAGGGCTAGTGGGATGCTGGGTTGCATAGGGTGGGGTATCACCAGCAGAAAGAGGGAGGTGGTGTTGCCTCTGTAAAGATCATTGGTAAAACCCCATCTAGAGTACTGTGTCCTGTTCTACAGACCACATCTCTGGAAGGACAGAGTGGAGGCAATCCAGAGGAGGGCAACTAAAATGGTGCAGGGTCTGCATCAAAAGCTCTATGAGGAAAGACTAAAGGACCATAATACATACACCCTGGAAGAAAGCAGGGAGGGGGGGACTATGATAGAGACCTTTAAATATCTCATGGACATAAATGAGGTACAGAAGGGAAGTATTTTTCAGAAAAAATGTACTCAAGAACAAGGGACATGCTATGAAGCTGGAGAGGGGTCCATCCAGGACCACCATGTAAATGAGCCTGCTCAATGGTGTTATTCCTGGCAAAATAAACATTGAACTGAAGATTCAGGAGAGATGTGAGGAAGTGCTTCTTCACAGAAAGAGTGGTGGATTTCTGTAACAGCTTTCCAGTGGGGGTGAAAACAGCAGTGGGATTCAAAAACACATGGGATAGGCATACAGGAATCTTAGAGGAAAGGAAGGATGGCAGGGAGGCAGAAGGAGCCAGAGATCAGTTAGGGTCTGTGGTGATGATGTAGGTAGGGAAAATGGGCAGACTGGGTGGGCCAAGTGGTCCTTATCTGTTGTCAAATTCTATCTTTCTACATTTCTATTACTGTACTAGACTACTGATGAGTGTTCCGCATCTGTACATGCACCAGTAGTGCCAGTCAGCTCTTTCAGACTGCAAAGTAAAACTGCATCTAATTTTGTAGGATGCCCTAAGGGTATCCACTGACCCCTTTCCCTCATGCTTAAAAAACATGTGGTGCTGCCTCTCGTTTCATATCAAGCAGTAAAACTGGACTTGGCCTCATGTTCTGTAGCCCCTGCCTCTATGTAGGCTCCATTGACATAAGACATAAGCTCTGGACCCTCACTCATAAACAAAGGGAGGTCAGGAGTGAGGGTACACTCAGTTTTAAGATAATAAAATGTGAAATAGGGATGCTGCTCCTCCGATGAGGGCCACAGCACCCTTCTGCCTGGTGCCTTATCCACACCATTGCCCAGTGTTAGTGTCAGGGTTTTAGCAGTGTTAAACAGCACTGCGAGAAAGGCTGTTTAGTGTTGCCAAATCCACTAAATAAACTGCTACACCCTGTATGCATGAGTGGGTCCACATTTGCAGGGGTGCAGTGGTATATTTTGTGTGGTCGTGCTGTCAGGGTGGCATGATGCAGCAGGAGCCTTTTACTATGGCCACAGGCCCATTGGCTCATGCTAGTCACGGGATGTTGGCATCCTGGGAGAAAAATGCAGGCTGGAAGAAAATGCTATCCATCCAAGTCGACACCCCCCACAGGTTCTCACACGACTGACATGGCCATCTAAGTCAACACCCCCCATAACTCTCACACAACTGACATGACCGTCCAAGTCAGCACCCCCATAGGCTCTTGCATGACTGACATAGCCAGCCAAGTCAGCACCCCCCACAGGCTCTCGCCTGACTGACATGGCCATCCAAGTCGGCACCCCGCGCAGGCTCTCACATGACTGACACAGCTGTCTGCCCACCATCAGGTCCTGGATAAGTGATGGATAAATGATAAGCCTGTGTGAAGGTTGATAACGGGTTGGGGTGCTGCCAGACGAGACTGGAGAATAAAATTTCTACAGAAAAAAGTCTATGATCTAAGAAAGGAGACTGTGCCAAAAGCCTCCTAGACTCAGCTACCAGAAATTGTTTAACTCTATATAAGTGTCCAAGTCTCTGATGTGACATTTTAACAATGTGACTCATATGCTGTTCAAAGTGGAGGGTTCTGTCAAGTGTCACACCCAAGTATTACCCAAGTATGCATTACCCATTCAATAATTTCAACATCACAATCGCTAATCCTGTAATCCCTGTCAGTAAGTATTTTGGTCCTAGGAACACCGTCATTTTTACTTATTTGTATTTAATACTGGTTTCTGGGAAATGAGATCCAGTAGTTGATCAACATCCCCCTTGACTGATTGATTCAATTCTAAGAGATCCCTATCCTTACTGTAGATTACGGCATCATCCACTTAAAGTACAAGCTTAGAGGAAAGCACGAGTTGGGCAAAGAGTTTAGAAATAGGGAAAAAAGTAAGGGCCTAGGGATTGCCCTTTGGGTACTCCACAAGTGATTTGATGAAAACCTGCATTAATACTCAAGATCACTGTACTTTGTGAAGTTTCATTTAAATAACTCTTCTCATTTGAAAAGTTTACCATGGACAAAGAATGAATTAAAAGTTTGTGATCCCCATGGTTGAATGCTTCAGTGAGGTCCACGAACACTGAGGCTATGTAGTACCCTGTATCCAAAGCTTTATGAATGTAATCTGTGTATTTTACCAAGGCAGTTTCAGTGTTGATTTTGGGATCAGAACCTATACTGTGACCCAGATTAAGAGCCCTTGCTGAGGGACAGAGAGAGAGAGAGAGAGAGAGAGATAAAATGAATTTATGTTTCTGGTCAAAATATTTTTGTTTAGATTACTTTCCCTGCACTGACAGTAACTTAAGGGCAGGCAGTGCAGGTTAAAACATTGTTTGAACTTAAAAAGTTATGATAAGGTTGCAATAACTATCAGAGCCTTTTATTGCTGAGCAGAACCTTCAAGAAGCACAGAACCTTTTGTGGTTTTACCATCCCTAATTTTAAATAAATATGAGCAAAACACTCCACCTTTGCAAGTAAAACTTCTGCAAATTATCTGTTTCCCTACAATCACAAATGACTTTGCATGTCTTCTGTCTACCTGCACCCATGAACACCAGTTTACCAAACCACAACACAGTTCTTGAGATACTTCAGATGGCCTGCATGGTCTTACTCTTATGTCAAGCACCTACCACCTGACTAATGCCCTTCATAGTTTCCCTCTCTTAACAATCTCACATTAGGAAGGGCGTCCCTCATTTTGTCCCTTAGAATCGCTCTGTCTCAAATCTGTCCCACATGAAAAGGTACTGCTCATGCAAAGAAGGCCCTGTACACTCAGACTCTGCAGGCACAATTCATACTACTCTGATTCTAAAGTCTAGTGGCTGGATCACCAACTTGAGAACCAGGAGATTGTAGGCTCAAACCTCGCTAAAGCCAAGAACTCTCTGTGTAATCTTGGACAAGTCACTTAACCTCTCAGTTCTGCAGTCCACCCAGCTGAGGAAATGGTTAAAAGCAGGACCATACTGGAAACAAGATGCTGCAGCTTAGCTTGGTTATTCTGGGTAACAACAGAAAAAATAAATAAATGCAGCTTGGTACTAGTTTCCAGTGTTCTAAACTTTTATCTTTATGTTTGATGTGTCCCACATTATGAGGCCTTGTGTCCCCAATTTTTTCATATTTTAAATGCCTCTGTCCCACATTTCAGTGACATAAGGGTTAGAGGTATATGGCTCTACCTCTCTCCTAGCATGCCAGTAATGATCATGTGCTCTGCAGTACCACTGAGGGCATTCCTCCCTTATCCCAGTCATAACTGGCCTGAGGCACCTCAGTCCCTGTAACCATTGGATAGCCAGAGCTAAAGTAATTTGTGTTAAATATCAGTGTTTTATCATTTAACTCACAGTGTCAGTGAAGAAACATTAGAGACACAAAGAGTAAGAACATGCATGGCCAAAACATTCTAAATGACATCAAAACACTACAAGGAAAGAAAAGAAAAAACAGTACCTCCATAAGGGCAGTTGCCAAGATGCAGACCAATCAATCAGTGAGCAGCCATCACCCATAAGGATAGTCAGTCACCAAGGTGCAGTCAATAACTGAGAGAGTGGGAAATGGCAGTCCCCTATAAAGACAATCACAGTGGTGCAAACTGATCAATTAGACAGTGAGAAAAGTTAACTCCCTTCCCTCAGGTTACCCCCATAAGGATAGTCACGAAGATTCAACCCAATCACAGGCAGTGAAAAGGCAGTCCCCAAAAAAACAAGGATAGTCACGAAAATGCAGCCCACTGAATCAGAGACAGTGGGAAAGGTAGCCCTACCATAAGAACAGTCACCAAGGCACAGCCCAGTCAATCATGACACGATTGGAAGAGCCTCAGAGACAGTGGGAAAGGCAGGCCCCCCAAGCGTAGTCACCAAAGTTCAGCCCATTTAATGAGACAATGGAAAAAGGCAGCTCCCCAATAAGGATAGTCACCAAGATACAGCCCGGTAAATCATAGATGGTGGTACAAGGCAGCTCCCCCCCCATTAAGGATAGCCCAAAGTGGGAAACATGCCCCATACTTGCCAAGAATCAATCAGAGACAGTGGGAAATAGCAGCTCCCCCCATAGCTGCCAATGTTCAGTCCATTCAATAACAGACATTGGGAATGGCAGCCCCCTACTCTCATAATTATAGTCACCAAGGTTCAGCCCAAATAGTGGCTGTGGAAAAAGCACCCCCCTCCCCAGCTAGGGGTACCAGATTTTTGGGATGCCAAAAACAGGACACTTGATCCCTCCCCGATGAGCCCTTGTGCCAGACACTGAGTAAATAGGTTTAAAGTCTCCACCACCTTCACAGCTTATTTACAAGGAGGTCCTGGGCAGGCGAGAGTAAAAAAAAAATAATAATAAAACAGTATAGACAAGGTACATGAAGAATATTTGGCAGCTGGAAAAGAAGACATGCCCTCGTAAAAGAGGACATGTGGTAACCCTACCCCCAGCTAACCCTGCTGGGGGGAAAAAGGCACAAGTCCGTCACTGCTACGCCAGTATACCGAAATCCCTTCTCCCAGCGTTCAAGTGAAAATTCCTGCCCTGTCAGCCTTCAGTAACTGCCCCTCTGGCCTAGTTTCAGCGAAAACCCACTGATGACAGCTCCCGCTATGCACGGTCTTTTCCAATAAGGGTCCTTCTGAGCTGGGGTTGGGATTGGGGCAAGGACGGTTGGCCAATTCCATAAAAGCCCCGGAACCTATGCAGTGCCCACATGTCTACATCTAGCGTGCGGGGTCGGGTCTCGGGCGTATGCTGCAGAAGGCACGTGGGGGTCTCGGGCGTATGCTGCTAGGGGCGCTCTCGTGTCTGGGGTGGCAAAAGTGATGCGCGCGGGTACCGTGCCCGTGTTGATATTTGTACCACTTGACGGACGGTGAACAACAGCGGAGGTACAGCAGCAGGACCGGCAAGGGAGCGGTAGCAACCACTTCCTCAGCGTTGGAGACGAGTTCAGGTAATACAGTTCTGTACACGAATGTGTATTCTTTAGGTATCTTTATTTACTAGTTTGGGCGGCGGGCGGTTCCAGAGTACAGAACCAGGAAATAGCTGAAAGGCTTGGCTGTTCATTAGGCGCACGGAGTTCCTGATTCCCGCAGCTTTTTTTTTTTTTGTGGACTGGTTTTGTATCTTGCAAAGGGGCTCAAGCTGGACCCAACCCAATCCCAAGCTGTGTTTACATTATTTTTTTTAACAAGGTCACTACCTTGGTGTAGGTCCGCCGCTTCTTATAAAACACCAGTTCACTCGCCCAGCACCCACTCTCACCGACCCTAAACTCACTCACTGAGTGGGTAGGGGCAGCTAGCAGCCAGGGCACTGATACAAAGTGCAAATAGTGTTCATATGGGGATAGCTCTGCACCATATGTGGCCCCAACTAGATCACAGTATTTTTTTTTTGCATCAATGGAGATCTACGCTACAATACTTTCAGAACGTGTAAAACTGGCATAGCATAGCATAGAGGTAGGCTAGTTATGTAACTGGGGGTTAGTTGGTATGCCCGTGCAGTTTTCTTCTTTAACTATGTGTTTATCCCGTCACCGAGCAGACCCCTTCTGGTGGTGACCTCCACCCTCGTCACCCACTGTCCTGGGCCTTACCCCAGCTTCTTAATTTCCACTGTAGCTACAGTAAGTGAGTGATGGAGCAGAACCTGCGGAGTCATTAGCCATCGTCCTGCTGCTCAGAGTTTTCCCTTCATTTTCATTCTCTGTCCCTTAGGGTTGGCGATGTGTGCCATGGCATAGGTGGAGGTTATGAAAATGCAGGAGGTACTCAGCACTTGACCCAACCATTTGAGAGGCAGCCTCTGATGCTGTGGCACCCAGCCTCCTCTGGTGTGAGGCAAGCAGTGGCACACAGTGTCACTTCTCCCTGAAGGGGAGAGCCATCTGGGGACGCTTGATTCTTCTTCCCCCTGAATGGCCCCCAACAACCTCTGTCTGTTCCTGAACTAGAGCTGTTGGTGTGGTGGTAGTTTGGCAAAGAGTGCCTCAGCCCACCGCACCACTAGGCTGCTTGTTGTGTAGTTGTTTTTAATCAGTTTGTTTGAGTTTCGGGGCTTAATCAGTTTGTTTGAGTTGGGGCGCTCCGCACCCCTATGTTGTTTTGGGATTTAACACAGGGGAAGTGGGGTGTGAAACCCCCCCTAACTCAAACTGATAAAAACCCCTACACAGTAATACCAACTAACTCTCAGTAGCATAAGTAGTGTAAGTGGTCTGTAGATCTCTACTTATGTCAGTTTTTTTACCTGGGTACATGCCTTCGTGTGTCCTGTTGTAAAGCTGCTGCTGCTTCTAAGGAACCACTTCACTCACTCAGCACCCACTCACATTCATTGATCCTTACACCCACTGGCTCTCACTGCCACTACACTCACTCACTCACTGAGGGGGAGGGACAACTGGCAGCCAAGGCACTGATACAAAATGCACATATAGTGTATGGAAGAGTGTAATTATGGATGGGATTCAGTTAATTCCTAGCTTTCTGTAGCACTCCACATTGTCAGTGGGTGTTCACAACAACTGGGTAATATGCACCCCTACAAGGGGAAATGGCACCCTTACAAGGGGAAATGGCACAGCCCAAAGCTTTTGAATGCTGGGCATATGAAGATTCTGAGCAGCAGCAAGTCACCAGTTTAAGCAGTGCCACTGAAGGGGAAATGACTATCACGCTTTCTCTGAAGAAACTTTGGAGATAGTGGAGAGTATTGGACCATCAATGGACCTACGCTGTTAGCGTGGGAGCAAGTTATACTACTGTCTTAAATCAGTTGTTGGGTTATTTTTAGTAGTTTATTTGAGTTGGTGGGCTTCAGTCCCAACACCCACCATTTAAAAAACAAAACAAAAAACAAGGGGGGGTGGGGGGGCAAAGCCCCCCAACTCAAACAAACTGACACAACAACATCAACAGTAAGCGCAAGCACGCGCTGTATTCACAAAAGTTTTACACTACTAGCATAGCGCTGGTCTGATACTCTCCACTATTGCCGAAACTTTAAGCTTTTTAGCTTTGGGGCTTCAATTCTGCATAGCAGGTTGGGGATACCTGGTAACAGGAACTATACTAGGATTTGTAAGATGAACAGGAGGCCGAGGTCCATCATGTCCACCTCCCACACAGTGGGTCACATGATTCCCGAAGGAGTTAACAAAGGAATATCTAGTCTACATTTTAATGTTAGAAAGGTTTCTGCTTCTGCTAGCTCTTTTGGAAGTGAATTCCAGACAGGTATAATTCTTTGCGTATAGAAAAATCTTCTATTGTATCTTCAAGCAAGCAATAATACCCGACAGGGTGGGTGGTACTGGGCAATACCAGATTGCCCAGGGGTGTAATGAGGCCCGACACCACAGGTGGAGGGCCTTATAGGCCCTGGAAGGTCCGGTATTGCCCATACTGCCCACCCTAGAGTGTATTATTGTGCTTAGAAAATGGGGACCCTGTGGTACTTTTACATGGAATTAAAAAAAAAAATAGAAGAAAACATTAAAAATGGAGTGAAAATTAGGCTTAACTGTTACTGTTTTAAAGTAGTCCCTCTGTTTCTGTCTGGTGCCATCTCCTGTGTTTCGCTACCAGAGCGCTAGATTCCTCAAAACTTGCTGTTGTGGTAGGCAATGTTACATGACTATGTGCCGTAAAGTTAGGATTTACTTATGAGAGCTATGATGTGGTACAGGAGCGAAGGAAACTTCTATTTTGTTGAACAATGGGGCTGTTACCTTTAGCTCATTCATGTGTAGCGCTTCTGTGTTTACGAGTTGGCTCGGCATCACTGCTTCCGTGTCTGCGAGGCGGGTAAGCGTTAGCACTTCCATGTATGTGAGGTGGGTCAGCATCGTGGATGTACGCTACAGTTTTTGGAAGAAGAACCAATTTTGTTAGGCAGCTTCTGGTTTGCCGATAGCTTTTTATTGGTTCCAGTTTGGAGGACAAGTGGCACAGCTGGCAGTGAAGGAGTTTTGTGGGGAGTGCTTCTCTCGCTAAGCAAGGCAATAAAATGGCAATAATTTTCATTTGAATTGACCAGTTTGGGCCAATTAGGAAGCAGTGATGACCCCAGGATATGAGTTATCAAGCTGGCTGGGCTGGGAATTTTTACTTACAGGGCTCTCACTGTAAGTTAATGTACCCCTGCCAGCCAATGAGATTTCTTAAATTCTTTACCCCATTTTCTAAGGAATGTTAACCTTAGCTGATGGCTATAGCTTCTCAAAGTGATGCATCTATTATTATTGATTAAGCCTAGGTGACCCTTTAGTTGATTATCTCTTGAGAGATGGTACATTTGCAGCAGATCACCCCTACTCACCTGAGCTCCAGTGGATATAATTTTAGATCCATTAGCTTTTGTTCATAACTCATATTCTGTACTCCATCTATGAGTTTTGTTACCCTCCTCTGCAATCCCTCCAGTAAATCAATGTCCCTTCTAAGGTATGGGCTCCAGAGGGGTGAACAATAATCCAACAATAACCGGCTTCCCCTTTTTCCCATAGGGAAACCATGGCATAATTTGCCATTATAAAGGAGTGTTTATGACGGCAAACACGTGCACGGTTTCCCTTGCTGTGCGCATGCTCACACAGCAGCGCCACCACTCAAGACCGCTGACCGCTTCCATCTCTCCCAAAACAGCACCGCGACCACCAGAAGAACTCGACGGTAAGTTCTTCCCCCCCCCCACACAGTGAAAACCTCACAAACCAGGGCAAAAAAAGGTTTTAAAATGTGCTGATTCAAATCGGCACCTGAGAAGCCACACTGCAAATGCATCGGAAGCTTTTTATTTTATATAATTGCTGAGACGACAAAGGAAACCCAGCAATTACATAAAATAAAATATTGGTCAGAGTATGTCAAACTCGATTACACACCCTGTTGTGGATGTTGAACCGGCTCACCGGTTTATGTAGCACCCCACACAACTCGGGTGTGTGTAAAATCTCATTACACACCCCGACCCATACTTTATTCTCTATGTAATGATCTTACCTATGATCTGTACAGTGACAAAATGCAAGACGTATTTCTTGATGTAAATGCTCTCTTTATACATTCTATGATTTTATTTGATTTTTTTATAACTTCACTACAATGATTACTAAATTTAAGATCATTGCTTATTATAACACCCAGGTCTTTTTCGTTTGTTACTGCTCAGAGAATATTTCCATCAGTGGTATAATTGTTACATTTGTTTCCATCTCCTAAATGCATGACAATATTTCTCATTACTGAACATCATTCCATTTGCCTCTGCCCAATTTTTCAATATGACTAGGTCATTTCTTAGTGAGTTGACCTGTTGTTCTGTGGAAATCTCAGCTGCTAGTTTGGTATCATCAGCAAATTTGGCAGACCGATTTGTTATGTTTCTGGTCATATCAGAAATAAACAATGAAAAAAGGATGGACCCCAGCACAGAGCCCTGCAGCACCCCGCTGGGCATTGGTCCTTCCTTTGATAAATTACATCTGATCTTAACTTTCTGGGTTCTATTTGATAGCCATGATTTTCCACCCATTTGACAAGTGTGTTATTAAGACCCATTTGATTTATGAACATACAAACATATGAAATTTGCCAGCAGATAAAGGCCTAGAGGTCTATCAAGTCTGCTCGAATGTGCAGCTAGCACCCCTTATTCTGCAGCTGCCCCTCCCTTCCACCCTTCCCCTTTATTAACCCTCCCCCTTGTCCTGTCCCATCCTCGTTTGAAGCAGTCCACTGTTCTACTGCATACCACTTCAGCAGGTAACACATTCCACCCAGCCACCACCCTCTCTGTAAAAGAGTGTCTCCTCATCTCCCTCCTGAACCTTCCTCGCTCCAGTCTCATATCATGGCCCCTGGTGGCGCTCCCCTCCCTTACTTGAACAGCCCTTCTGTACCTGTCTTGTTTATTCCTTTCATGTATTTAAAGGTTTCAATCATGTCACCCCTGTCTCTCCTCTCCTCCAGTGAGTACATGTTCAGCTCCTTCAACCTCCTCTCGTATGATAAGTCCCCCAGCTCCTTGATCATCTTTGTCACTCTGCGCTGCACCATTGGTTTGCAAATCAGTATTACATGTAGAACCCTATGAAAAGCTGTACTTAAATCCAGGTAGATCACATCCATTGGAGCCCTGTTATCTAAATGACTACTAATGTTCTCATAGAACACCAGATTGCTAGTGAGACAAGATCTTTGTCTCTTAAAACCATGCTGAGTTTTATCCTCTAGGTTCTGAGTTTGGATTTCCTATTCAAGCCTATTTCTAATAAAATGTTCCAACATTTTTCCTAATATGCTAGTTAAACTTGTCAGTCTATAATTTGCCACATTGCCTTGATCCCCTTTCTTAAAAACTGGTATTAGAATTCCAGATTTCCAGTCTTGTGGAATATTACCTGTTTCAAGGGACAAGTTAAAGCAGCAGTGCAATGTACAGTTGTGCGACCTGAAACACTCTGAAGTAACGTCTGTATACATGTTGTGAGTGGTTCCGGTTGCTGAATTTGAATTTTTTTTTTATTGGCCCTGTTTTTTATTATATAAAATGAAATACTATATTAATTTGCATGAAGAAATTGCTGTCTGCCATCTTTTAATGTGAGTTTTTTCTTCCCGTGATGCATTTCAGTGCTGTCTGTGTGCTCATGCATTATTGTGTGGCCTGACATACTGAATGTATTAGGCACAGTTGTTTCTTCATGTTTGTGGCAGATTTGAATGGAATATCTCAGATGTAAACAGCACACTACTGCATCATGGGATAGCAGAATTGTATCATGGCCATAACACACCCGGCACGAAATTTCCCAATCTATAGTTGATTTCAAAATGGTGATCCTGATGAGGGTGTGTGTTCCACGGAGAGTGAGTAACACTGAAAACCAGTAATATGGGCTTTTACATAAGAAAAAAAAAAATTTTACTACTGGGGCTGATGATAACATTGGTTAACCTACATATATGAGTAGAAGTAACTTCGTTGCGTTGCTGCTTTAAATATTTTATGTAAAGGGTCAATTAACCATGGACCAAGTTCTTTCAATAGCCTTGGATTTAATAGGTCAGGCCCTGCTGATTTGGTTGTATTAATGTTATTCAGTTCATCCCGCATTTCATCTTTAGTTATTTCTTTTGCAACATCGGAATTTGTAATATTATTTGTTAGTTTCATTTGATTTTCTTTTCTGTAAACTGAACAGAAATATTTGTTAAATTCTTTAGCCATGACATTAGATTCAGTAATCACATCATTTCCGATCTTTAAGGGGCCTATGGACCTATCAGCACATTTATTGTTTATGTAAGTATAGAAGCTTTTACCACCTATCTTTAATGTGTGCTAGCTTAAATTTCAGTTTCTTTTTTTCCTTTTTTATGTAGTGCTTACATTTTTTAAGAAGCCCCCTAAATTAAAATAATGCTTTATAAGCTGTGGCTTTCAAATTGAATAACCTGGTTTCCCTATTTCCACTGCTTGTACTTGGATTGGGGGCCACGTCAGCTTTTAGTTCAGGATGTTGTCTTTATTAAGGTCACTGATTTTCTTTTAAGGAAAAAAAGGAATAGAGGTGCTACACATAAGTCTATTTTCTTTTTTCTATCTTGAGGGTGTAATCTGGGGCTTCCCAGGGGTCTCCTCCATTATTCTGCATCTGCCCCTCCCTTCCCCCTCCAGTTTGTAGTTGTTTTCTTTTTTGCGTTTGCCTGCGCACATGCGCAAGGAACGTCTTGCCACAGTATGACTTTTTGGAGGTGTGTGACCCTCCTACTGAATGCAGTTCTCCGTGTAGCAGGTGCAACCCTACTGCACCAATATATGCTGAGCTGTGTATGACAGCAGTTTGGCAGCAGTGGTCTTCACTTCAAAGAAAACCACTGCTGCAATCAGCAGTGGTAACATGTGTGGAATTAGCATACTGATGTCACCCTTTTCCTTCGGCTGCTTGAAATCCCTCTTGCTTCCTCCTTCCGCTAATGTCCTCCCCGCTCCCTTGTTGTCTTCCCCCCAAGTTATGTGCTGAGGGAGGTTCCCAATCCCCCCTCGGCTCATGCACCCTCCCAGCACACTGTGTGGCTGATGGGGGCCCCCCCAACAAACACCCAGATGGCATGCTGGGAGCCCTCCCCAGCACACTGTGTGGCTGACAGGGGTGCCCAATCCCTGTCAGCTCCAGTCCCCTCTCCCCAACATTTTAACTTGAAAAAGAAACGGTCCCTCATTGAGTCTGGTGCCCTCCCCAACCCCACCCACCCTCTGTGCACCTCACTTCCCTGCACCCCTTACTCCGTACATTTACCTCCAGAGCCCAGCGCAATGATCTTCAGTGGACCAGGAACAGTGTGGACTTTTCAAAGCCGACTGCGAACTGAAGAAATGCCGGTAAGCTGTATAATGGCATAAATGTTTTTTTTTTAACTTTGGTGCATATCTCAGCCATATTTGTTTATTTTTACACCAAATTTTCAACATGGCTTCTTGGGACCCCACTTCATGAATTCAGTCACTGTCATGTTGTCATTCTGTCCTGAAAGGGGATTTCATGGTCACTGTGTGGAATCACCTTCCGGGACTAATTAATGAAAGGACAGTGTCACTCTTCATGAGGTGGGCTCCCAAAAAGCCTATTTTGCAAATTTGGTGAAAAAATTCAAAAAAATGACTGTGTTACCAACATATAATGTATAGGGAGCCCTTATAATACATAGCTTGCAGCCTTATTATTTTCTTTTAATCTCATCGTTCTGATGTCAGAGCCGTAAACCTTGCTTGCCTATGTCAGATCAGTGAGGTTACAACATGGAACCAAGCTTACCCTACTACATTCCAACATTAGAATGTGGCATGCGAGTGTTTTAAACTGTGAATCTGAAATGGCGGTCGCAGAGCACGTGAAAAATCACCAGCCACAATGTCCTCACCTAGCACGCAGCAAAGTGGGCTTGATTTTATAAATGAGCAAGCAGCCTCCGGAGATCATGCATCCCGTCTCGGACAATAAATTTTGCCCACAACCCCTCTGATGTAGCCGATGTGTCCTCTTCCTAAACAAGCACATGGTCGTGGTTTGCCAGCTGCATTGTACTTCAGGAGCAGCAACAATCAAAGGGCATATTTAAAAAAAAAAGAGTCAAAACAGTCATTTTTTTTCCCTCTGTGTGCTTTCTCTACTTGTTACCAACCCCATACACTATAAGCGACAATGGCTGGGGTTCTTCAGTTAACCGCGCTAAAATCACCTCTCGCGGTTGCCATGCCGACAGTAAACATCTCAAGCTGCACTGTCGAGGTTTACAAGCACAGCATGACAACCACTCGAGGTGATTACAATGCTGTTAACTTCATACTGGAATTTCATACTGGAAAAATAGGAAGTCAAGAAGGCATAGCCCATAAAGACTCCCCCACTATTCAGTGGTGATAACCGAAGTTACCAACTTCAGTAAGATATCTATCTAATCTTTCCTTAAATTTACCCGCACAATCCGCCTCCACCACATCCTGAAGCAGTCCATTCCACCTTTTTATTGTTCTACATAAAATACTATTTCTTCTTATTTCTGTCCTACTTTTTGTTTCCTTCAACTATCTGTCATGTCCTCTCAGCTGATATTGCTCTTCTTTGAATTCCAATTACATTTCCTTAAGCATACTATTGTTTTTTTATTATATTATATAAACTCAGTAAGTCCCCTCTAACTCTCCTATCTCTCAAGGACCACAAATTCAATTTTGCCAACCTTTCCTCATAATTCAAATCCTTACAACCTGATATCAGTTTGGTGTAAGACCTCTGTCGTCTCTCCTCTAACTTTACATCCTTAAAGGGGACAGGAAATATGTGCTTATTGGCAGCAGTTACTAATGTTTATAGTAAGATAAATGCTAAACTTGCCTCCAAATGAACCATATTTACCTGTACCTTAATAAATATCGATGTGAAAAACTGTTTTCAACTGTTTTCTTTTTATGAACAACATTCTGAACAGTTCTGTTCATGGAACCAGTAATTTGGAGTATTTACTATGTCATGGTTCGAGTACAGAATGCTAAACATGAGCTATTGTCCTATCAGAACCATGTTTAGCGTTCTTTGCTCAAACTGTGACATAGTTAAAACTCCAGATCACTGGTTCCGTGAAGAGAACTGTAACAGAATGCTGCCCATAAAAACAAAATAATGCAAAATACAGTTTTTCACATCACTTTTTATTCAGTTACAGTTACATATGGATCATTTAGGCTTATGAGTATAATTTCTGTTAATAGGAACATTATAAACAACTGCCAGTTAGAAATCATTTCCTGTTCCCTTTAACTAGGAATGGGCTCCATACAGTGTAACAATAATCCAACATGGGTCTGATCAATGTCTTGTACAGACACATCAGCACCTCACTTTCTCTTGAGTGAAAACTCCTTCTAACACTATTCACCAAGAACATGGCTCTATTTGACGTGTTTCTACAATGCGAGCTACTTTTTAAATCACTTTGGACGTAAACCCCCAGATCTTTCTCAGATACTGATGTCTTTAATTGTAAACTTTTCATATAATAACTCTGACATACATTATGCCTTCCCAGATGCATTTTAACACACTTTTCATTATTAAATTCCATATTGTTAATTTTAGTTCATTCCATAATTTTTATCAGATGCCTACCAAACAGCAACCTATCATCAAAATTATTCACAATCCCTCCTATCTTGATATCATCTGAGAATTTAACCATTTTATTCTATCGATAATCAAGTCACCTATAGATATTTCAAACAACAGAGGTCCCAACACCGACCCCTGTGGAACTCCACTCCCCACCTTCTGTAGTTCCGACAAACATTCACTGATCCTAACTTGTTGTATCCTATTTCTCAACCACTGGGATGCCCAATTAACTATACAATAATCAATCCCTAAATTTGTCAGTTTCTCAATTATTTTATCATGAGGGACCATGTCAAAAGCCCATTTAAAGTCCAGCATTACAACATCCACACTATTCCCCTCATCCACCCATCTATTTATATGTTCATGAAAGGTTAGCAGATTTGTCTCACATGATCTTCCGGACACAAAACCATGCTGCCCTTTATCAATTTGTCTCTTCCCCTTCATAATATCCTTTATAGCCTCACTAAGTATTCCTTCTGTGATCTTTCCCACCACTGATGTCAGGCTCACTGGCCAATAGTTTTCTGCCTGATCCCTTCTTTCCTTCTTAAATATTGACACAACATATGCCTTCCTCCAGTCCTCTGGCACCACCCCCTCTGCCACAGATTTCTGCCCCAGCATGGTAATCACTGGTACCAGCTCTTTCCTCAGCTCTTTTACCATATATGGATGAATCCCGTCTGGTCCTGCTGCCTTGTCATTTTTTCAATTCCATAACTCTCTTCAATACTTTCTCTTCCGTTATTAGTGATTTGGGGTCAATTTCACCACATTCCCATCCCTAATCTCCACATTTTGCTTTTTGTCTCTAAATGCTGCAGAAAAACATCTACTAAACTCATATGCCATTTTTAGAGGTTCTGATGTCATCTCCCCATCAATAGTTAGTGCGCCTGCCATACAGTTTCCTCCTCTCTGCCTATTTACATAGGCAAGAAAGCTTTTACTATTTTTGCTCACTGTTAGTCTCCTCTCCAGTCATTGTTTAGCTTGTTTTATTTCTCTTTTCAGTCTCTTTTGACACTTTTTATATTTATTTTTATGTTCTGTTGTCTTTTGTTTTTTCATTCTATGAAACAGGACCTTCTCTCTCTTACATAATCTTATTATATCCTTATTTAACCAGGGATTTTTTTTACTCTTACTGTTATATACTTTTTTTAGGGATATATACAGCTGTTACATCACTTATTATCTGAGAAAACAGTTTCCACGAATCTGCTATACCAGCCATTATCCTCTATGCGTTGCACAGTTTCCATGCACACTCATAACTTCTCGAATTTGTAATATTTTCACTCCAGATTTTCAACATTAGCATTTTTCCACACCTTCTTATGAACAGTACATCTGTCATTTTTCACATCCTGGCCAAAATTTGTTTTTGTGCATCCAGCGCACAATGGCATGGTCGATGAGGAAAATCAATGTTTGAGACAGATTATGACAATCACAGTGACACTGTTCATGAGTGGAGGTCACAAAATGCCTATGTTGAAAATTTGGTGAAAAATTCCAAAACTTGACAATGTAATGAGCATGCGTTGCATAGTTTCCACGTACACTCGTAACTGAAAATTTGTAATATTTTCACTCCAGATTTTTGACATTGGCATTTTTTCACACCTCCTTATGAACAGTACAGCTGTCATTTTTCTCCCACTGGCCAAAATGTGTTTTCGCACATCTGGCGCACAATGGCATAGTCACTGTGGGAAATCAATGTTCGGGACAGATTAAAAAATCACAGTGACACCGTTCATGAGTGGAGGTCCCAAAATACCTATGTTGAAAAGTTGGTGAGAAAATTCCACAAAATGACTGTGTTACAAGCATGTGTTGCGCAGTTTCCACACAGGCTCGTAACCTTGAGAACGACCAGGGCGTTAAGGTTCCTAAGACAGACACTTAAGAAGTATGAGGCTGAAATGTAAATCAGATGCAAGAGGAATTGCAGAGGGGTACTCTGTTGGGACATGGATACTGAAGGGATGTGGATACAACTAAGGGGGGGCTGCATAAATGCCAAACACCACTGCAGATACCTGCAAGTGAACATTCGGCGTTGACAAATGCTTGTTTATTACAGAAACAGTATTTACTTTGCGAGGTATTGCCCTTTAAGAGGCATTTCCCCTTTAAAGAGCTACCAACACCTCAAAGAATGATTTCAAGAACATAATAATTAGGTACAATTCCACTTGTATTCTATATATATTCTATATATTTTCACATTATTTATTACTGAGTACATTTGCATGAATACATGATCTTTATCTCTTAGAGTTCATCTGCTTCTATAGCTTACTCCCTACTTCAAGTCATAATCCTCTGTTGTGACATCACAGTGTGTTGCCATGAGAGTAAGTGTGGTTGTACAAGCAGTGCATTATGACCTCAGGTAGCAAGAAAGCAGCAGGAATAGAGGAACTCTTCAGGAAAAAACATTTTATGTTAATGCAAATGACCTCAGTAATAAATAATGGTGAAAAGAAATACAGAACTAGCTGGAAATACAAGCTGAACTGTGTCTAAATAGTATGGTTTGTTAAAGTTGTTCTGAAGGTATCAGCTGCTCTTTAAGTACTCCTTAGCAGCCTTAGCCCACTACAGAATACAGGCCAAATTTAATGTTTCAGCTACTGAGTAGTGATAGTTCCTTTTTCTGTGCAGAGTTGTGCTTTTTGGTTATTTGACACTGTTGGCCGGCAGCATTTTTCTTGGCTGTCTTGAGCCGTCAGGTTTTCCTGCCGTTGGCCAATTGATTGCTTGTTTTCTTTGGTTTTCAACTTGCATACTGTTCCATGCAACATCTGTGTGCCTGTAGTATGCATGCACCTTCTTCATAATGTGACATTAAGCACAACGTTGTGACATCAAGTACACGCTTTACAGAGAGTGCACACATCCCTGCTCCTGTACTGTTTCTAAATGCACAGCCTTTGTTCTAACTGGCTTTTACACTGTTTTGTTCCAGATTTGCAGTCATAGTGATTGCAGGCCTTCACTCTGCATAATTCTGCCTTGGAGCTGAGTTTGCCGTATTCCTAAGGAGACAAAATATTGTTTTATTATGCCCAGGCATATACAGGGCTATTATTCTTGCACCATGGCTTTTCAGAGACCACTAACATTTAAAAGACGTAAGATCTGCAAAAGGGTGATGAGACCCTCCCCCATGGGTTCCTATTGCCCCCATTGTGTTTTTCAAGCTAATATGTCTCTTACAGTTCCCACCAGTCATCCCTCTGATCTGAGGAGGGGGGGGGGCACCTGCTTTTTCACTTGGCAGTGGCAAAGCAGAATTGCAAAAATCCTTTTTACTGCTCTTAGGAGATCTTTTGGGCCCCAGTGTTCTGCAGGACATCCTAGCACAGCAGACACACCCAACCCCAAACTGGACCCCTCAGGTCAGGGGGAGGGGACCACACAGGAATGTCCAGGTGTGTCGCAGTCAGACAGGGCTGTGGATATAGATGTGCATACAGACCTCAACCATGACTATTTAGAGGGTCAGGAAGAGGGTATCTGGGATCTTGGGGAAAATTCTGACACTATGAAGCTACTTTCTGATGAAGAGGATGACCCTTTTGAGGAGAAGGAGGAAAGAGAGTGGACGGAGTCGAAGAGGAGGATTCCTATCCCTCACCTGTTTGATACCAAGTCCTTGTCCTACCTGATAGCTGAGGGATGTAGGTCTTTACAGCTCAAGAAGGAGCAATCCATGGCGGCAGTGGATGTCAGTCCTATACTATCTGCATCCTTCTCTGCTCCAAAGTGTTTTTTGAGCTTTATACACTGTGACCAAATAATTGAACAAGAATGGGCAGGGATGGACCAAAGAAAGTCTCTGCCAAAACCTAAGGCCCGGTGTTGCCCTTTTTTGGTGGACAAATTTCACAGGTGGTAAACTTCTCATCCTGTGGATAAGGGGGTGCATAATTCTGTCAAGCACACCACTATTCCTATTGTAGGGTCATTGGCCTTAACGTATTTGCATGACAAATGAGTGGATGTTGCACGTAGAAGGACTTTTGCCTCTAATGTCGCAAACCTGCGCACCTCCTATACCTCTTTTATTGTTGTCAGAGCTTTTAACTTGTGGGTTACTGCCCTGGCCAGCTTCTTTCTCTCTGATTGATTCAGAGGGAGCGAGCATTCTATAATTGGTTGCCATGGCCTCCACCTTTCTAGGGGATATCATGGTGGAGAATTTGCACATGTTGGCTTGCTTCACCTATTACTTTGTGTCAGCCATGCGAGATGTATGGCTTAGGCATTGAGTTACTGATCAAGCTTAAAGACCAAGCTGTTCAATCTCCCTTTTGAGGGAGGTTTGTTGTTCAGTTTGGGCCTGGATGATATTTTAAAGGATATCCAGAATAAGGGCCACATTCCAGTGTCAAAGCAGCTGCATAAATCAACCCTAAAAGGTGATGGAGGCAGTTTTGAGGAGGTTTTTATCCCTTTCAGAACTTCAGTAACTAGAGAAATAAAGGAGCCTTTTTTGGTTACAAGGGCTACAGTTACAGAGAAGCGCTTGCCAGATGACATACTGAAGGTCCAGGGTGAAAAAATGGGTGCCTCACAATGAGGGTACATGGGCCCATCTCTGTCCCCCTTCTTTTGGTGGAAGACCGTACAATTGTTACTCAAGGTGCACCCAGATAAATTCTGATGCCTGGGTTTTAAAAATTCTGGCCTTAGGCTATGTGATAGAATTTTCAACAATCCCCTCAAGGGGGCATTTTTTGCTGTCCTCAGTTCCCAAGGACCCCGTAGAAAGACAAGTGGTGTCAAAGACCCTGACCCACCTCAGTCAAATCAGGGTGACTGTGCCAGTTCTCCAACCAAGCAAGGCCAGGGATTCTACTCAATCTCTTTTGTAGTTCCCAAGAAGTTGGGGGGGTTTCAGACCTATTCTGCATCTGAAACATCTGAACAAGATTGTGCACCACATGACCTTCAAAATGGAGTCCCTGCATTAAATTACCTGAGCTGTCAAGCCCATGGATTTCCTGGCTTCCATAAATCTGACAGATGCGTATCTCCACATTCTTACCCCAGGAGTCTTTTAGCATCAGTAACTTTTTTGCACTTAGCTGGCTAGGTGCAACTGCCCCGGAGGTGTGCCTTTAAGAGACATTTAAATGAGCTTAGGAACAATCCAATCAGAAGATAGAAAGGGGTGAGAGCTGTTGAAGGCTTCAGAATTTTTTTCTCTGATGGACTGCACAACATTGTATCTGAGGTGTTTCCCAACTTTCCTTGTTGGCAGCCTCCTAGTGCTTATCTGGGTAGTTTTCCTCATAAATTATTTCCATTAGTGTGCTGAGTGAAAGTTTTACTTTTTCGTTAGTGCTGCACAGATTTTTAATTTTTAGTGTGACCACACTTATTTTGGCTTTATTTTTACTGCGACTATTTATTTTAAAGCCTAATTTTATCGCGGGTGCCTATTTTCGACGGTTTCCTTCATTTTTGGGCAAATTCGTCTGGGAACCGTCGAATTAGGGACAGTTGCCTTGTGTTTTACCTCAGACCTCACAGGGTTTGCTGTGAGGCACTTGCAGTGGATTTCATATTTAAACAGTGCCTGGGGGGTTTCTCTCTAGATTGGCAATTACGAGGAAACCTTTTTTGTTATATTACTGGACCTCGGTATCATCTGTGTCAGGACTCTCCGTAAGGGTCCAGCAGCCACCTGTGTGCAGTTGAGTATTACTGGGTTTCTATTAAGATTGGCACTGGTCTAGATCCCAGTTCTACAAACAAACAAACAAAAAAGGCACTAGTACTAGACAGAGTTTAACTGCTGCAGGACTGGCCGGTGGCATTTTCACAGAAATCTGCACTCAGTTCATAGGTCCAGGACTGGTTTGTTTTGCTTAAATTGGCAAACATAGTGGACAAACCTTTGATTATTAGGGCTGAGGATAAATCAAAGGCTTCCGATGAGGGGCCCTCCAAAAGTGCTAATACCAAAAGCAGAGGTGCTGAGGAACCATCTAGATCCCAGCCAAAAAATAAAGCTTCCAAAGATGAAGTTCCTCACACATTAAAAAATAATAAGAGTGACGGAAAAAGGAAGCGTGATCAAACCAATGATGAAGTTGCTAAAAAGAAACTCTGTCAAGACAAAAATGCTCCTGTTGCTCCTGGGAAAGCCAATAGCGAGACAACAGGCAGCTTAAAGCATACAGAAAAAACAAAACACTTACAAACCAAGTCAGTGCAGGTTCTTCCATCAGTGCAAGCTATGGAAAAAGCATGGCAACTGTTTCAGACCCTTCAAAAGATGGGTCTTCTATTTACTGGGGCTGGAAAGCACTCTTCCACAGTTCTCTCTTCTGTAGACTGTGAGGGTGACGCAGATGATGATCAATTTTATGATGCCCCTGACATGGATTTTGAGGGTCTTGAGCCCCAGGAGTCTCCGAACCCTCATCTTGGAATGCTCTGGGTGACCACGAGGATCCTTCCTCTATGTTTACATTTATACAAAGTATGCTGGACACCCTGGACCTCCCTATACAGGAGCCCAACCAGTATGTCGATGAAGATGAAGATTCTAGGGAGATGAGAGGTCTTTCATTCTCAAAGACCCTGGTCGTTCCTATCTATAATCCATGTAGAAAAAAGCCATGAAGGTGCTTCAACACCCTACTTCAAAATCGGGGGTTGATAAGCTGCTTGAGAAAAAGTATAAATTGTCTAAAAATGGTACTGAGTTCTTGTCTGCACACCCTAACCACTAGAGCATAGTGCAGCAGGCAGCTTGTGAGAAAGTTGGAGTCTCCTTGTTCCCCTCTCTCCCTGACAAGGATGCCAAGCAAATTTACTTTATAGCAAAGAAAATGTATGCCACAGCTTCTCTGCTTCTCAGACTTTCTTCTTACATGACATTCACAGCCAAATGTCAGAAAGCCCTTTGAAAATCTGTCTAGGCTATTGCCTGTGGTGCAAGAGCTTGTGGATAAGTCCAAAAATTGCCCTGGAAGCTGCTATATAGAGAATTATGGATGGGGAAGGGTAAGGGTTTGGTATGAGAATTTAATACACACTCGAGTTGTGGGATGCTACATAAACCCCGAGGGCAAAGCCCGAGGGGTTTATAAAGGCATCCCACAATGAGGGTGTGCATTAAATTCTCATATGAAACACCCTCCCTATCTTTTATTTTTTATAATAACAGGCCAGCAATTTTTCTCCAGCAGTTTGTGAGACTGTTTGGCCCCACCCACATACAGAATGTTGGCCAATGAAGCAGCAGCATAGTTTGACTGGCATGGCTCATGAATGTCATAACAACCAGCTGGTTGTTATGGAAAATATCAACCTGGTCAGTACATTGAGAGAAATTGCTGACCAGTTATTATATACCAATTCCACATGGCAGACGATGACAACAATTGTGCAGCCTCTAGAGCGATGACCCATGCCATCTCTCTGAGACGCTTTGCCTGGCTTAGAACAACCAGTCTGACCACAGAGATTCAGAACAAGGCCATGGATTTTCTCTGTGATTAATCAATCAATCAAAATCTTTATTTAGCCAGGCAAACACCATTGAGCAAGCTCATTTTCGAGATGGACATGGAAAGTATTTACTACATAAAACAATACACGTGTATATATAGTAAATACATAGGGTTAGAAATATACAAGAATTTTATAATGTCACCAAAGTAAATTTAAGACAGAAACCATAAACTAAGTATCATGTGGGAAATACAGTAAGAACAGCAGCACCAATCTTACAGTATTTACAGAATATTTCAATAAGCAATATTTACAAAACGAATATGGAGCAGGCTTCAAAGCTACTAGTGAGTGAGCAGTACTTGCTGGGACAAGAGAGGGAAGGGGAACGCATGAGGGTGAATACGGATAAGAATAACAGGTGCCCATAAGGGCATGTGATTTGCAAGGGAAGGGTAACAACGGGTAGAGATTAAGGATACAAGACACCAAGAACAGGAGATTGAGGGGAACATGCAAGGATGGCGAGTGAAGATGGGTGTCAAGAGGACACAGAAGGAACCCATAGTATCAGGATAGAACAGAAAAGTAAGGAAATTACAGACTCTGGCATTGCCAATGGGCAAGAGGGCAGGGCAGGAGTGCCAGGGGAGGGATGCACCAGGGAGGGAAAGAAGCATAGGTCAGGAGGGTGACGTCAGGGAAAGCAGATCAAAATATGTTGTTTGATTACAGAACCACTGACTACATGAAAAAAGTCGATGAGTACAAGGCCTCCTGGCAGAGCCACTCATCCAAGCATAAGCCCACCACCCCTCAAAGACCCTGTCCCGGGGTGGTAGGGGAAGAAGTTTTTTTCCCCAGGCCTTACAATCCCTATCCCCAGTCTGACTTTGGCTAGTACAGGGGGTCTTTCAGAGGCAGGGGCAGAAGGGGCTGAAGAAGAGCCACCTCTACCCAGTCATCTGCCTCCCAGTCTAAGTCCTGATGTGAGTGTCCAGGTTGCCTCCCTGCTTCCGGTTGGAGGCAGACTCTCCCGCTGTCTTCAGCACTGGTCCCTCATCACATCAGACAGGTGGGTGCTGGAGATAGTGGAGAAGGGTCTGTCATTACAGTTTAAGCAGCTGCCAAACCTCAAGCATACCCAGGTGTCAAGATCTCTGTCCCCAACACAGATACAGCTGTTGGAACTGGAGGTACAAAACCTTCTGGCTTTACGAGCAGTGGAGAGGTTTCCTGCCCATGAGAAGGGCAAGGGCCTCTACTCCAGGTATTTTCTGACACCAAAGAAAACTGGGGAGTGGTGACCTATCTTAGATCTCAGATATTTAAACAAATATCTGAAAAAAAAAAATTCAAAATGGTCACTCTGTCACTGGTCATACAGACCTTACAGCAGGGAGGCTGGCTAGCCTCCCTAGACTTAAAAGACACCTACTTCCACATACCCATAAGGAGATCTCACAGGAAGTTTCACAGTTCAAACTTCCTTTGGGTCACTGTCAGTTCACCACAATGCCCCTCGGTCTGTCCTCAGCCCCAAGAGTCTTTACCAAGTGTCTCGCAGTGGTAACAGCACATCTCAAGAGACTGGGTGTCATTCTTTACCCCTGTCTGGACGACTGGCTCATAGTAGCAAAGTCTCCTTGTCAGGTCAAGGAATCTCTTTCCCTCACAGAACACACTCTGGAGTCTCTGGGTTACCTGGTAAATCTAAATAAATCTCACCCGGAACCCACCCAGCTGCTCATCTTTGTAGGGGCCCAGCTGGACACTCAAAAGGGATATGCTTTCCTTGCACTGGAAATAATTCAGAGTTTCCTTTCAATGGCAGATTCTTTCACCCAGGGACAGCCAAGACCAGCCAGACATTTCCTCCAACTTCTGGGACATATGGCCTCTATGACTGCAGTAGTCCCATGGGTCAAGTACAGGATGCGACTCCTGTAAGCCTACCTCAGAGCTCACTGGTCTCAGAAAAGCAACAAATTTTCAAAGTTGATACCTGTGTCGGAGCACTTCCTCCAAAACTTGATGTGGTGGAAGAACCCTACAAATTTGCAGGCAGGGGTTCCCTTTCAAACTCCTCTCCCCACAAAGGTGATCACCACAGATGCCTCCCTTTTGGGCTGGGGAGCTCATTTGGACAGTGACTCAGTAAGCGATATCTAGACTGCCGAAGAGTCACAGTTGCAATAAATCTTTTGGAACTCAGAGTAGTCTTCCTAGCTCTCAAAGCTTTTGCTCCCAGCATAGAAGGGCAGGTGGTTCAAATTCAAATGGACAACACCACTGCAATGTTCTACAATAAACAAGCAGGGTGGTACCAGGTCAGGAATACTCTGTTCAGAAGCCCTGAAGCTCTGGGCTCTAGCATTCTCCCTGGGAGTCAGCCTCTCAGCTATTCATCTCCCAGGCAAACTCAGTACTCTGGCGGATGCTCTAAGTTGCATCAGTCAAGGCCAGAGTGAATGGACACTGGACAAGCAAGTACTAGCCACAGTGTTCAGGCGGTGGGGCACACCAGACATGGATCTGTTTGCCTCTCCTCTCAATTTTCAGCTTCCTCAGTGCTGTTGCAGGCCCCCAGTTCTGGGAACACTTCCTCTGGATGCCCTGATCCTGGACTGGTCAGGGAGCTTCCTATACGTATTTCCTCCTTTTTCCCTGATATTCAGGGTTTTGCTGAAATTGAGACAGCAGCCTGCATCAATGATCCTAGTGGCTCCGGACTGACCCATGCAAGCCTGGTACCCTCTTCTTCTCTCACAGTCCTGCAGCAGGCCCATTCGCTTGCCTCCAGCTCACTCCCTGCTTACCCTTCCTCAGGCGGGAGTGCAGTACCCAGACATACACTCTCTCTTCACCTCAAGGCCTGGTGCTTGAAGAGTTAGGGCCCGATTCTCAAAGGCTCTGGCATGGTGCAAGGTGCTTGCGCCACAAAGTATAGCACAGGGTGCACCTTGTGCCAACAGGTATGGCCTGGAGCACTTCACAAAGGCAGCCTACATCAAATGCAGGCTGCCTGCCCCAAGTGGGGCGTGCGCCAGCCCTGCACCAAGACATGGGCTATGACAAGGCGCTAGGGGCCCTATGGCAGATGCAAGCTGCTGCTGCCCCACAATTGCTATTCACAAAGATCAAACAAAGGGAAAATTTCTAAGTACTCTTAGACCAGCCAGGGCTGGTCTAAGGGGACTTAAAAATAGATCCCCTAGGAGAGCTGTCATGTCAGTGGTGCCACATGTCTCAGCTCCCCAACCCCGATGTGCCCCACATGTGCCACAGTGCTGCTGGACTCCCCTGCCACCATGTGCCCCCATAGGGCATACAGGGCATGATCACCTGCCTGATCCCCAATGTGCTACGTAACATGTGTTGACATAGTTCCCTCAGATCCTGGTGCCCCCGCCAGTATCAAGCACATGCCACCAACCCTCGCACTGGTGACCCGTGCCCCTCACTCAGGCAGGCAGTGTCTCCCCCATCCCCAGACAGAGCTGGGGATCGGTATAGCCCTCCTCACACCTCCGCGGCCGGTCCCCGACTGCACTGATTGTGCAGCAGCCTGTACAGTGTACACGCCATTATTAGTGCATTCACTGTACAGTCCACTGCACATTCCGGTCAGTCAGGGTCTGGCCACGGAGGTGTGAGGGGGCTGTGCCGGTCCTCGGCTCTGTCTGGAGATGGGGGGAACACTGCTTGCTGGGGTGAGGGGGGCACTGGACCACCGCTGAGAGGGTACTTGGACTACAGTGGGGACATCGGGGATTGGGGGGACCAGCTGGACATTGCCGCAAGGGGCTTGCGGCAAGCCCCTTCCATGCACCTTGTGTTTGATGCATGGGGGAGCAAGGGGACAGCAGTTTCAGCCTACCTTTCAGTGGGAAGAAAAAAATATTTTTTTCCCATGATATCTTTAAACAGTTTTTCAAAGGCCTTTTGCACCTCCAGCCTCCAACCAGGGAGCCCACTCCTCCTTGGAACCTGAACCTTTGTATAGATAGGCTCATGAATCCACCCTTCGAGCCTATGTCCAAGGCCCACATCAAGTCTGTAACTTGGAAGACAGTCTTCCCGGAAGTCATTATGCCTGCCAGAAGGATTTCAGAACTACAGGCCCTGTGCACTGAGCCAAATTACATCATCCCTTGCAACAATAAAGTTGAGATCAAGACAAATAGGACATTTCTGCCAATGGTGGTTTCAGAGTTTCACTTGAACCAGTCTATTACTCTATCTGTCTTCTTTACTTAGCAGTCCACTCCTGGTGAGCAAAAGCTCTACAGCTTGGATGTCAAAAGAGCCATCTTTCACTACCTAGAACATACTTGACAGTCCAGAGGCTCTTCCATTCAGTTGTTCCTCACCTACGGGGATGTAGGTAGAGGAAGACCAGCTACCAAGAGAACTATTTCTTGTTGGCTGGTCTCTTGTATTAGATTCTGCTATGAGAAAGCTGGTCACTAACCTCCAGTGGGGCTCAGGGCCTACTCCACCAGGGGAACTGCAGTCTCGCTCACAGCAGCAAGGGCCATTCCCCTACTGGATGTCTGCAAAGCAGCTATCTGGAAATCTGTGCACGCCTTTGTGAAACACTACAGTTTGGATGTGCAGACCAGATCTGATGCCAAATTTGGTAGGGCAGTTCTGCAGAGCCTCTTTCCTAAGTAGGTTCTCTGCCCACCTCCCATTTGGTACTGCTCGGTAGTCTGCAAAAAAGTTACTGATGCTAAAGGACTCCTTGGGTAAGAAGAAAAAATTACTCACCAGAGTAATCTTCTTTCTTCCAACGGGTTCTTTAACATCAGTAAGCTCCCACCCTTCCTCCCCAGTTCACCTGTTAGAGAAGGGCTCTTCGTGTCACCTTTTGCCAAATTTGGAGTTTCTTGTTGAGTTTTTAGCTCGTGTTGTTGTTGTTTCTATATCCACTTTTGTGGACATTTGCATGTTTTTTGAATCCTGTTGAGCCTTTTTCGGGGCAATTGCAATTGCTCTAGTTTTTTCTTGAAAAAATTCTGAAGCCTTCAACAGCTCTCACTCAGCTCACACCCCTTCCTGTCTTGTGATTGGCTTGTCCCTAAGCTCATTTAAATATCTCTTAAAGGCAATTGCACCTAGCCAGTTAAGTGCAAAAAGTTACTGATGCTAAAGGACCCTTTGGAAGAAGATTACTGCGGTGAGTAATTTTTTCTTCTTTCTTCTAAAGGGTTCAACAATAAGTCATACAATTCCTGACCATGCCTACCATTGTGGAACCTGAAAAAGTGGTTATCATAAGAATCAGTCTGCTAGCTTTCTTGTGTGCTTGAGCATTTATTCAACTTTTTTTTAATTGTTACAGTGTTTTAGAATCAATTGTTAATTTGCTGAAAAACAGCATATTCTGTCTTTTATTTTTAATTGCCTTCAGTATTATTTTAATTTTAAAATATAATGGTTATCAATGGTGACTCTTCCCCTTGCTTTACAGAAACAACTCTGACATTAGTCCAGCAGGGGGAGCATTTCCACAGTGCAGAGTTTGAACAGAATTCTGAATTTGATGATTTGCATTTACTTCTATCTCTGGGGCAACACCTCTGGAGGAGTTGATGCAGATTTGTATGGCATATTGTTGGATCCCTCAGATGAAACATGATTACTGTGGTGAGAAATTATTTCTTCTGACCTACCCATTTTAATACTGTTATTAAAATTCCTTTTTTACTTTTAAAAAGTAAGAAAATATTTTGTAAAAAAACTACATTTAGGCAACAGTTTGGGTTAACCCATAATGCCACACAAGTAACTGAATGTGACATAGAGTAAAAATGTTCAACTGAGCCTTCGTGACTCTGTGGCATGCTATTTCTAGCAACAGGAGTCCAAGAGTGATGTCACACTCCGATGACATCACTCCTGGACCCCTTCTAAGAAACATCATCACCACCACGGTAAGTAATGTTTTCTTCTTGGGCTTTTGAATAATAGTGCAGCATAGTGTTGGCATTGCTCTAACTTCAGAATCCTTTCTCCAGGCATTGGTATGTGATTATTTTTGGTGCCTGGAAAAACAGCATTGATGTAACCCTGGCGTCATGTATCTAAGGGCTACACTACCTCTGCCTTGTAGGCCCAACCTAGGTTGAGGGGCTTGGGTTCCCAAATCTGACTTTAAACTGGTTCTTTACCAAGAATGACATTAATGTGCATGCCTCCACCCAGAGAATAATTTAATGCGGACTAGATAAATACCTGGCACAACCCCTGGGATGCTATATCCACACACATTACCATAAAGTCACCCCACACATGACCCAATAATAAAATCCCACATTATAACATTTCAAGAATTATTGACTCTCACTAATAATATGCTCACATACCAAGGTTTATAAAAAATGGCTAACCAACATTTATTTATAATTGGAAGGGTTAGAATGGGGTAAAATTGGAATTATAGGTTAAAGAACAGTTTAGATTGATTGGCATTTAGATTGGCATGGAATCAAAATAATCATTTGGCATTTCAAATTCAAACAGGATGTTTCATTTTTAAATTCAAACCCCTTTATCACATTTGGCCACCCACCAAACTTCTGATGGACTTGGGTATTAAGTGCTTTCCAACTATCTAGCTGCATAGATGGCAGAACATGTATTAGATGCCCTCAAACACACCAGTTCCCAGGCTGAATTAGAACCATGCAATTCTAACCCTATCTGGGTACCTAGTACTACAGTTCTTAAAGGTGCAGGCCTGTTAAATGGTGCAGCTGAGGTGGTCGGCGTTGCAGCTGAGTTGGGCCCTTAAAAGAAAACAGATTAACTTCATCTTTTACTCTTGGGACACATCCTGACTGTAACTTTGCAGAAACATTATCGCTCTTTTAGTTATGCTAGCTTAGACTTTAGATCACTGAACTTGGCAAAACTCTGCATAACTATTTACAATCCCCCATTTGTTGGCAGAGGGTGAGTCTACCTACTCACGGTTTTGAAGTCCTTATCCGGTATATAGAAGCTTTGCTGAGGATGCAGGCAGGAGCTTTGAGTGACCCCTTGTTGCAGGCTCTGCAGCTTGCAGTCTGGAAACTTCTCTTAGCTTGGTGGTTGCCCCTTCTCACTGAGCTTGCAGTCAGATCATGGTACAGATCAGGCTGGGACTGGGGCCAGCTTGCTTCAGACCCCCATGTCTAGGCTGTGCCCCTCAGGAGGAAGCACATAGGGCAGTGCCTAGCTGGCACACTATCAAGCTGACTCTCCGGCTGATCTGGAAACTGTCTCTAGTATTCAGCACATGTACATTCATCCATTTCAGTTGCTTTGCATAGTTCACATTTCCTTCAACCATGTGCCAGTGTGGCTAGCATGGTCCTTTCGACTTACGGATCACAGTCTCTTACTGATGCGTACTTTTCCCCTAAGGCTAGGGTGGACCCAGACTAGCATAGTCCATGCAAAGACACACAGGAGCTTAAGGCATAACTCTTTAACAAAACACCAGACAGAGCTTGAAGCTAGGCTGTCAACCACTTGGAATACTTTACAACAGATGGAACTTGAGGCATGACTCCCAACCACTTTAGACTTTACTTGATAGTGAACTGGATCAATGTAGCATTCTCACAAGCTCTTTCAGGCTTCTCTTAAGCCAAATCACAGGCTCACAGTCCCACTTGGCTATGCTGGTGTTTGCAGCTCCCTATGGACATTTGAACATACACTGGTCCTCACAGTCACTGTCAGAAAAAGCTCTGTGTGCTTGGGCAACTCTCCTTCCAGTCCTGTAGGTACATTTACACAGTCACAATCAGCATTTCACAAAACTACTGGACCCTTGCATAGATGTCCATCCACTTTTTAAGTGCTGGATAAAACGCAGGGTGCAGACAAACGTCAGACACTTCTGGGCTTCTCTGCCCCAAACAGATCTCTCATAGACTTGAACTTTACTCACTCAGAAGGATTCAGAAGCTTTCCTTTTTTCCTGAATATTTCCAGCTTCATCAGCACTCTCACTGCTGAGGCAGAACATCTTAGCAGCTCTCTCACAACTGCAGGTGAATGCTGGCATCTCTTCCACATTTTTCTAATGTGGTAATGCAAAAGCTAGCCTTGGGGACAAATTCTGGCAACCCCCCAGGCCAGCGATTTTCATTGCTTGCAGCCACTTTTTTTGTGGCAGAGGCAGAAGCACCCCTGCCCTGTGGAAGGGCTCTCATTGAACACACTGGGCCCATTCTCTTAGCTGGGGGTCAAAGCCCCTCTCCCTGTGGAAGGGCTCGCATCAAACTCCACTCAGCCTGCAAAGTCTCTGGGTTTTGAGGAGCTCCCTGAGGCTCCTGATTGGCTGAAATCACTTGTCAGTCCCAAAAATGAATATTTGTAAGCCTCCTTTGATGCCTGATAGGCTCCCTGTTCTTGCGCCTACAATTAGGTCCCTGCTTTTTCCCCACAAGCCTTTTGCACTGTCCGATGAGTCTCTGGCAAAGTCACAAGAGTCCTGGCACTGGATCCTTGCATTTCGACTGGCTGTTGCTGCTGCTGCACAATATGGCTACACTTAAACACAGCCCCCCTGCAGTCCACCACAGTCTCAATAATAAAGTTCTGGTGCAGCCAGGTAAAATACTTTATTTAACTTGTAGCCCCATAGTTCAGTAGCCACTACTGTGCCCTCTTCAATGCTGCCCATAATAAACATTTTAGTGCAGTCCTTAGCCTGCCGCTGTTGCCGAAATATGCAGTCCCCAGGCAGCAGACAGGCAGCTCATAAGGTCCCAACACTAAAAGTCTAGTGCAGCCAGAATAGTTATTATTTATTTACAATAACCCCTCTGTGAAACAGCTCCTTTAGTGCCCTTTTAAGCGCTCCCACTTTTAAACATTTAATTTCACTTCTGTGCCCATCACTAGTGTCGATATTTTATATGTTATTGCGCTAGGACAGGCAGGTCATGAATATTAATGATTGCCCTCATTAATATTCATGAACCCAAATAGAACACATAGGGTGCACTCTGATTTGAAAAACTAATGGCTCCCCTTGTACCTGCCCGAGGTCTCCAGTCCCCCTGCGGCTACCAGGAACTGGGACCTCACAAGGGGCAGACAAATTTACTGCAAGTTGTGCTACGAAATACCGGGAGCACTTTCACGCGCATGCATGAGTCATCCGTTTGTCAGGATGAGGGTGAGTGAATGGCCGGCAGCTTCACAATGCTCCTCTAGCCCCACCAGGGCAAAAACAGATGTGGGGCTGCTCAGGGACTCTGGGGCACATAAATATTCAGGCCATAGCAGCAGTGAAGTACTGGGGGAGAAAGGAGACAAAGGAAACAGATGGGAAAACGGACAATTATGGTAAGCCCCCATTCAAACACCATGAAGTCTTGCTATATTATAACAATAGCAGTCAGCCACTGCAGCTGAACTGCCCCGGAGAGGAAGGAGTTAACTCCAGAAGATCTGGAGTTCTACAGCGCGAGGGCGCTGTGCCCAAAGCTCTATCTGGCAGTTTCAAATGAAACTGTCAGATTCTTTACTCCGCTTCACTGAACAGTCAGCTCGGTTCATTCTCGGTTCAAGAGAGTAGTTTTCGGTTCATTTGAACCGGCAAAAGTCATTATTTTTACCGCATTTCGGTTCTAAAGCTCTATCTGGTAACTGTAAGTACAAAAATTCAAGTCTGTGTGGAAAATTAATTATCGGTTCGGTTTTGAACCGATCGCTGATTTTTCTGCCTTTTAAAACTGTACTGTGGGTTTTAGAGTGCGGTTCCCGGTTCTTATCGGTTCTAAAAAACGAAATTATACGTTTTTCAAATACCTGTGACACGGTTAGGAACGATGAGGTGTCTTGCCTGGCACTGCCATCAAGAGCAGGATTTTGGTTAGGCTGGCATTATGTCTGAGAAACCCAAAAGAAAAACCGGCCCACTGGGTTTCAACACTGTGATGTCTGTGGGGCGCCTTTGCCAAGGCTGACCCACACCACTTGTGTCTATTGTCTGGGGCTGACCACCTCCTGTCAGACTGCCAGGTGTGTAAAATTTCCCTGCAGCGACCCTGGAGAAGAGATTGGGCGGCTCAGGGAAGAGGCCAAAATCCGCTGGACCGATGGCCAGCCGGTTCAGTACCCACTGGACCAGAGGAGTGCCCTCTGACCAGGGCTAGACTTCCCTCAGGAAAGGAAGACTGGTTCAGAGGAACCAGTCCCAAGTAAAAGACAAAGAAATCAGGAGGTTTGGAGTCCAGAATTGTGTCTCCAACTGCTGCAGAGATAGCTAAAGCCATTCAGATTGTCCAGTCACTGTCTCAGGGATCTGTAGAACCACCAACAGTTGGTAAAAGGTTGGTTCGTTCAGTCCCAGTGGTTCAGGATTTTGAAGTTGAGGATTTTATGAACCACAGGAGGGAGGAGGAATTTGATCAATATATGTGTGGCTGGGAGGGTCTGGACGTGCCCATTGACCGGGCATTTCTCCAGACAGACCTTTAGAATCTCCCCTACTCTGTCTGAGTCCCTTCTTTCTTTATTTTTTACAAAAGGTTGCAGAAACCCTCCAGCTTCCTTTAGAGGAGGCTGTGGATGAGCAAGAGGAGCCTGATTATGTGGAAATGATGGATATTCCAGAGTCTAGGAGGTTGTCTATTCCTTTGCATAAGTCATTTAGGAAGCAAACAACAAAGATTTTAAAAAATCCTCATTCGGTCCCTCCTGTAGATAAAAAAATGGACAGAAGGTATACTTTGTCAGGCTCGGATACAGACTTCTTTATTGAGCAGTGTAGTCATGTAGGTGTGGTACAAGCTGCAGCCTGTGACAAGGCTAATATTCCTCTGGCCTCACATCCTCCTGACAAGGATTCTAGGAAGATTGATGCCATGGCGAAGAAACAGTATATGGCAGCTTCTTTGGGACTCAGGCAGGCAAATTATATGGCAAGCATGGATAGATATCAGAAATCTAGGTGGGACACAGTATTGCAGTTAGCCAAGCAGGCCCATGGCCAGCTGGCTAGTGAGTTGGAACAGGTGGCTGCTGATGGCATTGAAGCCTCTAAAGTTCAATTTCATACTGCTGTTGATGTTAATGATGTTTCCTCCAGGGTCATGGCCACTTCTGTAGCTTTCCGTAGGTTGGCATGGCTCAGATGCACTAATCTGTCCCAAGATACTCAGTCAAAGGCTATGGATTTTCCTGTAGTGGGAAATTCTCTGTTTGGGGAGCAAACAGAAAATTATATGAAAAGATGGATGAATACAGAACTACCTACAAAGTGCCCAGGCTAAGGAGAAGCATGCCATGCCACAAAGGCATGCTCCCAGAGGTGAGGCAGACCCTTTTCCAGGCCTTTTACCAATTTCAAGCCTCCTCTGCTGTCTACTTGGAAGGTTTCTTCAGAGAGCAGGGGTAGGCGTGGCGCCAGTAAACCCGTCTCCCTCCCCTCAGCCTAAGGCTGCTGCTAAGCAGGCACCCTGATGGGGTGCCCAGGGCCGATTCTCCTGTACCAGTGGGGCAGGTTGGTCTATTTCAGCCAGAGCTGGCTGTCCCTAACTTCGGACAGATGGGTTCTGGAGGTAATAGGCCAGGTCTGGTTCTCAGCTTCAAATATTTTCCAAAGATGAGAGCCAGGCATTTCCACCTGCAAATCCTTCAGAAGCCCTTGCTTTGGAAACAGAGTTTCTTCTCTTCTGGTCTGCAAAGCAGTGGAAGGGTTCCTCCTCTGCCATCAGGGCAAGGGGCTTTATTCAAGATACTTTCTTACCCCAAAAGACAGGAGAATGGCGGCCCATTCTGGATTTAAGATACTTGAACAAGCATCTGTTGAAACCAAAGTTCAAAATGTTAACTCTGGCAATGATATTGCCTTCCCTAAAGGCCAGGGGACTGGCTAGCTTCCCTGGACCTCAAGGATGCCTATTTTCATGTTCTGATCAGGCCTTCCACCGAAAGTACCTCAGGTTCGAACTGCCCTCAGGCCACTACCAGTTCAGGGCAATGCCCTTCGGCCTTACCTCTCGCCAAGGGTATTCACAAAATGTCTCGCTGTAGTAGTGGCTCATTTAAGAAGGCAAGGGGTTGCTGTGTTTCCCTACCTGGACGACTGGCTCATTGTGGGTCAGTCTCAGGTCAGGTAATCCCACTTGCAAGTCACCCAGCAGCTTCTCACTTCTCTGGGATTCCTGCTAAACTACCAAAGTCAGTTCTGGAACCAGTTCAGGCCCTAACTTTCATAGGTGCAGAATTGAACAAGGTTAGCCAGGGCCTTTCTTCCCTCGGAAGGGTGGACAGACTCATCGCCCTGGCATCCTCCTTTACCCTGCGGGTCTCTCGACCAGCAAGGCATTTTCTGCAACTCCTCGGGCACATGGCTGCTTCCACAGCTGTTGTGCAGGGAGCAAGATTCCAGATGAGGGACATTCAGTTCCATTTGAGGGCCTATTGGTCTCAGAGGAAGGACCCCCTTACCAAATTGGTCCCAGTTACTCAAACCCTGATCCTGGCCTTACACTGGTGGCAGGATCAAAGCAATCTGAAACAAGGGGTTCCTTCATTCCCATTTCTCCCTCCCTCACCCTCACCATGGATGCCTCCTGTTAGGGTGGGGGCTCACCTATGACCTTACCACTCAGGGAGTGGTTCTCAGGAATCTCTGCTCCACATCAATCTTCTGAACTCAGAGCTGTCTTTTTAGCTCTTGGGTCTTTTCAGATTCTGTCCAGAACAAAGTGGTTCAAGTCAGGACAGACAATACCACCACAATGTGGTACATCCAACAACAAGGGGCACTCGGTCTTCAGCCTTGTGCACGAAGCAATGAAGTTGTGGTCTCTGGCTTATTCCTGAACACCTCCTGATAGCGGTTCATCTCCCAGGAAGGACAATGTGCTGGTGGGCGCCTCAGCAGAATTTCTCAGGGCCATCACCAGATGGGCTCTGAATCCACAAGTACTAGGGTCTGTCTTTGCCAGTTGGGGCACTCCTCAGATAGATCTTTCATGGCCCCAGACAAACCACCAACTTCTCTTGCTGCAGGCCTCAGTACTGGCTCAGTCCTCTGGATGCCTTTCTGTTGGATTGGAAAGGGAAGTTCCTGTATGCCTTCCCCCCCTTTCCTCTCCTTTTCAGGGTACTAGTGAAAATCAGATCTCAACCTTGCAGAGTGATTCTGATTGCCCCAGATTGGGCCAGACAGCCCTGGTACCCTCTGCTCCTGTCCCTGGCAGTCCACCCTGCCCTGAGCCTGCCCAGAGTTCACGACTTACTGGCCTGTGCACAGGGGAGAGTGTGGTATCCGGACCTCAAGTCCCTCCACCTCAAGGCTTGGCTCTTGAGGAGCTAGAATTTGCTGATTTACACCTTTCTCAAGGTGTTATGGATATTTTAAAGGCTTCAAGGAAGCCTTCCACTAGGCCACTTATAATTCTAAGTGGAAGAGGTTTTCCATCTGGTGCTCTGAGGCAGATTACCCCAGAATCTGCTGATCTTCCCATTCTTTTGGACTATTTGGTCCATTGAATTCCTTAGGCCTTAGACCAGCTACCCTGAAGGTTCATCTGGCAGCTGTCTCTGCTTTTGTGTCAGCAGGGAAGCCTGTCTCCCTTTCTTCTCACCCTGTGTTCTCCAAGTTTTTAAGGGTTACTTCCACTAACCCTCCTTTGAGGAACCAGCTCCCACCTGGGACCTGAATATTTGCATTGCTCAGTTAATGCAACCCCCTTGAGCCTCTGTCTTCAGCAGAACTCAAGTATTTAACTTGGAAAACCGTTTTTCTAGTAGCTATCACCTCTGCCAGACGCATAAGTGAGTTACAGGCCCTGTCAGTGGAAGAAGATTTTATCTCTTTCCACAGAGATAAGGTAGTCCTTAGGACTAATAGAAAGTTTTTGCCTAAGGTGGTTTCTGATTTCCACCTGAATCAATCTATCTCCCTCCAGTATTTTTCACTGAGCATTCTTCCTCAGGTGAGAGGAGACTGCACAGCTTGGATGTCAAAGGGCATTAAGTTACTATCTAGAGGGCACCAGAGGTCATAGGTTGAATCCACTCCAACTGTTTTCTTACCTATGGCAAAGTTGGCAAGGGAAACCTGCCACTAAGAGAACAATTGCAAGGTGGATTGTCTCTTGTATCAATTTGTTATCAGAAACTGGGTAGAGTACCCCCTCAGAGATTGAGGGCCCACTCCACCAGGGGTACAGCTGCGTCTCTAGCGGCTGCTAGAGACATTCCTGTTCTGGAGTTTGTCAAGCTGCTACCTGGAAGGCGGTTCACACCTTTACCAAGCATTATTCCCTGGATGTCCAGTCCAGGAGAGATGCTCGTTCGGCACAGCTGTGCTTCAGAGCCTATTTCCTAAGTAGGTTCTGACCCTCCTCCATGGAGGTACTGCTGTGTAATCTGCTATTGTTATAATATAGCAAGACTTCATGGTGTTTGAAGAAAAAATTACTCACCTTAGTAATTGCTTTTCTTCTCATGGAGTCTTGCTATATATCTACACCCTCCCTCCTGCCCCTCTCAGAACTCCTACTTGGGTAGAGGTGGCAAATTGGTGCAAGCACTGTGTCATGCCATTTTAGTTTTCCCCTAACCCTGTTTTCCTTTGGGTTAGGGATCTAGATTGTTCATTTAGGTTATTTTTTATTGCCCCCTTCTTGGACTTGAGTCTTGGGGGGAAGGGGGGTTCATATGTGCTTGTCAAGGGTGGTAAAACGAACCATAATACCATCAACCTTTGTTATTATGGTTCTGGGTGTTTCTTTGTTGTTTATATTGTTGTTATTACTACTAGTAGGTAGCCATAGGCTAGTGTAGTTTTTCCACACAGACTTTTTTTTCCGTCCTTTGATGTTGGCTTCGTAAAGATCTGACAGTTTCATTTGAAACTGCCAGATAGAGCTTTGGGCACAGCGCCCTCGCGCTGTAGAACTCCAGATCTTCTGGAGTTAACTCCTTCCTCTCCGGGGCAGTTCAGCTGCAGTGGCTGACTGCTATTGTTATAATATAGCAAGACTCCATGAGAAGAAAAGCAATTACTAAGGTGAGTAATTTTTTCTTTTGGGGGGAGTTACACTGAAGTTAGGGCAATGCCAATGCTGTGTTGCATGATTGTTCAAAGCCCTAGAAGAGCCACACCACAGATTCACTAAAATATGGAGGAATTTTTTTTACCTTAATGTTACATTCCATATGTAAACTATTCATATTTCCTAGCCTGATTCATATTGTTTTTCTTTATATTCTTTAAAGAAAAATGCTGCATTTTTTTTCTTCATATTGTTGAAGTGTAATGTTCCACATTAAGCTACTGTACGAGGTACCAAATGTACACTGGACAATCAAATAAAAACCTTATAATACCTAATATTTATTCTATACTGTATGTCATTTTGGCTTCCTATTATTTTATCTGCATCTGCAACTGCCTGTTTTTATGTGTTGCAGCATTAGTGCGTGGTTGATGGAAAGTCACAATGTATTTCTGAAAATGGATACAGTGAAATTTCCTTGTAGCAAAAAAACAAACCTTGGGTTCAGAACCTTGTATAGAGCGAAGGTCTACAGACAGCAAGTGCACTGCTGATAAAGACTGATCAGGGAACTGAGCTAACACTGTGTTTTGTTGCAGAATGGAGAGCCAAGTAGCAGGAGAGCAGCCAGTACCTCACAAGTTGGGAGAGTTACCCAAAGAACAGGGGCAGATGGGCAGGACAGAACTAGGACATACCCAACAGCTGATCCCAGTAGTCCATCAGACAGTCGCCAATCCTTTTGCACATCGACAGATAAATTCAAGAGTTGTCCCGGTCTACATAAATCTACCCACCTCAGCTGAACAGTTCACCACCCTTATCTCTGCTAGCAGTGATCAGTTTCCAGAAATGCATCATACAAAGGCTCCCCAGAACTTGTCACAGGGTGAGGTTCCGCCCCAGTATGATGTTACACTTATGGAGGAAAAGCTGCAGCCAATAGAACAACAGCTGCAGTACCTGCTGAAGAAGGCAGAAGAGTTCCAGACACACCTGCTGTACAGGTATATGGTAGATAGAGTTTCCATTGGCTGAAACAGTTCAGGTATTGAAGCACCACTACATGATATTTGTAAACTCTATGGTGGGATATGGAAGTCAGCTTGCTAGTCCATAATGGGGGCGGGGGGTAGCTAACATCCTGAGTTCCTGCTTTATAGAAGTCCACCTACAATCGATGTAAAAACAGGAAATACATCAATATATCTGGTATTTTAGTACCGTATTGTGTGTTGTTACTGAAATATAATTGGGATTTTCTTCTTTTATTTTTGCCATGAAGCATTTTGTCCCCTGATCATCACAATGTACCTGCTCCTGGTGTCACTTGGTGCCCCCAGTTCCATCCACTATAGCAGGGATCCACATGGGTGGGACCTAAAGGCACTGTCCCCAGCATGCATGGTGACTGGTGCACGTTACATTTCTTCCATTTTCTCAGTCCTTCCCTTCCCTGATGCCCAGTACATGATGTGCATCCCCATGCATGCTCTTTGTACATGTAGCGATGCCCTTGTGGGTGGGACAAGCTCATTTGGCTCACTGCAGGGGTTGCTATGGCACTGGAACCTGGGTACCTTTCTCCCCTGGCTGGTAGCACTGTCACATAGCAGTGCCTCCCCAACCCTATGCCACTACACTTGACACCCAGAGTCCACTCCCAAACCTGAGTCATTGGAGTGAAAGTGCATGGGGCTTCCGCTGGGCTATCAAGCGGCCAAGATTTTTGTTTTTTCCCTTGAGGCTGTGATGTTCAGGTGAAAAAAAACACAATAGCATATTCTGTATCACTCTGTGTTGTCACTGGCATTAATAACAAATGGGTAAAATGCACCCCTGCCAGGGACTCACTGGCACTGCTTGGAGCTATGACATCAGCATAAAATGTTGGGGATATGATGATTCCACAACCTTTCAGTCATCAATCTTTATTGCCAGAATGTTAGGGACAGCAGTACAGTCAAGAAGCTCGTCAGGTTGATTTGAATCTCTGTAATTTTTATTGTTTTCTTCCTTGAAAAGTTACTCTAGCTGGAAGATCCTATTTGTTTCTTGAAGAGCAACTCTGCACTTCAGCATGTACTTTCATAAATAAGATTTTCGGCTATTTCAATTTACTAGAAAATACATTCCTTACTTTTCAATGTTCCTTTCCAAGGTTTATAGCACATCTTGATTATCTATGAAGTCTGTATAAAAGACATTCGGCTCTCCCCTGTTGACCTCGTAGTAATGTATCCAAAATGTCTGAATAAAAGATATTTGGCTGTTTTTTGTTGACATTACAGTAATCTGTCTAAAAAGTCTGCATAAAAGACATATGAAGTATGGAGAGCCCTTGTTACTGCTAAAAAGTGGCAAGATTATTTCTCTGCAGTCCCATCGCTAAGATCGTAAGGGGTTGTTAACCCTTCTTGAGTGTGTTATAGCGATGAGATTATAGACGGAGCCGATCTGTGCATGTGCGCACCTTTATTAGCATTTTGCCAGTGGCCTCAATGGTGAGAGAGCATGACCTGGAATGGCCTCGGCGGTGACTGAAGCTAAGACAGTAAGGAGCCTTTTTCATTTTAAAGATCATGTGCAACACTCAGCAGCTTCCTTCAGACTTAATACAGCAGTACACAACACCTTTCTAAGTGGTGTCCTGTCATTCACTGTGCGGGAATAATATTTATGAATTGTGCTTGGTGCCACTTGTTTGTATATTGATTTGCTTTGGCCTTACTCGTTCCCATCTTGAGTATGAGCTGATAGTTGAAGGCCCTATAGATGGGAAGAGCGCAGGAGAAGGAGGAGGGGAGGGTGGAGGAAACTGAGAATGCTAAGCAGAGAGGGCTGGGCGTGTTGGTATTTTATAGGGAATCCCCACCCCTTGAATTATGGGCTGGCCTTTCAATTCACTGTGCGGGAATAATGTTTATGAATTGTGCTTGGTGCCACTTATTTGTATATTGATTTGTTTTGGCCTTACTCGTTCCCATCTTGAGTATGAGCTGATAGTTGAAGGCCCAAAAAGAATAGAATAGAATCCACCTCCTCCAACTCACGGAGAGTATACCTGGCAGCACTCAGGAGAGGAAAAAAACCCTTTAATGGAGGAAATCTCTGAGGAACCATGGCTAGCAAGTTGCCTTCCTTCTAGGCATACTATGAGGAGATGGAAATAAAGGCTGAATGCATTTCTGCTTCAGGATTAGGAATGTATGTCTCAAAGCAAGACGATGTCCATCTTCCTAGACGTTTAATGATGTAGGCTGGAACTTTCTTTCGAGATGCGGAGGTAGCAGCACTGATTCTAAATGAATGTCCAGAATAAGCAAAAGGATCAAGTCCCAGGTGTTGCAGTAGTGATCAAATGGAATCCACAAATTCTTTGGTGGTTGGAGGAGCATTATTATGAGAAGTAAGTAGAGGAGAATCAGGACTGGATTGACTATGAAGGTTGCATAGCTGGTTCAGGAAGTAGATGGGGCACCAAGCCGTATTTGTAGGAAAATATTGAATGTCTACGTCTTCTTAAAGTCTGTCCGTCTTTGATGCGGGTAGATGAAGAACATAGTAGTCAGCATGCTTGGTAAGATGTTTGACCTTGAGAAAGGATGTTGCAGAATTTGATGAAACTGTGAATTCTCCGGGGAGTAGAAATCCGTAAAATGCCAAAGATATAGCCTCAAGTAGAATGGTGGAGTGTGAAGTAGGAAGTTCGGACTTCAGTAAATTAATTAGCTGTTTGAATATGATATCATCGATGGGCAAGCGAGTAGGCATCTTTTTGAATGAAAGTTTTTGGATTGCTGAAAGGAGGAGCTTAACTACAGGATAAGATGTCAAGGAGCCAGAAGTTGGATCTTGTAAGCAGAAATGAAATTGAATGCCAGCTAAGTATTGACGAATGGTAGAATAGGATAATTTACTGGTTAAATGACAATAGGTCATGAAAGCTAATATGGTAGGTAGGGAAATCGGGAATGCAGAGGAGGCCGTCATAGAGCAGAATGACTTGTATTTTCTGCAGGCTGTGCGGTAAGCTGATTGCGTGCTGATAGATAATGCTGACCACATGAGGTTTTATGCTGTAGTAAAGTAACTGCTCATGGCATGACTAGATCCTTGAAATGAGGAGCTGGAGTTGGTAGAGGATCTACCGTGGGAAGGAGAATACGGAATTTCTGAAATTGAAAACGGGAAAGGTAGTCAGCTGCTGTGTTGAGATGACGAGGAATGTGAAGACACTGAATACAAAAATTATGAATCAGAGAAAACCATGTTATTCTCCTCAAGAATAGCATGATTGTAGGAGAAGATGATCTGCCTTTGTTAATAATATCTACTGTTATTTGATTATCTGTATATATTAATACTGTAGACAAAGACCAGCGATGACCCCAAGTGGCAGCTGCTGCAACTACAGGATATATCTCAAATAACAGAGAAGAGGTCGTGGCAGCGGGTAAGTGTAGAAATTCGTGAGGCCGTGTTGAAGAGATCCAGGATTGATGGAAAATAGCAGCAAATCCATGAGTAGGCGAAGCATCCATGAAGACTTGAGGAGAAAGCTCTTGAGAAATGTCTTTGTAGAACACAGAGTGACCATTCCATTGGTTTAGGAAGAGGAACCACATGTCAAGGTCAGATTTTGCAGCGGCTGTAATAGAAATGTGATGGTGGAGGGCTGAAGCTCAAGGGAGCAATTCAAGCAAATATGCTATGAGTGTACGTCCTTGAGGAGTTATACGTGTAGCGAAGGAGAGATAATCTAGCAAAGACAGGAGTTCATGTTTTGTACAAGATGAGCGATTGGAGAATGATAGGACCAGAGTCTTGATTCTGCGTAACTTGTCCATAGGGAGTCTGGCTTCCATGTGAACGGAGTCGAGAATGATGCCCAAAAATTCAAGGGAAGTAGCAGGACCAGAAGTCTTTTCCTCCGAAACAGGCATAGCCAATTGATGAAATAAATGACGTAGGGCAGAAAGGGCTGCTGCCGGAGGTGCAGAAGGAGGCTCGATGAGAAGAAAATTGTCGAGCAAATGAATCACTGAGGTCACCCGACAATGATTCAACAACAACCAACAAAGTGTAGAAGAAAATATATCAAACAGTTTCAGACTGGTTTTGCAACCGAAGACTACTCACACAGCAAAGTAGTAGGAATCTTCCCATTTGATGCCATAGAGATGCCAAAGGGAGGGATGAATAGGAAGGAGTTTAAACGCATCGGCAATGTCAGCTTTGGAAAGCCATGTGCCTCTGCCCATTTGTTTGATAGTCAATATGGCATTGTCAATCTTGGCATATGCCAGAGAAAAATCCCGAGAAGGGATAAGAGAGTTGATACTGGGAATGCAAGTGGCACGCGGAGGGGATAAATCGAATATAAGGCGCTGCTTTCCTGAGAATTTGCGAGTAGCAATGCCAATAGGGCTGACACGAATGAGAGGAAATGGAGGATGTAGGAATGGTCCAATGATATAGCCCTTATCCAGTTCCTTCTGTAAGAAGGAGGAGACCAAGTCCGGTCAAGAGAGAGCTGTTTGCAAATTAGGAGATTTGTAGGAGTCCTGAGGAAGAGAACATATGCCAGTATGGAATCCAAAAGTAAATCCGGAGAGGAGAAATTGCACCAGTGAGCGAGATGGATGATTGGCGAGGAAATGGGACAGTGTGGTGATGTTAATAGGAGTAGAGGGATGACTGAATAGTCAGGTCCTGCTTCTGAAGTTAGGGCAGATTGATTTTGCATGAGCTTCACCACAATGACTGTAAACGTGCAGCATATGGCAGGGATGAAGAGAGCAACCCATATCATTGAAATTATTACAGAGAGATCTACCAGCCATGAAAGTAATTGGACGACCATGTTTGTCATAGGACAAGCGAGGCATAGCAATATGATTACGTATAGTCCTGGTAATAGTTGAGCCTGAAGAGGTAGTACAGGAAGCACATGAATCTGGAATGGATAAAGGGCAGAAAGAAGCGGCATGGGAAAAGGAGCTGCAAATCTGGCAAGTGAGAGCTTGCTGGCCAGTGAAATGGTGGCAAAACAATTCATTGTCGAGAGAACCCCAGTGAAGGCGGACATTCAGGTGAGATAAAGCAGCAGCAGCCTTAGCCAAAAAAGATTTATGATAGTCGTAAAAGTGAGTACCCCCATAGCGGACACCGACGTCAACTACTAGATATAAATAGGTATCCAGCTCCTCCCTTCGAGACGGAAAGGCAGAACACAGAATGTCCCTGAACAGACTAAATGCCAGAACGAATTCAGGAATAGTCAATTTTTTGGAAAGCCTAGGGTCCTTAGAACACAGAACAATGGAGAAGTCACCACAAGAGATGACTCTGTTCTCAATGGTATCGTGAGAAGAAATAAGCAAGGAGATAAGGTTGACATCCTTCCCTTCGATGATATCCTTGCGGAGATGAGTGGGAACCAAATGAACAGGGTACACAGCAGGCATAGAGGAATTGGAAGCCAAATTACCTGAGTTGGAAGCAATGGCAGGCACTGAAGGAGAGGGCTGAGGCATCGGGGCTGGAGCAGGCAGAGGGGCAGGCAGAGTGTGCAGAATCGGAGAGGAGGACTGGCGACATTCTATAACATCCAGGCAATTGGAAATATCAGTCACAGAGGAAGCAAGCTGAGAAATCAAATCCTTTAGTTCAGCAAAGGCATCAGGAGCAGGGGTAGCAGGGCAGGCTGGCCTCGGGCAAGGATTGCGATCCTGATTTTCGAGCCATAAATCATACAGTTCCTGTTTTTTAGCACCAGCAGGAACAGGGACCCCCAGAACCTTCAGTTCAGCGAGGAGACAAGGAACAGTCCAGTCCTTAAGGAATGGTGAGACTTCGAAGACTTCTTCCAAGGAGCGGGGGGGTCCTTCAGGTGGAGCAAGAGGATCCATGACTGTAAGCAATGAGCTGAAGACAAGGAATGAATAGCAGGAACAGGAACAGCAAATACGTCCAATGTAGTAGTCCAGATATCCAGGAATCAGTGATCAAGGAATCCAGGACAAAGCAGGGAGACCACGAAAATCCAAGCGAAGTCCAAATGAACCACCAGGAAAGCGAACGAAAAAGAAGAAGCTGGGGGCAGGCGGGACCAAGAAATGGCCGAACCTGCAGCAGGAAGCATTCCGGAGGAACTTCAGGAAGGGCAGGGCACGTAGAGCAGGAGAAGGAGAGAGCGAGAGTCGGGCTATCTAATACCAGAAACCATGGAGGCAACAGAAAGGGGGGAACAAGGAGGAGAGAGCAGCAGGCGCTGACAGAATGCCGCAAGCGGCAAAAGGAAGCTGGGAAGAACACGGCAACAGGTAAGCTTAGCAAGGGACAGAACCACACGTCCGGCCCAGCGTTCAAACTGAGAACGCTAAGCAGAGAAGGCTGGGCGTGTCGGTATTTTATAGGGAATCCCCGCCCCTTGAATTACGGGCTGGCCCTTCAATTGCTGTGCAGTATCTGTTAAAATATTGTATTATAATGTAGTTCAAACTGTTGCCCCATTTGGCTGTGCTGTGCTGTGCCTGATCTACTCAGATGCTCCACAGATGACGTCTCTAGCATGATGACATCATTTAGAGTGCAACCGGGACTGTGGAGGTGCTGACAGTACAAAGTGCCACTGTCTTTGTTGTTTTACTGAATGGTTTAATGAAATAGAGCAATTACTTGATCACAGTTGAAATGCCATGGTGACGTAAACCTCTCAAGCTTTGCTCTTGAGGTTTACCTGGTTGACTTGGCAACCTCTCGATGGTTAACAAACTGGTTACCGGTAGAGGACCATACATTATCCTCTATTTGGCTCTCCTCTGTTGACCTTACAGTAATCTATCTAAATAGTCTGTATAAAAGACTTTTGGATGTCCCCTGTTAACCTCACAGTGCCTTTGTTTGTGACATCATAGTGCTCACCATGACAACATACTGTGATGTCACAAACAGCAATAATGTAGTTAGCAGGGGAGAGTCAGATACACTTTGAAAGACTCAATGAAATAAGTGCTTAATTATCTATAATGTTAGTAGACCAACGGCAAGAGAAAGTAAAAAATCTACAAATAATTAAAACACAATAAAGTTACATCTAATTGGTGTAAATCTAGTGTTCTTAAGCTTTTTCTATAGTAGAGAGTTGCTCTTTAAGCAATATTCTCTAAATTCAATTGTGCTATTCTTAAATTTTAGTTGACTGGTCTGCTTTTTTCTCACAAACCTTTTTATACGTAAAGGTCCTTGTAAGCTGCCACTCTGCCTGATATGGCTAAAACTATGTGGGTGTAAGATAAGTTTAAGAGTCTTTTACTGTTTTTGGTCTGCCTTTTCTTAGCTTGGTGCCTAGGGCAAGTCTGGAAATGTTTTCCTTATTTGACAGTTTCCTGTACTCTGTGTATTCTTTAAGCCCATTGACTTTTTTTTTTTTTTTTGCGTGTGATTACTAACTATGGGTTAGGCATGGGTGGGTAATAAAATACTTAAGCAATAAGGTATGACCAGGGGTTAGATTAACAGTCTGTTAATCACCCCCTTGGGGTGTAATGTGGCACAAGGTGCAGCTGAGTGCCATATTGCCCCTAGGGGGTGATTAACCGACTGTTCATCTAACTTCTGGGAATGCCTTATTGCTATTATAAATAAGCATTTGTTAATGCCGAATGTTGATTGCATTGGTCTGTTGAGCTTGCTCAGTGGCCTTCTGTCACTGGCTCAGTCTGTTTGTCCCAGTGCTGCAGGCTGCTCTTTTGTACTGGGCTGCTGCCTGCATTGGCACCTTGTTCTGCTGAGGAAGAAATCTGCAGCTGTCCCGACAGAGCTCCATGGAGGTTACTCACTCCCCCATCTCACTCACTCATTCTGGTTCTCCTGGCGCTGCAGGCTGCCCTTTTGTACTGGGCTCCTGCCTCTGTTGGCATCTTTTTCTGCCCACAATGAAATCTGCAGCAGTCCCGACAAAGCTCTATTGAGCTCGCTCACTCCCCTTCTCTCACTCGCTCATTCTGTTCTGCCGGCGCTGCAGGCTGCCCTTTTCTACTGGGCTCCTGCCTGCGTTGCCGCCTTCTTATGCCCACAAAGAAATTTGCATCAGTTACAATACAGCTCTGTTGAGCTCACTCACTCATTTTGGTTTTTCTGCCACTGCAGACTGCCCTTTTGTACTGGGCCCCTGCATGCATTGCTGCCTTTTTCTGCCCACAAAAAAATTTGCAGCAGTTCCAAAAAAGCCCCATTGAGCTCACTGACTCCCCTGCCCTCACTCGCTCATTCTGTGTCTCCTGGCACTGCAGGCTGCCCTTTTGTACTGGGCTCCTGCCTGCATTGGCGGCTTTTTCTGTCGAGAGAGAAATCTGAAGCAGTCCTGACACTGCTTCACTGAGCTCGCTCACTCCCCCTCTGTCACTCTCACATTCCGTTTCTGCCGGTGCTGCAAGCTGGCCTTTTGTGCTGGGCTCCTGCCTGCATTGCCACATTTTCTGCCCACAAAGAAATCTGCAACAGTTACACTAGAGCTCCGTTAAGCTCGCTCACTACCGCTCTGTCACTCGCTCGTTCTGTTTCTCTTGGCGCCATAGACTGTACTTTTGTATGGGGCTCCTGGCTGCATTGGCACCTTTGTCTGTCCACAAAGAAATCTGCAGCTGTCCTGACAGAGCTCCATTGAAGTCACTCAGTCTCCCTCTCTCATCGCTCATTCTGTTTGTCCTGGCGCTGCAAACTGCCCTTTTGTACGGGGCTCCTGCCTGCATTGGTGCCTTTTTCTGCCCACAAAGAAATCCCAGCAGTCCTGATAGAGCTCCGTTGAGCTCACTAAGTCCCCTTGTCTCACTCGCTTGTACTGTTTCTCCCTACCGCTGCAGGCTGGCCTTTTGTACTGGGCTCCTGCCTGTATTGATGCCTTTTTCTGCCCACAAAGAAATCCGCAGCAGTCCTGACAGCGCTGCGGTGAGTTCGCTCACTCCCTCTCCCTCACTCACTCTCTCGTTCTGTTTCTCCCAGTGCTGCAGGCTGTCCTTTTGTACTGGGCTCTTGTGTTGGGGCCTTTGTCTGCCCACAAACAAATCTGCAGCAGTCCCGACAGAGCTCAGTTGGGCTCGGTCACTCCTCCCTCTCACTCGGTCAATCTTAATCTGTCCCAAACACTGATTTCCCACGGTGACCACGTTATTCTGCGCCAGAACTGTGAAAACACATTTCGGTCAGGATTTGAAAAAATGACAGCTGTACTGCTTATAAGGAGGTGTGAAAAAATGCCACTGTTGAAAATGTGGCGTGACAGTATTACAAATTTGCGAAGTTACAAGGGTGCGTGGAAACAGTTCAATGCACGCTTGTAACACAGTCTTGTTATGGCAGTCCTGACAAAGCTCCGTTGAGCTCATTCAGTCCCCTTCTCTCACTCGCTCATTCTGTTCTGCCAGCACTGCAGGCTTCCCTTTTCTACTGGGCTCCTGCCTGCGTTGCTGCCTTCTTATGCCCACAAAGAAATCTGCATCAGTTACAATACAGCTCTGTTGAGCTCACTCACTCACTCATTCTGGTTTTCCTGCCACTGCAGGCTGCCTTTTGTACTGGGCCCCTGCATGCATTGCTGCCTTTTTCTGCCCACAAACAAATCTGCAGCAGTCCCAACAAAGCTCCGTTGAGCTCACTGACTCCCCCTCCCTCACTCGTTCATTCTGTGTCTCCTGGCGCTGCAGGCTGCCCTTTTGTACTGGGGTCCTGCCTGCATTGGTGGCTTTTTCTGGCCAGAAAGAAATCTGAAGCAGTCCTGACACAGCTCCACTGAGCTCACTGACTCCCTCTGTCACTCTCGCATTCCATTTCTGCCGCGCTGCAAGCTGACCTTTGTACTGGGCCCTGCCTGTATTGGTGCCTTTTTCTGCCCACACAAAGAACTGCAGCAGTCCTGACAGCGCTCGTGAGTTCGCTTTCTCCCCTCCCTCACTCGCTCTCTCGTTCTGTTTCTCCCAGTGCTGCAGGCTGCCCTTTGTATTGGACTCTTGTGTTGGGGCCTTTGTCTGCCCACAAACAAATCCACAACAGTCCCGACAGAGCTCAGTTGAGCTCGGTCCGCCCTCTCACTCGGTCGATCTTAATCTGTCCCAAACACTGATTTCCCAGAGTGACCGTGCTATTGTCCGGCAGGAGTGCAAAAACATATTTTAGCCAGGATGTGAAAAATGGCAGCTGTAGTGTTCATAAGGAGTTGTGAAAAAATGCCACTGTTGAAAATGTGGCGTGACAGTATTACAAATTTGCGAAGTTACAAGGGTGAGTGGAAACAGTTCAACGCATGCTTGTAACACAGTCATGTTATGGAGTTTCGTCACCAAATTTTCAACATAGGGATTTTAGGACCTCTGCTCATGAATAGTGCCACTGTCATTTTCTTAATCTGTCCTGAACACTGATTTTTCACAGTGACCATGTTATTACATAGATACATAGATACATAGACAGTGTCAGCAGATAAGGGCCTATGGCCCACCCAGTCTGCCCATTTGAGCTTGTAAGTTCAGTTTGTTTTCCTAGAAGTCTGTTGCACCTTACCCCTGACCTCCAGAATTCCTTTATGTCTATCCCATGCATTCTTAAATCCCGTGATTGTTTCAGCCCCACCACTTCCTCTGGCAGGGTATTCCACTTGTCCACCACCCGTTCTGTGAAGAAATTCTTTCTCATGTTTCCTCTGAATTGTCCTCCCTCAACTTCATCCCATGCCCTCTAGTCCTGGAACATCTTTCGGCTTAAAACAGTTCTTAATTCTAATTCTGCGCGGAACTGTGAAAACACATTTCAGTCAGGATGTGAAAAATGACAGCTGTACTGCTTATAAGGAGGTGTGAAAAATGGCAGTGTTGAAAATCTGGTGTGACAATATTACAAATCCGCGGTTACAGCAGGCGTGGAAAGTGTGCAACGCACACTTGTAACACAGTCAATTGATGGGCTATCATCACCAAATTTTCAACATAGGCATTTTAGGACCTCTGCTCATGAACAGTATCATTTTCATTTTCTTAATCTGTCCTGAACAGTGATTTCCCACAGCGACCGCACTATTCTGCTCGGGAAGTGCGAAAACACATTTTGGCCAGGATTTGAACAATGACAGCTATACTGCTCACAAGGAAGTGTAACAAAATGGCAATATTGAAAATCTGGCATAAAATATTGTAAATTCGCAAAGTTACGAGCGTACATAGCAACTGTGCAACGCACGCTCGTAAAACAGTCATTTTTTTGATTTTTTCCACCAAATTTACAACATAGGCTTTTGAGCCCACCTCATGAACACTGGCACTGTCATTTCTGTCATTTTCGCCCAAAGGGTGATTCCGCATAGTGACCGCGAAACCACCTTTCGGGCCCGATTAACGCTATGACAGTTCAAGAATTCATGAGGAGGGGTCCCAAAAACCCCATGTTGAAAATTTGGTGACAGAATTCCCTAGATATGCACTAAAGTTGAAAAAAACCTATTTATTACATTATACAGCTTACTGGCATTTTCTCAGTTCACGGTCGGCTTTGAAGAGTGCAGACGTGTTCCCGTTCCATGGAAGATCATCGTGCCGAGCTCCGGCGGTAAGTATGGGGTGGGGGTGTGGGGAGGCAGGGTGCATAGTGGGTGGGTGCAGGTTGTGGGAGGGGTGCAGGAGACTACGAGGGACTGTTTCCTTTTTCAGGTAAAAACAACAAAAAATATGGTGGGACTGTTTTAACTTTACAGGCATGTGGCACGCTGGTGGGCTCCAGCGTGCCACCGAGTCTTGCTTTGGGGTAGCCAGCTGACGGGGATTGGCAATTCTGGCCGGTAAAACAACAAAAGGGCAGGGAATTATTTTCTGCTGACTGGGATTGGGCACCCCCATCAGCAAACAACAAAGGGGGATTGGGAATTCCTTTCTGCCGATGGGGATTGGGCACCCTGTCAGCAGACAATAAAACCGGGGGAGGTTACATTATGCTGACTGGGAGTGGGCACCCCCATCGGCAAATAAACATGGGGGGTAAATATTGTTTGTGAATACGGCAGCAAGCCGCCGCCATATTCACAAGCAATATCAGGGATCCTACATTCCGCTCTGCAATGACGGGTCGCCTCTCATTGCAGCAGATGGCTGACGCTGCAATGATGAGGGGGCCCCTGATTGCAGCGGCTGATTTTTTAGGAGGTTGTGGCACGCTGGCTGAACTAGTGTCAGCAGCAGCGTGCCACAGCATTGGGGGATGGGGGACAAGCCTTTGCAGGCTATGGGGGCATTGGGCACAACACGCCTCCACAAGCTGCTTGTGTAGAAAGCTGACGCAACATGCGCGCAATCAACATAAAAATGATTCTAAAAGAAAAGTGTTAAAAGTATACATTTTGCATGTTTTCCTCATTTAGAGGGAGATTTTTAATAAAATAGTTCTTCCATCAACAGTGCTGGTTCAAAATCAGAATGCATCATTCCAGTCATTCAGCAGTGCTAGAGAATGGAATGCTGACAGGAAGAATCCATGTGTCATGGTGATCAGGCTGTACATGACAGTGTACCAGGGATTAATGTAAGGCTGTTGGAATCCTAACAATCACATTGCAGAATTTCTGAGAGCCTTTTTATAATCTACCTTAAACACTACTCTTGGGTTTCTCCAAACTACCCTAAATTACCCTTAAAATACCCTAATGAAAAAATGGGTAGTTGGTTAGGGTCAGGTAGTTCCTACCTACCCATTCTACTACCCTGTTACCTTACCCTGACCATGACAAAAATGTGAAAGACTGCTGTATTACGCTGTTTGTTAGGTTTCCAAAAATTATATTCATAGCTGGAATTGCTGAGGCAGGTATGAGAGGTACAGCTGCTCTTAGTGAGCCTGCTGCGGTTTCCAAAAATGATATTCATTAGCAGGCATTGCTGAGGTAGCTACGAGAGGCACAGCTGCTCTCACTGAGTTTGCTGCTGTTTCCAAAAATTATACCCATGGCGACCATCAAACATAATAAAGCAATGATTGACAGAACTAAGAGTAGTGTGGCACATGTGGCTGGCATGATGGCAGTGGTGATGGCATATTTCGTCAGTAGTACGTGTCTAAGGAGAATGGCAGTAACATTGAGAAAGAGTGATCCTAATGGAAGAAACTAGGGTAAAAACTACGATATAAGGTCTGTAAGTTATTAGCAACAGTCCTTCCAGAATTTGTGTAGTGCTCATATAGAGCAGGACTGGAACAGTATGTGACATGTGGAATACATTTGATGAAAAAATGTAAAAATTAAAAAAGGAAGTGAATTCAAAATAATGGTGCCAACATTGTCAGAAAAATGACAAACATACTGTTTGTCCATGAACTGTCTGTGACCCTGGCAGGATTTATTTTAGAGGGACAGCTGCAACTGCTGAGAGAGAGAGAGAGATGTGTTAGCAATGATAAGTTACCAAATTTGGCAGTATGCCACTCCATACAGGATTTTCTATTTGTTTCGTACACAACTTAGTCATCATATTCAGTATCACTGTTTGCAGCTTGTTGTTCATGTTCAGGGTCAGAATCGCATAATTCAGTGTTTGGGACAATTGGGACATTGTCAGCATTCATTTTGAGCAATGTAAGCCATTCCACATTTACAGGACTTAACAGATTTCTTTGGTCAGTGACTGTTCTTGCAGCTGTACTAAATGTGCATTCAGAATATATGCTTGAAGGTGGACAGCCAAGTTACAGTATTGCAAGATTTTCTAGATCTGGCCATATTGTTCTCTTTTGTTTCCAATAGAGTAATGGATCTTCCTAGAGACCAGTCGCAGTATGGTCTGCAAAATACTCCTGGATCATTGTGCTGTGAGAGATGGTTACCAGTCTGGCAGATGAACCAGTGTACTTTCTTTATAGGATGCTAGTCCATGTTGTTGCAGGTGACTCAGAATTGATTTGCCTCTCTGACCCTACCATAGGATGCCCATGAAATAGCTGTAGATGTCATTTCCCTCACTGTTGACACTGGTGATTGTGAAGAATTTATAGATGTGCCATTGTCTGTGCCAGAGGCGCACTCTGATAGTTTGGTAGAGTTTGACTGCTGTACATCAGCTAATGGTGTTGGTGGGGCAATATCGCATTTGGTTAGCAGAAGATCTTTCCAATACTCAGTATCTTTCCCTGAAGAAAGGATGGCTTCAGTGTTCCCCTTAAAGAGGGAATCTAGCAGCGTAGCCAATGCATAGGTGTCATTCTTAAACATGGCATTTATTCTCTGATTAGTCAACAGTCTGAGACTCAAGTCATCTGCCAACATAACAGCAGTGGTGTCTTCTTTTGACTGAAAGTCTTTCTTTATGTCATCAAGGAGAATGTGAAGAAATATAGGATAGTGTATGGGATATAGAATAGTGTATTCTCATACTGAGTGGTTTCCACGATGATGAGGACTTTGAGGGTGAAGCTCGAGAGGTCCCTTTCATCATGAAAACCATGAGGTATAGAAAATACTGTGATTGTGTATTTGGATTCCTATACACTTTTCTTTATAGGGTATTGTGCCCAAACATAAATGATCGCTTACTTTTTCATTGTTCCATTCAAGTGCTTGTTGACAGGGACCGGCAGTTCCAGTATGTCCAGATCGCGCATGCCAGGAGTCAACTGCCCCCTGTCCTATGAACTTCGCTGTTTGGGTGGTTGCATTGTGACTTGCCTACTTACACAGAATGAAAAGTCATTCTGCATTAGTAGATATGTCATTAGTGTACCAGAATGACTTTTTCATGTGTATGGATTTCCACACACTCGCATTCTACAACATGCTGTATATTATTTGAGGAAGAATTTTACACAGAGTTGCACTGTCCACACTGACATCTTGTGACAGCCTCAAGTGGCTCCAATAAGGTGACCAAAGATTCAGCTAGACTCCAACTACTGGAACTGAGCATAATGTCTACTTTACCTGTTTGATTCTGCATGGTGTAGTCATGTACAACCTTTTTTTCTGTTCAAGAAGCCTTTCCAACATGTAACATGTTGAATTCCAGTGGGTTGGAACTTCCTGCTTTAATGTATGCAGTGGTAAGTTGTTTGACCTCTGCAGCCCCTTCGGGATTTTTATGTGCTTTCACAGAGTGACTGAAATGCCCACATATTTTCCTGGCAAAACCTAACAGGTTTTCAACATTTCTATTTAAAAAATTATGGATGAGAAGATTTAAACAATGTGCAAAACAAGGTACTGTATGGGTTGGTAGTTTCCATCTCTAACTTATTTGACTGTGTTGGAACCATTATCTGACACTTTGAACCCTGGATATAAGGAATATGGAGTAATCCATTTCTGGAATTGTTTTTCCAGCTCCTGCAAAATTTTCACAGCAGTGTGGTTTTCTTCAAAAGCAGTGACACATAACATAGCCTGCTTCTTACTACTTACAGTAGAGTGGGGATTATTACTTTCTGATTGAAAACTTGCCCAATGAACAGTAACAGTCATGCTGCCAATTGTTTGGTTGCTGGTTCATATATCTGTAATTATGTGAATCTGTTTCACCTCAGAGAGTTTCAACTGCTTAATGATTTCAGTACGCACCAAGTAATACAACTGTGGAACAACCTTTTACAAGAAATATGTTCAACAGGGAATGGTGTACTATGGTTCAGTCCAGTTCAAGAACTTGAGGAAACCTTTTTGGGCAAGAGAAACATAAGGGAGTTGATAATCGGCCAACAGCTCTACAATGGCTCTGTTGAACAGCTGGCATGTTGGATGCTTGTGAGTAAATTTTGATCTCCTTGCAACACTTTCTTTTAATGTTAGTTAACGAGATATTTTTAATTTGGGGGTAGGGGAAATGTATTTTTCTCGCCCTTTTCACGTGACATGCTACTTTGGGACTTTCCAGTACTTGATGGTGTCAGAAAACAATCTGTTTGTCTGAGAAGGCTTCAAGGACACATCAACTGATTCAACATCACTTCCTGCTTCTAGTTCATTGTACTATGGTCACTGCCACCACCACTTCCATTACTGCCCATACCAACCACACTGTACCTTGCACTGCCACACTCAGTTGGGTATTTTGCCTTTTCATGTTGCATCATTACTGATGTTGCAGAATTTGCCACCTTTGCCGCACAACTGACGCTGTTTTTGCACAGACTGCATACAGCTTGAGAGTTGTCTACAGGGTCAATTAATATAAAATAAATTCCACATTAAGATTTACCTTTTTTGCTTTCTGTCATGGTGCCTAGCACTATTCCTTGTACAGTCAAGGGACCTGGAGGAAACCCTGCGCTGCCATTTTCTTGTTGAGATGAATTGTTCTCATTCATACTCATCTTCTTATTCTTATGTTTAGGATATTGTTGTTTTTCCTGCAATTGTCTGTCATGCCTTACAGTGGTATCATGTCCTACCCCCCTTGTTGAAACTATGGACCTCATCACCACAAGATTCAGAAGAACTGTAAGTGCTGTTATCATTATGTGGGACATAGCTTGGGCTATCCCATTCCCAGTCCTCACTATCACCACCATCTCTATCAGCATTCACTGCCTCAGCATCTGAGCTTATATTTGAGGAGGATGCCTCCTTGCATGCTGCTTTAGCAGCTGGAAATATCCTGGCACATGTGGCAAAACATTCAGTACCTCTATGAGTAAATCCAGTTAGTTCTTAACGAAACTCTACTGTCATTTCATTGCTAACATGCTTTTTTTGTTCAGGACTTTTAGCGCCAGTCCTGGTGATGTTACTATTATTGTTGCTATGTTCTTCATTAGCGGTATGATTCATATTGTCCATATCACTAACAGTTACACATGCAGCAGCACTATGCTTTTTTTTAGTAGACTTAGACTGGGAAATATAAGACATAGTAGACACAGCCATGAAAGGATATTGTTTCACTAACTGCTGCAGAGACAGACAGTGTAGCTGAAGCTGACTTATCACAGTAATAAATGATAGTGCTCGGGTCTCAAGGGCACCTAACAAACAGTGTAATACAGCCGTACAAGGATTTCACAATGCTGCAGAGACACACAGTGTAGCCGACTATGTCACATAGTAATTAATGACAAGGCTCAGGGGCACCTAACAAACAGTATAATGCAGCCATAAAAGGATTTCTGTGTGCTGCAGGGACACACAGTGTAGCTGACTATGTCACACAGTAATAAATGACAGGTCTCGGGCCTCAGGGGCACCTCACAAACAGTGTAATACAGCTGTAAAAGGCTTTCGCTATGCTGCAGAGACAGACAGTGTAGCTATGTAGCATTAATAAAATGACATGTCTCGGGGCACCTAGCAAACAGTGTAATACAATCATAAAAAGCTTTCTCTATGCTGCAGAGACAGACAGCATAGCTATGTCACAGTAATAAATTACAGGGCTCAGGGGCATCTAACACTAGGATAATGACTGGGAATTGGTGGTTAATCATGATGTAATCAGCTCAAGCGGTTGCCAGGACAACCAATTAAATCTCGAGAGCACAGCTTGAGAGGTTTACAGTTGTCATGGCAACTGCGGGTGGGTTGTATAAGCGAGGAGCTGGTAGAGCAGCACGGAATGAAAAGGTAACCTGGCAAAAAAAAAAAAGGGTAAAAAAGAATATTTTGAGCTAGAAAAAATACACATTTTGACTATACACGGGTCGCACAAGCAAAGAGTTTGACAGTTTGAATGCGAACAGATTGATGTTTCTTAGTCAGAACTGTGACTGTGTGTGGCATTCTAACCTGTAATCCCATCAGTATGATGTGCCTATGCAAGGTTTACAGCATGTTGACATATTGATGGGATTATCACGTTAAAAACCTATTGAAAACAATGGTTAATTGGTATTCTCCATACAGTATAAGCAGTGAAATACAGCCGTAAAAGGATTTCACTATGCTGTAGAGACACACAGTGTAGCTGACTATATCACACAGTAATAAATGACAGGGCTTAGTGGCAGCTACAAACAGTATAATTCAAGTTTTTCAATTTATTTTTTATTTCAAAGCAGCTGCCACTGTTTTTGTGTGTCTTTCTTTCCCTGGTCTTGCTTCTCTGTTCTTTCCCCAGCACCACCTCCTTGACTGAGGCTGACCCCCGCCCCCTCCCAGAGATTATTTCACCCCTTCCCCCGTGATCATTTCAGTCCCCACTATTTCTCCCATAATTTTGCCTCTGTGTGACTCCTAGTTTGTGTAGTGTAGGTTTTTCAACGGTTGATTCAATAATCAACTCAAAACACAAGTCTGCTGCGAACGCCTATGGAGCTACTTCCAAATTGCTTTCTGCACCACACAGTCTCACAGCAGATGGAGCACAGCCATTTAGACACCACTGACCAATCAGGTGTTAGTTTAGTGTCATGTACTTCTATTCTGCTGTAAACTCTGTGAAGGACCCCATTGGTTGCCCTTTAATGCCTGTTTTTCAGCTTGGATGTCCTTTACCCATTACCTGTGTCAAACTACCTGACCTCAGAATTACACTGTTATGTTGGGTAGGGTAGTAAATTAACCGAACTACCCTACTTAGCCAAATATAGGTGATACCCACAGTACCTGACCCAGCTACCTGTCGGGTAGCCCATGCCTACTTTGGGTTGACTTCTTTTGAAGTTTTTAGGGTTTTAAATTTTCAGTTTGAAACTTTAAAGGTTTCAGAGTTGTTTGGTAGTGCTATTTTAGTATTCTTTTTAACTTTCTAGAAGAAGTGCTGCTCACATGCTTCAGTTCTGATGCTGCTGCTACTGTGCGCATGCCCCTGTACTATTTGTATTTCCATCATATTTTGTTGGTGCAGACCTGGTATTCCAAGTGCATGAATAAGAACAACCAGATCTTCTTCGAAGATATCGCCCTCCATTACGCAACATGATGGAACTGTAAGCCGTTGACATCAGGACAACCAGGAAACTTTTGCTACCAGGGCCACGCACGTCAATGTGTATCATCACTGCCTATATAACATGGGCAGCTCCATCAGCCTCGGTTCCTTCTCCTGCCAACAACTGATCATTGGTCCATGGCTGCTGAAGAATGCCATTGAAATTTGCATGTATTGCTAATGCTTCTACTTTGTAGTTTTACATTTAATTAACATTTATGCCACCCATGAAAGAAAAGGAACTGCTCTTCCACTGTTGTTGTTAAGGTAAAGTCAAGCTTGACAAGGACAATGTTCATACTGTGTGCATCCACTGCCTAAGCATTTTCCATGATGTGAAGGTCTGTAATATTTGGCAAGACTTTAACCAGACAACATAGAGACATTGCAAAAAGACCTTGGAATTTTATTTAACATTACATTTAGCCCCAGACAGAGTGTGTTGCAGGTGGCTTCACCATCGTCAATGGCTTCTTCTCCCCACAGTTCGCAGTCAACCCGCCATACTCCATGGTCAATGGCGCTGGCTGCTAGCTATTCAAAGAAAAAGAACAAGTGTGCAAAATCAATGGGAAAACATCACCATGCAGATAAAGAAAAATGGAGGCATTGCGGAAAGGATAACTCTCCATCATGTCTCGCTCTCCCTTCTAAATGAGGTATGTCTGAGAAAAAGACAGATCTCAGGCTAAGTTCTCAGATTCTGCTGTCCCCTAACCATCTCTCAGATACCAAGGTTGGAGTCTGGCACAGGCTCTAATCTCCCACCAGGGGATTCATAGCCAATTCCACCATCGGGTAGTGCCCCATCAATGAATCAGTTGTCGACGACCCAGTCAGAGTCCATTGTTGCCCAGATGCTGTTTCAGACAATTAACTTTTCAATGGCTTCTGCCCGTGGCTCCACCATTGATGCTGAACTCAGTGCCACCAGTTCCACTGCCATCAAATTTATCAACAATGCCAGATCTCCCTCTGCTGGTTACTATAAGTTGCAAGGAGCTTCCTTTGTTGACACCTGCTCCATCGACGGTTCCTGCTGTGTGTTCTTCTTCTGCCATTGACCACTGTCCATTACTGTTGAAGAGAAGGAAGAGCTGGAATATAATTCAGACTTGATGGAGGAGGAAGAGGAGGAAGGTATGACACCACTGATGTGGTGGATTCCAGCTTCACTTTATCTTCTTGTAGTAAGAAAAGTGTGAACTACACACCTACTGTAGGTCCCCTCTTGAAGATGCTTCTTTTCAGGCTCTTCTTCAGCAGATCCAGGCCAAGTTGGGTTTTACCGCTGAGGAGGAAGCTTCCCCTAAGAAGACCCGCTATGAATTCTTAGAGGTTTTTGCTCTACCTGCTGTGATTGTCCCTCCTATCCTTTTGGTTTTGGAGGATACAACAGTGGCTGCTTGGCACAGACCTTGTACTTTGCCTGCTATACCTGGTAAGGTGGATAAACAATAGCTTGCCCTTTAGATAAGCCCTATTCCTCTCAGCCAGAGGACAGATTCTGTTGTTATGATGGCTACATATGAGAAATCTAAAGCTCCTAAGTATATGAGCTGTCATCCTCCTGACAAAGAATGGAGGAAACCGGATGTCATGGGCAAGATGACTTATGCTTCAGTGTCTCTTGGCCTCAGGATTGCCAACTAACAAGCTTATATGATTAAATATCAGAACAGCCTGTGAAATCTATGGTTGCTATGGCTGACAAGCTGCTTGATGGACCAGATGAAACTGAAGTCCAGCAGACTTGCCCATGGTGTGGATGCTGGTAAGCAACTTTTAAGGTACGCTGATGATATCTGTGATACTGCTGCTCATGTGGCTTCTTTTGGAATTTGCCTTTTCTGCCAGTCTTGGTTGCATACTACTAGCTTTGCCACTGATGTCCAACAGTTGGTCCTTAGTACTTCCTTTACAGGTAAAAAGCCAGCAGCATGTAACCCTGAGGTCCCTCCATAACATTAATCCAAAGCCTTGGTTTTGTGGCGGGGTTTTTTTTTATAGGCTGCATGTCCAACCCTGTAGAGGCTATTCCTAGGGACCTAACTACAGCTCCCATCAGGCCCAGGTCTCCCCACAGGCCCCTTTTTCTCCCAGTGCCCATGCCAGGGTCACCAGAGGTACAGGTCTTGGTGGTGCATTTGCACCCCCTGGCACCTTCTGTCTCCCCTGACCCCTGCAGAGCAGGGCATCCTTGTGGGGGACTGCATCTTTCTCTTCTTCAAAAGTGGAGGGAGATCATGACACATGCTTGGATATTGGAGGTGGTTCAGTGAGGACACACCCTCAAACTCCTCTCTGTCCCTCCTGTGTATCCTCCCTTGCCAGAATGTTATCCTCCGGGACATCTTGCCATCCTGCTAGAAAAGGTTCACACTCTCCAATACAAAAGGGCCTCTGAACCCATCACCATTGCAGAAATGAATCAAAGCTACTATTCACGGTACTTCCTAGTACCAACGTGGACAAGGGTTTTAAGACACCTCCTAGACCTACAGGTCCTCAACCTATTTATAGAATGTGAATGGTCTAGCTCTGGTTGCTGCAGCTGCAATAGATATGGTAGCCTTCATGAAAACCTGGCAATTGGAAAACAGTGACTGGGACCTGGTGGTCCTAGGATACACTCTGTTCAGAAATGACAGGGAGTTAGGAAAAGGAGAGGGTGGCCCTTTATGTGAAAGAACATAAAGATCATGGAAGAAGAGTGAATTAAGAGAAACAGTACTGGGATGGAGTCCCTGTAGGTAAACCTGACTACTCCATCCAGTAAGTGCATGAGGGTAGGGGTGCTTTACAGATCTCCCAGTCAGGGTGAGAAGGCTGATATGGAAGTAGGAGAAGAATGGGCTAGCAGTGTAGCTAAAGGGGATGTGCTGATGACTGGGGATCTCAACATACAAGACTTGGACCAGAACAGCCTCACTGCTTGCAGTGTTAGAAACCGGGCACTACTTGAGAGCTTGCAAGGCTGCCTGTTGGTCCAGCTGGTAAAGGAACCCACAAGACAGTCATCTTGGATGTGGTCCTCACCAATACAGAAAAGATTAACTACATGATTTTCAGGGATCCACTGGGGTGAGTGACAACACACCCTGTAGTTTGAGCTGTGTTTGTATTGCAGCACATCTTCCAGAACTGTGGTACTGGACTTCAGGAGAGCAGATTTTCAAAGGATGTGAGATATAGTTAGGAGCAAGCTACAGGGGAAGCTATAGTACGAAGTATAGAGGAACAATGGGAAGTTATTACAGAGTCAATTCTCGAGGCAACCAAGACTTGCATGAAAACTGTCACCAAGGGTAACTACCACAAAAAGCCCTTTGGTTCTCTAGGGAGGTAAGGGAGGCAATAAGGAGGAAGAAACGGGCCTTCAACAACTATAAGTGCAACCAAGGGGAAGAGTCCTTGGAGAGGGAGTCAGTATAGCACAGTGGTTTAAGGCACTGAGCTGCAAATCTGGAGACCTGGGTTTGAATCCTACAGCCCCCACTTGCATACTATTTTATTGCTGTAAAATGTTCTACAAACTGTCTGTATTCTTCAATCTATTGTTACTCTCTGTACAATTGTAAAATGTTCTGCAAACTGTTTGTATTCTTCAATCTATTGTTACTCTCTGTACAAACTGTACCTGGGTCGCACCTGGAAACGAGCCTCGGCTCAGTGTGCCTTTCAAACAACATGAAGTCTTGCTGTATTCTGACATATGCAGTTAGGTCCTGCCTTTCAACTGTCCCGGAGAACAAAGAGTTAAACTTTCCATGGCCAGCATGGAATGTTCACCACGAGGTCGGTTGAAGCTCCCTGTCTGCTGTTGTTTAAACTCCAACCATCAGATTCTTTACTCCGCCTCACTGAACAGTCGCTCCGGAGATTTCTTCTTTGCTCGGTTCAAAAAAGTCGGTTGAAGTGTCGTTTTTATCGCTCGGTTTCTACCGAATTGCTGTTACCGCTCAGTCGGTTCAAGTCTCTGTCTGTGGTACCGTGAGTACAAGATAGGTTTTCTGTGTAGTTTCTGTGTGGAACTTGTAAATTGTGGATCGGTTTGGCTGAACCGATCAGTTTCAGATAAAAAAAGTTGGTGATTTATTTAGAGTGTGGTAACCGCTCCGTATCGGTTCTAAAAAAAAAACAGATTTTATTATGTTTTTTTCCAAGACCTGTGACATGGTCATGAACCGATAGGGGAGTCTTGCCTGGCGGATTGCCGAAAAAAGGGTAACTTTTGGTTAGGATTGGCCATGTCTGAGAAACCCAAGAAAAAAACCGCCCACTGGGTTTCAACACTGCAGTGTGTGTGTGGGGAAGTCTTTGCCAAGGCTGATCCACACACCACCTGTGTTGATTGTCTGGGGTTTGACCACCTCTATTCAGACTGCCAAATTTGTAAGAATTTTCCCAAATCTACCCTGGAAAATAGATTAGGTAGACTGAGGGAAAGAGGGAGGCCGAGAAGTCCGCTGACCCGGATGGCCAGCCCAGTTCGGTTCCGACCGAACCAGAAGCAGTGCCCTCTGACCAGGGCGGTACTTCTTCGGGCAAAAGGAGAGCCGATTCTAAAGAGTCGGTTCTGGTAAAAAGGAAAAGAAAAGATAAATTGTCCGGTTCGGACCCAGAAATTCATACTCCGACCGCCAATGAGATAGCCAAGGCGATAAGGATAGTGCAATCGCTTACTTCGGTTCTGACCGAAGCGGCACCATCTGGCAGGGGTTTGGTTCGGTTGGTTCCCCCGGTTCTGGATTACACTTTGGAAGAATTTTATGAACCGGAGGAGGAGGAAGGAGAGTATGAGGATGAGGATGGTGATTATGAAAGTCTGGATGTGCCTATTGACCCCGGACATCTCCCCAGACAGACCTTCAGGTGTTTCTCCTCCTAGGCTTTCTGAGTCCCCTTCTCACTATATGTTTTACAAAAAAGTGTCTGAGACCCTCCAGCTTCCTGTGGAGGAAGCAGTAGAAGATCAGGAGGAGCCTGATTTTGTTGAGATGATGGACATCCCAGAGTCCAAGAGACTGTCTATTCCCCTCCACAAATCCTTTGGGAAACAGACACAAAAAATACTTAAGTCCCCTAATTCTATACCTCCTGTGGACAGACGAATGGACAAGAGGTATACTCTTTCAGGCTGAGACACGGAGTTCCTTTTCCAGCAATGCAGCCATGTTGGGGTAGTGCAGGCTGCTGCCTGTGATAAGGCAAATATCCCCTTGGCATCACACCCCCCCAGACAAGGACTCCAGGAAGATTGATGCCATGGCAAAGAAACAGTACATGGCAGCATCTTTGGGGCTCAGGCAGGCTAACTATATGACCTACACAACTAGATACCAGAAGTCCATGTGGGACACTGTGCTGGCTCTGGCTAAACAGGCCCCTGACCAGCTTGCCAAGGAGCTGGAGCAGGTGGCTGCAGATGGGATTGAGGCATCTAAAATACAATTTCATGCTGCTGTGGACTCCAGTGATGTTTCATCAAGAGTCATGGCTACATCTGTGGCTCTTCGGAGGATGGCTTGGCTCAGATGTACTAGCCTATCACAGGATACCCAGGCTAAGGCCATGGATTTTCCTGTAATTGGTAATTCTCTGTTTGGGGAGCAGACAGAGAACTACATGAAAAAGATGGATGAGTACAGGACCACTTACAGGAGTGCTCAGGCCAAAGAAAGGCAAGCAACTCCTCAAAGGCAGCAGTCCAGGGGCAGGCCTTTCCAAAGGCCTTTTTACCAAGCTCAGACCTCCTCTTCTTACTCTCAGAGGGGGTTCTTTAGAGGGAGAGGCAGACGGGGGATGAGCAGACCTGCATCCACCCCTCAGCCTAAAGCCCCTGCCAAGCAGACACCCTGATGGGTCTGCCTGGGCCGATTCTCCCATGCCAGTAGAGGGCAGGCTGGCTTACTTTGTCCAGGACTGGAAGTCTCTCACAACAGACAAGTGGGTCCTGGAAGTAGTAAGCCAGGGGCTGGTTCTCGGCTTCAAAAAATTTCCCAAGATGAGAACCAGATCCTTTCCACCTGCAAATCCATCAGAGACCCTTGCCTTAGAGGCAGAGGTTTCTTCCCTCCTAGCTCTCAGAGCTATAGAGAGGGTTCCCACCCTACACAAAGGCAAAGGATTGTACTCAGGTACTTCTAACCCCCAAAAAGACAGGAGAATGGCGGCCCATCCTGGACCTAAGATATCTGAACAAACACCTTTTAAAGCCAAAGTTCAAAATGGTGACTCTGGGAATAATCCTTCCCTCTGTAAGGCCAGGGGACTGGCTAGCCTCCCTGGACCTCAGAGATGCCTATTTTCACATTCCCATCAGGTGCTCCCATAGAAAGTACCTCAGGTTCGAGTTGCCCTCAGGCCACTATTAATTCAGAGCAATGCCCTTTGGCCTAACATCAGCCCCAAGGGTTTTCACAAAGTGCCTGGCAGTAGTGATTGCTTTCCTAAGGAGAAAAAAGATCTCCATCTTCCCATACTTGGACGACTGGCTCATAGTAGGTCAGTCTCCAGACCAAGTCAAGTCACATTTGCAAGTGACTCAGCAAGTGCTCACTTCCTTAGGATTCCTTCTCAACCTTCCCAAGTCAGTTCTCGAACCAGTACAGCTCCTCACCTTCATAGGGGCAGAGCTGGATACAGTAAGGACAAGAGCCTTCCTTCCCCTGGAAAGGACAAGGACCCTCATGGAACTGGCCTCTTCATTTACCCTTCAGGTGTCTCGACCAGCAAGGGCCACATGGCAGCTTCCACAGCAGTGGTCCAAGGAGCAAGATTCCAGATGAGGGACATTCAGTTCCACTTAAGAGCCTTCTGGTCCCAAAGAAAGGATTCCCTTACCAAACTAGTCCCAGTGACTCAAACCCTGATCCAGACCTTGCAATGGTGGCAGGATCAGGACAATTTGAGACAAGGGGTTCCTTTTGTCATTCAGTCTCATTCAGTGATACTCACCACAGATGCTTCCCTGCTGGGCTGGGGAGCCCATCTGGGGGATCTTACCACCCAAGGACTGTGGTCACCTCAGGAATCTCTGCTTCACATCAATCTCTTGGAACTCAGAGCAGTGTTTTTGGAACTGCAAGCTTTTTTCAAATCTGTGCAGAACAAGGTGGTCCAGGTCAGAACAGACAACACCACCACCATGAGGTACATCAACAAGCAGGGAGGCACACGGTCTATGGCCTTGTGCACAGAAGCAATGAAGTTGTGGTCCCTGGCCTATTCCCTGCAAACCTCTATGATAGCAGTTCACCTCCCAGGGAAGGACAATGTCCTAGCAGATGCTCTGAGCAGAATATCCCAGGGCCATCACGAATGGACCCTAGATCCTCTAGTTTTGAAAGTGATTTTCTCAAGATGGGGCACTCCAGAGATAGATCTTTTTGCAGCCCCAGACAATCACCAACTTCCTCTCTTTTGTTGCAGACCCCCAGTCTTGGGCTCAGTCCCCCTGGATGCTCTGATCCTGAATTGGGAAGGGACATTTCTGTATGCTTTTCCCCCCTTCCCTCTCCTGTTCAAAGTGTTAGTCAAGATAAGGTCACAACCATGCAAAGTGAGTCTGATTGCTCCAGACTGGGCCAGACAGCCCTGGTATCCCCTGTTGCTGTCCCTAGCAGTCCACCTTCCCCTGTCTCTTCCCAGGAATTACAACCTGTTGACATCCTCTCAGGGGAGGATTTGGTACCCGAATCTTTGGTCTCTCAATCCCAAGGCATGGCTCTTGAAGAGTTAGAGTTTGCTGATCTGCATCTTTCCCGAGGGGTTCTGGATATCCTTAAGGCTTCTCAAAAGCCTTCCACCAGAAAGACTTACAACTCCAAATGGAAAATATTCAGCATTTGGTGTTCTAAGAAAAATATTTCTCCAGATTCTGCTGAGTTGTCTACGGTTCTGGACTATATGGTCCATCTTAATGGCCTAGACCTCAGGCCAGCTACCCTTAAAGTACATTTGGCAGCTGTTTCTGCTTTCTTGTCAGTAGGCAAGCCTTCCCCTCTATCATCCCATCCTGTGTTTTGTAAGTTTTTCAAGGGATTGCTTCACACCAATCCCCCCTTTAGGGATCCTGCTCCTGCTTGGGACCTTAATGTTTGCATTGCTCAGCTTATGCAGCCCCCCTTTGAGCCTTTGTCCTCTGCAGAGCTTAAGTACTTGACTTGGAAAACTGTGTTTTTGGTGGCCATTACCTCTGCCAGGCGTATCAGTGAATTGCAACCCTGTCAGTGGAACCTGATTTCATCTCTTTCCATAGAGATAAAGTGGTCCTAAGAACTAACAGAAAGTTTTTGGCTAAAGTGGTTTCAGATTTCCACCTCAACCAGTCTATGTCTCTCCCTGTTTTCTTCACTGACCATTCCTCCTCTGGAGAGAGGAGGCTACACAGCTTAGATATTAAAAGGGCCCTGAGCTACTACATAGAGCGCACCAAGGGTCACAGGTTTTAATCCCTCCAGTTGTTCCTCACATATGGAGAGGTTGGTAAGGGCAAACCTGCCACTAAGAGATCTATTGCCAGGTGGATTGTTTCTTGTATACAATTCTGCTATGAGAAATTGGGTAGAACTCCACCCTCAGGCCTGAGGGCTCATTCCACTTTAGGTACAGCTGCTTCCCTGGCTGCTGCCAGGGATATTCCTCTCTTAGAAATTTGTCAAGCAGCTACCTGGAAAATAGTCCATACATTCACCAAGCATTACTCTCTGGATATCCAGGCTAGGAGTGATGCTCGGTTTGGCACAGCAGTACTTCAGAGCCTATTTCCAAAGTAGGTTCTGTCCCTCCTCCATGGAGGTACTGCTTGGTAGTCTACATATGTCAGAATACAGCAAGACTTCATGTTGTTTGAAGAAAAAATTACTCACCTTAGTAATGTTGTTTTTTCTAATGGACTCTTGCTGTATTCTGACCTCCCCCCTGCCTCCCCTCTCAGAACCTAGTTTTTGGGATTTGGGTGGGCAGGAGCAGTGTTGTCACCCTAGGGGTGTCCTTTTTTCACCCTCTTTTATTTGGGTGAGTGATTGTGTTTTGTTTTTAGGTTTCCTGACTTGAGTCTTCTTTTTGAAACAAAAAAACCCTTTTATATAGATATAGTTGCCAGTTGGCTAGTTTTGAGTTTTACAGTTTCCACACAGAACTTCTAGTGAGTATTGCTCGTAAAGATCTGACGGTTGGAGTTTAAACAACAGCAGACAGGGGCTTCAACCGAGCTCGTGGTGAACATTCCATGCTGGCCATGGAAAGTTTAACTCTTTGTGATCCGGGGCAGTTGAAAGGCAGGACCTAACTGCATATGTCAGACTACAGCAAGACTCCATTAGAAGAAACAGCATTACTAAGGTGAGTAATTTTTTCTTCCCGGTTATCAAATTTTAAATTAAAAAAAAATAAAAAATAAATACTGTGTGACCCTGAGCAAGTTACTTAACTTCCCTGTGCTCCCAGGTTGCACCTGTAAACAAGCTTTCAGCTTAGTGTGCTACTCCTGGTTAAACAATTGGGGAGAAAAAAAAATACATACACATATATATCAGAACACATTGAAAGAGGCAAAGAAAGTGGTCAGAGAAGCCATGTTTTGTCCTAAAATACAAAAGGGCCCAAAAAAGGGAAGACTTTATGGTCTCTCAGTCTGCCTCCATGTCAGTAAAACACAGTATAGGGTCGGACAAGGGTTCTTCTTAGAAACAGCAGCCATCCCTGTCAAAGGGGACAGATAAAAAAGATAAAGCTGCACAGCCATCAGAAAGGCATGGTAAAGAAGGCTCAGGAGTCAGGGTGTGCAAAAGGGGGAACCCTGAGTCTAGTGATGGCAAAAATAAGAGCAAAAGAACTTCTTAGCAGGCACTGGAAATGGCGAGTTTACTAAGAAAAAAGAAAAAGAAAAGCAGATCTCTGCCACTCCTGAAAAAGGGAAAGAGCAGTCAGTGGACCCAAGAGAAATGCCCTCAACAGAGGACATAAGGGTGTAGCAGATATTCCTGGAACTTATCTTCACCATTGATTCACACTGCTGGGTTCAAGCCAGGGTGCTGGAACCCTGAAGGAGCTAAAAATCTTCAGGAGGGCCGGTGCCGAGGTAGGCTGTGTGCATGCGCGGCGTTGTGAGACCAGCACGTACTTCACAGCCTATCTCAGCAACGGCCCTATACTGTCTCAGTTCTTTTTTTCCTGCCATTGTGGGCGCTTCAGTGATGACTTCGCTTGCCCACTGGGAGTCAGATTTTCACATCTGTATGACAACATTTAGCTCATTCAGTTTTTAGATAGTATTTGTTATTTTTCTGTCAGTTTGGAAAAAAAAAAAGAAAGAAGATTTTTTTCGTCAGTTCTTCTCAGTCCTACCGAGCAATGGCCTTCAGCCATGGACGGTGATGGTGATAGTAGGGAGTCTGTTTACAAGTACTGCTCTGGCAGCAGGGTAGTGCTTGATCCACCCCCCTCTCCAAAGGGGTGATCCGCCATGGTCAGTCCTGTGTTCGGGAGGGAGGACAGTCCTCCCATAATCACAAAAAGAAACAGGCCCATTCCAGGTTGGGGACCCAGCACTGCTCTGTCTCCAGTTCTTCCTCTTTCAGTCGAAAAGGAGGAAATGGTACTGCTCGAGGTCACCCTCTGACATGTTGGCCAAGAGATCTTCTAGGTCTGGGAGCAGAAGGTCTTCACCGGTACTATCGGTTTCTCCTACAGCTTCTGTTTGCAGTCGTTCTGGGTGTCGGGGCCCGGAGTCCCACTCTGTTCTGTTGTCAAGATTCTAGTGGGCATTTTCCCCACTGGGCAGCTCTTATGGAGTAGTGGATACAGCATCTGGCCTGTCTGCCCCTTGCTGCACACCTGGTGCCGGGGCCTTCAGGCCTAGGCTTCTTGGGATCGCAGTTGCAGCATTCGGGCTGGGTAGAGTGTTTGGCTCAGAAAACAAATCCTGATTGCTTGATGGTGACCACGCCGCAGATGCTGCTTCCACGTGCCACCCTCCCTCACTCTATCTTTTCACAGGGATTGGCACAGGTACCTTCTCTGGTCACTTTGTTACCCGCTGGACCTTCTGGAGCTAGTTTTGACATGACTCTGGATTCGAGCCTTTCGAGGCTTGTCCCGGTGCCGCGTCTGAAACTGCCTGTTTCTAACCTCAGTAATGCTCAGACCATTCATAACTTTGTGCCGTCATCCTGATGGGTTGGACTGCCCGGAGAGATGGAACACATGCAAACGATGGAATTCCTTGCACGTGAGCATCTTTCAAATACTGCCTCTACCAACTGTAATGTTCTAAGCCCTTCAGATTTTTCTCTCTGCCTGAAAGTCTGGTCGCTCGGAGTCTCTGTCGTCCTCTTTCGCGTGAAGAAGAATGAAAAAAAGTTTAAAAACCATAAGCATTTTTAGTTTCTTTTACTGCCTCTACTAATTTGTTAGTTTTATATAGTTTATTATTGTTTAATTGCTGTTTTTCTCGGTTTCTCGTGGTTCGGTATAACCGTGAGGGATCCGAGCTAATTGTAGCTTTGTTTCGGTTCTGTAACTAAAGAACCTATTCATTTTCATTTAAATTTGGTCCTTAAAGTTTTTATTTGTAACCGCTTTTCATCGGTTACAGAACCGCTGAATTGGTTCATATTTCATCTCCTTTCTCGGTTCCATCGGTTCCCTATCGGTTTCGGAACCGACCCCAAAAAAAAAAAAAGGTAAAAGCCTTTTCAGCTGTTTAAGTAACCGCATTAGCTTTTGGTATTAGCGGTTGAGGATTTTCATTTTATATTTCACCATGACTGAGAAACCTAAAAAGAGAACCGGTGAACTTGGTTTTAAAAGCTGTTTGAAGTGTGGAGATGTGTTTGCCAAGGCAGACAAGCACACCTTATGGGTAGCTTGTCTGGGTTTTGAACATTTGGACCAGGAATGTGAAATATGCAAAACATTCCCAGAAAGAACTGTTGAAAAATGCCTTGAAAGGCTTCACAAAAAGTTTCCAAGGGGTCCCTCAGGCTCTGACCAGCTGACACCCCAGTCTGTTGTAGTTGAATTGAGAAGTGCTTCTACCGCTGCCCTGATACGGGCGAAAAAGGGGCAAAAAGAGGGAAAGAACTGGCTGACTCCCCAGTTCCCTCAAAGAAATTAAAGAAGCTCAAACATGCAGAACCCTCTCCTGCTAAACCAGGGACTTCTGCGCAGCAGCCTGTCGTGCCTTCGGCTCAAGACATAGCCCAGGCGTTCAAAATTATCCAGGCTCTGCAAAGCATCATCCCTCAGCCTCCTGCCCCTCCCCTGGGTCCCCAGGTTGCTGCTTCTGTGTTGCCTCCTGCTCCAGAGCAACAATATTTTGAAGGGGATGATGACATTTATGAGGAGGACGAACCTATTCCCCCAGGAGGTTTCCCCTGAGCAGGAATTTGGCTCTCCTCCCAGAGTGTCTGAGGATTTTTCCTCCAATTTTTCTTTTGTAAGAAGAATGGCAGATGCTCTGGACATCAACACAACAGAGCAAGTGGAAGATGAGGAGGAGATTGAGTACCTCAGTATGATGGGTTTAACACCCACAAAAGCTCTTCTCCTTCCAGTATATAAATTCTTTAAGAAGGATGCTATGAAGCTCCTCTAGACCCCAAACTCTATTCCTCCTATTGATAAGAGAATAGATAAAAAATATCAGCTGAATAGGGAGGGAGCTGAATTCCTTTTCTCCCACCCTGATCATCAGGGGGTTATACAGCAAGCTGCCTGTGATAAGGCTAAGGTCCTCTGTCCTGACACCCTCCGGACAAGGACTCCAGAAAACTGGACAGTATGGCCAAAAAGGGCCATCTGTCAGCCTCATTGGCCATGAGACAGGCCACTTTTCAATCTTATGCTGTTCAGTATCAGAAATCCTTGTGGCAGTCGGTACTGGCAATGTCCATGAAGGCCACCCCACCCTTGTCAGATGACCTGGCAGAAACTGCCAGGTTTGGGCTAGAGGCGGCCAAGTACCAGTTCCAAATGGCTGCTGATTTGAATGACACTGCAGCCAGATGGATGGCTAATACAGTGGCTCAGAGGAGGTTTTCTTGGCTTAGGGCCACAAACCTCACTCAGGATACCCAGTCAAAGGCCCTGGATTTCCCACTGGAAGGAAATCTGCTGTTTGGGGAGTCCACAGTGGCCTATATGAAAAAAGTGGATGAATATAAGGCTACTTATAGAAGTAACTCTGCTAGAGACAGAGCTTCCTCATCCACTAGGCACTATGGAAGGGGGGCTAGGGATCGTACCTTTTTATCACGACCTTTCTTCCAGCCAGTAGCCATGCCCCAATACCAGCAGTACCCCCCCCCTCAGGGCTACTCAAGGGGTAGGGGTAGAAGGGGTTCTAGGCGAGGGACTCAGCCACAACCTGAGCCCCAGCCTAAGCAGAACCCCTGAGATGCAAGCCGCCTCCTCCCTACTTGCTGGAGGCAGACTGTCCCATTTCCTCCCCCTCTGGTCAACCATCACCACAGACAAGTGGGTGCTGGGGGTAGAGGGCAAAGGTCTGTCTCTGCAGTTCAGATTTCTTCCTCTAAAAAAACCCAGGGTTTCTACCTCCCCACCTCTAGCACAAATCTCATTGCTAGAGGCAGAGGTCCAGGAAGCTGCTTCAGCTCAAAGCAGTGGAATTAGTCCCTGCAACCCTGAGAGGAAGAGGTTTTTACTCCAGATACTTCCTAACAACAAAGAAAAATGGGGAATGGCGGCCAATTTTGGATCTCAGAGCTTTAAACAAGCACCTGAAAAAGCCAAAGTTCAAAATGGTCAGTTTGGCTCGGATTCTACCAATAATCCAGAAAGTGGACTGGCTGGCATCTCTGGATTTACAGGACGCTTATTTCCACATCCCCATAAAGGAATCTTACAGAAAATATCTCAGATTCAGACTGCCATCAGGTCATTATCAGTTTGCAACCCTACCCTTCGGCCTTTCTTCGACACCAAGGGTGTTTACAAAATGCCTAGCAGTTGTTGTGGCATTTCTTCGAAGACAGGGAGTGACTGTCTTTCCATACCTGGATGACTGACTGATAGTAGGCAAATCACCAGAGCAGGTCACAACCTCTCTAAGGCTTACACAGGATCTTCTGGAATCTCTAGGTTTCATAGTAAACCAGAAAAAATCTGTTTTCGCCCCTACACAGACTTTGCAGTTCATAGGGGCAGAGATCAGCACCCTGCAGGCCAGGGCCTTTTTACCACTAGACAGGGTGCAAAGTCTTCAGGCCATAGCAAACTCCTTCAAATTGCATGGTCAAAAAACAGCCAGGCAATTTCTGCAGCTCTTGGGTCATATGGCTGCATCCACAGATACAGTGCAGGGTTCCAGGTTTCACATGAGACACATACAGTTTCACCTCAGGACTCATTGGAGTCAGAAAAAGAGACCCTTTCTCAAAGCTCATTCCAGTGACAAGGCCCCTGTTACAAGCCCTCTTGTGGTGGAAAAAGGAATCCAACCTAAGACAAGGGGTCCCCTTCCAGAAGGAGGATCCTTCATTAATCCTCACAACAGATGCATCCCTGCTGGGCTGGGGTGCCCATCTAGGGGAGCACACAACTCCGGGTACCTGGTCAGCAGCAGAGTCCCTCCAGCATACAAATCTGCTGGAACTCAGAGCAGTGCGGCTGGCACTAAAGGTTTTCTCTACATTGGTAATGGGCAAGGTGGTACAGGTCAGAACAGACAATACCACCACTATGTATTACATAAACAAGCAGGGTGGCACCAGATCAGGTCCCCTATGCACAGAAGCCATGAGAATTTGGGCTCTGGCATATTCTTTAAAGGTGTCCCTGCAAGCCATCCATCTGCCAGGAAAGGACAATATCTTGGCAGACACACTGAGTCAAATCAATCAGTCCCATCACAAATGGGCATTGAACAAGCAGGTGGTACAGGTAATTTTCAACAGGTGGGGTGTTCCAGAGATAGACTTGTTCGCATCCCACCAGAACCACCAGTTGCCTCAGTACTGTTGCAGGCCACCAGCCCAGGGCACAATGCCTCTGGAAGCCTTGGTGCTGGATTGGTCGGGCAGGTTTCTCTATGCATTCCCCCCTTTCTCTCTGGTTTTCAGGGTGCTGCTGAAACTCCGATCCCTCTCAGCTTCTCTGATATTGATAGCTCCAGATTGGCCCAGGTAGCCATGGTACTCTCTTCTGCTCTCCGTGGCAGTGAGCAGGCCAATAAGCTTGCCTCTCAGGCACAATCTTCTAACCTCCAATCAGGGAACATTGCTATTCCCAAATCTCAAGTCTCTTCACCCCAAAGCATGGCTCTTGAGGAGTTAGAGTATGCAGGCTTGAACCTTTCTGACGCTGTATTAAACATTTTGAAAGGTTACAGGAAGCCTTCAACTAAGAAAACTTATTCTGCTAAGTGGAAAAGATTCTCTTTCTGGTGCTCTACTAGAAACTTCACCTCAAATGATGCAGGGGTCTCAGTGGTGTTGGATTATCTAACTCACTTGCATTCACAAGGTCTGCAACCCAGTTCCTTGAGGGTCCACCTTGCAGCAGTATCTGCATACCTGTCTGCTAGGACAAAGGTATCTGTAGCATCAAATCCCATTTTCAAAAGATTTTCCAAAGGCCTAATGCATTTACACTCCCTCACAGGGCACCAGTGCCCGCTTGGGATCTTAATGTGTGTATAGCAAGGTTGATGCGGGCTCCCTTTGAGCCCATGGCTACAGCCCATTTAAAGTATGTTACCTGGAAAACAGTTTTTCTGGTAGCAATTACTTCAGCAAGAAGAATCAGTGAGCTTCAGGCTCTCTGTGTCGACCAGGACTATGTTTCCTTCCACAGGGATAAAGTAATCCTCAGAACAAACAGACAATTCCTTCCCAAGGTGGTTTCAGATTTCCATCTGAACCAATCAATCACTCTGCCTGTCTTCTTCACAGACCATGCAAGCTCTGGTGAAAGAAAGCTTCACAGTCTAGATGTGAAAAAAGCTCTCAGCTACTACATGACAGCTACTAAGGGCCATAGGCAAGACAAAAAACAACTTTTCCTTACATATGGGGATGTTGGAATGGGCAAACCAGCCTCAAAAAGATCAATTTCTCGGTGGATTGTCCAGTACATTCAATTCTGCTACAATAAAGCAGGTAAAGAGTCCCCAGCTGGGCTGAGGGCTGATTCAACAAGAGGAACAGCTGCCACTATTGCAGCTGCTAGGGAGGTGCCATTGTTTGGACATTTGTAAAGCAGCTACTTGGAAATCAGTACACACCTTTACAAAGCATTGGATATTTTGTCCAGAAGTGACGCCAAGTTTGGCACAACAGTCCTGCAGGACTGTTTCCAAAATAAGTTCTGTGCCCACCACCTGGGTGTACTGTCAGTAGTCTGCACAAAGTTATGGAATGGTCTGAGCAGTACTGGGTTAGAAGAAAAATTACTTACCATAGTATCTTCTTTCCCAGTGATGCTCAGACATTCATAACTCCTCTCATCCTCCCTTCCAGAACTTAAGCCTCTACATTTCGCATGCTAGTGCCACATAACCATATCCTTCTGGGTACATTTCTCTATGCTAGACAGAGGTTTACCAGAGTTTTCTGTCTCTCAAAATAGTTTTTCTCATTCTATGGTGAACACCATTATTATATTTAGATATAGCTCCTCCCTTGGAGTTTTTTCAAGTAAGTTGTTATTAGGTTAATCCTAAAAATGTTTTATTAAAAATGTTTTATTAATTAGTAATAATTTATGGTAAAATTTTTCCATGTTGCCTGACTTCCAAGCTTCTTACAAATCTGAAGGGCTTAGAACACTACAGTTGGTAGAGGCAGTATTTGAAAGATGCTCACATGCAAAGAATTCCATCATTTGCATGTGTTCCATCTCCCCGGGCAGTCCAACCCATCAGGATGACTGCACAAAGTTATGAATGTTTGAACATCACTGGGAAGAAAGAAGATTACTATGGTAAGTAATTTTTTCTTATTTCTGACTTGGGTTCTTTGTCAGCACCGCCTCTGGTGCTTGCTTCTCTGGGGACGGTTTCAGCGCCAGCTCCCTTGGGGCTGGTGCCGGGTCTGATGCTGACTCCCTTGGGGCTGGTACCAGCTCCTTTGGGCCTGGCGCTGGGTCCGTTTCCATCTCCCTTGAGTCCAGCACTGGGTCCGGTGCCAACCCCAATTCCGGTCCTGGTCTCACCAGTCTATCCAACTCCTAGGCCTGGGTGAGATCTTACAAGGTCCATTCCTCTTCCAGTATCTTCTTCCGAGGGAGATTTTGAGGGGGATGAGTCTGACCCTGACCTCATTCTCTCTCAGAGCAGCGATGATGACACTTTTTATAGCCTTGAGAATCAACCTCCAGCTCCTACTTATGTTCCTCAGGAGGACCTCTCTTTTCAAAGATTTCTGAGAAACATTCAGGTTACTCTTACTCTCAAGACTTCTGCCCTTGACCCAAGTAAGCTCAAGTGACTTCATGTACCTAACATTCTAGTTAACCTCACACCTCCTGTTCCTCCAGCCTTTGAGACCCTTTCAGAGGTGGTGTGGGCAGGCCTGTTTCCATTCCTTCCTTCTGTAAGACAATAGACCATAAGTATATTCCTCCTAAGGACAGACGAATTTTGGTTTCCCAGTCTATTGCAGATGAAATTATTATCCTTGCAGAAAATGATAAGGCCGTCCTTTCTCAAGAGGTTATGGGACACCCCATTAATCATCCCTTAAGATTCATACTATGGTAAAAAGGGTTTTCACAGCGGCCACTTTGAGCATGTGAATAATAAACTATCAAGGACATTTCTATCAGTATGAGTATGTCCTCTGGACCTCCTTTAAGTCTCATGCAGAGTCCTTACCAGAGTCTGATACTAAACAGAACATTTTTCAGACTGTCACTCATGGTATAGAGTCCAACAGTTATCAGTTAAAGGCAGCCATGGATACATATGAGACTGCTCGTGCTGCCAGAATCTGCATAAGGAGACATTCCTGGTTGCAGACCTCAGGGTTTTTTACTGACACTCAGCAGCAAGTTATGTGTGACCCCTTTGATAGCACTTACTTGTTCGGCCAACAGGTAGAACAGCCTCTTCAAACAACATGAAGTCTTGCTGTATTCTGCCTAATGCAGTATGACCGACCGGTTCAGTTGCCCCAGAGAACAAAGAGTTAACCTCTATGCAAATTCATAGAACGTTGGGCTTGAGCTCGGTTTTCAAACCACCATCCTCGGTACGTTCTAGTAATTGATCAGATTCTTTACTCTGCCTACCAGTGAAGATGCCTCAGAGATTGCTCCTCTTTTTCTCTGATAAATTGAGTAAAAATCGTCGGTTTTCGTGAACCGGTTCAGAGACCGGTTGCACAGTCACTGGTTCAGGTCACTGCTGGTTCTGCTCCTTCCAGTCCTCTGGACCACGAGGAGTACTATGAGTCAGAATATGAGTATGAGGAAGATGAGGATGAAGGGGAGCCTACTGAACCTGAGGTTTCCCCTGAACATCCTCAGTATGAGTCCCCCCCAGGGTCCCCTCTGAAGCCACCTCCCATTTTGCTTTCATGAGACAGGTGGCAGAGGCCCTACTACTCCCTGTCCAGGAAACTAGACAGGATGAAGATGAGGAGGACGATTATAGGGAAATGATGGACCTCCCTGCTTCTTCTCAGGGTCTCTCCATCCCCATACACAAGTCCCTGAAGAGACAAACCCTTAAGCTGCAGCCTGTGAGAAGGCTGGTGTTCCCCTGGCTTCCCACCCTCTGGACAAGGAATCCAGGAGAATTGACTCACTAGCCAAAAAGACACATTTGGATTCCTTCCTGGGTATAAGGCAGACCTCTCATATGGCCTATGCCTCCAGATACCAGAAGACACTCTGGGAAGCTGTACAACAGTTAGCCCAGAAGACTTCTCCTGAATTGGCAGCTGACCTTCAGGAGGTTGTAAATAAGGGAATTCAGGCATCTAAAGCACAGTTTCATATGACTGTGGATTCAAATGATGCAGCCTCCAGGGCTATGGCTTCTGCCATCTCCCTTAGGTGGTTCTCCTGGTTGAGGTGTACCAGCCTCTCCCAGGATACCCAAAATAATGCTCTGGACTTTCCCCTGACACAGAACTCACTGTTTGGGAAACAGACAGAAGCATATATGAAAAAGATGAATGATTATAGGGTGGCATACAAGAGTGCTTCTGCTAACGAGAGAGCAGCCACCCCACAGAAACAACAAGCCAGAGAGGGCAGGGGCAGACCTTACCCATGGCCCTTCCATCAGGCTATGGCTTTCCCTTCATCTCAATAACCCAGCTCCCATACCACTTCCCTCCACTCCTGCTAAGCAGACACCCTGAAAAGTCTGCTCAGGCCGTCTCCCCTATCCCTGTAGGGGGAAGGCTGACCCACTATCTTCAGGCTTGGCAAGTGATCACCTCAGAAAGGTGGGTCCTAGAGATAGTGGATCAGGGTCTTGCCCTCAATTTAAAATTCTTCCCCAGATTGAGGGCAAGACCCCTCAGGCCTTGCCCTCCCTCAGAAACAGCTCTGCTAGAGGCAGAGGTCTCCACTTTCCTGCTCTCAAGGGCAGTGGAACCAGTGCCACTACTGCACAGGGGGAAAGGGTTGTACTCGAGGTACTTCTTTGCTTTAAAGAAAAATGGGGAGTGGCGGCCCGTTCTAGATCTCAGATACCTAAACAGGTATCTGGCAAAGTCAAAGTTCAGAATGACAACTTTGGCTACAATCTTATCCATTCTGTGGAAAGGAGACTGGTTGGCATCCCTGGATCTCAAGGATGCCTACTTCCACATACCTATCAGAAAATCTCACAGAAGGTACCTCAGGTTCTGGTTACTCTCAGGCCACTACCAGTGCAGAGCCATGCCCTTTAGGTTGACCTCTGCCCCAAGGGTGTTTGCAAAATGGCTAGCAGTGGTGGTGGCATTTCTCAGAAGGCAAGGGGTTTTGGTTTACCCCTGTCTGGACAACTGGCTTCTAGTAGGCCAGTCCTGCCTGCAGGTTCAACAGTCACTGGAGCTCACCCAGGTAACCCTTTAATCTCTGGGGTTCCTAATAAACACAAAAAAGTCAGTGCTGGCCCCTGTTCAGGTCCTGGACTTCATAGGGGCAGAGATGGACACAGTCAGGGCAAGGGTCTTCCTGCCCCAGGAAGGGCTCAGGCACTCATTCAGTTGGAAGATTCCTTTTGTCTCAGAGTCCCTCACCCAGCAAGGCATTTCTTGCAACTCCTGGGCCACATAGCATCCACTACCACTGTGGTTCCAGGGGCAAGGTTTCAAATGAGGGATATTCAGTTCCACCTCAGGTCCTTCTGGTCTCAGAGAAGGGACTCACTGTCCAAGCTGATTCCAGTGTCATCCACTCTTCTGCAAGCCCTTCAGTGGTGGCAGAAGCTGGATAATCTCAGGGTGGGAGTTCCCTTCCTTGCAGAAGTCCCCTCCCTAGTACTGACCACAGATGCCTCCCTCCTAGGGTGGGGGGAACATCTGGGGGAGCAAATAGCTCATGGAACTTGGTTGCCTCAGGAGTCTCTCTCACACATAAATCTCCTGGAGCTCAGAGCAGTGTTCTTAGCTATTCAGGCATTTGCCATTCATCTCAAGGGACAGGTGGTTCAGGTCAGAACCGACAACACCACCACAATGTATGATATGAACAAGCAGTGGGGAACAAGGTCCTCCCTACTCTGCACGGAGTCAATGAAAATTTGGTCTCTGGCCTACTCCCTGGGGACTTCCCTGTCAGCGGTTCACCTACCAGGGAAGGACAATGTCCTTGCAGATGCTCTCAGCAGAATAACTCAGGGCCATCATGAATGGACCCTCAACAGACAAGTCCTCCTGACAGTGTTCAGGAGGTGGGGGACTCCAGAGATAGACCTTTGCCTCTGTACTGCTACAGGCCTCCTGTTCAGGGATCCATGCCCCTAGAGGCCCTGCTTCTGGATTGGACAAACAGGTTTCTGTATGCCTTTCCTCCCTTTCCCCTGCTCCTCAGGGTACCATTCAAGTTCAGGTCTCAGCCTGCAACCATGATTCTCATAGCCCTAGACTGGGCCAGGCAATCATGGCTTCTATCTCTGTCAGTGGCCAGCCCCATTCCTCTTCCCAGGAGGCACAACCTACAGACATCATCTCAGGGGAGAATCCTCTACCCCAGCCTACAATCCCTTCACCTCAAGGCTTGGCTCTTGAAGAATTAGAGTATGCAGGCCTGAATCTCTCGGAGTGTGTCCTGGACATCTTGAGAGTGTCTAGGAAGCCTTCCACTAGGAAGACTTATTCTTCTAAGTGGAGGAGGTTCTCCATCTGGTGTTCTCACAAAGAGCTGGATCCCCAACAGGCTGGGCTTCCAGTTCTTCTGGGTTACCTGGTGCATTTGCAATCTCTCCAGTTACAACCTTCTACCCTGAAGGTGCAATTGGCAGCAGTTTCTGCATACCTTTAAGCAGGGAAGGACCCTTCCCTTGCTGCTCATCCCATATTTAAGAAATTCTTTAAGGGTCTCTCTCACTTTCACTCTTCTCACAGACAGCCCATCCCAGCTTGGGACCTCAATATCTGCACAGGCTAGCTCATGCAGCCACCCTTTGAACCAATGTTTTCAGCAGAGCTTAAATTCCTGACTTGAAAAACAGTGTTTTTGGTAGCTGTTACCTCTGCTAGGAGGATTAGTGAGCACCAAGCCCTGTCTGTGGAGCTCAATTACATTATACCCCATAGCGATAAGATTGTCCTTTGGACTAACAGGAAATTTCTCCCTAAAGTAGTCTCTGACTTCCGTCTCAATCAGTTCATTACCCTTCCTGTGTTCTTCACAGACCATTCCAGTTCAGGTGAACGCAGGTTACATAGCCTGGATGTAAAAAGGGCTATTAACTACTATATTGATAGGAAAAAGGAACACAGGCAGGACTCCAACCAGTTATTCCTTATCTATGGGAAAGTGGGTAAAGGTAAGCCAGCCACAAAAACGACAATAGCCAGATGGATTGTGGCTTGCATACAGTTCTGCTATGGCAAGTTGGGAAAGGACGTCCCTCCAGGTTTGAGGGCCCATTCCACTAGGGGTACTGCAGTCTCAGTGACAGCAGCCAGGGATATTCCCCTGCTAGAAATCTGTAAAGCAGCCAACTGGAAGACTGTTCACACATTCACCAAGCAGTACTGCCTGGACAGTCAGGGAAGGAGTGATGCCAGGTTTGGCACAGCAGTACTGCAGAGCCTATTTCCTAAGTAGGTTCTGTGCCCACCTCCCTAGGGGCACTGCTTGGTAGTCTGCATTAGTCAGAATACAGCAAGACTTCATGTTGTTTGAAGAAAAAATTACTTACCATAGTAATGTTGTTTCTGCTAATGGAGTCTTGCTATATTCTGACATCCCTCCCAGCCTCCCCTATAGAACCTAGGGGACCTTTAGGCTGGCTCTGACTTCAGACTTAGTTTACTCACCTGTAGGTATGGTGTTGTTCTTGGGCATCAGTGGCTTGAGCCTTCCTTTTATACCCTTTCTGTGTGTGTTGCCCTTGGTGGCTTTATATGGTTAAAAATTGTTTTTCTCCTATTACTGTATGTTAGCTTCATAAGAATCTGATAAGTTACTGGAACGTACCGAGGATGGTGGTTTGAAAACCGAACTTGAGCTCAACGTTCTATGCATTTGCATAGAGGTTAACTCTTTGTTCTACAGGGCAGCTGAACCAGTCGGTTATACTGCATTACGCAGAATACGGCAAGACTCCATTAGAAGAAACAACATTACTATGGTAAGCAATTTTTTCTTCTTACCCCAGGAGTCCTTTAACATCAGTAACTTTTTTGCACTTAGCTGGCTAGATACAACTGCCCCAGAGGTGTGCCTTTAAGAGATATTTAAATGAGCTTAGGGCCAAGCCAGTCAAAAGACAGGAGGGGGTGTGAGCTGAGTGAGAGCTGTTGAAGGCTTCAGAATTTTTTCTCCACTGGACTAAGCAATATTGCCTTTGAGGTGTCTCCCAGCTTTCCTTGTTGACAGCCTCCTAGTGCTTATCTGGGTAAAGTTTTCCTCATAAAGTATTTCCTTTAGTGTGCTGAGTGAAAGTTTTACTTTTTCATTAGCGCCGTGCAACTTTTTTATTTTTAGCGTGACCGCGCTATTTTGACTTTATTTTTACAGCGACTATTTAGTTTAAAGCCTAATTTTATCGTGGGTGCTTATTTTCGGCAGTTTCCTTCATTGTTGGGCAAATTCTTGTGGGAACCGTTGAATTAGGGACAGTTGCCTTGTTTTTTTACCTCAGACCTTGCAGGGTTTACCGTGAGGCACCTGCAGTGGATTTCAAATTTAAACAGTGCCTGAGGGTTTTCTCTCTAGATTAGCAATTACACGGAAACCTTTTTTGTTATATTACTGGACCTTGGTATCATCTATGTCAGAACTATCAGTAAGGGTCCAGCAGCCACCTCTGCGCAGTTGAATATTACTCTGTTTCTATTAAGATTGGCACTGGTATAGATCCCAGTTCTACAACCAAAAAAAAAAAGGCACTAGTAATAGACAGAGTTTATTAACTGGGGCAGGACTGGCTGGTGGCATTTTCACAGAAACCTGCACTCAGTTTGTAGGTCCAGGACTGGTTTACTTTGCTTAAATTGGTAAATATAGCAGACAAACCTTTGATTATTAGGGCTGAGGATAAATCAAAGGCTTCTGACGAGGGGCCATTCAGAAGTAGTAATACCAAAAGCAGAAGTGCTGAGGAACCCTCCAGATCCCAACCAAAATATAAAGCTTCCAAAGATGAAGTTCCTTACAAATTGAAAAATAATAAGAGTGACGAAAAAAGGAAGCTTGATCAAGCCTCTGATGAAGTGGCTAAAAATAAACTCTGTCAAGACAGATATGCTCCTGTTGCTCCTGGGAAAGCCAATAGCGAGACAACAGGCAGCTTAAAACATACAGAAAAACCAAAACACTTACAAACTGCACAGGTTCTTCCATCAGTACAAGATATGGAAAAAGCATGGCAACTGTTTCAGACACTTCAAAAGATGGGTCCTTGATTTACTGGGGCTGGCAAGCACTCTTCCACAATTCTCTCTTCTGTAGACTGTGAGGGTGACGCAAATGATTATCAATTTTATGATGCCCCTGACATGGATTTTGAGGGCCTTGAGCCCCAGGAGTCCCCAGACCCTCATCTTGGGGATTCCCTGAGTCACCACGAGGATCCTTCCTTTATGTTTACATTTATACAAAGTATGCTGGACACCCTGGACATCCCTACACAGGAGCCCAACCAGGATGTCAATGAAGACAAAGATTATAAGGAGATTAAGGGTCTTTCATCCTCAAAGACCTTGGTCATTCCTATCTATAATGCATTTAGAGATTATAAGGAGATTAAGGGTCTTTCATCCTCAAAGACCCTGGTCATTCCTATCTATAATGCATTTAGAGATTATAAGGAGATTAAGGGTCTTTCATCCTCAAAGACCCTGGTCATTCATATCTATAATGCATTTAGAAAAAATACCATGAAGGTGTTTCAACACCCCACTTCAGTATCAGGGGTTGATAAGCGGCTTGAGAGAAAATATAAATTGTCTAAAAATGGTACCAAGTTCCTGTCTTCATACATCTAGCCACGAGAGTATAGTGCAGCAGGCAGCTTGTGAGAAAGCTGGAGTCTCCTTATCCCCCTCTCCCCCGACAAGGATTCCAAGAAAATTGACTTTATAGCATAGAACATGCATGCCGCAGCTTCTCTGCTTCTCAGACTTTCTTCTTACATGGCACTCACAGCCAAATATCAGAAAGCCCTTTGGAAATCTGTCCAGGCTATCGCCCACAATGGATCAGATTCTGTGGTGCAGGAGCTGGTGGATACGTCAAAAACTGCCCTGGAAGTTACTATGTACCAGTTCCACATGGCAGATGACAACAATGATGCAGCCTCTAGGGCGATGGCCCATGCCATCTCTCTGAGATGCTTCGCCTGGCTTAGAACAACCAGTCTGACCATAGACACTCAGAACAAGGCCATGGATTTTCCCTGTGATCAAAATATGTTGTTTGATTACAGAACCATTGACTACATGAAAACACTCGATGAGTACAAGGCCTCCTGGCAGAGCCACTCATCCAAGCCTAAGCCTGCCACCCCTCAGAGATCCCATCCCAGGTGCTGTAGGGGCAGAAGTTTTGTTCCCAGGCCTTACAATCCCTATGCCCAATATGACTTCGGCCAGTACAGGGGATCTTTCAGAGGCAGGGGCAGAAGGGGCCAAAGAAGAGCCACCTCTACTCAGCCATCTGCCTCTCAGTCTAAGTCCTGATGTGAGTGTCCAGGTCACCTCCCCATTTCTGGTTGGAGGCAGACTCTCCCACTATCTTCAGCACTGGTCCCTCATCACATCGGACAAGTGGATGCTGGTGATAGTGGAGAAGGTTCTGTCATGACAGTTCAAGCAGTTGCCAGACCTCAAGCGTACCCATGTGTCAAGACCTCTGTCCCCAACACAGATTCCGCTGTTGTAAATGGAGGTACAAAACCTTCTGGCTTTACAAGAAGTGGAGAGGGTCCCTGCCCATGAGAAGGGCAAGGGCCTCTTTTCCAGGTATTTTCTGATGCAAAAGAAAACTGGGGAGTGGCGACCTATATTAGATGTCAGATATTTAAACAAACATCTGAAAAAACTCAAATTCAAAATGGTCACTCTGTCACTGGTCATACAGTCCTTACAGCAGGGAGACTGGCTAGCCTCCCTAGACTTAAAGGATGCCTACTTCCACATACCCATAAGGAGATCTCACAGAAAGTTTCTCGGGTTCAAACTCCTTTGGGTCACTATCAGTTCACCGTAATGCCCTTCAGTCTGTCCTCAGCCCCAAGAGTCTTTACCAAGTGTCTCGCAGTGGTAGCAGCTCATCTCAGGAGACTGGCTGTCGTTCTCTACCCCTGTCTGGATGACTGGCTCATAGTAGCAAAGTCTCCTTGCCAGGTCAAGGAATCTCTCCCTCACAGAATGCACTCTGGAGTCTCTGGGTTTCCTGTTAAATCTAAAGAAATCTCACCCGGAACCCACCCAGCTGCTCACCTTAATAGGGGCCCAGCTGGACACTCAGAATGGGTTCACCACAACATAACTTAGATAGATCATCTCAGGGTAGCTGGTTCATTTCCCTTGGGTGTCAGACAGATGAGGCACACTGATGAGTCCTGGTAGGACGAAACACGTGTCTGTGTCTTCTGTTGGCACCCTTTGTAAACTGTGTGAGAGGCCTTTCGGCACCATGCATTTCTGCTTAAAGTTGGACCAGCATAACATTCTGTGGTGATTTGCATATGCAGCCCATGATGCTTTGCATTATGGGGTGCATGTGTGATTTTGTATTACTCAGAAGGGTTATGCTTTCCTCCTGCAGGAAAGCATTCAGAGTTTTTGTTCAGTGGCAGATTTTTTCGCCCAGGGACAGCCAAGACCAGCCAGACATTTCCTCAAACTTCTGGGACATATAGCCTCTATGACTGCAGTAGTCCCAGGGGTCAGGTGCAGAATAAGACTCCTGCAAACCTACCTCAGAGCTCACTGGTCTCAGAGAAGCAACACATTTTCAAAGTTGATACCTGTGTCAGAGCATTTCCTCCAAATCTTGCTGTGGTGGAAGAACCCTGCAAATTCGGAGGTTCCCTTTCAAGCTCCTCTTCCCACAAAGGTGATCACCACAGATGCCTCCATTTTGGGCTGGGGAGCTCATTTGGACAGTGCCTCAGTAAGCGGCAACTGGACTCCTGAAGAGTCACAGTTGCACATAAATCTTTTGGAACTCAGAGCAGTCTTATTAGCTCTCAAAGCTTTCACTTCCAGCATAGAAGGGCAGGCAGTTCAAATTCGAATGGTCAACACCACTGCAATGTTCTACATAAACAAGCAGGGTGGTACCAGATCAGGAATACCCTGTTTGGAAGCTCTGAAGCTCTGGTCTCTGGCATTCTCCCTGGGAGTCGGCCTCTCGGCTATTCACCTCCCAGGCAAACTCAGTACCCTGGCAGATGTTTTAAGCTGCATCAGTCAGGGCCAGAGCGAATGGACACTGAACAAGCAAGTACAAGCCACAGTGTTCAGGTGGTTGGGCACACCAGATGTGGATCTGTTTGCCTCTTCTCTCAATTTTCAGCTTCCTCAGTACTGTTGCAGACCCCCAGTTCTGGGAACACTTCATCTGGATGCCCTGATCCTGGACTGGTCTGGGAGGTTCCTATACGTATTTCCTCCCTTTCCCCTGATATTCAGGGTTTTGCTGAAACTCAGACAGCAGCCTGCATCGATGATCCTAATGGCTCCGGACTGGCCCAGGCAAGCCTGGTACCCTCTCCTTCTCTCAATGTCCTGCAACAGTCCATTCGCCTGCCTCCAACTCACTCCCTGCTTACCCTTCTTCAGACGGGAGTGCGGTACCCAGACGTACACTCTCTTCACCTCAAGGCCTGGTTCTTGAGGAGTTAAGAGTTTCCATCCTCACAGTACTCTGAACAGGTCCTTAAGATACTGAGGATGGCTAAAAAAATGAACATTAAGAAGACTTATGCAGCCAAATGGAAAAGGTTTTCCCTCTGGTGCAAGACCGAAAAGGTCGAACCCCTATTAGCTTCAGACCTTCAGCTGCTATACTACTTGGTACACCTACAGGCATCAGGCTTGAAACCATCTTCCCTCAAGCTACACCTGGTGGCAATTTTGGCTTACCTTTCGGTGGGAAAGAAGAAATTAGTTTTTTCCCCGTTACATTTTTAACTAGTTTTTCAAAGGCCTCTTGCACCTCCAGCCTCCAACCAGGCAGCCTGTTCCTCCTTGGAGCCTAAACCTCTGCATAGATGGGCTCATGAATCCACCATTTGAGCCTATGTCCAAGGCCCACATCAAGTTTGTAACTTGGAAGACTGTCTTCCTTGTAGCCATTACATCTGCCAGGAGGATTTCAGAGCTACAGGCCCTGTGCACTGAGCTGAATTACATCATCTTTCAGAACAATAATGTTGAGCTCAGGACAAATAGGAAATTTCTGCCAAAGGTGGTTTCAGAGTTTCACTTGAACCAGTCCATTACTCGGCCTGTCTTCTTTATTGAGCAATCCACTCCTGGTGAGCAAAAGCTCCACAGCTTGGGTGTCAAAAGAGCCATCTTTCAGTACCTAGAACATACTAGAAAGTCCAGAATCTCTTCCACTCAGTTGTTCCTCACCTACGGGGATGTAGGCAGAGGAAGACCAGATACTAAGAGAACTATTTTTCTCATTGGTTGGTCTCTTGTATTAGATTCCCCTGTGAGAAAGCTGGTCAACAACCTCCAGTGGGGCTCATGGCCCACTCCACTAGGGGCACTGCAGCCTCGCTTGCAGCAGCAAGGGACATTCCCCTACTGGATGTCTGCAAAGCAGCTATCTGGAAATCTGTGCACACCTTTGTGAAACACTACAGTTTGGATGTGCAGACCAGTAGTGCCTCCAGCAGAACACAGTGCAGGCTTCTACTCTCATTACTTTCTAGTTCCAGAGAAGACAGGGTATACGCCCCATTCTCAACCTCAGAAAACTAAACAAGTTTCTGTACCATGAGAAGTTTGGCACAGGGTCAAAACATCGACTACACCAACAGCGTGGACAAAACCATGCAGTACAAAACGCCGAAAACAATGGTAGCACTCGGCAAAAATAATGACCGCTACCATAGTGCCTCATGAAACCAAATGGCTGCCCTGTGTGTTTGCGGGGGGCTCTGCCCCCTGCACACCCCATTATGGGGGAGCTTTGCCCCCAAACCCCCAATCTATAAATAATTACCTCTGGGGGGAGGCAGCTCGGGGATGGGGAGGAATCGCAGGAGGGAGGGGATCGTTGAGGGGAGAGGAACCCTGCAGTAAAAATGGGGGCGGCAAAAAGTGCAGGGTAGGGGACAGACACTGGAAGCACATCAGTCAGGAAAGGAGAGGAAAAAAAAGCGACAGGAAAGTTATGTCCCCAGAAAAAAAAGTACAAATGGAAAGGAATCTCTTATCACTGGACAGGGAGTAGAACCCCAGTCTACAGACGTTCCGCTGACCTTCACTGCCTGAGCCCTACCCTCCACGCCATGGCAGCTGCTCAAAGAACACTCCCCAGTAGATCCTTTCTGATTTTCCCGATCACAGCCAACCGCTACAGGGATAGCGCTAACGTTACTTGCGCTATACTATCACTGTAGCTGTTTTACATGTTGCTGTTTTTATAGCACAGTTTTTGACTGTGCTGTAATGACACTGACATTTTAACTTGGTACCAAGAAGTTCAAGATGGTCTCCTTAGGAACCCTTGTACCAGTTCTCAACCCACAGGACTGGTTGGCAACCCTGGACATTTAAGATGCCATCCAGCACATTCCAGTACACCCAAGCCACCACAAGTTCCTACACTTCGTGGCCTTGGGCCAGCACTATCAATTCAGAGTCTTGCCCTTTGTGCTGTCCTCGATGCCTCGAGTCTTTACAAAGTGCTTTGTGGTTCTCGCAGTGCACCTTCAAAAGCTTGGGCTACAGGTCTTCCCCTGCCTGGATGACTGACTCCTGGTAAGTCTGTCTAAGCAAGGCACAGAAGAGGCAGTGACCACAGCAGTACAGTTCCTGACCTCTATGGGGGTCCTGCTAAATCTCAGAGAAATTGCAGCTTCAACCCTTGCAGCAGCTCCTCTTCATAGGGGCCCTCCTGGACACAGTGAAGGCAAGGGCATTCCTACCGGAGGACAGAAGAAAAGCCACCCTTCAGATGGCATGCTTCATCATGGAGAACAAGTCTATGTGGGCTCACACCATGCAGCGGATGTTAGGCCTCACAGTGTCTCTAGCATGACTGCACATGAGGACCACTCAGTGGATGCTCGGCACACAGTGGTCTCCAACAACGCATCCTCAGTCCTACCCAAAGTGATGGAATCTCTGCATTGGTCACTTGCATGGTGGACACAGGAGGACAACCTTCTTCAAGGTCTCCCCTTCACTCCACCAGAATCACAGATAACTCTCATCACAGATGCATCTCTCCTGGGGTGGGGGGCTCACTGTCAGGGCCATCACACCCAGGGAGTCTTGAGTCGGGTGGAATCTCATCTTCATTTCAATCAATCAATCAAAATCTTTATTTAACCAAGTGAGCACCATTGAGCAAAGCTCATTTTCGAGGTGGACCTGGGGTGTACAAGTACAAGAAGAAAAGTTTAATAAACAACAGTTACGCTGGCCCGGTGGCGCTGAGGGTTGAAGCGCTGGACACCGCACCTCGCGCCACGCTGGAGACCCAGGTTTGGGAATGAGCCCGGGTCGTCGGGGGTCGGCAGGGAGGGGAATGGATTGAGCAGCCCCAGGACTGCTGTCCTTCCCCGGGGAGGGGGGATCCACCAGCCAATGCACTGGTGACCTCTAGCAGAGGCTGGAGGCACTACAGTGCTCAGCCGCAAGATGCTGGGGATTGGAGCTGTGGCGGATGTCATTCGGGGATGTGTGGGAGCGTGCATCAGCTGAGCAGGACGTCATTGCACGTCCGAGCTCCAGGGGCACACAAGAACAGGGAAAACAATGGCACCATGGATAGGTGACGGCACCAGTCCCCCATGCCCATCGCTGGGAAAACCCTGACTGACCTTCCAGGTCCTCCATGGCCGATCCTACCCTGCAGCCGGAGTCTGTCTGTAAGAGCGCCCAAGATGAGTAGGGCGACCCACCCTGGGAGGGTTAGACCAGGGGTACCGGCTGCAGGGAGGTGGGGGAGATAGGAGATACAGCTCAGGGGGGGCATCTGGTGGGCAGGACATGGACTCGGATGCCCGAGAGAGGTTCATGGATCCGTGTCTGGAGGGAAATAAAGTCGAAAAAAAAAAGTTACAGTACCATGACATGATCAGCAAAAGGGCATAGTCAATACAGATGCGAGTGTATATGCAGGTTAAAATACAACAGAATTATACAATCAAGCAGTATGTGCAAAACAAACAGTGTTTCAGATAAGGAACAATAACACAGGGTGGTCCATATGGATCCTCCAATGGAATGTAGACAGAATATGGACTAGGTGCAGGAAATAGGGAGGGGGGGTAGGGAGGATGGAGATAGGAAGGGACTCAGCCCGGACCTTCTGGGATAATATTAAGCAACTCAATGGTAAAGCTTGCTCCCCTGCCCCATCCCAGCTCACTAGAAATGGCACCACCTCCACCGAGCCTGCCACCATAGCTAACTGGTTCAACACCACTTTCACTGACCTTAGCTCAGTCCTCCCTAGTAATTTCTTTGACCCTCCCCCCAGCCAACCTCCCCCTGTCCTCCAGCACCCCAGCTTCCTCCTGTGAAAGATTTCCACCCGGGAAGCCAGACCCATCCTAATCAAAGCTCTCAATGGCAACAATCCCGGCAGTGACTCACTGGACCCCAGCATCCTCAGGCTGGTGCTAGATGAAGTCCTTGCACCACTCACAAGCCTAATTAACCAGTCACTCTGCCTGGGGCAATTCCCCACAGCTTGGAAAACAGCCATTATCACACCTATTCATAAAGGGGGCGACAGGTCATTGGCCAACAACTACCGGCCAATCTCCATCCTCCCTCCCCTCTCTAAAGCCCTGGAGAAAGTGGTGGCCATTCAAATCACTGATTATCTGGCTAAGCATAACATCTTATGCCCAGAGCAACATGGCTTCCGTGCGGGTCACAGTACCAGCACTGCCCTTATTGAATTCTCCAACTTTCTACACTCCTCCTTGGATACCAGCTCCCTAGCTGGTGCAGTGTTCATTGACCTCTCAAAGGCTTTCGACACTGTCTCCCATCCACTTCTGCTGAATGCACTCTGCCACACTGGTCTCTTGGCTGGCCCCTGGCATGGTGCGCTAGCTATCTTGACACTCGATCTCAGTGTGTAAAATTAATAGCACACTCTCGATACCCGTCCCATTCTCTCTGGGGTCCCCAAGGCTCCATCCTGGGCCCCTTCTCTCTCGCTGTATCTGAACACCCTGCCCAGTGCATGCCCTGGCAAAATTCTACTGTATGCAGATGGCGCTGTCCTTTTGCCACCCACCAATCCCATCTCCCTACAGGACTCCCTACAGCAGTCTTTCAACAGTGCGAGGCTTGGTTTAAGGAGCGCAGACTCGTCATCAATCTTAAGAAAACCAAAACTATGCTCTTTTCCCACCCCCAAAACAGAGCTAGCAACCACCCACTCTATATCCTTCCAAGTACCAACCAGCCACTAGAACAAGTCTGCTCCTACATATACCTTGGGGTTACCTTTGATTCAGCCCTCACATTTCACAACCACATTGATGCCCTAACATCCGCCACTAACACACGGCTTGGCATCCTATTCCGCCATAGAACCTGCCTTCCCCCAAATGCTTTCCGCTAGCTGTTACATCATCCGTTCTGTCCCTGAGACTATGGTCTACCAGTATATGGTGCTGCCGACACCACTGCACTCAACAAAATTCACCTAACCCTGAATAAAGCATGCAGATTGATTACTGGTGCCCCCAGGCTCACACACCTGTCAGCTGTATATCGATGCTAACCTGCTTACCCTGGTTGAGCGGCTCGATACAAACCTGTCTCCTCACCAAAAACCCTACCAGGCTCTCCCGGGAATGCGGCATCCATCCACCAGAGCCCTCCCACCATTGCAACATGGTCTGCCTACAAGACCACTCTAAGGTCCCCAGATCAAGAACCAGCCGTGGCCAGAGGTCCTTCTGCTATAGAGCCCCAACCTGGTTTAACTCTCTCCCTGCCACCATCACCAATGCCATCACCATCTCCAAGTTCAAAACCACACTTCAGAACCACATCTTCAGCACACGTAACTGCTCCTGTCTCTGAACATAACCTCCACCTCTGCTTCTCTTGACAATGCCCCCCGGGCAGCTCTCCACCTAACCATCCCCTCCACCACTTCCCTGTACACCATGCCTATGTTTAACCTGGCCAGTGCCAGCTGTTTCAGTGTTTACCTACCAGATTGCTCACTTGATACCGACTTGTAACACCTGTTATCAATTACATGTACCCTGTACCCAGTTGTATTTGTCTGACCACAATGTGACGTGGCGCCTCTGTTGAACGCCGATTGTTTTGCAAATCTTTGCTATGTAACCAAAAACACAATGTATGTCTTTATGTGACGAAGTACCTTTGGAAACGAGCCTCTGGCTCAAAGGTTGTAAACTGATTCTTAAAATAAATAAATAAAATAAATAACAGATATGGGTCGAGAGGCCGCAAAGTGCAATGTTGTGTGGTATAACCTTCTTTATGCAACATGTGTAGGCAAATAAACCATGGGATAAATTCATTTATTCTCACTGCCATGGGATAAACGGTGGTTCTAATATTTATCCCACACCCTGCTGTCACTCAACCACCGTTTGTCCCACACCCTGCCATCAATTACCACCCTCTCCTGCCTGCCCTACTTCCACTTACTTTCATTTTCTTTCTAACCCCCCCACAACCAAAAAAAAAAAGAATTCTGAATAATCCAAGACGTGTCTTCAGGTTCTTCATGCCCCACATCCTCCCCTTTCCAAAATACAGCTCCTCCATCACTCTCCTCAAGATTCGTCTCCCCCCGCACGCCGCAAAACCAAGCCTCCAAAGCGCACCTCCACCACTGGCTTCATCTTCCAAGGTAGCCGACATCCAAACTCTCTCACCCGGCCACGACGACTGTATGCTCCCCTTCCATATGCCACGCTCCTGCCACTATCTCCACCATGACAGCTCCCTCTCATACACTCGACCTGCTTCACTCACTAACTGCGCCACAACTCCAAAAACACACCCACAACAAAGCAGCCAATCACAAGCCTTTTCCCACAAAACGTGAACCAATAGAAACCGCCACACAGTTTCATTAACAAACCTTACAACCAATCACATCTCACACACAGCCAAACCACACATGCAGTAAAACGCCGCTTAAGACAAAAACCTAATCACAAATAGTCCCACATAAAAATAAAAAAATACATAAACTTTTAAAACTATAAAACAAAGTACGATGTTGCATAAATCGCACATGTGCTGGTCATTCGTGGGATACCTGATTTATTTAAACTCGCAGTCTGTGACCACTGAGGTCACAGACTGCTTGTTTAAATAAATCAGGTATCCCATGAATGGCCAGCACATATCCCCTATAAGAGGAACAGTACAGCGAGGGCTGGAGGTAGTGGATGGTGGGTACATACCAGGTCCAGGTTTCGGGGTTGAATTAGTGAGAAGGATGAGTTGGGAACTGTGGTGGGGGGGGAGTAAGGGCACCTAGCAGTAGATGGGACCTAAGACCAAGAGGAGGCAGAAGCAAGTGACATTCAGAGTGCTTCACAGAAATAGAAGACCCAAGAGTCAGGGGTAGCAAACACAAGATTCCTTCTTGTAACTCAAGTAAAATGTTTTAAATGCTGCTAAGCTAATAGGGTGATTTATTTTCAGGTATTTTTGCGGCTTATTCCACATTTGAGGCAGCACATGACTAATAGATGGCCAGCCAAAGTGAGATCTGGCCTTGAAAACCTTCAACGAAATGTAAGAGGCACTTCTCAGAGCATACTTACTTAGTATACATAATGGTAGGCAGTCAGAGATGTAGTCGGACAGTTTGTTTAAGATGACTTTATAGGTCCAGAATGCGGTGTTTCTCTGTCATCTGAAGTTAAGGGATGACGAGCCTACTGCAGTATACAGAGAACAGTGGTGGGTGGAGTAAGGGAGGCCCGTGATAAACCTTAGAGCTTTTTGGTAGAGCGTATCAAGTTTGGTGAGTGCACTGGCAGGACCCTGACTGTAGAGAAAGTCAGCATAGTCTAGTAAGGAAAGAAAGGTGGATTGAACTAGTCTCATCTTGGCATCCCTAGAGAGGAATTTTTTTATTCTAAAGAGAGCCTATTGTCAGGTCATACTCCCAAATATTTGAATTTAGTTACGTACTCCAGCTGTTCACCAAGGATGGTGGTAATCGGTGGTGAATAATATGTCTCAAGCTTATAATGTCTTCTGCTGTTATGTCGTAAATATCGTCATCCAAATATTATAAATAATATCTGAAATATCTACATCCAGATACTGTAAATAATGTCTGTAACACATGCTTAATGTAATTGTTGTTATACCGTGTCCTGTATTACCATCTGTCTTACATGTGATAAGGTACCTTTGTAAATGAGCCTCTGGCTCAAAGGTTGTAAACCGATATATCAAATAAATAAATAAATAAAAGTGTCCCAGCCGTGGCCGTGTTTTAGTGAGTTGGGAAAAGGTGAGAAGAACATTGCTTCAAACAACATGAAGTCTTGCTATATTATGACAATTGCAGTGAGTCCCCATCTTCGAACTGTCCCGGAGGTGAAATAGTTAACTTTCCATGCAAGCATGGAACTCTGAGCGCGAGCTCGGTTAGAAGGCTCTGTCTGCTGATCTTCAAACATAAACTCTCAGATTCTTTACTCTGCCTCACTGAACAGTCGCTCCGGAGATTACTCCTGCTGCTCGGTTCATTTTGTCGGTTTAAAAATATTATTTTATCGGTTTTCAACCGAAATTATACCGCAACCGGTCGGTTCAAGCTCTGTCTGTGGTAATGTAAGTAATAGATAGGTTTTACATTCGTTTTCTATGTGTGGAACTTGTAAACATTTATCGATTCGGTTGAACCAATCAGATTGTGTTTTAAAAATTGCTAGTCCTTTTTAAGAGTGCAGTTCCCGGTTCTTATCGGTTCTAAAAAAAAAAAAACGGATTTCATTATGTTTTTTTCCATGACCCGTGACATGGTTGGGAACCGATAAGAGAGTCTTGCTTAGCGGATTGCCATAAACAGGCAAGTTTGGTTAGGCTGGCATTGTCTGAGAAACCCAAAAGAAAAACCGGGCCCACTGGGTTTCAACATTGTAGTGTCTGTGGGGAAGCCTTTGCTAAGGCTGACCCTCACACCACCTGTGTCTATTGTCTGGGGTTTGACCACCTCAATGCAGACTGCCAGATTTGTAAGAATTTCCCTGCTGCCACCATAGAGAAGAGAGTTGGTAGGCTCAGAGAAAGGGAGGCCAAAAAGTCCGCTGACCCAGATGGCCGGCCTGGTTCGGTTCCAACAGAACCAGAGGGAGTGCCCTCTGACCAGGGCGATACTTCCTTGGGCAAACGAAGAGCTGGCTCTGAGGAGCCAGTTCCTGCAAAAAGGACTAGAAAGTCAGCTGGTGTGGAGCCAAAAGTTCTCTCTCTCCAACCGCTGAAGAAATAACTAAAGCAATCCAAATTGTCCAGTCTCTTTCCCCGGTTCCGACTGAACCGGCACCATCAGGGAGGCGCTCGGTTTGGCCAGTTCCACCAGTTCAAGATTATGATTTTGAGGAATTTAATGAACCGTGGAAGGGGGAAGAGGAGTATGAGGAGAGTGAATATGGTTTTGAAGACCTGGATGTGCCCATTGAACCGGACACCTCTCCAGACAGACCCTTAGGGGTTTCTCCTCCAAGGCTCTCTGAGTCCCCTACTCATTTTATGTTTTATAAGAAGGTTGCTGAAACTCTCCAGCTCTCTGTTGAGGAAGCTGTTGATGACCAAGAGGAGCCTGATTATGTAGAAATGATGGCTATTCCAGAATCTAAGAGACTGTCTATTCCTCTGCATAAATCTTTTTGGAAGCAGACAGTAAAAGTTTTAAAAACTCCTCACACTATACCTCCTGTAGATAAAAGGATGGACAAGAGGTATACTTTATCAGGCTCTGATACGGAGTTCCTCTCACAGCAATGCAGCCATGTGGGAGTAGTGCAGGCTGCAGCCTGTGACAAGGCAAATGTTCCCCTAGCTTCACACCCTCCTGAGAAGGACTCCAGGAAGATTGATGCTATGGCAAAGAAACAGTACATGGCAGCATCCTTGGGACTCAGACAGGCAAATTATATGGCTTATGCTGCTAGATACCAGAAATCCAGATGGGACACTGTGCTGGCTCTAGCAAAACAAGTCCCTGACCAGCTGGCCAGAGAGCTGGAACAGGTAGCTAGAGATGGTATTGAGGCATCTAAGGTGCAATTTCATGCTGCAGTGGACTCTAATGATGTGTCATCAAGAGTCATGGCTACATCTGTGGCACTTCGCAGAATGGCTTGGATCAGATGTACTACCCTGTCACAGGATACCCAGTCTAAGGCCATGGATTTTCCTGTTGTGGGCAACTCTCTGTTTGGGGAGCAAACAGAGAATTACATGAAGAAAATGGATGAATACAGGACCACCTATAGGAGTGCACAGGCCAAGAGGAAAGGCAGGTCACTCCTCAGAAGCAGCTTCCCAAGGGCAGGGGCAGGCCTTTTCATAGGCCTTTTTACCAATCCCAAGCCTCCTCTGCTTATGCCCAGAGGGGGGTTCTTTAGAGGGAGAGGCAGACGGGGTTCAAGCAGGCCTACTTCCACCCCTCAACCTAAAGCCCTTGCCAAGCAGGCACCCTGATGGGGTAGCCAGGGCCGATTCTTCTCTACCTGTATGGGGCAGGCTGGCTTACTTTGTCCAGGACTGGAAGTCTCTAACGTCAGACAAGTGGGTCCTGGAAGTAGTAAGCAGGGACTGGTTCTCAGCTTCAAAAAATTTCCAAAGATGAGAACCAGATCTTTTCCACCTGCATCTCCTTCAGAAGCACTTGCCCTAGAGGCAGAGGTCTCTACCCTCCTCACTCTCAGAGCCGTGGAAATGGTTCCACCCCTACACCAGGGCAAAGGTTTGTACTCCAGGTACTTCCTTACCCCAAAAAAGACAGGAGAATGGCGTCCCATCCTGGATCTCAGATACTTAAACAAGCACCTTTTAAAACCAAAGTTCAAAATGGTGACCCTGGGAATTATTTTACCCTCTCTAAGGCCAGGGGACTGGCTAGTGTCCCTGGACCTCAAGGATGCCTACTTCCATATTCTCATCAGAAGCTCCCATCGAAAGTACCTCAGGTTCGAGCTGCCCTCAGGCCATTACCAGTTCAGAGCAATGCCCTTTGGCCTCACCTCTGCTCCAAGGGTATTCACCAAATGCCTGGCAGTAGCAGTTGCATGCCTAAGAAGGCAAAAAATTGCCATCTTTCCTTACCTGGACGATTGGCTCATAATAGGTCAGTCCCCAGAACAGGTCAGCTTATACCTTCAGGTAACTCAGCAACTGCTTACCTCCCTAGGTTTCCTTCTGAATCTCTCAAAGTCAGTTCTAGAGCCTGTCCAGCTCCTAACCTTCATAGGCGCAGAACTGAACACACAGGAAGCCAGGGCCTTCCTCTCTCTGGGCAGGGCAAAGACCCTAGTCTCCCTGGCCTCCTCATTCACCCTGCAGGTCTCTCGACCAGCAAGGCATTTTCTGCAGCTCCTAGGACACATGGCTGCTTCCACAGCAGTAGTGCAAGGAGCAAGATTTCAGATGAGGGACATTCAGTTCCATTTGAGAGCTTTTGGTCTCAAAGAAAGGATCCTCTTACCAAGTTGATCCCAGTAATCGAACCCTGATCCAAGCCCTACAGTGGTGGCAGGATCAGAGCAACTTGAGACAAGGAGTTCCTTTTGTCACTCAGTCTCACTCCTTAATCCTTACTACGGATGCATCCCTCTTGGGGTGGGGGGCTCACATGGGCGACCTCACTGCCCAGGGACTGTGGTCCCCCCAAGAAACTCTGCTCCACATCAACCTGTTGGAGCTCAGAGCAGTTTTTCTAGCACTTCAAGCTTTCTCCAAATCTGTTCAGAATAAAATTGTACAGGTCAGAACAGACAACACCACTACAATGTGGTACATCAACAAGCAAGGGGGCACTCGGTCTATGGCCTTGTGCACCGAAGCCATGAAGTTGTGGTCTCTGGCTTACTCCCTGAACACCTCCGTTATGGCAGTTCACCTCCCAGGCAAGGACAATGTCCTGGCAGATGCTCTCAGCAGAATTTCTCAGGGCCATCACGAGTGGTCCCTGGATCCCCTGGTTCTGGGAGTGGTATTTGCCAGATGGGGCACCCCGCAGATAGATCTTTTTGCAGCCCCAGACAATCACCAACTTCCCCTCTTTTGCTGCAGGCCCTCAGTCTTGGGCTCAGTCCCTCTGGATGCCTTAGGCCTCAGTTGGGAAGGGAAGTTTCTCTATGCCTTCTCCCCCTTTCCTCTCCTATTCAAAGTGCTAGTCAAAATCAGATCCCAATCCTGCACGGTCATTCTGATTGCCCCGGATTGGGCCAGACAACCCTGGTATACACTCCTACTGTCCTTAGCAGTCCATCCTCCCCTGTGCCTTCCCAGGAATCACAATCTGTTAACCTGTGCCCAGGGAAGGGTTTGGTACCTGAATCTCAAATCTCTCAATCTCAAGGCCTGGTTCTTGAGGAGTTAGAGTTTGCTGACTTACACCTCTCACAAGGCGTAATGGATATATTGAAGGCTTCTAGGAAGCCTTCCACCAGGGCTACTTACAACTCCAAATGGAAAAGGTTTTCCATATGGTGCTCAGAAAAGCATATTTCCCCAGACTCTGCTGATTTACCCACAGTCCTGGATTATTTGGTCCATCTGAACACTTTGGGGCTGAGACCAGCTACCCTGAAAGTGCATTTGGCAGCTGTGTCTGCTTTTATTTCGGCTGGTAAATCCTCTTCTTTTCCAACTCACCCTGTATTTTCCAAGTTTTATAAGGGATTGCTTCACACCAACCCTCCATTCAGGGATCCTGCCCCTGCCTGGGATCTTAATGTGTGTATTGCTCAGCTTATGCAACCCCCTTTGAGCCTTTGTCTTCAGCTGAGCTTAAGTACTTGACTTGGAAAACTGTGTTTCTAGTAGCCATCACTTCTGCAAGACGCATAAGTGAATTACAAGCTTTGTCAGTGGAGCCGGATTTTATCTCCTTTCATAGAGATAAGGTAGTCCTCCGGACTAATAGAAAGTTTCTGCCTAAGGTGGTTTCAGATTTCCACCTTAATCAATCTATATCTCTTCCAGTGTACTTCACTGACCATTCTTCCTCTGGTGAGAGGAGGCTGCACAGCCTAGATGTGAAGCGAGCCCTTAGTTACTACATAGAGCATACCAAGGGTCACAGGTTTGACTCCCTCCAACTGTTCCTCACTTATGGTGAGGTTGATAAAGGGAAACCTGCCACTAAAAGATCCATTGCCAGGTGGATTGTCTCTTGTATCCAGTTCTGTTACGAAAAACTGGGTAAGGTTCCTCCCTCAGGCCTGAGGGCTCACTCTACCAGAGGTACAGCTGCTTCTCTGGCTGCTGCCAGAGACATCCCTATTCTAGAGATATGTCAAGCAGCTACTTGGAAAACAGTTCACACTTTTACCAAGCATTACTCCCTGGACATCCAGGCTCGGAGTGATGCTCGGTTTGGCACAGCTGTCCTTCAGAGCCTATTCCCTAAGTAGGTTCTGTCCCTCCTCCATGGGGTACTGCTGTGTAGTCTGCAATTGTCATAATATAGCAAGACTTCATGTTGTTTGAAGAAAAAATTACTCACCTTAGTAATGTTGTTTCTTCTAATGGAGTCTTGCTATATTATGACCTCCCTACCTGCCTGCCCCTCTCAGAACCTTTGTTTGGGATGTGGGTGGGCATTACAGTGTTGGCTCTTTCTTTATGCCACTTTGTTGTTTCACCCTTCCTTTGGGGTGAATTGGTGTTGTATTTTTCTTTTCTTTTGTGTCTCATGACTTGAGTCTTTGTTGGAGACCAAGAAGTGTGTGTTTATGTTAGTAGCTAGTCGGCTAGCGTAGGTTTACAGCTTCCACACAGAGCCTTAGTGAGTTTTTGCTCGTAAAGATCTGACAGTTTATGTTTGAAGATCAGCAGACAGAGCCTTCTAACCGAGCTCGCGCTCAGAGTTCCATGCTTGCATGGAAAGTTAACTATTTCACCTCCGGGGCAGTTCGAAGATGGGGACTCACTGCAGTTGTCATAATATAGCAAGACTTCATTAGAAGAAACAACATTACTAAGGTGAGTAATTTTTTCTTTTGTTTTCTTGGCATTCAGGAGCAACTTCTGGTTTAGGAGCTGGAGCTGCAGCTGATTGAATTCATCCTGGAGATCTTTACATGCCGCATCAGGGGAGGGTCTACTAACATAAAGCACTGTGTCGCCTGCAATAGATGTATTTGGGCCTTTTTGATGGTGTCATCGATTCTATTAATATAAATTGTGAATAGCAGGGGACCCAGAATGGAGCCTTGTGGTACGCCCCTTAGAAGGGGTTTTAGTGGCAAGACTTCACCTTCAGCCTTTAATTGCTGTGAATGACCTGTGAGATAGCTATCGAACCATCTCAGAGACAGCATCCAAGCTGATATTCCGGAAGGACAAGAGGAGCAGGCTATGTTTGACAGTATTAAAGGCCTTACGTAGGTTAAAAAATACTGCATAGACAAAGTTCTTATTATCCAGCTCACACTGGCAATCATTAGTTACCTTGGTTAGTGCCAAGATTGTGCTGTAAAGCCTGATTGTAATGGGTTGAGCAGCTTCGCCGACTCCAGGTGATTCCTAAGCTGAGTAGTCACGATTTTTTCCAGCAACTTGGACAGGATTGCGAGAAGGGAGATTCACCTGCAATTATTAAGGTCACTGGGATCTCCAGACTTAAACAAGGGGATAGCATGAGCTGTTTTCTGGATAGGAGGAAGGTCACCCTGGGAAAGAGATGAGTTAAATAAATGCATAATGGGCACCGCTAGGACACAGTAGCCAATCTTTAAGAAATATGGGTCGATGAGGTCGGCTCCTGCACTTTTCCTAACATCCAATTGAAGCAAATGGTCTTCAACTTCTTTCAGAGATATAAGTTGAAGTGAGAAGGTCAGGTTAGAGATAGCAATTCCTTGATTATCGATTCCAAGTTGTGCATGAAGATTACTGGCCAGGGAGATATCGAAGGCTAACCCTGCGGTGGCAAAGTGGTTGTTGAAGGAATTAAGGATTGTCTGTTTGTCAGCGATTGTGGTAGTACCAATTGAAATTTTAGTGGGCAGGGAGATACCAGTGGTGTGGCCTTCAGTGTCCTTAAATATTCTCCAGTATTTGGAGGAGCACTTAGACGAGAGATCAAGTTGTGAACAGTAAAGGTTAGCCTTTGCCTCTCTAACCATCTTGGTGCAAAGGTTCCTCGCCCTCCTGAATAGATTCCAGTCATTTGTGAGTTTATTCTTATGGGTGGTTTTTCAAAGCACATCCTTGTTCTGCATGGCATCCTTCAGCTCATTTGTAAAGCACCAGGAAGATTTATTTCTAACACAGACTTTCACTACTGGTGCATGCTTATTGAGAGCACCTATCACAATGTCTTGGAAGATGTCATATGTAGTAGCTACTGATTTTGCTAGATAAAAGTCCTGCCAGTGCAGGGAGTGTCTTAACTCTATGATATATGCACAGAGATCAAAATTGCGTAGACACCTTTTAATGGTAAATTTGGACACAGATGAAGGAATGTGATTTGACCTTACACAGGCAATTAAACAGTGATCACTGATATGAGAGAAGAAGACACCAGCATGGGTAAATAAATGGGGTTTGCTCACAAGGATAATGTCCAGCAGAGTGCTGTTGGTAGGGTTATTCTTGTTTGGGCGTGTGCATTTATTGATAAGCTAGGTCAAGCCAAATGAGTCACAGAGTGTTTTAAGAGAAGTGCAGCGCTGGAAAGCCAGTCTAAGTTGAGATCTTCTAGTAGTGTGGACTCTGAGGACCTGTGCCCAAGGATATTGCGTAAATGATTCAGAAGCTGCAACCTCACAGATGGGGGCCTGTACCAGCCTGTCACGCAAAATGAGACGCCGGTTGAGATCTCAACATGTAGGGAAAGGCATTTGAACTCATTTGTTTTCCTTTGATAAACAAGTTGTCAGTGGCCCCTCCAACTCCTCTACCTCTATGGATGGACCTTCTGACTCAGGGATCCCTGGTCCATACCAGTCTATACTCCCTTCATCTTCATGCTTGGCTTCAGAAAATATAGAAGTGAGCAGGTTTAAGATCTCTCAGAGGGTCTCTGAGATTCTCCTAGCTGCCCGTAATTCCTCTACTGGAAAGACTTACACAGCCAAACTGAGGTGCTTCGTAGAATAGTGTGTCAGGTCCCATATGGATCCATTCCAGTGTCCTCTAGACAAAGTTTTGGAGTGTTTACTGAGCTCTCTGATGCTGGACTACAGTACTCCTCTGTAAAGATTCACCTTTGTGCTGTCTCGGCCTATCGTGAACCAGTCCAGAACCTTATTCTAACTCCACTGCATCTCTTCAAAATATTCTTAAAAGGTATCCTGCACACAAGGCCCCAAGTATGGAAATCTGTCACTCCCTGGATATCCACCTGGTGCTGGACATGCTCAGTCGTAAGCCTTTTGAGCCACTGAGTACATATGATCTTAAATTCCTTACTTGGAAAATGGCATTTTTGGTGCCCATAGGGTCTCTGAGATACATGATTTGGTCGCAGACCCTCCTTATACTGTCTTCCATAAAGACCAGGTGGTCCTCCACACACCCCAAGTTTTTGCCTAAAGTGGTGTCGGAGTTCCATTTAAACCAACCCTTGGTGCTACCCACATACTTTCCTAACTTCCAGAATGAGGGAGAGTGCACCGTCCACTCTTTGGATGTTAAAAGAGCCCTCAGGTTGTACATTAGTAGAACTAAGGACAGCTGTCAGTCCAAGCAGCTGTTTGTTTCCTTCGTCCAGAACCGACAAGGTCAGACAGTTATGATCAAATGTATTTCAAACACCATGAAGTCTTGCTATATTATGACTATATGCAGTCAGCCACTGCAGCTGAACTGCTCCGGAGAGGAAAGAGTTAACTCCAGAGAGTCTGGAGTTCCACAGCGCGAGGGCGCTATACCAAAGCTCTATCTGGCCAGTTTCAAATGAAACTGTCAGATTCTTTACTCCGCTTCACTGAACAGTCGCTCCGGAGATCAGCTCCTTCACATCGGTTCATTTCTCGGTTCAGCGAGTATTTTCGGTTCATTTGAACCGGCAAAAATATTTATTTTACCGCATTTGGTTAAAAGCTCTATCTGGTAAACCGTAAGTAGAAAATTTAAAGTCTGTTGGAAATTCACTTATCGGTTCGGTTTTGAACCGATTAGTTTTTAATTTAACGTTTAAAGTGTGGTTGGGCTTTTAGAGTACGGTTCCCGGTTCTATCGGTTCTAAAAAAACCTTGCTTTTAAAATAGGTTTTTTCAAATACCCGTGACACGGTTAGGAACCGATAAGGGTGTCTTGCCTGGCACTGCCATCAAAAGAGCAAGTTTTTGGTTAGGCTGGCATTATGTCTGAGAAACCCAAAAGAAAAACTGGGCCCACTGGGTTTCAACACTGTGATGTCTGTGGGGAAGCCTTTGCCAAGGCTGACCCACACACCACTTGTGTTTATTGTCTGGGGGCTGACCACCTCCTGTCAGACTGCCAGGTGTGTAAAAATTTCCCTGCAGCCACCCTGGAAAAGAGATTGGGCCGGCTCAGGGAACGAGAGGCCAAGAAGTCCACTGACCCGGATGGCCAGCCCGGTCCAGTACCCACTGGACCAGAGGGAGTGCCCTCTGACCAGGGCAAGACTTCCTCGGGCAAAAGGAAGGCTGGTTCAGGGGAACCAGTCTCAGTGAAAAAGACAAAGAAATCAGTAGGTTTGGAGTCCAAAATTGTCTCTCCAACTGCTGCAGAAATAGCTAAAGCCATACAGATTGTCCAGTCACTGTCTCAGGGTCCTGCCGAACCACCTACAGTTGGTAAAGGTTGGTTCGTTCAGTGCCAGTGGTTCAGGAGTATGATGTTGAGGAATTTTATGAACCACAGGAGAGGGAGGGAGGACGAATTTGATCATTACATGTGTGGCTGGGAGGGTCTGGACGTGCCCATTGAACCGGACATTTCTCCAGACAGACCTTTAGAATCTCCTCCTATTCTGTCTGAGTCCCCTTCTCATTTTATGTTTTACAAAAAGGTTGCAGAAACCCTCCAGCTTCCTTTAGAGGAAGCTGTGGATGAGCAAGAGGAGCCTGATTATTTAGAAATGATGGATATACCAGAGTCTAGGAGGTTGTCTCTTCCTTTGCATAAGTCATTTAGGAAGCAAACAAAAAGATTTTAAAAAATCCTCATTCTGTCCCTCCTGTAGATAAAAAAAATGGACAGAAGATATACCTTGTCAGGCTCTGATACAGACTTCCTCACTGAGCAGTGTAGTCATGTAATGTGGTACAAGCTGCAGCCTGTGACAAGGCTAATATTCCTCTGGCCTCACATCCTCCTGATAAGGATTCCAGGAAGATTGATGCCATGGTAAAAAAAACAGTATATGGCAGCTTCTTTGGGACTCAGGCAGGCAAATTATATGGCTTATGTGGCTAGATATCAGAAATCTAGGTGGGACACAGTATTGCAGTTAGCCAAGCAGGCCCATGGCCAGCTGGCTAGTGAGTTGGAACAGGTGGCTGCTGATGGCATTGAAGCCTCTAAAGTTCAATTTCATACTGCTGTTGATGTTAATGATGTTTCCTCTAGGGTCATGGCCACTTCTGTAGCTTTCCGTAGGTTGGCATGGCTCAGATGCACTAATCTGTCCCAAGATACTCAGTCAAAGGCTATGGATTTTCCTGTTGTGGGTAATTCTCTGTTTGGGGAACAAACAGAAAACTATATGAAAAAGATGGATGAATACAGAACTACCTACAAAGTGACCAGGCTAAGGAGGCATGCCACTCCACAGAGGCACGCTCCCAGAGGTAGGGCAGGCCTTCCACAGGCCTTTTACCAATTTCAGGCCTCTGCTTTTTGCACAGAGGGTTTCTTTAGAGGCAGAGGTAGACAGGGCACAAGTAAACCGTCCCCCTCCCCTCAGCCTAAGGCTACTGCCAAGCAGGCACCCTGATGGGGTGCCCAGGGCCGATTCTCCTGTACCAGTGGGGGGCAGGTTGGTTTATTTCAGCCAGAACTGGGTGTCCCTAACTTCGGACAGGTGGGTTCTGGAGGTAATAGGCCAGGGTCTGGTTCTCAGCTTCAAACAGTTTCCGAAGATGAGAGCCAGACATTTTCCACCTGCAAATCCTTCAGAAGCCCTTGCTTTGGAAGCAGAGGTTTCTTCTCTTTTGGACTGCAAAGCAGTAGAAAGGGTCCCTCCTTGCCATCAGGGCAAGGGGCTGTACTCAAGATACTTTCTTACCCCAAAAAAGACAGGAGAATGGCGGCCCATTTTAGATTTAAGGTACCTGAACAAGCATCTTTTGAAACCAAAGTTCAAAATGTTAACTCTGACAATGATTTTGCCTCCCTGAGGCCAGGGACTGGTTAGCTTCCTGGACCTCAAGGATGCCTATTTTCATGTTCTGATCAGGCCTTCTCACCGAAAGTACCTCAGGTTCGAACTACCCTCAGGCCACTACCAGTTCAGGGCAATGCCCTGGCCTTACCTCTGCACCAAGGGTATTCACGAAATGTCTAGCTGTGGTAGTGGCTCATTTAAGAAGGCAAGGATTGCTGTGTTTCCTACCTGGACGACTGGCTCATAGTGGGTCAGTCCCCAGATCAGGTAAATCCCACTTGCAAGTCACCCAGCAGCTTCTCACTTCCTGGGATTCCTGCTGAATTTACCAATGTCAGTTCTCGAACCAGTTCAGGTACTAACTTTCATAGGTGCAGAATTGAACACAAAGTTAGCCAGGGCATTTCTCCCTCGGAAAGGGTCGACAGACTCATTGTCCTAGCATCCTCCTTTACCCTCGCGGGTCTCTCGACCAGCAAGGCATTTTCTGCAACTCCTAGGGCACATGGCTGCTTCCACAGCTGTAGTGCAAGGAGCAAGATTCCAGATGAGGGACATTCAGTTCCATTTGAGGCCTATTGGTCTCAAAGGAGGGACCCCTTTCAAATTGGTCCCAGTGACCCAAACCCTGATCCTGGCCTTACACTGGTGGCAGGATCAAAGCAATCTAAAACAAGGGTTCCTTTCATTCATTTCCCTCCCTCACCCTCACCACGGATGCTTCCCTGTTAGGGTGGGAGCTCACTGGGCGACCTGTCCACTCAGGGAGTGTGGTCTCCCAGGAATCTCTGCTCCACATCAATCTTTGGAACTCAGAGCTGTCCTTTTAGCTCTTCAGGCGTTTTCAGCTTCTGTCCAGAACAAAGTAGTTCAAGTCAGGACAGACAACACCACAACAATGTGGTACATCAACAAGCAAGGGGCACTCGGTCATCAGCCTTGTGCACCAAGCAATGAAGTTGTGGTCTCTGGCTTACTCCCTGAACACCTCCTGATAGCAGTTCACCTTCCAGGGAAGGACAATGTCTGGCGGATGCCCTCAGCAGGATTTCTCAGGGCCATCACGAATGGGCTCTGAATCCTCAGGTGCTGGGGTCAGTCTTTGCCAGATGGGGCACCCCTCAGATAGATCTTTTCACAGCCCCAGACAACCACCAACTTCCTCTGTTTTGTTGCAGGCCTCCAGTGCTGGGCTCAGTCCCCCTGGACGCCTTTCAGTTGGATTGGAAAGGGAAGTTCCTGTATGCCTTTCCCCCCTTTCCCCTTCTTTTCAGGATACTAGTAAAAATCAGATCTCAGCCCTGCAAGGTGATTCTGATTGCTCCAGATTGGGCCAGACAGCCCTGGTACCCACTGCTTCTGTCCTTGACAGTCCACCTGCCCTGAGCTTGCCCAGAGTCCACGACTTACTGGCCTGCGCACAGGGAGAGTGTGGTATCTGGACCTCAATCCCTCCATCTCAAGGCATGGCTCTTGAGGAGTTAGAATTTGCTGACTTACACCTTTCTCAAGGTGTTTTGATATTTTAAAGGCTTCAAGGAAGCCTTCCACTAGGCCACTTACAATTCTAAGTGGAAAGGTTTTCCATCTGGTGCTCTGAGAAGCAGATTATCCAGAATCTGCTGATCTGCCCATTTTACTGGACTATTTGGTCCATTTAAATTCTTAGGCCTTAGGCCAGCTACCTTAAAGGTTCATCTGGCAGCTGTCTCTGCTTTTCTGTCAGCAGGAAGCCTGTTTCCCTTTCTTCTCACCCTGTGCTTTCCAGTTTTTTAAGGGTTACTTCACCAACCAACCTCCTTTTGAGAACCAGCTCCCGCTTGGGACCTGAATGTTTGCATTGCTCAGTTAATGCAACCCCTTTGAGCCTCTGTCCTCAGCAGAGCTCAAGTTTCTGACTTGGAAAACTGTTTTCCTAGTGGCTATCACTTCTGCCAGACGACAAGTGAACTACAGGCCCTGTCAGTGGAAGAAGATTTTATCTCTTTCACAGAGATAAGGTAGTCCTCAGGACTAACAGAAAGTTTTTGCCTAAAGTGGTTTCAGATTTCCACCTGAACCAATCCATCTCTCTTCCAGTATTTTTCAATGAGCATTCTTCCTCAGGTGAGAGGAGTCTGCACAGCTTGGACGTCAAAAGAGCCTTAAGCTACTATTTGGAACGCACCAAGGGTCACAGGTTCAAATCCCTCCAACTCTTCCTTACCTATGGCGAGGTTGGAAAAGGGAAACCTGCCACTAAGAGGACAATTGCAAGGTGGATTGTCTCTTGTATCCAATTTTGTTATCAAAAACTAGGTAGAGAACCCCCCTCAGGACTGAGGGCTCACTCCTCCAGGGGTACAGCTGCATCTCTAGTGGCTGCTAGAGATATTCCCATTCTGGAAATCTGTCAAGCTGCTACTTGAAAAACAGTTCACACTTTTACCAAGCATTATTCCCTGGATATTCAGTCCAGGAGAGATGCTCGTTTTAGCACAGCTGTGCTTGAACCTATTTCCTAAGTAGGTTCTGACCCTCCTCCATGGAGGTACTGCTGTGTATCTGCATATAGTCATAATATAGCAAGACTTCATGGTGTTTGAAGAAAAATTACTCATCTTAGTAATTGCTTTTCTTCTCATGGAGTCTTGCTATATTATGACCACCCTCCCTCCTGCCCTCTCAGAACTTCTACTTGGGTAGGTGGCAAATTAGTGCAAGCACTGTGTCATGCCATTTTAGTTCTTCCTTCACCCCTTTATTTAGGGTTAGGGAATTAGGTATTTCTGTTTTAAGTATTATGTTGGCCCCTTCCTGGACTTGAGTCTTGGGGAAGGGGGTCTAATAGTGCTTGTTAGGAGAAACTAATAATACTATTATTCATTGTTATTATTATTATTGCTGTTTATATTGTTGTTATTCCTACTAGTAGGTAGCCACTTGTCTAGTGTAGAGCTTTCCACACAGACTTGTTGCTTAGTGTTAACTTCGTAAAGATCTGACAGTTTCATTTGAAACTGGCCAGATAGAGCTTTGGTATAGCGCCCTCGCGCTGTGGAACTCCAGACTCTCTGGAGTTAACTCTTTCCTCTCCGGGGCAGTTCAGCTGCAGTGGCTGACTGCATATAGTCATAATATAGCAAGACTCCATCAGAAGAAAAGCAATTACTAAGGTGAGTAATTTTTTCTTCTGATTGGATAGTGGCCTGCCTTCACCACTGCTACTGTATGGCACAGGTTAGATTGGAAGACGAAGTTCACACCCTCTCCACCAGAGCAGTTGCAACGTCCTTGGCAGAAGTCCAGTCTGTCCCCACTGCTGATATTTGCAAAGTGGCTACTTAGAACTCAGTGCATACTTTTATCAAGTACTATGCCCTGGATGTCCATGCCAGGCAGCAAGCTTCCTTTGGCAGGACAATCCTTAATGGATGTCTGTCCTGAGTGAGCTCCGTCTCCTACCACCCTAATTGGGGATTTTTGTCTGAACTTGGTACTCTAACCCAGCAGTGTGAATCAGTAGTGAAGATGAGGTCCAGAAAGATATGGAAATTACATACTTGCTACAATTCTTGACCTTTTTGGACCATCTTCACCATTGATTCACATGCCCGTCCACCATCTCCCGAGCTCACTCTCTCTGTTTCCTGGTCTTCCACTCCCTTATTTCGGTTTGGGCTCTGAAGACACTGTTCTTATTGTTGACCCTTCTTACACTGGTCCAAAGGGCTATCTTATGCCTTTATCAGGTTAGTTGTTTGCTTAGTTAGGTTACATTGCACCTCCTCAGTAAAAAAAGGTATTGAGGCAGTTGAGGGCTGTTGCCAAGATAGGTTATGTAGTGCCAGCTAGTCTCGCGGTGCTGCACATGCATGCAGCCTACCTCAGCACCAGCCTTCCTGAAGATTGTTGGCTCAGACAGGGTCCCGGTACCTCTGGCTTGAACCCAGCAGTGTGACTCAATGGTGAAGATGGTCCAAGAAGATCAAGAATTACAGTGAATATGTAATTTTCATTTTTTCCAGGCCTTCCAGGCTATGGTAAATTTTATGAATTTCCTGCCTCCCCTCCACACTTCGTTTCCACACCAGCCACTTGTGGGGGAGGAATAAATGTGCTATACAGAGAATACTGGATGGGCAACTATGCACAACCAGTGTGTTCTGCCACAGAGAGGTTCTGATTCCCTCTGATTTTGAGCGCGAAGCTCGAGAAGTCCATAGGAATCAGAACCCTGAGGTGGCAGAACACATTGGTTGTGCATAAGGTTGTTCATCCTGTATTTTTTATTGTGTACAATATTATGTGAAATGTACATACAGCAGTTCTGTGGCTTTCAGAATGAAGCTGACTTATGCAGTCTCTAGAGGTTCCAGAATGCTTTTGTACCACAGAAGGGTACAGTCACATTTCATGACCTTTTGAACTGTGGTACAACAGCATTTGAAAGGGATGGAAGTCTATACAGAACAGTGCTCTACTATACACTATAAAGAGGATGAAGATGGTGAACTTCTGGAACAAGATGGTTCACCTGAGCAAGAATTTGGTTCTCTTCCCAGGCCTTTAGAGGACTGCTCATCCCAGAACGTTTTTGTTAGGCAGCCTTACAACCTACCCATATGTGACCGTTTGGTTATATAGGATAGTGTATGAAATACAAAATCCCACATTGCAAAGCATCATGGGCTGCATATGCAAATCACCACAGAATATTATGCTGGTTCAACTTTAAGCAAAAATGCATGGTTCCGAAAGGCCTCTCACACAGTTTGCAAAGGGTGCCAACAGAAGACATATTGTATGGTTACCCATACACTACAAGGCTATTCTTCCACCGAGTGGATACAATGCTGACTGATAACCTTGAGAGCGAAGCTCGAGAGGTCTCCAAGTCGGCATTGTATCTACGAGATGAAAGAATAGCCAAGTAGTGTGTGGGTAACCACACACTGTTCTTTATAGTGTATGGTGCCCGAAAAAAAGACAAAAAGAGACTCTCTTTTCCATATTTTCACATGATTCTGCTGAGGCCCTCGATTCACGACTGCCGCTGCCCAGCACACTCGCGTGCCCCTCTCACACAGCAAGGGACGAATCAGGACATCTGCTGCAGCCCCTTGTATTATGATGTCCTCACTAATGCAAAATGAAAAGTCATTGCGTTTGTGAGGATGTCACTACTGCAGCAGAACAACTTTTTACGGTGTATGGATTTCCATACACAACCGCATTCTACCATACGCTATAATCCAGTTGTGATGATTATTAGGGTTGTCAGAACCCTCTGAAGTTCTGGGTTCTAGTTCTAGTCTAGAACATTTGAAAAAGTTCTAGGGTTTTAATCTTTTTTAGAACTTTTTAGAACTCGAACCCTATTTTTTAATTGTGCTGCCAGTAATGAAGATAGTAATGAAATACATGTAAAGGAAAAACTGTTTAATATAAGGGGGAGAGAAATGATCATGTGTGACATTGATAGGAATACGACTAGGTTTATCTATGGTTTCTTCTGTTTGCTGAAGCCAGCAACTTAATATGTAACAGGCCCACCCACCCACCCATGTGTTAAAAGTTTTCCTGCTGTAGCTGCATCATTGTTCCTTAGTGAAAGAAAAAGGCACATTAGCCATTTATGTACTCAGTTATATATGTTCATCATCATGAATTGTTAGAAAAAATAACTGATATTACCTAATCTCAGCTATTTGCTGCTTTGTGTTTTAAATGAGTAAATCAAAAGTTGCTATGTTTAAAAGAAAGCTTTTATAACAAAGTCAAACCAAGGTACTGCAGCCGCAGCACATGGAACTGTTGCAAAACCATATTATGTCATAACGTAGTCAGTCAAGACATGTGAATAAAAAAAATATGCCAGTCATTGTTGCTGGCAAAAAATGCATGCAATTTTCTAAGATAATGCATACATATACTAACATTATTGTTGGCAAATTGAAGTAATACATACAACTTTCTAAGATGATGCATTTTTGCAGCTGATACGGCAATACAATCTGTATTTCAGTCACATAAATAAAAAAGTGGTTACCTCACCACATACTAACTTAAGGAACATTTAATGTAGCTGCAGCAGTTGGCATGTGATGTTTAAGGGACAGTGTCTGTCAACCCCATTATGTATCAAATTATCACTACTTGTAAAGCAAAAACACTTTATGATAGGTCACATTCTGTGAAAACTGCTGATGCAGATTTTCTTTTATTTCTGATTCCTTTATTCTTATTTTAAAGGGAACCGGACAATTGTGCTAGGTGGCAGCAGTTTGCAATGTATTTAATAACAAAAAAAAAAAAATATATATATATCTATATTATTTCTATAGTAGGTTCCACAGTGGGCAATCGGTACAGCCCTCCCATACCATCGGTCTGTCATTATCTTTTTCCTCACCATCCCCAGCAGATCACGAATCTGTAAATGAAAGGACTAAAACAACACCCACCTTTCACCCCATCACCCATTCCACTTTTCTTCCACCACCCTCATCTGTGCAGTAGACCCATACCACCCTTACACCCATGTTTAAAACTAACCCACAACTCTCACCCCCTCAAGCATGTATTCCACCCTTCTCCCTCACCCAAATGTTTAAACTACCCCCACGCTTAGTCATGAACTACCATTCATGTCACCCTTCTCCGTCCCTCACCCATGTTAAAACCCAGTCCCCCAACCATCACCCATGTACTAGCATCCATGTCATCTTTCTCCCTCTTGCATCCATGTTAAACCAACCTCCAGCCCTTTCCCACCCTCCAGCACCCATTCTACCCTCCTCCCCCCTCAAATGCTAAAACTACCACATGCTTACTCAAGAAAAATGAAACTCTTGCTCCAAATGAGCCTTACTTAACTGTTCCTTAATAACAACATTTTATGTGAAAACCGTCTTTCAATTGCTTTTCTTATGGACAACATTCTGTACAGTCCTCTTCATGGAACCAGTAATTTGAGAGTTGTTGCTATTATGCCATGGTCTATGTACAACAGCATGTTAAACACGAGCTATTGTGGTATGAGACCTATGCTTACAGAATATGTGCTCAACCATGACATAGGTAAAACTCCAGATGACTCTGTTTCCCGGAAGAGACTTGTAACAGGATGCTGCCCACAGAAACATAACAATACAAAATACAGTTTTTCCCATAATTTTTTATTCAGTAAGATAAGTTACATATGGATCATTTTGGTTTATGGCTAACATTTCTGTAATTGAAAAAATAATAAACAGCTACCAATTAGAACTCATTGTTTTGTCCTCTTTAAAGTTGAAAAATAGACAGCCCCCGGTCCCAGCCCATACTGATGCACCACAAAGTCACAGAAGGTAAATCCAAAAATATATGTTTGCACTTTAACTATAAATAATATTATACAGAAATGATTGACATGACAGTGTCCCTTTTATGCCAAATTTGGGCCTGTTCCCACTGATGTTAAAATTGCCCTGTATATAAAACTTGTTGACTTTAGACCCTAGCTACAAAGCAGTTTGCCATGAAATGGTGAAAGTTTTGGAGGGTATATAGTCCAAGGTAGTAGATCAAGAAAGGAGAGAGACAACCAAAGTCATCACAGTCTGTAAAGTTTCCTTTTGGTGCAGAGAGACTCTGTCCCACACAGTATTTACCAGCCACCACCATCTGAGTTGTCATCACCATCAACATCCACAACATCAATCACTTCAGGATCAGTTTGTGTACTCTTGTAGGATATGAAAATCTTGACTTATTAACTTTATTAAAAGTTAACTGTGTACATTTTCAGCAGCAACCTATTTCTGGTGTCTGTCACAATATTGCCAGCTGTACTAAACATGCATTCTGAAGAGACACTTGTTGCAGGACAACCAAGATATTTATAGGCTTCGTCATACAGCTCTGTCCAAATCGACTTTTTTGATCTCCAGTATTCAAAAGGGCATGCATCAATAGGAATTGGCAGTTCTTGCAGGTAACTGTCTACCATGATGGACAGAGACCGCTCAGAAGAGGAATCAGCATAAGCTGGTATGGCAGCAATTTGGGAAAGGTTTTGCCACAGATTTAGCTTGCTACTAAGGGTTGAAGAAGTGGCAGTTGTGGAACAACTACTGTTAATGTTTGGTGACTTTTCCAGTTTCTGTATCCCTTCGTGAAGATGAACCTGCATGTTGTGGTGATGACAACCTGAGGGTACTGTGCGTGTCTGTGTTTGACTCCTGTGAGTGCTGCAGCTCATCTAGCAACAGACATTTGTACTGCTCTATATCATCTATTTTTGGAAGATGTATAGCCTTGAACCTGGGATGTAAGAGAGTTGCAAGGATGTAGAGTTTTGATTTCGTCATTGCAACTACTGTACAGTAGTTTATATCCGCGCCCTCTTTATTTAGCGCTGTGGGCTGTACCGTACATATTAGCGCTCGAATGAATCTGCACGAGCACCTTGCATGAAGTTACAGCAGATTCAAGAATTACCCGCGAATTGCAGGTACTTAAGGGCACTTAATGGAGATCACGATCATTAGCACTCTGTTGCGATTACTGAAGAATGATGTCTATCCTTAGGTGGATTTCACAGTCACAGGCTGGAAAAAGAAAGTATCCCTTCGAGAGTGAAGGAATGGAGCCAGAGGATCTTGCTGAACAAGCTGGTGTTGAGCCAGGTGTCGCTAAGGCAATGCTCCGTGAACTTATAGGACCCACTTCACCTTCTCCCAAAAAAGTACATCCAACTGCATACGTCAACTATTGCCCTGAGACACGCTTTGAGATAGGCAAGCATGCTGTGGAGAACGGTGTGATGGCAGCTGTGCGTTTTTACACTGCAAAGTACGCCAAGCACATAAACGAGAGCACAGTAAGAGGGTTTAAAGCGGACTACATGAAGCAGCTGTGGGAAACACCTGACCCCACCTATCTCACCCCTTCATTGCCCAGAAAACAGCGTGGGCGTCCTGTCCTTCTAATGTACGAGCTGGAGGAGCAACTTGAAAGTCATTTGCTGCTTGCGGGAACAAGGGGCTGTAGTAATGCCCGAAGTTGAATTCACGAGTAGCCCTTGGGCTACTAAAGCCAAATCACCACAAATATTGGTTGAAAATGGTGGCTATGTGAATCTCAGCACTAAGTGGGCCTGGTCATTCCTCCACCGTATGGGGTACAGCAAGCGTAAGGGCACCAAAGCAGCACGAAAAGTTCCTACTGATTTTCCTACATTAAAAGCTGCTTTTTTAAAAAGAATCAGCACTGCAACAGCACAGGAGCTAATACCGCCTGAGTAAGTACTGAACCTGGATGAAACTGGCATTAATATGGTGCCGGTTTCACAGTGGACAATGGCAGCTTGTGGTTCCAAACAAGTAGCTGTTCGCGGACTGGGTGACAAGCGTCAAATCTCGCTGGTGCTTACATGCGCCTTATCTGGTGATTTCCTACCCTGCCAGGCTATCTACAAAGGTTGAACTGCTGCTTCAAACAACATGAAGTCTTGCTATATTATGACTATTGCAGTTTGTCCCAGCCTTGGAACTGCTCCGGAGGTGAAAGAGTTAACTTACATGTAGAGCATGGAGCTTAGAGCGCGCGAGCTCGGTTCAGAAGCTCTGTTAGGCTGTTTTCAAACCAAAACCGTCAGATTCTTTACTCCGCCTCACTGAACTGTCGCTCCGGAGATTCCTCCTGTTGCTTGGTTCATTTCTTCAGTTTAAAGCGCTATTTCTCGGTTTAATTTAACTGCGATTTAATTATTTTAACCGCAAAACCGATCGGTTCAAGCTCTGTCTATGGTAATCGTAAGTAATAGATAGGGTTTTTTCTGTGTGGAACTTGTAAAGTGTTATCGGTTCGGTTGAACCGATCGAATTGTATTAAAATTTAAGTTTAAAGCCTTTTAAGGCTTCTTAGAGTGCGGTTCCCGGTTCTTATCGGTTCTAAAAAAAACGGATTTCATTACGGTTTTTTCCACGACCCGTGACACGGTTTGGAACCGATAAGGGTGTCTTGCCTGGCACTGCCATTAAAAGGGCAAGTTTGTTGGTTAGGCTGGCATCATGTCTGAGAAACCCAAAAGAAAAAACCGGGCCCACTGGGTTTCAACACTGTAGTGTCTGTGGGGAAGCCTTTGCCAAGGCTGACCCACACACTACATGTGTCTATTGTCTGGGGTTTGACCACCTCAATTCAGACTGCCAGATTTGTAAAAATTTCCCTGCAGCCACCCTGGACAAGAGAGTGGGCAGGCTCAGGGAACGAGAGGTCAAAAAGTCAGCTGACCCGATATTAGCCCGTTCGTGCCAACCGACCGAGGGAGTGCCCTCTGACAGGGCGAGACTTCCTCGGCCAAACGAAAAGCTGGCTCTGAGGAGCCAGTTCCAGCAAAGAAAACTAAAAAATCAGCAGGTTTGGAGTCAAAAATTCCTTCTCCAACTGCTGCAGAGATAGCCAGGGCAATACAGATTGTCCAGTCCCTGTCCCCGGTTCCCTTCGAACCGCCACTGTCTGGCAAAAGGTCAGTTTGGTCCGTTCCAGTGGTTCAGGATTATGATATAGAAGAGTTCTAAAAATTTTAAAAGCTCCTAATTCTCTGCCTCCTGTGGATAAAAAGATGGACAGGAGGTACACTTTGTCAGGTCCTGATACAGATTTTCTTTCACAGCAATGCAGTCATGTTGGGGTAGTTCAGGCTGCAGCCTGTGATAAAGCTAATACTCCACTGGCTTCACATCCTCCTGACAAGGATTCCAGGAAGATTGATGCCATGGCCAAAAAACAATACATGGCAGCATCCTTGGGACTCAGACAAGCAAACTATATGGCTTATGTTGCAAGATACCAGAAATCTAGATGGGATACTGTCATGGCCCTTAGCCAAACTGGGTCCCTGGCCAGCTCCAGAGGAGCTGGAACAGGTGGCTCTTGATGGTATTGAGGCATCTAAGGTGCAATTCCATGCTGCAGTGGATTCTAACGATGTATCCTCTAGAATCATGGCTACATCTGTGGCTTTTCTAAGATTGGCCTGGCTCAGGTGTACTACTTTGTCACAGGATACCCAGTCTAAGGCTATGGATTTTCCTGTGGTGGGAAATTCTCTGTTTTGGGAGCAGACAGAGAATTATATGAAGAAAATGGATGAATATAGAACCACTTACAGGAGTGCACAAGCCAAGGAACGGCAAGCCACTCCTCAGAGGCAGCCCCCCAGGGGTAGGGGTAGGCCTTTTCACAGGCCTTTTTACTAGACCCAGGCCTCCTCTTCAGCCTCTGTACAGAGGGGTTCTTCAGAGGAGAGGCAGCGGGGTTCGAGCAGGCCTGCTCCCCACCCTCAGCCTAAAGCCCCTGCCAAACAGGCACCCTGATGGGATGCCCAGGGTTGGCTCTCCACTACCTGTAGGGGCAGGTTGGCCCACTTCATCCAGGACTGGCAGTCTTTAACTTCAGACAGGTGGGTCCTGGAAGTAGTGAAGCCAGGGTCTGGTTCTCAGCTTCAAGAAATTTAAAGATGAGAGCCAGATCTTTTCACCTACAAACCCTTTAGAGACTCTTGCTTTGGAAACAGAAGTCTCAACCTCTTGGCTCTCAGAGCTGTAGAAAGGGTTTCTCCCTTCACCAGGGCAAGGGTCTGTACTCCAGGTACTTCCTACCCCAAAAAGACAGGAGAGTGGCGGCCTATCCTGGATCTAAGATATCTAAACAAGCACCTTTAAAGCCAAAGTTCAAAATGGTGACACTGGGAATGATTTTACCTTCCTAAGGCCAGGGACTGGCTAGCCTCCCTGGACCTCAAGGATGCCTACTTCCATGTTCTTATCAGAAGCTTCCATCGAAAGTACCTCAGATTCGAACTGCCCTCAGGCCATTATCAGTTCAGAGCAATGCCCTTCGGCCTCACTTCTGCCCCAAGGGTGTTCACAAAATGTCTGGCAGTAGCAGTCATTCATCTAAGAAGGCAAAAGATTGCCATTTTTCCCTACCTGGATGACTGGCTCGTTATGGGTCAGTCTCCAGACCAGGTCAAATCACACCTGCTAGTTACCCAGCAGCTGCTTACCTCTCTGGGATGTCTTCTCAATCTTCCAAAGTCAGTTTTGGAACCTGTCCAGGTACTCACCTTATAGGTGCAGAACTGGACACAAAGCAGGCTAGAGCCTTCCTTCCCTGGAAAGGGTAGGACCTTAGTGGCCCTGGCCACCTCCTTCACTCTGCAGGTCTCTCGACCAGCAAGGCATTTCCTGCAGCTCCTAGGGCACATGGCTGCCTCCACAGCTGTGGTGCAAGGAGCAAGATTTCAGATGAGGGACATTCAGTTCCATTTGAGAGCTTTCTGGTCTCAAAGAAGAGATCCTCTATCCAAGTTAATCCCAGTGTCTCGAACTCTGATCCAGGCCCTTCAGTGATGGCAGGATCAGAGCAATCTGAGACGGGGTGCCTTTCATCCCTCTGTCCCATTGCTTGACCCTTACTACAGATGCATCCCTCTTGGGATGGGGAGCTCACATGGGCGACCTCTCCACCCAGGGGTTATGGTCCCCTAAGGAATCTCTGCTCCACATCAATCTGTTGGAACTCAGAGCTGTTTTTCTAGCACTTCAGGTTTTCTCTGCATCTGTTCAGAACAAGGTGGTACAGGTCAGAACAGACAACACCACTACAATGTGGTACATCAACAAACAAGGGGTCACTCGGTCTTCGGCCTTGTGCACCGAGGCGATGAAGTTGTGGTCTCTGGCTTATTCCCTGAACACTTCCTCATAGCAGTTCACCTCCCAGGCAAGGACAATGTCCTGGCAGATGCTCTCAGCAGGATTTCCCAGGGCCATCACGAATGGTCACTGGATCCCCTAGTACTGGGATAGTGTTGCCAGATGGGGCACCCTCAGATAGATCTTTCGCAGCCCCAGACAATCATCAACTTCCACTGTTTTGTTGCAGGACCCCAGTGTTGGGCTCAGTTCCCTGGATGCCTTTCTCCTCGATTGGGAAGGAAGTTTCTTTATGCCTTTCCCCTTCCCTCTCCTGTTCAAAGTACTAGTCAAAATCAGGTCTCAGCCCTGCAAAATGATCCTGATTGCTCCAGACTGGGCCAGGCAGCCCTGGTACCAACTCCTTCTGTCCTTAGCAGACCATCTTCCCCTGTGTCTCCCCAGGAACCACAATCTGTTAACCTGTGCTCAGGGAGAGTTTGTATCCGAATCTCAAATCCTCAACCTCAAGGCTTGGCTCTTGAGCAGTTAGAGTTTGCTGATTTACAACTTTCAAAGTGTTCTCGAAATCCTGAAGGCTGCTAGAAGCCTTCCACCAGGGCTACCTATAACTCCAAGTGGAAAAGGTTTTCCATATGGTGTTCTGGGAAGCATGTTTCCCGAATCTGCTGATCTACCCATTGTATTGACTACATGGTCCATCTTATTTCTTTGGGACTGAGACCAGCCACCCTGAAAGTGCACTTGGCTGCTGTCTCTGCCTTCATTTCAGCAGGGAAGCCCTCTTCTTTCTGCTCATCCTGTATTTTCCAAGTTTTTTAAAGGATTGCTTCACACCAATCCTCCATTCAGGGACCCTGTCCCGGCTTGGGATCTTAATGTATGCATTGCTCAGCTAATGCAATCCCCCTTTGAGCCTCTATCTTCGGCAGAGCTTAAGTATTTGACTTGGAAAACTGTATTTCTGGTAGCTATCACTTCTGCCAGGCGTATAAGTGAGTTACAGGCTTTATCAGTAGAAACTGACTTTATTTCTTTTCACAGGGATAAAGTAGTCCTCAGGACTAACAGGAGGTTTTTGCCTAAGGTGGTTTCAGATTTCCACCTTAACCTATCTATTTCACTTCCAGTGTTCTTCACTGACCATTCCTCCTCTGGTGAGAGGAGGCTGCACAGCTTGGATGTTAAGAGGGCCCTAAATTACTACATAGAGCATACCAAGGGTCACAGGTTTGACTCCCTCCAACTGTTTCTCACTTATGGTGAGGTTGGGAGAGGGAGACCTGCCACTAAGAGATCCATTGCCAGGTGGATCGTTTCTTGTATCCAATTTTGCTATCAAAAGCTGGGTAAGGTTCCCCCCTCAGGCCTGAGGGCTTACTCTACCAGAGGTACAGCTGCATCTCTAGCTGCTGCTAGAGACATTCCTATCTTGGAGATATGTCAGGCAGCTACTTGGAAGACAGTACACACTTTCACCAAGCATTACTCCCTGGATATTCAGGCCAGGAGGGATGCTCGGTTTGCACAGCCGTGCTTCAGAGCCTATTCCTAAGTAGGTTCTGTCCTCCTCCATGGAGGTACTGCTGTGTAGTCTTCAATAGTCATAATATAGCAAGACTTCATGTTGTTTGAAGAAAAATTACTCACTTTAGTAATGTTGTTTCTTCTAATGGAGTCTTGCTATATTATGACCTCCCCCCCAGCCTGCCCCTCTCAGAACTCCTACTTTGGGTATGGGGTGGGTAGTCCTCTGTTGGCATTTATTGATGCCCTCTTTGATGTTTGGGTGTTGTGTTTATTTAGTTATTTTATCTTATTTTTATGGTCCACTGACTTGAGTCTTTGTGTTGGGACCAGGAAAATGTGTTAATTTATTAGTGGCCACTTGGCTAGTGTAGGTTACAACTTCCACACAGAATCTTAGTGAGTTTTTGCTCGTAAAGATGTGACGGTTTCGGTTGAAACCAGTCTAACAGAGCTTCTGAACCGAGCTCACGCTCTAAGCTCCATGCTCTGCATGGAAGTTAACTCTTTCACCTCCGGAGCAGTTCTAAGGCTGGGACAAACTACAATAGTCATAATATAGCAAGACTCCATTAGAAGAAACAACATTACTAAGGTGAGTAATTTTTTCTTGCCACCCACAGTACTCCTTTCCTGCTGATTGGGATATCACACACAGCGACAACCATTGGGCTACTGAAACCACTATGCTGCACTACATAGACAATGTTATTGCCCCCTATTGTGCCCGCACAGGTGAATCGCTGGGTCTTCCGCAAGAACAAAAATCCCTCCTCATTATGGATCTTTTCCGTAGCCACACTAGACCAGCCGTTCTCCAAAAACTGGAATATTTCAGTATTATACCGATATTTGTGCCTGCCTCATGCACAGACGCTTTGCAGCCATTAGATATTTCTGTTAATAAAATCCTAAAAGATCTGATGAAGCATAAATTCACAGCTTGGTACGCTGACCTTGTATCTCAGCAGCTGGAGACAGGCAAGGAATTAAAACCTGACTTGGGCATGCTAACACTGAAAGAACGGCACGCACAGTCGCTTCACACCAGTTTCCAGGAACTCTGTGACAGAAAAGCTGATGTATTATGTGTTTTTTCCGAAGCAGGAATTCTTGATGCCCATACCGAGAGCCTGAACATAACATAACATCGGTAAGTCAATTTTGCATTAATCTACTCTGGTATTGCTGGTTTAGTTCCTGGTCCCGGTGCCGAGCAATGTTTTATTTTTTGCAGGTGTAGCCCTGAAGGAGATTTGTGTGGAGATGACCAAACAATGAATGAATAGCACTTCATGAAAACTACTGAGTCTTTTTTTTTTCTTGAACAGAACAAAAGTTTTTTTTTTATTTACAATTAGTTTTTTTTTATTTACAATTGACAGTGACTACTGTGTTAAGAGTGCAGTATTTTTGAAACAGGCAGTCTTTTCTTTGTTTTATTTAAGATGATGTGTACTCAGAAATAAAATACTTACAAATTAAATTGCGCTCCATCAGTTTTCTAATTTCGCTCTGGAAATTATTAGCGTTCAGTTTATTTTAGCGCTTTTTCCGTTTCAGCTAAAATGGCGAAAATAAACGGAACGCTAATATTTACTACTGTACAGTACTGTAATTTGTCATTGGTTTTGCAGCACTCGCTCATTCTCTTTACGAGATTCCCATGATACAGGCGACATGTCTGAGCTTCAGATCTGTCTTTTTCTATTTGTAGATTTAGAACACTAAGATGATGTGAAATCAGCATTATGAGTGGGATAACCTGACTCACAGATGCGCCTTCAGAAGACATGTCCCTTGTAGCTGTCTCAAAAGGAGCTAGGATGCAGCACACTGTCTCCATTAATTTCCACTGCAGCACAGACAGCATAATGCCATCTCCAATAATGTAACTGGAACAGTACTCATGTACAGCTTGCTTTTGCTCCAAGAGGCGCTGCAGCATATAAAGTGTTGAGTTCCAACGAGTGGAAACATTTTGAATCAGCTTTTGCTGGGGAAGCTTGTGTTTTTTTTGCAGTTTGGACAATGTCCGTATAGCCTTGGTTGAATGTGAAAAGTGAGTCACAATTTTTTTGCAAACAGCAATCATACCATGCACTTGTGTTTCATTGCTGAGAAATCCCGTGACAATTAAATGTAAGCAATGTGCAAAGCAAGAAGCATGTATAAATCCTCCATCCTGTACTGCTTTCAAGATGTTGGCTCCATTGTCACTTACTATGAAGCCACATTTTAGACCGTGAGAATAAACCCATTCGTCAAGGAGGTCATTTAGTTCCTGCGAAATGTTTGCAGCTGTATGACTTTGCCCAGATTTCTTTATATGCAGCAGCGCCATCTTCTGGGGTGTCTTTGTTTTTGAAGAACCACAAAAAAACATGACCCAATGAGCGGTAAGGGACATGTAATCTATGTTTTGAGTGCTGGTCCACATATCTGTTGTGACATGAATAACCCCACCCTCTGCAGTTTTAAGTGCAAGCATCACTGTCGCTTTTAAAGCTTGATAAATGTTTGGTATTTCAACATAGGAAAAATACCTTCGATGAGGAACTTTGTAATGAGGTTCTGCTAGTTTCAAGAGCTCCCTAAAATCCTCATGATCTACCAAAGAGTATGGGAGAAGGGTTCCAGCTAACAGTTCACCAATTCTGTGATTAAGATGAAGGGTCTTTGGATGATTTTTTAGTAAAGGTATTCTTCCTTTCAAATGCTTGAGACAGTGTTAACTGTTTACAACATGTCCCTGCTGGTTTATTATACACCCGTGCTTCGATGGGCAGATGGACGCTGTGATGGTGGACTAGGACTTATACATTCAGTGCCATCACTGGATGTGCAACTGGTACTAATGGTGCTGGCATTGGTGGTAACAATGATCCTAGGGCTGGCAGTGGTTCTGTCTGCTTCAAGTTCAGACAATTCAGTATCCATTTCAGATTCCTCCTGACCCTTCTCACGTGTGGTCTGGAAGATGGAGGACATGGGTTTTGGACGATCAAGCAAAACTGAATGCTTTTTCAGATGGCGTTTAAGAGCTGTAGTGCCAAGGCATGACACAACTTTACCACGGCTTACACTCTGTTTACACAGGGAACAAATTGCTCTGCATGGATCAGTTTTACTGACAGAGAAATAATTCCACACCTCAGATGTGACAGATTTTGTTCGAGTGCTAGGAAGATAGCTAAAGACTGTTTGCATCTTTTCACCTGTCCTAACAGAATTCGGGACATGCTCCTTGGTGCTAGAAGAGTGGGCAGAAGACTCTGATGGATTTTCATTGCTGGCCAACACAGAAGTGGTGGATTCAATGGATATGTCCTTTTCATTGCCAACAGTGCTGGATGTATTTGCAAGTGCACTACCTGATTCATTGTCAGAAGACTTGCTCATTTCACTTTGTTGAGGAAATAATGATGCGTCGCAAGACACAACAGTGTCGGACTGAGACAAAGAGCTACTGTGTGAGTCAGAAAGGGACTCACTGTCACTTGCATTATTGCTGCTAGTCACAGGGATCTTAACAGCATGAATGGCATACCTTATGGTGCCTCTCCGTGTGACCCCAGCAGCTGTACAGGTTTTCTTAAAAGGTCCCCCTTTACCACACTTCACTGTTGCTCTTTTGCTGTTTCTTGAATTTTTATCACATGAAACATTTTGTTTATTTCTGCTAGCACCAGGATTACCACTACCACCAACACCTGCTCCAACACCAGCACTGGATACTTCATCTATGTTGGTGTCAGCCATAACAGTACCAGTATACTGCAGTGAACACACCCACACCCACACAATTCCTGTGTAAGAAAGCAATGTGATCTGTGATCGCTGGCTACAACTCCAAAATTTTATTTTGATTGTGTGACACTGTGATGCAGTGGACTGAAAGTAATTAAAAAATATGACGATTTGCAACTAAAGGATCCCAGGTTCAAGGCTTACAGAATGATTGGGCTGCTGGGCATAGGAATACACATAGCAGTCAAGGGGCGCACATCAGCAGGGTGATGAGCTGACCACAAGAGATGGAGTTACACACACAAACCGAGGAAAGAGATTTTTCTGTCTCTCCTCTCAACGGGGAAATATATTTTTAGGCTTCTGTCGTGTATTTAAGGTTAATGCCACCACACAACTGGCCACTGGGCTTCACACAGTAACACACACTGGGTAGGGTACAGTGCAGTCAAGGGGCACACAGCAGCAGGGTGATGGGCTGACCACAGGAGACGGAGTCACATACACAACTCAGGGAATGAGAATTATATTTCTACGCTTCTGTCATGTAAGGGTAATACCAACACACAACTGGCCACTGGGCTTCTCTCTGTAACACACACTGGGTAGGGTACAGTGCAGTCAAGGGGCACACAGCAACAGGGTGATGGGCTGACCACAGGAGATGGATTCACATACACAACTCAAGGAATGAGAATTATATTTCTACGCTTCTGTCATGTAAGGGTAATACCAACACACAACTGACCACTGGGCTTCTCTCTGTAACACACACCGGGTAGGGTACAGTGCAGTCAAGGGGTACACAGCAACAGGGTGATGGGCTGACCACAGGAGATGGATTCACATACACAACTCAAGGAATGAGAATTATATTTCTACGCTTCTGTCATGTAAGGGTAATACCAACACACAACTGACCACTGGGCTTCTCTCTGTAACACACACCGGGTAGGGTACAGTGCAGTCAAGGGGTACACAGCAGCAGGGTGATGGGCTAACCACAGGAGATGGAGTCACATACATAACACAACACAGGGAATGAGAATTATATTTCTAAGCTTCTGTCGTGTAAGGGTAATAACAGCAAACAACTCGGGAGATGGGAGCAGGGAGTCACATACACAACACAGGGACTCGGGAGTGGAGAAGTAGAAGTCTCACACACACACACAGAGGAGTGGTGTCCAAAAAAATTAACTGCCTGCCTTCAGTCAATGTCTTACTGCCAGTGCCTTGTGCTGTTGTATAAGGACTAATAAGGACTGGAATTTTTGAGGGTGAAAGTCAAGAGGAGGATCCCCCTTAGCAGCACAGCACAATGAACTTGAGCACAGTCCTTATACTCTGTCCTGACAAATTTATTTGCCTTTTTTTTCCCCTTGTTATATGCTTGTTGCTGGCAGCTGCTGAGTGTGCACTGTGCAGTGCTTAAGTTGCACTGCAGTTTCACAATCACATTTACAAAGGTTCTTCTTTCAATTTTTTTATTCTCTCTCCTGATATTGATTGATCCCTTCCCAATTCCTGATTAGTCCCTCCACCTGAACCTCCCCTAGTCCCACACTGACCGTTAATTCATTGAGCCTTTTCAGCCTTTCTCGGTCTCGTTCTCTCGGGCCTGGGCCCTGCCCCATTTCCCCTTCCCCTCCCTCTCGGACTTTTCAACGTTTGCTTAGCCTTTTTCGCAGGAAAATGGATGGACTGGGAATTTTTTAAATAATTCAGGTAAGCACTGCAGCAACTAGCAAGTACTGCAGTCCAATTGCGGCCACACCGACCTGGGCCCTGGCCTATCGAGCAAGAATGCTGGCTGCGGTACACTACGGTAACTTACTCAGGCTGCTGCTACCTCCTGAAATCCTCAGGATCCAAATCGCACTCTCGGGGCTTGCATCCACCTTAAATACCACTCCACAAGATCCCGCGGCTCACGCAGCTTACTCGACCCCCACCTGACCACATAGTAAATGGTCAGGTGGTGAGTATGACTTCACTTCAGTCTGAGAGAACTCGCGGTGGATTCTGGCAGCCCCAACAGCAACACTGCTGCTGCTGCACCCCCCACCCACACCCCCCTCCCCCACATCGGGGCTGCCTGCTGGGACGTGCCTCCTTCCCACACATAGACACATCAGCTGGGGCCAGGAAAAGACATCATGGGAGTTGGGAGGACTCAGATTCAAACCCTTTTGCAAACCTTTTAGTGTTTGAGTTCTAAGTTAGAACTCGAACACTAGGGTTCGAGGAGGGTTCGAATCTTTGATGAACTAGTTCTGACAACACTAATGATTATGTCTACATTGCAACTCATGGAATGCTAGCAGTTCTGGTTTCGTGGCTGTTCTTTTAAGGGGTAGCAAACCGCTAGCCAGCACCCTGCCTTGCACCAGTGAGCGCAGCAGTACTTTGGTTTGGGACTGAATTTATGTGTATGATGGGTCTGGCTCCCACAAGCAGGTTGTTAGTTCTCATCCATAAATCTCTCCAAAAAGCCACTTCCAAAAAAATGTCAGCACCGATTTCAGCTGGTGGCATTGATAAAAAAGTAGAACAGAAGTATCGGGTAGACAGGCAAGGGGTTTAAATGGTTAATTACTTGTATGCCCACCTTGACCATGAGGGTGTGGTCCAGGCTGCTGCATGCAAAAAGGCTAAGGTGTTTTTTCTGCCCAGCCTCCTAAGAAGGATTCTACAAAACTGAATACCATAGCCAAAAAACTGTACACAACAGCTTTCCTGCTCCTCATGCTGGTAGCTTACATGGCATATACTGCTAAGTACCAGAAAGCTCAGTGGATTTCAGTCCTGGCACTATTGTATATGAAAAAGTAAACAGTGAAGTGGCATAGAACTTGGCTGACACAGCCAAATCAGTCCTGGATGCCACAAAATATCAATTGTACATGGCCATGAACACCAGTGATTCTGCTTCAAGAGTCCTCGCCCATGCAGTATATCTTAGGAGGTTCACCAGGCTTAGGACTAAAGCCATGGATTTCCCTTCGATGGAAATTCCCTGTTTGGTGACAAGACAGGCATACTTGAAACAAGCATTTGTCAATGCCGAATGTTTGCTTGCTGGCATTAGTAGTGGAAGTGCGGGAGTTAGACAGATGCAGTATAGAAATGGCAGTGATGTATTGAACGGACGGCAACTCCACCCCCACCCTGCAGAGATGGACAGGCATTGGGGTGTGCCTCTGGGTCATTGCCCATAACGTTCACAACATTTCACCTCACCCTACCCTGTAGACACTGAGAAGTGTCGAGGTGTGCCTTGGGGTGTTCGGGCTTTACACTCACTTCATTCCATAAGGAAATATGCTGAAGTGAGTGCAGTATAGGAGAATGGGGTGAACTCTGGGGCCAAAGAGTCCAACGCGCACCTCGATGCCTGTCGTTGGCTGCAGGGTGGGGGTGGAATGGTGTGAGCATTACTGTCGACAGTCCCAAGTCACACTCTGATGCCTGTCAGTCCCTACAGGGTAGGGCGTTATGGTTGGAAACCCTAATGCTCTGGATGTTTCTTGGTATTTTTACTCCAGGTTTTCAACATGGGCTTTTTGTGACCTCACTGCATGAACAGTGACACTATCAGTTTGTTAGCCAAAAGGTGATTTTGCACAGTGACTGCGCCATTTGGCGCCACAGGTGTGAAAACGCATTTTGAACACAGTGTGAAAAATGACAGTTGTACTGTTCATGTGGAGGTGTAAAAAAATGTTGAAACTCTGGAGTGAAAATGTAAAATAACTGGTGAAGTCACGAGCGTGCGTAGAAACTGCACAACGAACACCCATAATGCAATTATTTTGGGAATTTTTTTGCACCAGATTTTCAATATAGGCATTTTGGGTTCTCCGCTCAGGAACAGTTTTACTGTGATTTTCTTAATCTGTCCCAAACACTGATTTCCCACAGCGACCGTGCTATTCTGCGCCAGAAGTGTGAAAACACATTTCAGCCAGGATGTGAAAAATGACAGCTGTACTGTTCATAAGGAGGTGTGAAAAAATGCCAGTGTTGAAAATCTGGAGTGAAAATATTAGAAATTAGCGAACTTGTGGTCTTGGCGTGGAAACGCCTGTAGCTGCGCTCGTAACAGTCATTTTTGGGAATTTTTTCACCAAATTTGCAACATAGGCTTTTTGAGAACCCACCTCATAAATAGTGACACTGTCGTTTCGTTAATCGGTCCCGAAAGGTGATTCCGCACAGTGACCTCGAAATCATCTTTTGGGATTGAATAACCAGATGACAGTCACTGAATTCATGAGATGGGGTCCCAAGAACCCCATGTTGAAAATGTGGTGCAAAAATAAATAAAAATGACCGAGATATGCACCAAAGTTGAAAAAACCTTATTTATGCCATTATACAGCTTACCGGCATTTCTTCAGTTCAAGGTCAGATTTGAAGAGTGCAGACATGTTCCCGGTCCACTGAAGATCATCACGCTGGCCTCCAGAGGTAGTATGGGGTGAGGGGTGTGGGAGGTGGGGCACCAGAGGGTGGGCACGGGTTGGGTGAGGGGGGCAAGAGAGTCAGTGAGGGACTGTTTTCTTTTGTTACAGGGTTTTGTTTTTTTTAACAAAGACCACGCAGGACTTTTGCCACACTGGGGTGGGCTCCCAGCATGGCACCTGGAAGTTTGTTTGGGGGAGCAGTGGAGCCAACAGGGGATTGGGCACCCCCATTGGCCATACAGTGTACGGGGGGGAGCACATGAGGATGCTGGACTTTTGCCATGCTGGGGTGGGCTCCCAGCGTGGCACCTGGAAGATTGTTTTTTGGGGGGGCACTGGACCTGACGGGGATTGGGCACCTCCGTCGGACATACAGTGTGCTTGGGGGGGTGCATGAGCCGAGGGAGATTGGGCACCCCCTTGGCACACAGCAAATGGGGGGCAGCGCATCACGCTAGCGGAAGATGCAGCGGTGTACAGTTTGACAGCTACAATCAGCAGTGGTGATGTGTAAGCAAAGCGGTCTTTCTCTTTCAACTGTATGCCACTGCATCTGAACTGCTGTCATAGACAGCTCGGACATTCATTGATGCGGTGCAGCCGCACCTGCAAAAAGGATCAGGGCATTGGAAGTGGGGCACCACGCCTACAAAAACTCGTTTAGCACTATGTTTCTTGCACATGTGTGCAAGCAAACATAAAAAGTGGATGAATAAAAAAACACTTATTGAAAGAATACTGAAAAGGAAAATGCTTCCTTTTCCTACAGGGCTTATGGAAGGGCAAGCAAGGGTAGGGATTACTGCCCAAGGCCCTATGCCCATTGTGAGTACCAACTCTAAAGAGGTTACTATAGGGGAAGGGGCAGGAGGGGCTCTAGGTGTGCATCTGCAGCACCATGCCCAAATCCACAGCAAAAGGAAAACCTCTGACAATAGTGCCAGGGTCACCCAACCATTGCCAGTGGGGGAAAGGCTGGCTCACTACTTCCAGGAATGGTCAGAAATCACCACAGACAAGTGGGTTTTGGAAGTAGGGAGTCATGGGTTATCCATGAGGTTCAGAAAATTCCCCAGAACTGCAGAAGCCCAAATTGTTCCCATCTCAAACTCCAACAGAAAAAAATTCTGCTGGAGTTAGAAGTAAGGAACTGCTGCTAGCAAACATAGTGGAGAAAGTCCCTTCCTCACAATGAGCAAGGGCCTGTTTTCCAGATACTTCGTAACCCACAAGAAAGGTGTGGAGTGGCGATCCATGTTGGACAAGAAATATCTGAACAAACATATAAAAAAGGAAAGATTCAAGACAGTTACATTGGGTGATGCCATTCCTTTAGTCAGGAGACTGGTTAGGGTCACTGGATCGGAAAGATTCCTGCTTTCATATTCCATTCAGACAAACCCACAGAAAATACCTCGGGTTCAGACTAGGGGACTGCCAATACCAGTTCACAACCATTCCCTTTGGCCTTACCTTAACAGAAAGGGTTTTCACAAAGTGCCTAGCTGTAGTGGCAGCCCATCTAAGAAGGCAAGATGTGGTGTTTTTTCCCTGCCTGGATGATTGGCTGGTCTCAGGAAAAACAGAACAGGAGGCAGGGTGCTCTATGCAGAGCACCTTAGAAAGCCTGGGTATCCTGATATACCTTCAGAAGTAGCAAGCAGTGCTGGCCAAGGGCACTGAGGGTTGAGGTGCTGGATGCCTTACCTCGCTCTATGCCGGTGACCCGGGTTCGGGAATGACCTCAGGTCATCGGGGTGCCGGCGTGGGTGGGGGTGGGGGGAGAAGCAGGAGTGAATGTTTTCTTCACCTTTGCCAATCCTTCTGTTGAAAAGTGCAGGGTTGCCCTGATATTCTGAAAAATGATATGGTAGACGAGAACTATGCTCTTCATGTCCACATGCTTGCTGCTCTTGCCTATGTCCCTGCTAATGATGTTCATGAAGCACGTGAATCACTCAGAAATACCCAATTCTACACAGACAATGAGGACGTACCAATACTCCTCTTAGATTACTTTGAGGACACTTGGATAGGGAGGCCAGTGGGGCGCAGTGGTCGCCGATGCCCCCTGTTCCCTATCCAGTTTTGGAACTGCCATGTGGCTGTGGCTGATGGGTTGCCAAGAACAAACAATGCAGTGGAGGGCTGGCACTGCAGCTTTAATACCTTGCTCAGTGCCAGCCATCCCACAATATGAAAGCTCATCAAGGCATTTCAGACAGAACAGAACATAAATGAAATCAAGATCGAGCAGTATTTTGCAGGACAAGAGACCCCCTCGCTGAGAAAGAAATACAGAGATACTGCTAGGAGAATTGGCAAAGTTGTTGATACCTATGGTTCCTTGTCAGTTACTGAGTATCTGCGCAGAATTGCTCATAATTTTCTGTTACAAGTGTGAGCTTTGAGCTGTGGACAGTAGATGGTGCTAAAACATTCAAACAACATGAAGTCTTGCTGTATTCTGACAACATGCAGTTAGCCCTTCCAGTTCAACTGCTCTGGACAGGAAAGTATTAACTCTACGCAGAAGCATTGAACATTGAGCTCGAGCTTGGTTTTCAAACCCCTGTCCCTGGTACAGTCTCTGTAACTGGCAGATTCTTTACTCCACTTAACTGTGAAGACACGCTGGAGATTTCTCTTTCGCTGCTTCAGTTCGGTAGTGGTTTTCCGTCCGGTTTTCAACCATAAACGCTATTATTTTCTTCAAACTTCAAACCTCTGTCTACAGTAAAAGGTAGTATAGGTTAGATAGATAAGTTTAGGGTAAGTGTTGGTTCCTCATCAATTGGTCTGATGAAGAACCGATTGCTGCTGTTGTATTTTTTCTGTTTATTTCTCTAATATTTGGGTATCGGCAGCCTTCGGTTACACAAAAACTGAGTTTTTTGTTTTTTTTTCCTCAACCCATGACATGGTTGGTAACCATAGGTTTGTGTTACTCGGCCTAACCGCCACTTTGGGTAACTTGGCAATACGAGTGCCATGTCTGAGAAACCCAAGAAAAAGATTGGACCCACTGGGTTTCAGCACTGCACTAAGTGTGGGGACGCTTTTGCTAAAGCGGATCCCCACCTCATTTGTATTTATTGTCTGGGGTTTGACCACTTAGAAACAGACTGCCAAATTTGTAAGAACTTTCCTAAAGCCATGCTGGATAAGCGTTTAGCAAGGCAGAAGGAAAGAAAGGCTGAAAAATCCACTGACTCAGATGGCCAGCCCGGTTCGGGTTCAACCGAACCGGAGGAGGTGCCTTCTGACCAGGCGATACCTCCTCGGGCAAGAGGAAGGCCGAAATTGACTCTTCAGTTCTGGTGAAAAAGAAAAGAAAAGAAAGTCTGCCAATTTGGATCCAAAGCCTCTGACCTCAACCGTGGACGAAATAGCGAGAGCGATTCAAATAGTTCACTCGCTGCAAACTGAACTGACCAGACTGATGCATCCTACCTGTTGGTCGGTTGACTGTTCAGCATCTTGTGGATTACGATCTGGAGGCTTATTATGAGCTGGAATGGGAGGGAGGAGAAGAAGAAGAGGAAGGCATTGGTGAGCCAGTGGAGCCTGACATCTCCCCTGATAGGCCTGACTCTGTTTCACCTCCCAGACTTTGTGAATCCCCCTACCACTGTGCTTTCTATAAAAGAGTGGCTGACAATCTACAGCTGCCTGCTGTTGAGGCATCTGAAGAGGAAGAAGAACCTGACTTTTTAGAGATGATGGATGTCCCAGAGGCCAAAAGGTTGTCTATTCCCTTACACAAATCCCTGAGGAAACAGACACAATCTTGCAGCTACCCACATCCATACCTCCTGTGGATAGGAAGAGGGATGGGAGGTATATGCTATCAAATCCAGGTACGGAGTTCCTCTACAATCACTGCAGTCATGTTGGAGTTGTGCAGGCTGCAGCCTGTGAAAAGGCTAATATTCCCTTGGCTTCACACCCCCCAGATAAGGACTCCAGAAAGGTGGATGCCATGGCAAAGAAGCAGTACCTGGCATCGTCCTTGGGACCCAGACAGGCTTCCTACATGTCATATGTGGCTAAGTACCAGAAGTCCAGATGGGAGTCTATCTTTGACCTAGCTAAAGGTGCCCCCCCCCCAGTTTGCCAAGGAGTTGGAGCAGGTGGCTGCTGATGGAACTGAGGCATCCAAGGTGCAATTTCATGCTGCTGTAGACTCTAGTGATGTTTCATCTAGGGTTATGGCTACATCTGTCTCCATGCGGAGGTTTGCTTGGCTCAGATGTACCCGTCTCTCCCAGGATACCCAGGCCAATTCCATGGATTTTCCTGTCACCCAAAACTCTCTGTTTGGGGAGCAGATAGAGATGTACATTAAGAAGATGGATGAATACTAGATCACCTACAGGAGTGCAGTGGCAAAGGAAAGGGCTGCTACTCCTCAGAAGCAGCAGTCTAGGGCTGGCAGGGGTAGGCCTTTTCAGAGGCCTTTTTACCAAGCACAGGCCTCCTCTATTTTCCAGCAGAGGGGGTTTCTTCAGAGGGAGAGGCAGGAGAGGGATGAGCAGGGCTGCATCCACCTCCTAGCCTAGAACCCCTGCCAAACAGACACCCTGATGTGTCAGTCTGGGTCGCCTCCCCTATTCCAGTGGGGGGCAGTCTGGCTCACTTCTTCCAGGCCTGAAAGTCTGTTACTACAGACAGATGGGTCCTGGAGGTGGTGAGCCAAGAGCTTGCTCCGAATTTCAAAAAATTTCCGAAGTCCAGAGCAAGGTCATTCAAGCCTGCCACTCAGATGGAAACAGCTGCCTTAGAGGGAGACATTTCTTCCCTACTGCTACTAAAAGCATTGGAACAGGTTCCCATCTCATTCAGAGGAAAAGGCTTGTACTCAAGGTACTTTCTCACCCCAAAGAAGACAGTAGAGTGGCGATCCATCCTAGACCTCAGATATCTAAACAGACACCTTACAAAACCCAAGTTCAAGATGGTGACTCTGGGCACTATTCTTCCCTGTCTAAGGCCAGGAGACTGGTTAGCATCCCTGGACCTCAAGGATGCCCATATCCATATACCAATAAGATGCTCTCACCGAAAGTACCTAGAGTTTGAGTTGTCCTCAGGCCGTTACCAGTTTAGTGCTATGCCCTTTGGCCTCTCTTCTGCCCCCAGAGCTTTCACCAAGTGTCTACCAGTGGTAGTAGCATTTCTCAGAAAGCAGGGAATAGCAGTATTTCACTATCTGGATGACTGGATCATAGTACGGCAGTCCCCAGAACAGGTCAGGACAGCTCTGGCAGCAACCCAGCACCTCTTAGGCTCTCTAGGTTTCCTTCTCAACTTGCCCAAGTTGGTACTGGAGCTAGTCCAAGTACTCACCTTCATAGGGGCAGAATTGGACACTGTTCAGGCAAAGGCATTCTTACCAGTGCAAAAGGTAAAGGCCCTGGCCAGTCTGGCAGGCTCTTTCAGAGTTCTGGTATCCCGGTCAGCCAGGCATTTTCTTCCACTGTTGGGCCACATGGCAGCATCCACAGCAGGTCCCATGGACCAGGTTTCAGATGCGAGATATACAGTTTCTCCTCAGTACCTTCTGGTCCCAGAGGAGGGATCCCTTCTCCAAGCTGATTCCAGTCACTCTGACATTTATCCAGGCTTTCCAATGGTGGTTAGAAGAGGACAACCTCAGACAAGGAGTCCCCTTCCTACTGCAGCCTCCCTCAGTGTTCCTCACAACAGATGCCTCTCTGCTGGGAAGGGGAGCCCACCTAAGGAGCCTCACTGCTCAGGGCACATGGTCGGAGCAGGATTCAAACAACATGAAGTCTTGCTGTATTCTAACTATATGCAGTTAGCCCAGCACTTGAACTGCTCCGGAGAGTAAAGGGTTAACTCTATGCCAAGGCATAGAATATTGAGCTCGAGCTCGGTTTTCAAACCTCTGTCTGTGGTACTCTGAAGTGTAACTGTCAGACTTCTTACTCCGCCTAACTGTGAAGTTGCTCCGGAGATCCCTCCTGTGCTTCGGTTCAGTACAAGTTTGAAACGGTTGGTTTATTCAACCGCTTTCTTATTTTTTCGGTATTCTTACCTCTGTCACAGTACAGTAAGTGGTAGTTTAGTAGGTAGTGTTGTTTTATTGATAGAAATTGTTTTTCTTCGGTTCTTTCCTGGTCGGTCTGGTTGGGAACCGAAATCTATTACTGTCTGTTTATTTTCTGTAATTCTTTAGTGGTTTCCAGTACTTATTGGTTCCTAAAAAAATCCAGTATTTAATAGGATTTTTTTAACTGACCCGTGACACGGTTGGAACCGATAAGTGTTGTGTGTTACCTGGCTTAACGTTGTGAAGGGTAACTTTTTGAATCCGGCATATCTGAGAAACCCAAAAAGAAAACCGGTCCCACTGGGTTTCAGCACTGTACTGAGTATGGGGAGGCCTTTACTAAGGCTGATCTCAACCTCATCTGTGTGTATTGTGTGAGGTATGACCACCTCAAGGAAGATTGCCAAATTTGTAAAAACTTTCCCAAAGCCACTTTGGCAAAACGTTTAAGTAGGCTAAAGGAAAGGGAGGCCGAGAAGTCTGCTGACTTGGATGGCCTGCCCAGTTCGGTTGCGACCAAACCTGAAGAGGTGCCCACTGATCTGGGCAATACCTCTTCGGGGGAAAGGAGAGCCGACTCTGCAGAGTTGGTTCCATCAAAAAGAAAACGTAAGTCAGCCAGTTCGGATCCTACTCCCCATGTTCCGACCGCTGAAGAAATACCGAAAGCGATTACAATAGTCCAGTCGCTTTGCCCGGTTCTGACTGAACCGACATCGATTCAAAGGCGATCGGTTCGGTCGGAAGTAGTTGCTTCTGATATAGATCCTGAAGCATTCTATGAGGGTGATTGGAAGGAGAAAGAAGATTATGATGAAAGTGAGTTTGAAGGCCTAGATGAGCCAGTACAGCCTGACATCTCCCCAGCCAGGCCTGCCAATGTTTCTCCTCCCAGGCTTTCTGAGTCCCCTCCCCATTTCTTGTTTTACGGGAAAGTGGCCGAGACTCTTCAACTTCCTATGGAAGAAGCTGATCTGGATCAGGAGGAGCCTGATTATGTGGAGATGATGGATGTTCCAGAGTCAAAGAGAGTGTCTGTCCCTTTGACATAAATCCCTGGGGAAACAGACACAAAAAATTATGCAGTTTCCCACATCCATCCCTCCTGTGGATAACAGAATGGACAGGAGGTATCCTTTATCAGGTCCTGGTATGGAATTCCTTTAAACTCATTGCAGCCATGTTGGGGTAGTGCAAGCTACAGCCTGTGGCAAGGCTAACATCCCCCTGGCATCTCACTCCCTAGATAAGGATTCCAGGAAAGTGGATGCCATGGCAAAGAAACAGTACTTGGCATCCTGTTTGGGATTCAGGCAATCAAATTACATGGCATATACAGCCAGGTACCAGAAATCTACGTGGGATATGGTTCTGGAGCTGGCTAAGAATGCCCCTCCCCAGCTAGCCAAGGAGCTGGAGCAGCTGGCTGTAGATGGTACAGAGGCATCCAAAGTGCAGTTCCATGCTGCTGTAGACTCGAATTATGTACATTCCAGGGTCATGGCTACATCTATCTCCATGAGGAGGTTTGCTTGGCTTAGGTGTACCAGTCTTTCGCAGGATACCCAGACTAAGGCCATGGATTTTCCTGTAACTGGTAATTCTCTGTTTCGGGAGCAAACAGAGAACTACACGAAGAAGATGGATGAATATAGGACCACCTGCAGGAGTGCTGCAGCCAAAGAAAAGCAGGCGACTCCTCAAAGGCAGCAATTTAGGGCTGGCAGGGGCAGGCCTTTTCACAGGCCTTTTTACCAAGCTCAGGCCTCTTCCTCTTCTTTCCTGCAGAAGGGATTCTTTAGGGGAAGAGGCAGGTGTGGGATGACCAGGACCCCATCATCCATGCAGTCTAAGCCCCCTGTCAAGCAGACACCCTGAGGTGTCAGTCAGGGTCGCCTCCCCAGTTCCAGTAGGGGGCAGGTAAGCTCACTACTTCCAGGCCTGGGAGTCTATCACTTCAGACAAATGGGTCCTGGAAGTAGTGAGCCAGGGACTTGCTCTCAGTTTCAAAAGGTTCCCAAAAATGAGAGCAAGATCCTTCAGTCCACCCTCTCCCTTGGAGACAAAAGCCTTAGAGGCAGAAGTCTCCTTTCTTCTGCTTCTACAAGCAGTACAGAAGGTACCTCATTGTGACAGGGGAAAAGGACTGTATTCCAGATACTTCCTTACCCCAAAAAAGACAGGTGAGTGGTGACCCATTCCTGATTTAAGGTACTTGAACAAACACTTAACAAAATTCAAGATGGTGACTCTGGGAGTAATTCTTCCCTCTTTGAGACTAGGAGACTGGCTAGCCTCCCTGGATCTCAAGGATGCCTACTTCCACATACCTATAAGACATTCCCACAGAAAGTACCTCAGGTTCGAGTTGCCCTCAGACCATTACCAATTCAGGGCTATGCCTTTCTGCCTAACATCTGTGTCAAGGGTGTTCACCAAATGTCTAGCAGTAGTGGTGGCATTCTCAGGAGACAGGGTATCCTTCTGTTCCCATACCTGGATGGCTGGCTCATTGTGGGTCAGTCCTCAGACCAAGTCAAGTCAGCCCTAGAGGTCACTCAACAGCTTCTAGACTCCTTGGGATTCATTCTGAATCTAGAAAAGTCTTCTGGAACCAGCTCAGCTCCTTACCTTCATAGGGGTGGAGCTAGACACTATCCAGGCAATGGCATTTCTCCCTCTTCCAAGGGTTCAGTCCCTTATCACTCTGGCTTCCTCTGTTCATAGATGCAAAAACTGAAACAATATTTCTAGGAGATCTAAATATGGACTGGCTGTCACCTAAATCACATGGCCTCAAATCCCTTTGTGACAAGCTAGGTCTTGGGCAATTAGTCAGAGAACCTACTAGGAACAACACTCTAAATACTGCCAACAGTTCCATTCTAGATGTGGTACTAACCACCCATCCACACAAAATATCTCATTTGGCAGTGTTTCACAACGACATGGCGATCATGGAATTGTTGCTTGCATAAGATCTCAAATTAAAGCTGTCCGCAACCCATCTTTATAACAAAAGATCCTTTCGCAAATTCAGTGCAGTAAACTTCCTATCTGACCTGAGCATGATCAGATGGCAAGATCTTTACCTAGCCAAAGATGTCAACAAGGCAGCTTGCATCCTTAATGACAAACTCACTACAATAATAAATAAGCATGCCCTTTCATCAAAGTAAGAGGCACGGAACAATTCCAATCCCTGGTTCACCTCGGATCTCAAGGCAGCCCTTATAGCTCGAGATAAGCTCTGGGCTAAAGCTAGACATTCCAAAGACTCTTCGGATTGGCAGGCCTTTAGAACAGCCAGGAATAACTGTGTGAAAAAACTTCGCTCTGCTAAAGCTAACTATTATATTTCTACTCTCGAATAAGCTAAAGGTAACCCTCATAAAATATGGAAGACTATCAAAGCTATAGAAGGACGGCCCATGGCCCCCTCTGTCCCAACAAAGATAGTTGCAAGTGGCAAGATTGTGGAAAACAAGTCCCTAATCATGGAGGAACTTAACTCCCACTTTGCCACAGCTGGATTAGCTTTTGACTCATCACCTTATGCTGGTGCTGCGGTGAGCCAGCATACCCCTCCCGCCACATCTAGTCCTGCACCCAGTCCCTTCCAACTGCGCGAGATAACTTACAAAGAAGTAGAAGATTCTCTTCTTAACTTAGACACCAAAAAAAGCGCAGGGGATGATGGCTTGGAACCCTTTTTCCTAAGGTCAGGCTATGCCCATCTCACTGCTCCAATTCTCCACATCTTCAATCTTTCCATTACATCTGCTGCTGTGCCGTCCTGCTGGAAATCAGCACATATCCTCCCTCTATTTAAATCTGGTGACCCATGCGATGTAAACAACTATAGGCCTATCTCCATATTGCCTATCCTTTCTAAAGTTCTCAAAAACTGATCCGTATTCAGTTAAAATCTCACTTGGAAACCTTCTCTCTCATTAACCCAGCTCAATCTGGCTTCCAGGCTAATCATAGCACAATCACTGCACTAGCAAAAGTAACCAATGATTGGATCTCTGCTATAGATGCTAAGAAGGTAACTGGTGCAGTCTTTTGGACCTCAGCAAAGCTTTTGATACTGTTGATCACAAACTATTAGTCAATTGCCTTGCAAAGTTGGGTGCCATACACCATACCACCCAGTGGTTCTCTAGCTACCTAACTGGAAGATTCCAAAAGTAAAGGCGGAAGGCTTTTTTCTGCTGCCTTGCCGGTTGCAAGAGGAGTCCCCAAGGATCCATCTTAGGCCCTATCTTGTTTTCTCTGTACATCAATGACTTAGATGCTAACATATCTCACGTCCAATCTGCACTTTTTGCAGATGATACTGTGTTAATACTTCTGGCTCATCGTTATCTGAAGTCAAGGGAGTGCTTCAAGTGGACTTTGCACAACTTGAGCATAATCTAATAAAGGCAAAGCTTCTGCTCAATGCTAAGAAGACTAAAGCGATGATATTCTCCCGCAGTGCTGTCTCAGGCCCCCCCAATACTCTTGCCCAAGACGTCATTGTCACCACGCTAAACAAGCCTCTGGAAGTTGTAACCAAATTTAAATATCTAGGTATCTGGATCGACAATAAATTATCTTTCAGTGACCACATCGAAGATGTCTCTAGAAGGTTAAAAGCAAGGTTAGGTTTCTTCTACAGAAATAGGCCCCTTTCCCCCTTGAAACTCGAAACAAGCTTGTACAGGCCACTTTTCTCCCCCTACTCGACTATGGCGATGTAATCGATTCCTCCACCACTCTTGCAAATCTAAGTAAACTGGACATCCTTTATCACTGTGCGTTACAGTTCATTAACAACTCCCCTTACCGTTCGCACCACTGTGACTTATATGCAGCTGTTGGTTGGACATTCCTTGCTACTAGACGCCTGCTCCATGCTGGGCTATGGACTCTTAAACTGCTCCTGCAGAAATTGCCAAGCTATCTCTCTTCCCTTATTAGTATCTTACATAGTGCATACTCGTTAAGAAAATCTGACTTTATTATGCTTGACATACCAAGGACGGACTTCTTTGGTAAACGTGATATTGTATATGCCCTTCCTCCATTTGGAACCAATTACAAACCTGCATTGAAACTAACTAGCACAGTTTCAATAAACTTCTACAAATCGCTAAGTTCAGCCAAAATAAAAGACACCTGTAACTGTCATTAAGTCTCTTCCTTCCCCATGTGTGCCATATTTATCCACTGGTAAGGTATAATTGATTTGTCATATTAACTGCTTTCCCTTCCCTTCTCCTTCTACTCCTGGCTTTATCTTTGCTTACACTCCACTGCTACTCTATCAAATCTCTCCTCCCCCCCATATCAGTTGTAGACTGTTGTTTGTTCTAGCTGCCAAAATACTGTATATGTGTTGCACACACTAGTCATCATGTTTCATTTATCAGTATGCGACCTGTAAGTCACTTCCCTGTCTCATATCAATGTTTACCACCAGCGGTCACCCTATGTGGTACCCTTGTATGTATATATCCAGCCTGTATCATGTAACGTGTATTTCATGTATATACTGTTATTACCTATCTGTGTTTGTACTTTAAGTGTTTATGTCACAGGACCTCCTTGTGAATGAGCTTGCTCAATGGAGTTTTCCTGCAATAAACTTGAACTTGAACTTTCATCCTCTGGCATCTCGTCCAGCCAGACACTTTCTGCAGTTGCTGGGACATATGGCAGCCTCCACAGGAGTGGTCCAAGTAGTAAGGTTTCAGATGAGAAATATTCAGTTTAATCTCAGATCTTATTGGTCTCAGAAAAGAGACCCTCTCTCCAGATTGGTTCCAGTGTCTCAAACTCTAGTTCTAACCCCAGTAATGCTCAGACCATTCATAACTTTGTGCAGTCATCCTGATGGGTTGGACTGCCCGGAGAGATGGAACACATGCAAATGATGGAATTCTTTGCACATGAGCATCTTTCAAATAGTGCCTCTACCAACTGTAGTGTTCTAAGCCCTTCAGATTTTTCTCTCCGCCTGAAAGTCTGGTCGCTTGGAGTCTCTGTCGCCCTCTTTCGCGTGAAGAAGAAAGAAAAAAAGTTTAAAAACCCTAAGTATTTTTAGTTTCTTTTACTGCCTCTACTAATTTGTTAGTTTTATATAGTTGATTATTGTTCAATTGTTGTTTTTCTCGGTTCCTCGCAGTTCAGTATAACCGTGAAGGATCTGAGCTAATTGTAGCTTTGTTTCGGTTCTCTAACTAAAGAACCTATTCATTTTCATTTAAATTTGGTCCTTAAAGTTTTTATTAGTAACTGCCTTTCATCGGTTACAGAACCACTGAATCGGTTCATATTTCATCTCCTTTCTCGGTTCCATCAGTTCCCTATTGGTTCCGGAACCGACCGCAAAAAAAAAAAAAAATTAAAAGCCCTTTCAGCTGTTTAAGTGACTGCATTAGCTTTTGGTATTAGCGGTTGAGGTTTTTCATTTTATATTTCACCATGACTGAGAAACCTAAAAAGAGAACCGGTGAACCTGGTTTTAAAAACTGTTTGAAGTGCGGAGATGTGTTTGCCAAGGCAGACAAGCACACCTTATGTGTAGCTTGTCTGGGTTTTGAACATTTGGACCAGGAATGTGAAATATGCAAAACATTCCCAGAAACAACTGTTGAAAACGCTTGAAAGGCTTCACAAAGTTTCAAGGGGTCCCTCAGGCTCTGACCAGCTGACACCCCAGTCTGTTGTAGTTAGTTGACATGTGTTTCTACCTACCCCTGATATGGGTGAAAGGGGCAAAAGGGAAAGAACTGTCTGACTCCGGTTCCCTCAAAGAAATTAAAGAAGCTCAAACATGCAGAACCTCTCCTGCTAAACCAGGGACTTCTGCGCAGTAGCCTGTCATGCCTTCGGCTCAAGACATAGCCCAGGCTGCTCAAAATTATCCAGGCTCTGCAAAGCATCATCCTCAGCCTCCTGCCCCTCCCAGGGTCCCCAGGTTGCTGCTTCTGTGTTGCCTCCTGCTCCAGAGCAACAATATTTCGAAGGGATGATGACATTTATGAGGAGGACGAACCTATTCCCCAGAGGTTTCCCCTGAGCAGGAATTTGGCTCTCCTCCCAGAGTGTCTGAGGATTTTTCCTCCTATTTTTCTTTTGTAAGAAGAATGGCAGATGCTCTGGACATCAACATAACAGAGCAAGTGGAAGATGAGGAGGAGATTGAGTACCTCAGTATGATGGGTTTAACACCCACAAAAGCCCTCCTCCTTCCAGTATATAAATTCTTTAAGAAGGATGCTATGAAACTCCTCCAGACCCCAAACTCTATTCCTCCTATTGATAAGAGAATAGATAGAAAATATCAGCTGAACAGGGAGGGAGCTGAATTCCTTTTCTCCCACCCTGATCATCAGGGGGTTATACAGCAAGCTGCCTGTGATAAGGCTAAGGTCCCTCTGTCCTCACACCCTCTGGACAAGGACTCCAGAAAACTGGACAGTATGGCCAAAAAGGGCTATCTGTCAGCCTCATTGGCCATGAGACAGGCCACTTTTCAATCTTATGCTGCCCAGTATCAGAAATCCCTGTGGCAGTCGGTACTGGGAATGTCCATGAAGGCCACCCCAGCCTTGTCAGATGACCTGGTAGAAACTGCCAGGTTTGGGCTAGAGGCGGCCAAGTACCAGTTCCAAATGGCTGCTGATTTGAATGACACTGCAGCCAGATGGATGGCTAATACAGTGGCTCAGAGGAGGTTTGCTTGGCTTAGGGCCACAAACCTCACTCAGGATACCCAGTCAAAGGCCCTGGATTTCCCACTGGAAGGAAATCTGCTGTATGGGGAGTCCACAGTGGCCCATATGAAAAAAGTGGATGAATATAAGGTTACTTATAGAAGTAACTCTGCTAGAGACAGAGCTTCCTCATCCACTAGGCCCTATGGAAGGGGGGCTATGGGTCATCCCTTTTTATCACGACCTTTCTTCCAGCCAGTAGCCATGCCCCTATACCAGCAGTACCCCCCTCAGGGCTACTCAAGGGGTAGGGGTAGAAGGGGTTCTAGGTGAGGGACTCAGCCACAATCTCAGCCGCAGCCTAAGCAGAACCCCTGAGATGCAAGCTGCCTCCTCCCTACCTGTTGGAGGCAGACTGTCCCATTTCCTCCCCCTCTGGTCAACCATCACCACAGACAAGTGGGTGCTGGGGGTAGTGGGCAAAGGTCTGTCTCTGCAGTTCAAATTTCTTCCTCTAAAAAAACCCAGGGTTTCTACCTCCCCACCTCTAGCACAAATCTCATTGCTAGAGGCAGAGGTCCAGAAGCTGCTTCAGCTCAAAGCAGTGGAATTAGTCCCTGCAACCCTGAGAGGAAGAGGTTTTTACTCCAGATACTTCCTAACAACAAAGAAAAATGGGGAGTGGCGGCCAGTTTTGGATCTCAGAGCTTTAAACAAGCACCTGAAAAAGCCAAAGTTCAAAATGGTCACTTTGGCTCAGATTCTACCTATAATCAGGAAAGGGGACTGGCTGGCATCTCTGGATTTACAGGATGCTTATTTCCACATCCCCATAAAGGAATCTTACAGAAAATATCTCAGATTCAGACTGCCATCAGGTCATTATCAGTTCAAACACCATGAAGTCTTGCTATATTATAACAATAGCAGTCAGCCACTGCAGCTGAACTGCCCCGGAGAGGAAGGAGTTAACTCCAGAGGATCTGGAGTTCTACAGCGCGAGGGCGCTGTGCCAAAGCTCTATCTGGCCAGTTTCAAATGAAACTGTCAGATTCTTTACTCCAGCTCCTGAACAGACGCTCGAGATCAGCTCCTTCAGCTCGGTTCATTCTCGGTTCAAGCGAGTATTTTTCGGTTCATTTGAACCGCCAAAAAGTATTTATTTTACCGCATTTCGGTTAAAAGCTCTATCTGGTAAACCGTAAGTACAAATTTAAAGTCTGTGTGGAAATTCAATTATCGGTTTGGTTTTGAACTGATCGGTTTGCTGATTTTAACGTTTTGAAGTGTTTGGTTGGGCTTTTAGAGTGTGGTTCCCGGTTCTTATCGGTTCTAAAAAAACCTGGTTTTTAAATAGGTTTTTTCAAATACCCGTGACACGGTTAGGAACCGATAAGGGTGTCTTGCCTGGCACTGCCATCAAAAGGGCAAGTTTTTGGATAGGCTGGCATTATGTCTGAGAAACCCAAAAGAAAAACCGGGCCCACTGGGTTTCAACACTGTGATGTCTGTGGGGAAGCCTTTGCCAAGGCTGACCCACACACCACTTGTGTCTATTGTCTGGGGGCTGACCACCTCCTGTCAGACTGCCAGGTGTGTAACAATTTCCCTGCAGCCACCCTGGAAAGAGATTGGGCGGCTCAGGGAACGAGAGGCAAAAAGTCCGCTGACCGGATGGCTAGCCGGTCCAGCACCCACTGGACCAGAGAGGAGTGCCCTCTGACCAGGGCGAGACTTCTCGGCAAAGAAAGGCTGGTTCAGATGAACCAGTCCCAGTTAAAAGACAAAGAAATCAGTAGGTTTGGATTCCAAACTTGTCTCCCAACTGCTGCAGAGATAGCTAAAGCCATTCAGATTGTCCAGTCACTGTCTCAGGGACCTGCCGAACCACCAACAGTTGGTAAAAGGTTGGTTCGTTCAGTTCCAGTGGTTCAGGAGTATGATGTTGAGGAATTTTATGAACCACAGGAGGGAGGAGGAATTTGATCATATATGTGTGGCTGGGAGGGTCTGGACGTGCCCATTGAACCGGACATTTCTCCAGACAGACCTTTAGAATCTCCTCCTATTCTGTCTGAGTCCCCTTCTCATTTTATGTTTTACAAAAAGGTTGCAGAAACCCTCCAGCTTCCTTTAGAGAAGGCTGTGGATGAGCAAGAGGAGTCTGATTTTGTAGAAATGATGGATATACCAGAGTATAGGAGGTTGTCTATTCCTTTGCATAAGTCATTTAGGAAGCAAACAACAAAGATTTTAAAAAATCCTCATTCTGTCCCTCCTGTAGATAAAAAAATGGACAGAAGGTATACTTTGTCAGGCTCTGATACAGACTTCCTCACTGAACAGTGTAGTCATGTAGGTGTGGTACAAGCTGCAGCCTGTGACAAGGCTAATATTCCCCTGGCCTCACATCCTCCTGATAAGGATTCCAGGAAGATTGATGCCATGGCGAAAAAACAGTATATGGCAGCTTCTTTTGGGACTCAGGCAGGCAAATTATATGGCTTATGTAGCTAGATATCAGAAATCTAGATGGGACACAATATTGCAGTTAGCCAAGCAGGCCCATGGCCAGCTGGCTAGTGAGTTGGAACAGGTGGCTGCTGATGGCATTGAAGCCTCTAAAGTTCAATTTCATACTGCTGTTGATGTTAATGATGTCTCCTCTAGGGTCATGGCCACTTCTGTAGCTTTCCGTAGGTTGGCATGGCTCAGATGCACTAATCTGTCCCAGGATACTCAGTCAAAGGCTATGGATTTTCCTGTAGTGGGAAATTCTCTGTTTGGGGAACAAACAGAAAACTATATGAAAAAGATGGATGAATACAGAACTACCTACAAAAGTGCCCAGGCTAAGGAGAGGCATGCCACTCCACAAAGGCACGCTTTCAGAGGTGAGGGCAGGCCCCGCTCACAGGCCTTTTTACAATTCAAGCCTCCTCTGCTTTTAGCAGAGGGGTTTCTTCAGAGGCAGGGGTAGACGAGGCACAGTAAACAGTCCCCTCCCTCAGCCAAAGGCTGCTAAGCAGGCACCCTGATGGGGTGCCCAGGGCCGATTCTCCTGTACCAGTGGGGGGCAGGTTGGCTTATTTCAGCCAGAACTGGCTGTCCTTAACTTCGGACAGATGGGTTCTGGAGGTAATAAGCCAGGGTCTGGTTCTCAGCTTCAAACAGTTTCCAAAGATGAGAGCCAGACATTCTCCACCTGCAAATCCTTCAGAAGCCCTTGCTTTGGAAGCAAAGGTTTCTTCTCTTCTGGACTGCAAAGCAGTGGAAAGGGTCCCTCCTTGCCATCAGGGCAAGGGGCTATATTCAAGATACTTTCTTACCCCAAAAAAGACAGGAGAATGGCGGCCCATTCTAGATTTAAGGTACCTGAACAAGCATCTTTTGAAACCAAAGTTCAAAATGTTGACTCTGGCAATGATATTGCCTTCTCTAAGGCCAGGGGACTGGCTAGCTTCCCTGGACCTCAAGGATGCCTATTTTCATGTTCTGATCAGGTCTTCTCACCAAAAGTACCTCAGGTTCGTACTGCCCTCAGGCCACTACCAGTTCAGGGCAATGCCTTTCGGCCTTACCTCTGCACCAAGGGTATTCACAAAATGTCTAGCTGTGGTAGTGGCTCACTTAAGAAGGCAAGGGGTTGCTGTGTTTCCCTACCTGGACGACTGGCTCATTGTGGGTCAGTCTCCAGATCAGGTGAAATCCCACTTGCAAGTCACCCAGCAGCTTCTCACTTCCCTGGGATTCCTGCTAAATTTACCAAAGTCAGTTCTGGAACCAGTTCAGGTCCTAACTTTCATAGGTGCAGAATTGAACACAAGTTAGCCAGGGCATTTCTTCCCTCGGAAAGGGTAGACAGACTCATTGCCCTGGCATCCTCCTTTACCCTGTGAGTCTCTCGACCAGCAAGGCATTTTCTGCAACTCCTAGGGCACATGGCTGCTTCCACAGCTGTAGTGCAAGGAGCAAGATTCCAGATGAGGGACATTCAGTTCCATTTGAGGGCCTATTGGTCTCAAAGGAAGGACCCCCTTTCCAAATTGGTCCCAGTGACTCAAACTATGATCCTGGCCCTCCATTGGTGGCAGGACCGAAGCAATCTAAAACAAGGGGTTCCCTTTATTCCCATTTCCACTCCCTCACCCTCACCACGGATGCCTCCCTGTTAGGGTGGGGAGCTCCTGGGTGACCTGTCCACTCAGGAGTGTGGCTCTCAGGAATCTCTGCTCCACATCAATCTTTGGAACTCAGAGCTGTCTTTTAGCTCTTCAGGTATTTTCAGTTTCTGTCCAGAACAAAGTGGTTCAAGTCAGGACAGACAACACCACCACAATGTGGTACATCAACAAGCAAGGGGGCACTCGGTCATCAGCCTTGTGCACCAAAGCAATGAAGTTGTGGTCTCTCGCCTACTCCCTGAACACCTCCCTGATAGCAGTTCACCTCCCAGGGAAGGACAATGTCCTGGTGGATGCCCTCAGCAGAATTTCTCAGGGCCATCACGAATGGGCTCTGAATCCACAGGTGCTGGGGTCTGTCTTTGCCAGATGGGGCACCCTCAGATAGATCTTTTCGCAGCCCCAGACAACCACCAACTTCCTCTATTTTGTTGCAGGCCTCCAGTGCTGGGCTCAGTCCCCCTGGACGCCTTTCTGTTGGACTGGAAAGGGAAGTTCCTGTATGCCTTCCCCTTTCCTCTTCTTTTCAGGGTACTAGTGAAAATCAGATCTCAACCCTGCAAAGTGATTCTGATTGCCCCAGATTGGGCCAGACAGCCCTGGTACCCTCTGCTTCTGTCCTTGACAGTCCACCCTGCCCTGAGCCTGCCCAGAGTCCACGACTTGCTGGTCTGTGCACAGGGGAGAGTGTGGTATCCGGACCTCATCCCTCCATCTCAAGGCCTGGCTGTTGAGGAGTTAGGGTTTGCTGATTTACACCTTTCTCAAGGTGTCCTGGATATTTTAAAGGCTTCAAGGAAGCTTTTCTACTAGGGCCACTTACAATTCTAAGTGGAAGAGGTTTTCCATCTGGTGCTCTGAGAGGCAGATTATTCCAGAATCCGCTGATCTTCCCATTTTATTGGACTATTTGGTCCATTTAAATTCCCTAGGCCTTAGGCCAGCTACCTTGAAGGTTCATCTGGCAGCTGTCTCTGCTTTTGTATCAGCAGGAAGCCTGCCTCCCTTTCTTCTCACCTGTGTTTTCCAAGTTTTTAAAGGGTTACTTCATACTAACCCCTTTTGGGAACCAGCTCCTGCCTGGGACCTGAATGTTTGCATTGCTCAGTTAATGCAACCTCCCTTTGAGCCTCTGTCCTCAGCAGAGCTCAAGTATCTAACTGGAAAACTGTTTTCCTAGTGGCTATCACTTCTGCCAGATGCATAAGTGAATTACAGGCCCTGTCAGTGGAAGAAGATTTTATTTCTTTCCACAGAGATAAGGTAGTCCTCAGGACTAATAGAAAGTTTTTGCCTAAGTGGTTTCAGATTTCCACCTGAACCAATCCATCTCTCTCCCAGTATTTTTCACTGAGCATTCTTCCTCAGGTGAGAGGAGACTGCACAGCTTGGACGTCAAAAGAGCCTTAAGCTACTATTTGGAACGCACCAAGGGCACAGGTTCGAATCCTCCAACTCTTCCTTACTTATGGCGAGGTTGGCAAGGGAAACCTGCCACTAAGAGGACAATTGCAAGGTGGATTGTCTCTTGTATCCAATTTTGTTACCAAAAACTAGGTAGAGAACCCCCCTCAGGACTGAGGGCCCATTCCACCAGGGGTACAGCTGCGTCTCTAGCGGCTGCTAGAGACATTCCCATTCTGGAAATTTGTCAAGCTGCTACCTGGAAGACAGTTCACACTTTTACCAAGCATTAATTCCTGGATGTCCAGTCCAGGAGAGATGCTCAGTTTGGTACAGCTGTGCTTCAGAGCCTATTTCCTAAGTAGGTCCTGACCCTCCTCCATGGAGGTACTGCTGTGTAATCTGTTATTGTTATAATATAGCAAGACTTCATGGTGTTTGAAGAAAAAATTACTCACCTTAGTAATTGCTTTTCTTCTCATGGAGTCTTGCTATATTATAACCACCTCCTTCCTGCCCTCTCAGAACTTCTACTTGGGTAGGGTGGCAAATTAGTGCAAGCACTGTGTCATGCCATTGTAGTTTTTTCCCTTTACCCTCTTTCTTTTAGGGTTAGGGAACTAGGTTGTTCGTTTAGGTAATATATTGGCCCCCTTCCTGGACTTGAGTCTTTGGGGAAGGGGGTCCTAATGGTGCTTGTCAAGGGGAAAACTAATAATAATAATACCATTATTCATTGTTATTATGGTTATTGGTGTTTCTATTGTTGTTTATATTGTTGTTATTACTACTAGTAGGTAGCCATTTGGCTAGTGTAGAGCTTTCCACACAGACTTGTTGCTTAGTGTTAGCTTCATAAAGATCTGACAGTTTCATTTGAAACTGGCCAGATAGAGCTTTGGCACAGTGCCCTCGCGCTGTAGAACTCCAGATCCTCTGGAGTTAACTCCTTCCTCTCCGGGGCAGTTCAGCTGCATTGGCTGACTGCTATTGTTATAATATAGCAAGACTCCATGAGAAGAAAAGCAATTACTAAGGTGAGTAATTTTTTCTTTTGTCCCTCCTGTAGATAAAAAAATGGACAGAAGGTATACTTTGTCAGGCTCTGATACAGACTTCCTCATTGAGCAGTGTAGTCATGTAGGTGTGGTTCAAGCTGCAGCCTGTGACAAGGCTAATATTCCCCTGGCCTCACATCCTCCTGATAAGGATTCCAGGAAGATTGATGCCATGGCGAAAAAACAGTATATGGCAGCTTCTTTGGGACTCAGGCAGGCAAATTATATGGCTTATGTAGCTAGATATCAGAAATCTAGATGGGACACAGTATTGCAGTTAGCCAAGCACGCCCATGGCCAGCTGGCTAGTGAGTTGGAACAGGTGACTGCTGATGGCATTGAAGCCTCTAAAGTTCAATTTCATACTGCTGTTGATGTTAATGATGTTTCCTCTAGGGTCATGGCCACTTCTGTAGCTTTCTGTAGGTTGGCATGGCTCAGATGCACTAATCTGTCCCAGATACTCAGTCAAAGGCTATGGATTTTCCTGTAGTGGGTAATTCTCTGTTTGGGGAACAAACAAAAACTATATGAAAAGATGGATGAATACAGAACTACCTACAAAAGTGCCCAGGCTAAGGAGAGGCATGCCACTCCACAGATGCACGCTCCCAGAGGTAGGGGCAGGCCTTTCCACAGGCCATTTTACAATCTAAGGCCTCCTCTGCATTTGCACAGAGGGTTTCTTCAGAGAGCAGAGGTAGACGGGGCACAAGTAAACCGTCCCCTCCCTCAGCCTAAGGCTACTGCTAAGCAGGCACCCTGATGGGGTGCCCAGGGCCGATCTCCTGTACCAGTGGGGGTAGGTTGGTTTATTTCAGCCAGAACTGGGTGTCCTCTACTCGGACAGATGGGTTCTGGAGGTAATAAGCCAGGGTCTGGTTCTCAGCTTCAAACAGTTTCCAAAGATGAGAGCCAGACATTTTCCACCTGCAAATCCTACAGAAGCCCTTGCTTTGGAAGCAGAGGTTTCTTCTCTTCTGGACTGCAAAGCAGTAGAAAGGGTCCCTCCTTGCCATCAGGGCAAGGGCTGTACTCAAGATACTTTCTTACCCCAAAGAGACAGGAGAATGGGGCCCATTCTAGATTTAAGGTACCTGAACAAGCATCTTTTGAAAGCAAAGTTCAAAATGTTAACTCTGGCAATGATTTTGCCTTCCCTGAGGCCAGGGGACTGGCTGGCTTCCCTGGACCTCAAGGATGCCTATTTTCATGTTCTGATCAGGCCTTCTCACCGAAAGTACCTCAGGTTCGAACTGCCCTCAGGCCACTACCAGTTCAGGGCAATGCCCTTCGGCCTTACCTCTGCGCCAAGGGTATTCACAAAATGTCTAGCTGTGGTAGTGGCTCATTTAAGAAGGCAAGGATTGCTGTGTTTCCCTACCTGAATGACTGGCTCATAGTGGGTCAGTCCCCAGATCAGGTAAAATCACACTTGCAAGTCACCCAGCAGCTTCTCACTTCCCTGGGATTCCTGCTGAATTTACCAAAGTCAGTTCTGGAACCAGTTCAGGTACTAACTTTCATAGGTGCAGAATTGAACACAAAGTTAGCCAGGGCATTTCTTCCCTCGGAAAGAGTAGACAGGCTCATTGCCCTGGCATCCTCCTTTACCCTCTGGGTTTTCGACCAGCAAGGCATTTTCTGCAACTCCTAGGGCACATGGCTGCTTCCACAGCGGTAGTGCAAGGAGCAAGATTCCAGATGAGGGACATTCAGTTCCATTTGAGGGCCTATTGGTCTCAAAGGAGGAACCCCCTTTCCAAATTGGTTCCAGTGACCCAAACTCTGATCCTGGCTCTACACTGGTGGCAGGATCAAAGCAATCTAAAACAAGGGGTTCCTTTCATTCCCGTCTCCCACTCCCTCACCCTCTCCACGGATGCCTCCCTGTTAGGGTGGGGAGCTCACTTGGGTGACCTGTCCACTCAGGGAGTGTGGTCTCCTCAGGAATCTCTGCTCCACATCAACCTTTTGGAACTCAGAGCTGTCTTTCTAGCTCTTCAGGCGTTTTCAGCTTCTGTCCAGAAGAAAGTAGTTCAAGTCAGGACAGACAACACCACAACAATGTGGTACATCAACAAGCAAGGGGGCACTCGGTCTTCAGCCTTGTGCACCGAAGCAATGAAGTTGTGGTCTCTGGCTTACTCCCTGAACACCTCCCTGATAGCAGTTCACCTTCCAGGGAAGGACAATGTCCTGGCGGATGCCCTCAGCAGGATTTCTCAGGGCCATCACGAATGGGCTCTGAATCCTCAGGTTCTGGGGTCGGTCTTTGCCAGATGGGGCACCCCTCAGATAGATCTTTTCGTAGCCCCAGACAACCACCAACTTCCTCTGTTTTGTTGCAGGCCTCCAGTGCTGGGCTCAGTCCCCCTGGACGCCTTTCAGTTGGATTGGAAAGGGAAGTTCCTGTATGCCTTTCCCCCCTTTCCTCTTCTTTTCAGGGTACTAGTAAAAATCAGATCTCAGCCCTGCAAAGTGATTCTGATTGCCCCAGATTGGGCCAGACAGCCCTGGTACCCACTGCTTCTGTCCTTGACAGTCCACCCTGCCCTGAGCTTGCCCAGAGTCCACAACTTGCTGGCCTGTGCACAGGGGAGAGTGTGGTATCCGGACCTCAAATCCCTCCATCTCAAGGCATGGCTCTTGAGGAGTTAGAATTGTTGACTTACACCTTTCTCAAGGTGTTCTGGATATTTTAAAGGCTTCAAGGAAACCTTCCACTAGGGCCACTTACAATTCTAAGTGGAAAAGGTTTTCCATCTGGTGCTCTGAGAAGCAGATTATCCCAGAATCTGCTGATCTTCCCATTTTACTGGACTATTTGGTCCATTTAAATTCCTTAGGCCTTAGGCCAGCTACCTTAAAGGTTCATCTGGCAGCTGTCTCTGTTTTTGTGTCAGCAGGGAAGCCTGCTTCCCTTTCTTCTCACCCTGTGTTTTCCAAGTTTTTTAAGGGGTTACTTCACACTAACCCTCCTTTTCGAGAACCAGCTCCTGCCTGGGACATGAATGTTTGCATTGCTCAGTTAATGCAACCTCCCTTTGAGCCTCTGTCCTCAGCAGAGCTCAAGTTTCTAACTTGGAAAACTGTTTTTCTAGTGGCTATCACTTCTGCCAGATGCATAAGTGAACTACAGGCCCTGTCAGTGGAAGATTTTATCTCTTTCCACAGAGATAAGGTAGTCCTCAGGACTAACCGAATGTTTTTGCCTAAAGTGGTTTCAGATTTCCACCTGAACCAATTCATATCTCTTCCAGTATTTTTCACTGAGCATTCTTCCTCAGGTGAGAGGAGACTGCACAGCTTGGACGTCAAAAGAGCCTTAAGCTACTATTTGGAACGCACCAAGGGTCACAAGTTCGAATCCTTCCAACTCTTCCTTACCTATGGCGAGGTTGGCAAAGGAAACCTGCCACTAAGAGGACAATTGCAAGGTGGATTGTCTCTTGTATCCAATTTTGTTATCAAAACTAGGTAGAGAACCCCCTCAGGACTGAGGGCTCACTCCCACCAGGGGTACAGCTGCATCTCTAGGGCTGCTAGAGATATTCCCATTCTGGAAATCTGTCAAGCTGCTACTTGAAAACAGTTCACACTTTTACCGCATTATTCCCTGGATATTCAGTCCAGGAGAGATGCTCGTTTTGGCACAGCTGTGCTTCAGAGCCTATTTCCTAAGTAGGTTCTGACCCTCCTCCATGGAGGTAGTGCTGTGTAATCTGCATTAGTCATAATATAGCAAGACTTCATGGTGTTTGAAGAAAAAATTACTCACCTTAGTAATTGCTTTTCTTCTCATGGAGTCTTGCTATGTTATGACCACCCTCCCTCCTGCCCCTCTCAGAACTTCTACTTGGGTAGGGGTGGCAAATTAGTGCAAGCACTGTGTCATGCCATTGTAGTTTTTTTCCCTTACCTTCTTTTATTTAGGGTTAGGGAACTAGGTTATTTTATTAGGTATATATTGGCCCCCTTCCTGGACTTGAGTCTTTGGGGGAAGGGGTGGTCCTAATGGTGCTTGTCAGGGGGGTAACTAATAATACTATTATTCATTGTTATTATTGTTATTGTTGTTTATATTGTTTTTTCTACTAGTAGGTAGCCATTTGGCTAGTGTAGAGCTTTCCACACAGACTTGTTGCTTAGTATTAGCTTCGTGACGATCTGACAGTTTCATTTGAAACTGCCCAGATAGAGCTTTGGCATAAGCGCTCTCGCGGTGTAGAACTCCAGACTCCCTGGAGTTAACTCTTTCCTCTCCGGGGCAGTTCAAGTGCAGTGGCTAACTGCATTAGTCATAATATAGCAAGACTCCATGAGACGAAAAGCAATTACTAAGGTGAGTAATTTTTTCTTCAGTTCCATATGGTGTTCTGGGAAGCATGTTTCCCCAGAATCTGCTGATCTACCCACTGTATTGGACTACATGGTCCATCTTAATTCTTTGGGACTGAGACCAGCCACCCTGAAAGTTCACTTGGCTGCTGTCTCTGCCTTCATTTCAGCAGGGAAGCCCTCTTCTCTTTCTGCTCATCCTGTATTTTCCAAGTTTTTTAAAGGATTGCTTCACACCAATCCTCCATTCGGGGACCCTGCCCGGCTTGGGATCTTAATGTATGCATTGCTCAGCTAATGCAACCCCCTTGAGCCTCTGTCTTCGGCAGAGCTTAAGTATTTGACTTGGAAAACTGTATTTCTGGTAGCCATCACTTTTGCCAGGCGTATAAGTGAGTTACAGGCTTTATCAGTAGAAACTGACTATTTCCTTTCACAGGGATAAAGTAGTCCTCAGGACTAACAGGAAGTTTTTGCCTAAGGTGGTTTCAGATTTCCACCTTAACCAATCTATTTCACTTCCAGTGTTCTGCACTGACCATTCCTCCTCTGGTGAGAGGAGGCTGCACAGCTTAGATGTTAAGACGGCCCTAAGTTACTACATAGAGCGTACCAAGGGTCACAGGTTTGACTCCCTCCAACTGTTTCTCACTTATGGTGAGGTTGGGAAAGGGAGAACTGCCACTAAAAGATCCATTGCCAGGTGGATCGTTTCTTGTATCCAATTTTGCTATCAAAAGCTGGGTAAGGTTACCCCCTCAGGCCTGAGGGCTCACTCTACCAGAGGTACAGCTGCATCTCTAGCTGCTGCTAGAGACATCCCTATCTTGGAGATATGTCAGGCAGCTACTTGGAAGACAGTACACACTTTCACCAAGCATTACTCCCTGGATATTCAGTCTAGGAGGGATGCTCGGTTTGGCACAGCCGTGCTTCAGAGCCTATTCACTAAGTAGGTTCTGTCCCTCCTCCATGGAGGTACTGCTGTGTAGTCTGCAATAGTCATAATATAGCAAGACTTCATGTTGTTTGAAGAAAAAATTACTCACCTTAGTAATGTTGTTTCTTCTAATGGAGTCTTGCTATATTATGACCTCCCCCCCAGCCTGCCCCTCTCAGAACTCCTACTTTGGGGTATGGGATGGGTAGTCCTCGGTTGGCATTTATTGATGCCCTCTTTGATGTTTGGGTGTTGTGTTTATTTAGTTATTTTATCTTAATTTTCTGGTCCACTGACTTGAGTCTTTGTGTTGGGACCAGCAAAAATGTGTTAATATTGTAGTAGCCAGTTGGCTAGTGTAGGTTACAGCTTCCACACAGAACCTTAGTGAGTTTTTGCTCGTAAAGATCTGACGGTTTCGGTTTGAAACCAGCCAAACAGAGCTTCTGAACCGAGCTCACGCTCTAAACTCCATGCTCTGCATGGAAGTTAACTCTTTCACCTCTGGAGCAGTTCTAAGGCTGGGGCAAACTGCAATAGTCATAATATAGCAAGACTCTATTAGAAGAAACAACATTACTAAGGTGAGTAATTTTTTCTTCTCTGTTAACCTCCGTTTTAAAGGGGACAGGAATTGATTACTTATGTGCAGCTGTTTGAAATCTCTATTTTCATAAATTATATTCATACCCTATTTAACTATGTCTGAATAAAAGTTGAAGCTGTCAGTTGTGTTTTGTATTGTTTTCATTGTCTGGACCATGAAAGGAACCGCACAGAATGTTGTCCATACAAAGAAAACAATACAAAACACATCTGACAGCTTCAGGTTTTTTTCAGGCATAGCTAAATTGGAATACTTTAGAGGTATGAATATAATTGCTTCCCCTGGAGTCGGAGGTACAGAGTCGTGCAGAATTGATGAAAAGAATATAAACTTAAAACTTTGATGTCTCTGTAACATCCATGTGGAGTAATATCAGTATTTACTGTATAAAAAGTTTTTTGGACTTTTGAAGTCAAAAAGGACTTGAAAAATCTAAAAACCGGACTCTGTGATGAAGGGATAGCAATCCCGAAACGTAGGAATTATTTTTATCTGGATGAAATATTGCAAATTAAAATTAAAAAAGAAACAATATTTTATATGTATGGTTGAGTGGGCCTTTTATTCCAATCTGTTTTGTAGGTATGAATATAATTTATGAAAATAGAGACATTTCAAACAGCTGCCCATAAGTAATCAATTCCTGTCACCTTTAACTGTGCCTGAATAAAAGCTGAAGCTGTCAATTTTGTTTTGTATTGTTTTCTTTGTATGGACAACATTCTATGCAGTTCCTTTCATAGAACTAAGAATTTGGAGTTTTGACTATGTTGCTTCGTGGTTTCAGAACTGTGGGCACTGTACTGGCAAGTTCATGCTCACATTTCTGAAACCATGAAGTGACATAGTCAAAACTCCAAATTCTTGGTTCCATGAAAGGAACTGCACAGAATGTTGTCCACACAAAGAAAACAATACAAAACACAACAGACAGATTTAGCTTTTATTCAGGCACAGTTAAAAATGGATCCTTTACAGGTATGAATATAATTTGTGAAAAGAGACATTTCAAACAGCTGCACGTAAGTAAACAATTCTTGTCCCCTTTAAGGATCGCTCACAAGACCCTATTATGTCAATGCATTTGGTTTGTAACTTTGGCAGCACCCTTCACCATTTCTTCCTTTGTTCATATTAGGATTGTTTCAAACATGAAGTCTTGCTATATTCTGACATATGCAGTGAGTCCCAACCTTCGAACTGCTCCAGAGGTGAAAGAGTTAACTTTCCATGCCAGGCATGGAACGCTGAGCTTGAGCTCGGTTGAAACTCTGTTGTTCTTCAAACTCAAACCGTCAGATTCTTTATTCCGCCTCACTGAACAGTCGCTCCGGAGATTTCTCCTTCTGCTCAGTTCATTTTATCGGTTAAAGTATTGTTTTTCTCGGTTTTCGACCGAATTTAAACCGCAACCGGTCGGTTCAGGCTCTGTCTGTGGTATTTGTGAGTACTAGATAGGTTTACATTAATTCTCTTCTGTGTGGAACTTGTAAACTGTTTATCGGTTCGCTTTGAACCGATCAGGTTGTTTAAAATATCTTAATCTGTGATTTAGAGTGTGGTTACCGGTTCTTATCGGTTCTAAAAAAAATGGATTTTATTACGGTTTTTTCCACTTACCCGTGACACGTTACAAACCAATAAGAGGGTCTTGCCTGGTGGATTGCCATAAACGGGTAAGTTTGGTTAGACTGGCACTCATGTCTGAGAAACCCAAAAGAAAACCGGCCCACTGGTTTCAACACTGCAGTGTGTGTGGGGAAGTCTTTGCCAAGGCTGACCCCCACACCACCTGTGTTTATTGTCTGGGGTTTGACCACCTCAATGCAGACTGCCAGATTTGTAAAAATGTTCCTGCAGCTACCCTGGAAAAGAGAGTTGGTAGGCTCAGGGAAAGGGAGGCCAAAAAGTCAGCTGAACCGGATGGCCAGCCCGGTTCGGTTCCAGCTGAACCAGAGGGAGTGCCCTCTGACCAGGGTGAGACTTCCTCGGGCAAAAGGAGACCCGACTCTGAGGAGTCGGTTCCAGCAAAAAGGACTAGGAAATCCGCTGGTGTGGAGCCAAAACTTTCCTTTCCAACCACTGAAGATATAGCCAAAGCGATTAAAATTGTCCAGTCGCTTTCCCCGGTTCCGACCAAACCGGCACCATCAGGTAAACGCCCAGTTCGGCCGGTTCCACCGGTTCAAGAGTATGATTTAGAGGAATATTATGAACCGGAGGTGGGGGAAGAGGAGTATGAGGAGAGTGAATGTGGATTTGAAAGTCTGGATGTGCCCATTGACCAGGACATCTCCCCAGACAGACCTTCAGGAGTGTCTCCTAGGCTTTCTGAGTCCCCTTCTCATTTTATGTTTTATAAAAAAGTGGCTGAAACCCTCCAGCTCCCTATGGAGGAAGTTGTGGATGATCAAGAGGAGCCTGACTATGTGGAAATGATGGATATCCCAGAGTCTAGGAGACTGTCTATTCCCTTGCATAAATCTTTTGGGAAACAGACATTTAAAATTCTAAAAACTCCTCACACTATACCTCCTGTGGATAAGAGAATGGACAAGAGGTACATATTGTCAGGCTCTGATATGGAGTTCCTTTCACAACAATGCAGCCATGTTGGGGTAGTGCAGGCTGCAGCCTGTGACAAGGCAAATATTCCCTTGGCTTCACACCCCCCAGACAAGGACTCCAGGAGGATTGATGCCATGGCAAAGAAACAGTACATGGCAGCATCCATGGGACTCAGACAGGCAAATTATATGGCTTATGTTGCTAGATATCAGAAATCCAGATGGGATACTGTTATGGCTCAAGCAAAATAGGTCCCTGGCCAGCTTGCCAAGGAGCTGGAGCAGATGGCTGCTGATGGTATTGAGGCATCCAAGGTGCAATTCCATGCTGCAGTGGACTCAAATGATGTGTCATCAAGAGTCATGGCTACATCTGTGGCACTTCGCAGAATGGCTTGGCTCAGATGTACTAGCCTGTCACAGGATACCCAGACTAAGGCCACGGATTTTCCTGTTGTGGGTAATTCCCTGTTTGGGGAGTAGACAGAGAATTACATGAAGAAAATGGATGAGTATAGGACCACCTATAGGAGTGCACAGGCCAAGGAAAGGCAGACCACCTCAAAGGCAGCTTCCCAGGGCAGGGCAGGCCTTTTCATAGGCCTTTTACCAAGCTCAGGCCTCCTCTTCTGCTTATGCCCAGAGGGGTTCTTTAGAGGGAGAGGCAGACGGGTGCAAGCAGGCCTGCTCCCACCCCCAACCCAAAGCCCCTGCCAAGCAGGCACCCTGATGGGGTTGCCAGGACCGATTCTCAACTACCTAGGGGCAGGCTGGCTTACTTTGTCCAGGACTGGGATTTCTGACATCAGACAAGTGGGTCCTGAAGTAGTAAGTCAGGACTGGTTCTCAGCTTCAAAAGTTTCCAAAGATGAGAACCAGATCCTTTCACCTGCAAATCCACCAGAGGCACTTGCCCTAGAGGCAGAGGTCTCTTCCCTCCTGGCTCTCAGAGCTGTGGAAAGGGTCTCGCCCCTACACCAGGGCAAAGGGTTGTACTCCAGGTACTTCCTTACCCCAAAAAAGACAGGAGAATGGCGTCCCATCCTGGATCTCAGATACTTAAACAAGCACCTTTTAAAACCAAAATTCAAAATGGTGACTCTGGGAATTATTCTACCCTCTCTAAGGCTAGGGGACTGGCTAGCGTCCCTGGACCTCAAGGATGCCTGCTTCCATATTCTCATCAGAAGCTCCCATCGAAAGTACCTCGGGTTCGAGCTGCCCTCAGGCCATTACCAGTTCAGAGCAATGCCCTTTGGCCTTACCTCTGCTCTAAGGGTATTCAAAAAATGCCTGGCAGTAGCAGTTGCTTCTCTAAGAAGGCAAAAAATTGCCATCTTCCCTTACCTGGACGACTGGCTCATAGTAGACCAGTCCCCAGACTAAGTCAAGTTACACCTACAGATAACTCAGCAACTGCTCACCTCTCTAGGTTTCCTTCTGAATCTTTCAAAGTCAGTTTTAGAGCCTGTCCAGCTCCTCACCTTCATAGGCACAGAGAAAGCCAGAGCCTTCCTTCCTCTGGACAGGGCAAGGACCCTGGTATCTCTGGCCTCCTCATTCACCCTGCAGGTGTCTCGACCAGCAAGGCATTTTCTACAGCTTCTGGGGAACATGGCTGCTTCTACAGCAGTAGTGCAGGGGGCAAGATTTCAGATGAGGGACATTCAGTTCCATTTGAAAGCCTTTTGGTCTCAAAGGAAAGACCCTCTAACCAAATTGATCCCAGTGACTCGAACCCTGATCCAGGCTGTACAGTGGTGGCAGGATCAGAGCAATCTCAGACAAGGGGTTCCTTTTGTCACTCAGTCTCACTCCTTAATCCTTACTACAGATGCAACCCTCTTGGGGTGGGGAGCTCACATGGGCGACCTCACTACCAAGGGGTTGTCCCCTCAGGAATGTCTGCTCCACATCAATCTGTTGGAACTCAGAGCAGTTTTTCTAGCACTTCAAGCTTTTTCCAAATCTGTTCAGAACAAAGTTGTACAGGTCAGAACAGACAACACCACCACAATGTGGTACATCAACAAGCAAGGGGCACTCGGTCACGGCCTTGTGCACCGAAGCAATGAAGTTGTGGTCTCTGGCTTATTCCCGAACACCTCCCTTACGGCAGTTCACCTCCCAGGCAAGGACAATGTCCTGGCAGACGCCTCAGCAGGATTTCCCAGGGCCATCACGAATGGTCACTGGACCCCCTGGTCTTGGAGGTGGTATTTGCCCGATGGGGCACCCCGCAGATAGATCTTTTTGCAGCCCCAGACAATCACCAACTTTCCCTTTTTTGCTGCAGGCCCCCATTGTTGGGCTCATTCCCTCTGTATGCCTTAGTTCTCAGTTGGGAAGGGAAGTTTCTCTATGCTTTTCCCCCCTTCCCTCTTCTGTTCAAAGTGCTAGTTAAAATCAGATCTCAACCCTGCAAGATGATCCTGATTTCTCCAGATTGGCCCAGACAACCCTGGTATCCACTCCTACTGTCCTTAGCAGTCCATCTTCCCCTGTGTCTTCCCAGGAATCACAACCTGTTAACCTGTGCTCAGGGGAGGGTTTGGTACCTGAACCTCAAATCTCTCAATCTCAAGGCCTGGCTCTTGAAGAGTTAGAGTTTGCTGATTTACACCTCTCCCAAGGTGTAATGGATATCCTGAAGGCTTCTAGAAAACCTTCCACCAGGGCTACTTATAATTCCAAATGGAAGAGGTTTTCCATATGGTTCTCTGGAAAGCATATTTCCCCAGAATCTGCTGATTTACCCACAGTCCTGGATTATATGGTCCACTTAAATACCTTGGGGCTGAGACCAGCTACACTAAAAGTGCATCTGGCAGCTGTGCCTGCTTTTATTTCAGCAGGTAAGCCCTCTTCTCTTTCAGCTCACACTGTATTCTCCAAGTTTTTCAAGGGATTGCTTCACACCAACCCTCCATTCAGGGACCCTGCCCCTGCTTGGGACCTTAATGTTTGCATTGCTCAGCTTATGCAACCTCCCTTTGAGCCTTTGTCTTCAGCAGAGCTTAAGTACTTGACTTGGAAGACTGTGTTTCTGGTAGCCATCACTTCTGCCAGACGCATAAGTGAATTACAAGCTTTGTCAGTGGAGCCTGATTTTATCTTCTTTCATAGAGATAGGGTGGTCCTCAGGACTAACAGGAAGTTCTTGCCTAAGGTGGTTTCAGATTTCCACCTTAATCAATCTATATCTCTTCCAGTGTACTTCACTGACCATTCCTCCTCTGGCGAGAGGAGGCTGCACAGCTTAGATGTGAAGAGAGCCCTTAGTTACTACATAGAGCATATCAAGGGTCACAGGTTTGACTCCCTCCAACTGTTCCTCACTTATGGTGAGGTTGGTAAAGGGAAACCTGCCACTAAAAGATCCATTGCCAGGTGGATTGTCTCTTGTATCCAATTCTGCTATGAAAAACTGGGTAAGGTTCCTCCCTCAGGCCTGAGGGCTCACTCTACCAGAGGTACGGCTGCTTCCCTGGCTGCTGCCAGGGACATCCCTATTCTAGAGATATGTCAAGCAGCTACCTGGAAAACAGTTCACACTTTTACCAAGCATTACTCCCTGGACATCCAGGCTAGGAGTGATGCTCGGTTTGGCACAGCTGTGCTTCAGAGCCTATTTCTTAAGTAGGTTCTGTCCCTCCTCCATGGAGGTACTGCTTTGTAGTCTGCATATGTCAGAATATAGCAAGACTTCGTGTTGTTTGAAGAAAAAATTACTCACCTTAGTAATGTTGTTTCTTCTAATGGAGTCTTGCTATATTCTGACCTCCCCCCCTGCCTGCCCCTCTCAGAATCTCTGTTTTTGGGATGGGGGTGGGCAGTGCAGTGTTGGCACTTAGTAGTTGCCCACCTTGTTTTTTTTCACCCCTCCTTTCTTGGGGTGACTTAGGGTTGTGTTTTTCATTTTTTGGGTCTCCTGACTTGAGTCTTTGTTTTGGGACCAAAAAATGTGTTCTTATGTTTAGTTGCCAGTTGGCTAGTGTAGGTTTATAGCTTCCACACAGGACCTCAGTGAGTTTAGCTCATAAAGATCCGACGGTTTGAGTTTTAAGAACAACAGACAGAGTTTCAACCGAGCTCGAGCTCAGCGTTCCATGCCTGGCATGGAAAGTTAACTCTTTCACCTCCGGAGCAATTCGAAGGTTGGGACTCACTGCATATGTCAGAATATAGCAAGACTCCATTAGAAGAAACAACACTACTAAGGTGAGTAATTTTTTCTTCTCCCCCCCCCCACTGCTTCTTTCACTTTCTAGAAGTACCGGGTAGTCTTATTTTTACTTGCCTGCAATTGTATTTAATATTCATGTGCCTGCAATTGTATTTAGTATTCATGTGCCTGGAATTGTATTTAGTATTCATGTGCCTGCAATTGTATTTAATATTCATGTGCCTGCAATTGTATTTAGTATTCATGTGCCTGCAATTGTATTTCGTAATCATGGAGCTCTTTGGATTCTGATTTGGTAAGTCTCACTACAGAGCACCGCTCCCTGGATTTACTTTCAATGTTGGAGTCGGACTGCTCCTTTTTTTGTTGCTGGCTGCTCGTCTTTATTGGGAGTTCTGTGATGTGAGCTTGATCATCCCGACAGTGTTTCTTTACTTCCCATGGCAAGTTGCACTGCATAGACTCACTTCATTTTTTCAGAGACTGGTTGTGGGGGTATTTATATATCTTGAAGATCGGCTGCAGGACTCTGATAATGTAAAAATGTATGCCTGTGACTAGCCTCCAGGAAGGATTGTTTTGGTTTTTTATAGCCAGTTTTTTGGGACTAAAATGCTTTGTTTATATTTTTTCTGAACACATGGGGGTAGGGGGTTTATGGCTCATGCCTAATCATAATTTTTGAAACTTTTGGAAAAGTGCTATATGCTGCCAGCTGGACTGGACTCTGTTATTAACCATTACCTATTCGGGTAACTTAAAGTTCGAATTAACAAGCACTTGGTCTTTTTCTTAACTTGATATATAGTGGGCACACTTTTGGAACAATGTTTGAGATATGCCTCGGTGAGCTCTGTTTCTGTACTCTAATTTTATTTTTTCTTTTATATGGGCTAAGGGAGATTTTTGTTCTCTTTGTTTTGGTTTTTGGGCTGAAGTACTAGCTCCCCCTCTTTTTTTGTCCTCTTTTCCTTCACAGACTGGTTTACTGGCTTTGTATATAGTTATAAGCTCCATTTAATGGTGTCTCTGTCTTTTAAAAAGGAAAAGAAAGGAAGAGGAAAAACCCAAAACAAATGTAGAACGAAAGGGAAAAAAAGGATTCATGGCTACCATCTTTTGGCTCTTGCTGAGATTTGATTCTTGGGGTCCGTTAGAATATATGGGTACTAAATGGGACTTTGATGCTGTGTTCCGATCAATAAATGGTAGGGCTTAGAGCGGGGTTGTTTGGTTGGATGGTTGTGTTTTTTTTTCTTTTTCCCACTCTCTCTGTTTCTCAAGACGGTTTATTTTATTTATCGTTCTATCTTGAAACCTAGAAGCATAGTGACATAGGAATGGAGAAGGACCACACTGATCACCCTGTATGCCAATTTTACCAGTTTATATGAGGTATCTTTAGTGGGCCGTTGGGTCCTTGCTAAGTCTTCACTTCATCTTTTGTTTTCAGGGAGGGTCAGGGGCTAAATTGATTTCTACAGTGGGTTTTGTCTTTTCTACTTTAGGAGCTTACTGTGAGGAATCATAGCTTGATAATTTTTTTTTTCATCACTGTTCAGGGGGAGTGGGGCATATTGATTATAGAAGCTCAGGTTGGGATGGATCATAGGCCAGATAGGGTAGGAGACAGGGTCCTAGGGACCTGGCAGGATTGTGCAGGTCAAACAACATGAAGTCTTGCTGTATTTTGACTATATGCAGTTAGCCCCAGCACTTGAACTGCTCTGGAGAATAAAGGGTAACTCTATGCCAAGGCATAGAACGTTGAGCTTGAGCTCGATTTTCAAACCTCTGTCTGTGGTACTCTGAAGTGTAACCATCAGATTTCTTACTCTGCCTAACTGTGAAGTCGCTCCGGAGATCCCTCCTGCACTTCGGTTCGGTATTACTTGGACTCGGCGGTTTATTCAACTGTTTTCTTATTTTTCAGTATTCTTACCTCTGCCACGGTACAGTAAGTGGCAGTGTAGTAGGTAGTGTTGTAAATTTGTTAAAATTGTTAGAAATTGTTTTTCTTCGGTTCTTTCCCGGTTGGTTCGGTTGAGAACCAAAATCTATTGCTAATTGTTTGTTTCAAACAACATGAAGTCTTGCTATATTATGACATATGCAGTTTGTCCCAGCCTTAGAACTGCTCCAGAGGTGAAAGAGTTAACTTCCATGCCAGGCATGGAATCCTGAGCGCGAGCTCGGTTGAAAAAACTCTGTCTGTTGATCTTCAAACTGAAACTGTCAGATTCTTTACTCCGCCTCACTGAACAGTCGCTCCGGAGATTCCTCCTACTGCTCGGTTCATTTGTCGGTTAAAAAAGTGTTATTTCTCGGTTTTCTAAACCGCAATTGTGTATTTTAACCGCAACCGGTCGGTTCAAGCTCTGTCTGTGGTATCGTAAGTAATAGATAGGTTTTACATTTCTCTGTGTGGAACTTGCAAACGTTGTTATCAGTTCGGTTTGAACCGATCAGGTTGCTGTTAAAACTTATTAAATTACATTTAGAGTGCGGTTCCCGGTTCTTATCGGTTCTAAAAAAGACGGATTTCATTACGGTTTTTTCCACGACCCGTGACACGGTTGGGAACCGATAAGGGTGTCTTGCTTGGCGATTTGCCGGAAAAGGGCAAGTTTTTGGTTAGGCTGGCATTATGTCTGAGAAACCCAAAAGAAAAACCGGGCCCACTGGGTTTCAGCACTGTAGTGTCTGTGGGGAAGCCTTTGCCAAGGCTGACCCACACACCACATGTGTTTGTTGTCTGGGGTTTGACCACCTCAATGCAGACTGCCAGATTTGCAAGAATTTCCCTGCAGCTACCCTGGATAAGAGAGTTGGTAGGCTCAGGGAACGAGAGGCCAAAAAGTCTGCTGACCCGGATGGCTAGCCCGGTTCAGTGCCAACCGAACCAGAGGGAGTGCCCTCTGACCAGGGCCAGACTTCCTCGGGCAAACGAAGAGCTGACTCGGAGGAGCCAGTTCCAGCAAAGAGGACTAGAAAATCAGCAGGTGTGGAGTCAAAAATCCCTTCTCCAACTGCTGCAGAGATAGCCAGGGCAATACAAATTGTCCAGTCACTTTCCTGGTTCCGTCCGAACCGCCACTATCTGGCAAAAGGTCGGTTTGGCTGGTTCCACCGTTCAAGAATATGATATAGAGGAGTTTTATGAACCAGAGGAGGGGAGGATGATTATGAACAGTGTGAATGTGACTTTGAAAGTCTGATGTGCCATTGAACCGACATCTCCCAGACAGACCTTTGGAGAATCTCCCCTAGGCTTGCTGAGTCCCTTCTCATTTTCTGTTTTATAAAAAAGTTGCTGAAACCCTCTAGCTTCCTTTGGAGGAGGCTGTGGATGAGCAAGAGGAGCCTGACTTTGTAGAGATGATGGATATCCCAGAGTCCAGGAGATTGTCTATTCCTTTACATAAATCTTTTAGGAAACAAACAATAAAAATTTTAAAGCTCCTAATTCTGTGCCTCCTGTGGATAAAAAGATGGACAGGAGGTACACTTTGTCAGGTCCTGATACAGAATTTCTTTCACAGCAATGCAGCCATGTTAGTAGTTCAGGCTGCAGCCTGTGATAAAGCTAATATTCCCCTGGCTTCACATCCTCTGACAAGGACTCCAGGAAGATTGATGCCATGGCTAAAAACAATACATGGCAGCGTCTCTTGGGACTCAGACAAGCAAACTATATGGCTTATGTTGCGAGATACCAAAAATCTAGATGGGATACCGTCATGGCTTTAGCCAAACAGGCCCCTGGCCAGCTTGCCAAGGAGCTGGAGCAGGTGACTGCTGATGGTATTGAGGCATCTAAGGTGCAATTCCATGCTGCAGTGGATTCTAATGATGTATCCTCTAGAGTCATGGCTACATCTGTGGCTTTTCGTAGATTGGCTTGGCTCAGGTGTACTACTTTGTCACAGGATACCCAGGCTAAGGCTATGGATTTTCCCGTGGTGGGAAATTCTCTGTTTGGGGAGCAGACAGAGAATTATATGAAGAAAATGGATGAATATAGAACCACTTATAGGAGTGCACAAGCCAAGGAACGGCAAACCACTCCTCAGAGGCAGCCCCCCAGGGGTAGAAGCAGGCCTTTTCACAGGCCTTTTTACCAGACCCATGCCTCCTCTTCAGCTTATGTTCAGAGGGGGTTCTTCAGAGGGAGAGGCAGATGGGGTACAAGCAGGCCTACTCCCACCCCTCAGCCTAAAGCCCCTGCCAAACAGGCACCCTGATGGGATGCCCAGGGCCGGTTCTCCATTACCTGTAGGGGCAGGCTGGCTTACTTCGTCCAGGACTGGGAGTCTTTAGCATCAGACAAGTGGGTCCTGGAAGTAGTAAGCCAGGGTCTGGTTCTCAGCTTCAAAAAATTTCCAAAGATGAGAATCAGATCTTTTCCACCTGCAAACCCTCTAGAGACTCTTGCCTTGAAACAGAAGTCTCAACCCTCCTGGCTTTCAGAGCTGTAGAAAGGGTTTCTCCCCATACCAGGGCAAGGGTCTGTACTCAGGTACTCCTTACCCCAAAAAGACAGGAGAATGGCGGCCCATCCTGGACCTAAGATATCTGAACAAGCACCTTTAAAACCAAAATTCAAAATGGTGACTCTGGGAATGATTTTACCCTCCCTAAGGCCAGGGGACTGGCTAGCTTCCCTGGACCTCAAGGATGCCTACTTCCATGTTCTTATCAGAAGCTCCCACCGAAAGTACCTCAGATTCGAACTGCCCTCAGGCCATTATCAGTTCAGAGCAATGCCCTTCGGCTTTACCTCTGCCCCCAAGGGTATTCACAAAATGTCTGGCAGTAGCAGTTGCTCATTTAAGAAGGCAAAAGATTGCCATCTTTCCCTACCTGGACGACTGGCTCATTGTGGGTCAGTCTCCAGACCAGGTCAAATCACACCTGCAAGTTACCCAGCAGCTGCTTACCTCGCTAGGCTTTCTTCTCAATCTTCCAAAGTCAGTTCTGGAACCTGTCCAGGTACTCACCTTTATAGGTGCAGAACTGGACACAAAGCAGGCCAGAGCCTTCCTTCCCCTAGAAAGGGTAAGGACCCTGGTGGCCCTGGCCTCGTCTTTCACTCTGCAGATCTCTCGACCAGCAAGGCATTTCCTGCAGCTCCTAGGACACATGGCTGCTTCCACAGCTGTAGTGCAAGGAGCAAGATTTCAGATGAGGGACATTCAGTTCCATTTGAGAGCCTTCTGGTCTCGAAGAAGAGATTCCCTATCCAAGTTAATCCCAGTGACTCGAACCCTGATCCAGGCCCTTCAGTGGTGGCAGGATCAGAGCAGTCTGAGACAAGGGGTGCCCTTCATCCATCTATCTCACTCCTTGACCCTTACTACAGATGCGTCCCTCTTGGGATGGGGAGCTAACATGGGCGACCTCTCCACCCAGGGGTTGTGGTCCCCTCAGGAATCTCTGCTCCACATCAATCTGTTGGAACTCGGTGCTGTTTTTCTAGCACTTCAGGTTTTTTCTGCATCTGTTCAGAACAAGGTGGTACAGGTCAGAACAGACAACACCACTACAATGTGGTACATCAACAAACAAGGGGGCACTCGGTCTTCGGCCTTGTGCACCGAGGCGATGAAGTTGTGGTCTCTGGCTTATTCCCTGAACACTTCCCTCATAGCAGTTCACCTCCCAGGCAAGGACAATGTCCTGGCAGATGCTCTCAGCAGGATTTCCAGGGCCATCACGAATGGTCACTGGATCCCTAGTACTGGGGATAGTTTTTGCCAGATGGGGCACCCCTCAGATAGATCTTTTTGCAGCCCCAGACAACCATCAACTTCCACTTTTTTGTTGCATGCCCCCAGTGTTGGGATCAGTCCCCCTGGATGCCTTTCTCCTCGATTGGGAAGGGAATTTCCTCTATGCCTTTCCCCCCCTTCCCTCTCCTGTTCAAGGTACTAGTCAAAATCAGGTCTCAGCCCTGCAAGATGATCCTGATTGCTCCAGACTGGGCCAGGCAGCCCTGGTACCCACTCCTTCTGTCCTTAGCAGACCATCTTCCCCTGTGTCTCCCTAGGAACCACAATCTGTCAACCTGTGCTTAGGGGAGAGTTTGGTATCCGAATCTCAAATCCCTCAACCTCAAAGCCTGGCTCGAGCAGTTAGAGTTTGCTGATCTGCAACTTTCTCAAAGTGTTCTCGAAATCTTGAAAGCTGCTAGGAAGCCTTCCACCAGGGCTACCTATGACTCCAAATGGAAAAGGTTTTCCATATAGTGTTCTGGGAAGCATATTTCCCCGGAATCTGCTGATTTACCAACTGTATTGGATTATATGGTCCATCTTAATTCTCTGGGACTGAGACCAGCTACCTGAAGTGCACTTGGCAGCTGTCTCTGCTTTCATTTCAGCAGGGAAGCCCTCTTCTCTTTCTGCTCACCCTGTATTTTCCAAGTTTTTTAAGGGATTGCCTCATACCAATCCTCCATTCAGGGACCCTGCCCCTGCTTGGGATCTTAATGTTTGCATTGCTCAGCTGATGCAACCCCCCTTTGAGCCTCTGTCTTCAGCAGAGCTTAAGTATTTGACTTGGAAAACTGTATTTCTAGTAGCCATCACTTCTGCCAGGCGCATAAGTGAGTTACAGGCTTTATCAGTGGAGACTGACTTTATTTCCTTTCACAGGGATAAAGTAGTCCTCAGGACTAACAGGAAGTTTTGCCTAAGGTGGCTTCGGATTTCCACCTTAACCAATCTATTTCACTTCCAGTGTTCTTCACTGACCATTCCTCCTCTGGTGAGAGGAGGCTGCACAGCTTAGATGTTAAGAGGGCCCTAAGTTACTACATAGAGCGTACCAAGGGTCACAGGTTTGACTCCCTCCACTTATTTCTCACTTATGGTGAGGTTGGGAAAGGGAGACCTGCCACTAAGAGATCCATTGCCAGGTGGATCGTCTCTTGTATCCAATTTTGCTATCAAAAACTGGGTAAGGTTCCCCCCTCAGGCCTGAGGGCTCACTCTACCAGAGGTACAGCTGCATCTCTAGCTGCTGCTAGATACATCCCTATCTTGGAGATATGTCAAGCAGCTACTTGGAAAACAGTACACACTTTCACCAAGCATTACTCCCTGGATATCCAGGCCAGGAGGGTGCTTGGTTTGACTTAGCCGTGCTTCGAGCCTATTCCTAGTAGGTTCTGTCCCTCCTCCATGGAGGTACTGCTGTGTAGTCTGCATCTGTCATAATATAACAAGACTTCATGTTGTTTGAAGAAAAAATTACTCACCTTAGTAATGTTGTTTTTTCTAATGGAGTCTTGCTGTATTATGACCTCCCACCCAGCCTGCCCCTCTCAGAACTCCTACTTCGGGTATGGGATGGGCAGTCCACTGTTGGCACTTATTGATGCCCCCTTTTATGTTTTGGTGTTGTGTTTTATTTAGTTATTTTATCTTATTTTTCTGGTCCCCTGACTTGAGTCTTGGTGTTGGGCCAGAAATGTGTGAATATTTTAGTAGCCAGTTGGCTAGTGTAGGTTACAGCTTCCACAAAGTGCCTTAGTGAGTTTTGCTCGTAAAGATCTGACGGTTTCGGTTTGAAACCACCCTAACAGAGCTTCTCTAACCGAGCTTGCGCTCTAAGTTCCATGCTCTGCATGGAAGTTAACTCTTTCACCTCCGGAGCAGTTCTAATGGTGGGACAAACTGCATCTGTCATAATATAGCAAGACTCCATTAGAAGAAACAACATTACTAAGGTGAGTAATTTTTTCATATGGTCCATCTTAATTCTTTGGGACTGAGACCAGCTACCCTGAAAGTGCATTTGGCAGCTGTCTCTGCTTTTATTTCAGCAGGGAAGTCCTCTTCTCTTTCTGCTCACCCTGTATTTTCCAAGTTTTTAAGGGGATTGCTTCATACCAATCCACCATTCAGGGACCCTGCCCCTGCCTGGGATCTTAATGTTTGCATTGCTCAGCTGATGCAACCCCCCTTTGAACCTCTGTCTTCGGCAGAGCTTAAGTACTTGACTTGGAAAACTATATTTCTAGTAGCCATCACTTCTGGCGCATAAATGGTTACAGGCTTTATCAGTGGAGACTGACTTTATTTCCTTTCACAGGGATAAGGTAGTCCTCAGGACTAACAGGAAGTTTTTGCCTAAGGTGGTTTCAGATTTCCAGCTTAACCAATCTATTTCACTTCCAGTGTTCTTCACTGACCATTCCTCCTCTGGTGAGAGGAGGCTGCACAGCTTAGATTTTAAGAGGGCCCTAAGTTACTACACAGAGCGTACCAAGGGTCACAGGTTTGACTCCCTCCAACTATTTCTCACTTATGGTGAGGTTGGGAAAGGGAAACCTGCCACTAAGAGATCCATTGCCAGGTGGATTGTCTCTTGTATCCAATTTTGCTATCAAAAACTGGGTAAGGTTCCCCCCTCAGGCCTGAGGGCTCACTCTACCAGAGGTACAGCTGTGTCTCTAGCTGCTGCCAGAGACATCCCTATCTTAGAGATATGTCAAGCAGCTACTTGGAAAACAGTACACACTTTCACCAAGCATTACTCCCTGGATATCCAGGCCAGGAGGGATGCTCGGTTTGGCACAGCCGTGCTTCAGAGCCTATTCCCTAAGTAGGTTCTGTCCCTCCTCCATGGAGGTACTGCTGTGTAGTCTGCATTAGTCATAATATAGCAAGACTTAAAGTTGTTTGAAGAAAAAATTACTCACCTTAGTAATGTTGTTTCTTCTAATGGAGTCTTGCTATATTATGACCTCCCCCCTAGCCTGCCCCTCTCAGAACTTCTACTTTGGGTATGGGGTGGGCAGTCCACTGTTGGCACTTATTGATGCCCCCTTTTATGTTTTCCACCCCTTCTTTTTGGGGTGTTTGGGTGTTGTGTTTTATTTTATCTCATCTTTTCTGGTCCCCTGACTTGAGTCTTGGTGTTGGGACCAGGAAAATGTGTTATATTGTAGTAGCCAGTTGGCTAGTGTAGGTTACAGCTTCCACACAGAGCCTTAGTGAGTTTTGCTCTAAAAGATCTGACAGTTTCGGTTTGAAATATCCCAGACAGAGCTTTTCTAACCAAGCTCGCGCTCTAAGTTCCATGCTCTGCATGGAAGTTAACTCTTTCACCTCCGGAGCAGTTCTAATGGTGGGACAAACTTCATTAGTCATAATATAGCAAGACTCCATTAGAAGAAACAACATTACTAAGGTGAGTCATTTTTTATTTTCGTAGAATGGCTTGGCTCAGGTGTACTAGCCTGTCATAGGATACCCAGGCTAAGGCCATGGATTTTCCTGTTGTGGGTAATTCTCTGGGGAGCAGACAGAGAATTACATGAAGAAAATGGATTAGTATAGGACCACTTATAGGAGTGCACAGGCCAAGGAGAGGCAAGCCACTCCTCAGAGGCAGCTTTCCAGGGGCAGGGGTGGGGCAGGCCTTTTCACGGGCCTTTTCACCAAGCCCAGGCCTCCTCTTCAGCTTATGCCCAGAGGGGGTTCTTCAGAGGGAGAGGCAGATGGGGCACAAGCAGGCCTGCTCCCACCCCTCAGCCTAAAGCTCTCTGCCAAACAGGCACCCTGATGGGATGCCCAGGGCCGATTCTCCATTACCTGTGGGGGCAGGCTGGCTTACTTCGTCAGGACTGGGAGTCTTTAACATCAGACAAGTGGGTCCTGAAGTAGTAATTGGGACTGTTCTCAGCTTCAAAATTTCCAAAGATGAGAACCAGATCCTTCCACCTGCAAATCCATCAGAGCTCTTGTTTTGGAAACAAGTCTCAACCCTCCTGGCTCTCAGAGCTGTAGAAAGGGTTCCTCCCCTACACCAGGGCAAAGGACTCTACTCCAGGTACTTCCGTACCCCAAAAAAGACAGGAGAATGGTGGCCCATCCTGGATCTAAGATACCTAAACAAGCACCTTTTAAAAACAAAATTCAAAATGGTGACTCTGGGAATGATTTTACCCTCCCTAAGGCCAGGGGACTGGCTAGCATCCCTGGACCTCAAGGATGCCTACTTCCATGTTCTCATCAGAAGCTCTGAAAGTACCTTAGATTCGAACTGCCCTCAGGCCATTACCAGTTCAGAGCAATGCCCTTCGGCCTCACCTCTGCCCCAAGGGTATTCACCAAATGCCTGGCAGTAGCAGTTACTCACTTAAGAAGGCAAAAGATAGCCATCTTTCCTTACCTGGATGACTGGCTCATAGTGGGTCAGTCTCCAGACCAAGTCAAATCACACCTTCAGGTTACCCAGCAGCTGCTTACATCTCTGGTTTCTTCTCAATCTTCCAAAAGTCAGTTCTAGGGCCTGTTCAGCTACTCACCTTCATAGGTGAACTGGACACAAAGCAGGCCAGAGCTTTCCTTCCTCTAGAAAGAGTAAAGACCCTGGTGGCTCTGGCCTCTCCTTCACTCTGCAGGTCTCTGACCAGCAAGGCACTTTCTACAGCTCCTTGGCCACATGGCTGCTTCCACAGCTGTAGTGCAAGGAGCAAGATTTCAGATGAGGGACCTCCAGTTCCATTTGAGAGCCTTCTGGTCTCAAAGGAGAGATCCTCTAACCAAATTGATCCCAGTAACTCGAACCCTGATCCAGGCCCTGCAGTGGAGGCAGGATCAGAGCAATCTGAGACAGGGGTTTCTTTCATCCCTCAGTCTCACTCCTTGACCCTTACCAGATGCGTCCCTCTTGGGTTGGGGAGCTCATGGCGACCTCACCACCCAGGATTGTGGTCCCCTCAGGAATCTCTGCTCCACATCAATCTGTTGGAACTCAGAGCTGTTTTTTCTAGCACTTCAGGTTTTTATGCATCTGTTCAGAACAAAGTGGTACAGGTCAGAACAGACAACACCACTACAATGTGGTGCATCAACAAGCAAGGGGGCACTAGGTCTTCGGCCTTGTGCACCGAGGCGATGAAGTTGTGGTCTCTGGCTTATTCCCTGAACACCTCCCTCATGGCATTTCACTTCCCAGGCAAAGACAATGTCCTGGCAGATGCTCTCAGCAGGATTTCCCAGGGCCATCACGAATGGTCACTAGATCCTCTAGTACTGGGGTTGTATTTGCCAGGTGGGGCACCCTCAGATAGATCTTTTGCAGCCCCAGACAATCACCAACTTCCGCTTTTTTGTTGTAGGGCCCCCAGTGTTGGGCCCAGTCCTCTGGATGCCTTCCTTCTCGATTGGGAAGGGAAGTCCTCTATGCCTTTCCCCCCTTCGTCTCTTTGTTCAAGGTGCTAGTCAAAATCAGATCTCAACTTTGCAAGATGATTCTGATTGCTCCAGACTAGGGCCAGACAGCCCTGTATCCACTCTTCTATCCTTAGCAGTCCACCTTCCCTGTGTCTCCCCAGGAATCACAATCTGTTAACCTGTGCCCAGGGAGAGTTTGGTATCTGAATCTCAGATCCCTCAACCTCAAGGCCTGGCTCTTGAGGAGTTAGAGTTTGCTGACCTACACCTTTCTCAAGGTGTACTCGATATCTTGAAAGCTTCAGGAAGCCTTCCACCAGGGCTACTTATAATTCTAAATGGAAAAGGTTTTCCATATGGTGCTCTGGAAAGCATATTTCCCCAGAATCTGCTGATTTGCCCACAGTCCTGGACTATATGGTCCATCTAAATACTCTGGGGCTGAGGCCTGCTACCCTGAAACTGCATTTGGCAGCTGTCTCTGCTTTTATTTCAGCAGGAAAGCCCTCTTCTCTTTCTGCTCACCCTGTATTCTCCAAGTTTTTCAAGGGATTGCTTCACACCAACCCTCCATTCAGGGACCCTGCTCCTGCCTGGGATCTTAATGTTTGCATTGCTCAGCTAATGCAACCCCCCTTTGAGCCTTTGTCTTCAGCAGAGCTTAAGTACTTGACTTGGAAAACTTTGTTTTTAGTAGCCATCACTTCTACCAGGCACATTAGTGAATTACAAGCTTTGTCAGTGGAGCCTGATTTTATCTCCTTTCACAGAGATAAGGTAGTCCTCAGGACTAACAGGAAGTTCTTGCCTAAGGTGGTTTCAGATTTCCACCTTAATCAATTCATATCTCTTCCAGTGTACTTACTGACCATTCCTCCTCTGGCTAGAGGAGGCTGCACAGTTTAGATGTAAGAGAGCCCTTAGTTACTACATAGAGCGTACCAAGGGTCACAGGTTTGACTCCCTCAACTGTTCCTCACTTATGGTGAGGTTGATAAAGGAAACCTGCCACTAAAAGATCCATTGCCAGGTGGATTGTCTCTTGTATCCAATTTTGCTATCAAAAACTGGGTAAGGTTCCCCCTTCAGGCCTGAGGGCTCACTCTGCCAGAGGTACAGCTGCATCCCTAGCTGTGGCCAGGGACATCCCTATTTTAGAGATATGTCAAGCAGCTACCTGGAAAACAGTACACACTTTCACCAAGCATTACTCCCTGGACATCCAGGCCAGGAGTGATGTTCGGTTTGGCACAGCTGTGCTTCAGAGCCTATTTCCTAAGTAGGTTCTGTCCCTCCTCCATGGAGGTACTGCTGTGTAGTCTGCATATGTCATAATATAGCAAGACTTCATGTTGTTTGAAGAAAAAATTATTCACCTTGGTAATGTTGTTTCTTCTAATGGAGTCTTGCTATATGATGACCTCCCCCCCGCCTGCCCCTCTCAGAACCTCTGCTCTTGGGGTGTGGGTGTGCAGTGCAGTGTTGGCACTTAATGATGCCCACCTTGTGTTTTCACCCCTCTTTTTCGGGTGTTTGGGTGTTGTATTATATTTTATTTTATTTTTTGGATCCCCCGACTTGAGTCTTGGTTTTGGGACCAGAAAAATGTGTTAATATTTTAGTAGCCAGTTGGCTAGCATAGGTTTACAGCTTCCACACAGAACCTTAGTGAGTTTTGCTTGTAAAGATCTGACAGTTTCAGTTTGAAGATCAACAGACAGAGTTTTTTCAACCGAGCTCGCGCTCAAGATTCCATGCCTGGCATGGAAGTTAAGTCTTTCACCTCCGGAGCAGTTCTAAGGCTGGGACAAACTGCATATGTCATAATATAGCAAGACTCCATTAGAAGAAACAACATTACTAAGGTGAGTAATTTTTTCTTTCTGCATTCTTTAGTGGTTTTCCAGTACTTATCGGTTCCTAAAATAATCCGGACTTTAATAGGATTTTTAACTGACCAGTGACCACAGTTGGGCAGTAAATTACTTAACCTGTGAAGGTAACTTTTTGAATCCAGCATGTCTGCAAGAAACCCAAAAGAAAACTGGTCCCACTGGGTTTCAGCACTGTACTGAGTGTGGGGAAGCCTTTGCTAAGGCTGATCCCCACCTCATATGTGTGTACTGTGTGGGGTTTGACCACCTCAAGGAAGACTGCCAAATTTGTAAAAACTTTCCCAAAGCCACTCTGAAAAAACGTTTGAGTAGGCTGAAGGAAAGGGAGGCCAAGAAGTCCCTTGACCCGGATGGCCAGCCTGGTTCAGTTGTGACCAAACCTGAAAAGCTGCTCACTGGCCTGGGCGATAGTTTTTCAGGCAAAAGGAGAGCCGACTCTGTGGAGTTGGTTCATCAAAAAGAAAATGAAAATCAGCCGGTTCTAATCCTACACCCCATGTTCCGACCACTGAACAAATAGTGAAAGCAATTACAATAGGTCAGTTGGTTTGCCCGGTTCCGACTGAACCGACATCGGTTCAAAGGCAATCGGTTCAGTCTGAAGTAGTTGCTTCTGATATAGATCTGGAAGCTTACTATGAGGGCAGTTGGGAGTAGGAGGAAGAAGATTATGATGAAGGAGAGTTTGAAGGCCTAGATGAGCCAGTAGACCCTGACATCTCCCCAGACAGGCCTGCCAATGTTTCTCCTCCCAGGCTTTCTGAGTCCCCTTCCCATTTCTTGTTTTACAAGAAAGTGGCTGAGACTCTTCAGCTTCCTATGGAAGAAGCTAATCAGGATCAGGGGGAGCCTGATTATGTGGAGATGATGGATGTTCCAGAGTCAAAGGAGAGTGTCTATTCCTTTACACAAATCCCCGGGGAAACAGACACAAAAAATCATGCAGTTTCCCACATCCATCCCTCCTGTGGATAAAAGAATGGACAGGAGGTATGCTTTATCAGGTCCTGGTACAGAATTCCTTTCAACTCATTGCAGCCGTGTTCGGGTAGTGCAAGCTGCAGCCTGTGACAAGGCTAACATCCCCCTGGCATCTCAACCCCCAGAAAAGGATTTTCAGGAAAGTGGATGCCATGGCAAAGAAATAGTACTTGGCATCCTCTTTGGGACTCGGGCAATCAAATTACATGGCATATACAGCCAGGTACCAGAAATCTATGTGGGATACGGTTCTAGAGTTGGCTAGGAATGCCCCTCCCCAGCTAGCGAAGGAGCTGGAGCAGGTGGCTGTAGATGGTATAGAGGCATCCAAAGTACAATTTCATGCTGCTGTAGACTTGAATGATGTACATTCCAGGGTCATGGCTACATCTATCTCCATGAGGAGGTTTGCTTGGCTTAGGTATACCAGTCTTTTGCAGGATACCCAGACTAAGACCATGGATTTTCCTGTAACTGGTAATTCTTTGTTTGGGGAGCAAACAGAGAACTACATGAAGAAGATGGATGAATATAGGACCACCTGCAGGAGTGCTGCAGCCAAAGAAAAGCAGGTGACTCCTCAAAGGCAGCAATTTAGGGCTGGCAGGGGCAGGCCTTTTCACAGGCCTTTTTTACCAAGCTCAGGCCTCTTCCTCTTCTTTCCTGCAGAAGGGGTTCTTTAGGGGAAGAGGCAGGCGTGAGATGACCAGGACCCCATCGTCCATGCAGTCTAAGCCCCCTGTCAAGCAGACACCCTGAGGTGTCAGTCAGGGTTGCCTCCCCAGTTCCAGTAGGGGGCAGGTTAGCTCACTACTTCCAGGCCTGGGAGTCTATTACTTCAGACAAATGGGTCCTGGAAGTAGTGAGCCAGGGACTTGCTCTCAGTTTCAAAAGGTTCCCAAAAATGAGAGCAAGGTCCTTCAGTCCACCCTCTCCCTTGGAGACAAAAGCCTTAGAGGCAGAAGTCTTCTTTCTTCTGTTTCTACAAGCAGTAGAGAAGGTACTTCATTGTGACAGGGGAAAATGACTGTATTCCAGATACTTCCTTACCCCCAAAAAAGACAGGTGAGTGGCGACCCATTCTAGATTTAAGGTACCTGAACAAACACTTAACAAAACCAAAATTCAAGATGATGACTCTGGGAGTAATTCTTCCCTCTCTGAGACTAGGAGACTGGCTAGCCTCCCTGGATCTCAAGGATGCCTACTTCCACATACCTATCAGACATTCCCACAGAAAGTACCTCAGGTTCAAGTTGCCCTCAGGCCATTACCAATTCAGGGCTATGCCTTTTGGCTTAACATCTGCTCCAGGGGTGTTCACCAAGTGTCTAGCAGTAGTGGTGGCATTCCTCAGGAGACAGGGTATCCTTCTGTTCCCATACCTGGATGACTGGCTCATAGTGGGTCAGTCCTCAGACCAAGTCAGGTCAGCCCTAGAGGTCACTCAAAACCTTCTAGACTTCTTAGGTTTCATTCTGAACCTAGAAGAGTCTGTTCTGGAACCAGATCAGCTTCTCACTTTCATAGGGGTGGATCTAGACACTATCCAGGCAAGAGCATTTCTCCCTCTCTCAAGGGTTCAGTCCCTTGTCACTCTGGCTTCCTCTTTTTGTCCTCTAGTTTCTCGTCCAGACAGACATTTTCTACAGTTGCTGGGACAGATGGCAGCTTCTGCAGCAGTGGTCCAAGGAGCAAGGTTTCAGATGAGAGATATTCAGTTTCATCTCGGATTTTATTGATCTCAGAAAAAAGACCCTCTCTCCAAACTGGTTCCAGCATCTCAAACTCTAGTTCAGGCCCTCCAGTGGTAGCTGGAGGAGTACAATCTTCAACAAGGTGTCCCCTTTATCAGTCTGGCGCCTTCGGTGATGATTCTCACCACAGATGCCTCTTTACTGGGGTGGGGGGGCTCATCTGGATCAGCTTACAGCTCAGGGAACCTAGTCTCACCAGGAGTCTCTTTTTCACATAAACCTTCTCGAACTGAGAGCTGTCTTTCTAGCACTTCAGACATTCTCAACTGTTGTTCAAGGGAAAGTGGTGCAGATCAGGACAGGCAATACCACAACCATGTGGTACATCAACAAGCAGAGAGGCACTCTGTCCTCGGCATTGTGCACAGAGGCCATGAAAATATGATCTCTAACTTATTCCCTTCAGGCTTCCCTGATGGCTGTGCATCTTCCAGGGAAGGATAACATTCTAGCAGATGCTCTCAGCAGGATTTCTCAGGGTCACCACAAATGGACCCTGAACCCTCTGATCCTTCAGGTCATTTTCAGAAGGTGGGCACTCCAGAGATAGATCCCTTTGCAGCCCCGGACAATCACCAACTTCCTTTCTTTTGCTGCAGATCGCCTCTTCTTGGCCCTGTCCCTCAGGATGATCTCTTGTTGAACTGGACAAGCAGGTTTCTGTATGCATTTCCTCCTTTTCCTGATATTCAGGGTTCTGATCAAGACCAGGTCTCAGCCTTGCAAGGTGATTCTAGTGGCTCCAGACTGGGCCAGACAGCCCTGGTACCCGCTACTCTTGTCACTGGCTGTGACAATGCCTCTGTGTCTTCCCAGACAGTTCAATCTCCTCACCTCCTCACAAGGGAGGATTCTTTATCCCAACCTTCAGACTCTCAGGCTCAAAGCGTGGCTCTTGAAGAGCTAGAATATGCAAGCCTGCATCTTTCTCAATCAGTCTTGGACATTTAGAGGTTAGCAAGAAACTTGCTATTAGAAAGACTTACAACTCCAAATGGAAAAGATTTGGGTTTTGGTGTTCCCAGAGGCATATTCAGCCAGAGGTGATGGATATTGCCACTGTGTTGGACTATTTGGTGCATCTTAACAGTTTAGGCCTTCGGCCTGCTACTCTCAAAGTACATTTGGCAGCTGTTTCTGCCTTCCTTTCTGTTGGTAAGGGCTCCTCCCTAGCATCTCATCCAGTTTTCAAAACATTTTTCAAGGGTCTAGTACAGGTCTGTCCCCTGGACCCATCATTTGGTTTAAAAGTTATTTCTCAAATAGGTCCCAATGTGTCAAGATAAACAGCACTCTCTCATCTACTCTGCCAGTCCGCTCTGGGGTCCCCAAGGGCTCCATCTTCAGTCCCTTATTATTCAGCATTTAACTGAACACCCTGCCTAACTTCTGCCCAAATAATCTGCTGCTCTGTGGAGATGACGCGGTACTGTTTGCCTCCCACTCTGATCCTGCAATCCTCCCTACAACTCGCCTTCAACCAGATCGAGAACTGGTTCACTGACCGCAGACTGGTGGTCAATGTAAAAAAGACTAAGTCAATGCTCTTTGCCCACCAGCAGAGCAAGGGCAGTGATGCCCAACTAACAATCTTCTCCAAAGCCCTCCTCCCGCTGGAACAGGTCTATATCTATAAATACTTGGGCTTAACATTCGATCCCTGCCTCTCATTCCACCCCCATATCAGTAATCTTTCCTGTGCTATAAACATCCACATAGGACTACTGTATCGGCATAGAGACTGCCTACCGCTGGAGGCCCTTAACCTTGCTGTTACCTCCTCTGTCCTCTCTCTAGTAGATAATGGGCTTACTGTCTACTCGGCCGCTGACCACACAGCTTTCAATAAAATCCACCTGGCTATCAATAAATCATGTAGACTCCTTGCTGGGGTAGATAGGCATATCCACAGCTGCACACTGTATGCCCTAACAAATATACTCACCCTAGATGAACGAGTATGTTATCAAATGTGTCTTCTATCCAAAAAAAATCAACCAGAGCTTACCCCCCTCGGGGTCGCTGCCTCCCTCCGGACTTCTCATGCCTCAGCAAACACCCATGCAGCACACAAACTGTTGTGGTCTGTTCCCAGGGTCAGGACCTCTCTGGCCCAAAGGTCTTTTACCTACAGAAGCGCTATTATGGTACAGTGAACTCACCCCTGCCGTTACCGCTGTCTCCAGACTAGGCCCCTTCAAAATTGCCCTAAAAGACCACATGATCTCCACCCGTTGCTGTCAGTGCACCAGCTTGTCATGGCCTGCTGTTAGCCCCGCCAGTACACGGCTACCGGGCCTCGGCCTGTCAGGCCCGGTCCTTGCACCTGTGGTGGAGCAAGGTGGAGATACCAACTGGTGGTTATAAACAATCAGTACTGCTAGTACTACATAGAGAGAGTTTGTGTTAAACTTTTTTCCCAACTACTAAATGTATACTTCTCTTTCTTTGTACAATATTGACTGTGTTATTGACAATGTCGGAATCTTGACTGCTTGCACCTTGACAATTACAAGCTCCTTAGATGGACCTGTATAGCTACCTAATTGTATAGGCCTCATTCTCATCATTGATTGTATTATTCATACACTGTGTTTTGTCTTATTGTTTACTGACTGCTGCCAATTGTTCTATATTGTCTTCAGACGTGGCGCCTTTGTAAATGAGTCTATGACTCAAAGGTTGTAAATCCGATATCTTCAATAAATAAATGTTAATCCTCCCTTTCGGGAGCCTACCACTTCTTGGGATCTGAATATCTGTATTGCACAGTTTATGCAGCCCCCTTTTAAACCTCCATCCTCAGCTGAGCTGAAGTACTTGACTTGGAAAACTGTATTCCTGGTAGCCATTACCTCTGCCAGGAGAATTAGTGAATTACAGGCTTTATCAGTGGAACCTGACTTTATTTCATTTCACAGGGATACGGTGGTCCTTTGAACCAACAGAAAATTTCTTCCCAAGGTGGTATCAGACTTTCACTTGAATCAGTCTATGTCATTGCCTGTAGTTTTCACTGACCATTCTTCCTCAGGGAAGAGAAGATTACACAGTCTTGATGTAAAGAGGGCTCTTGGTTATTATGTAGAACACACTAAGGCCCATAGAAATGACTGTTCTCAGTTGTTTCTCACTTATGGAGAAGTGGGAAAGGGTAAACCTGCTACCAAGAGAACCATTTCCAGGTGGATTGTCTCCTGTATCCAGGTCTGCTATTCAAAGCTTGGGAAAGAGCCTCCCTCCTACGGTCACAGGAGCTAGAGATATACCCTTAGTGGAAATCTGTAAAGCAGCCACCTGGAAAACTGTTCACACATTTACCAAGCATTACTGTCTGGACATTCAATCAAGAAGTGATGTTAGGTTTGGCACAGATGTGCTGCAGAGCTTTTTCCCAAAATAGGTTCTGTGATTCCCTCCCCCAAGGGGGTACTTCTTGGTAGTCTACATATCGTCAAAATACAGCAAGACTTCATGTTGCTTGAAGAAAAAATTACTCACCATAGTAATGTTGTTTCTTCTAATGGAGTCTTGCTGTATTCTAACCTCCCTGCCTGCCTCCCCTCCTGGAACCTGGTAGTTTTGGGAAGTGGGTTGGCAGGCACAGTGCTGCACCCCAGAAGTGTACTTGGTATACCTTTATCTTATTAAGGGGGTTTCTGGTTTTTATTATGAATATTTTGGTTGTTTCACTACCTGCTTAGATTCTTTTTGGGGTTCTCGACTTGAGTCTTTTGACCCTAAAGATCTATTTTATTGCCCTTTGGCATAAAAATTTTAGAAACAATTTCTATTTATTGAGTTAGTTTAGTGCTCGTAAGAATCTGACGGTTACGCTTCAGAGTACTACAGACAGAGGTTTGAAAACCAAGCTCAAGCTCAACGTTCTGTGCCTTTGCATAGAGTTAACCCTTTACTCTCCGGAGCAGTTCAAGTGCTGGGGCTTACTACATATAGTCAGAATACAGCAAGACTCTATTAGAAGAAACAACATTACTATGGTGAGTAATTTTTTCTTCTTGGAGGAAGGGTGGTTTTGGATCTAGTTTATTATTTACTTTTCCTTGTTCCCTTCCTTTTCTTCCTTTTTACTCTTTATTTTTCCTTTTTTGGGATTTTCTTAGGTTTTTACTAGATATTCCCTGTGTCAGTCTTCACCATTCATCACTGTTGGGTGACTGGCTGGAGACAGGCACCCATGGGAGATTTTTTTTGGAAGGAGGAGAAAGCACTGTCAGCACCGCCCACGAGGCTGACATATTGCGTGACACTTACGGGTTGGCCAGTGACGGCCATTGGATCCTCCTCCACCTCAGTTCTGCTTCTCCCGCCATTGAGATGGCACCTGCCGATTACCTCTCTGTTAGCAGTCTTACCTGACGCCGATGCTGCCTGAGTCAGGTTCCTGGGGTCGCTCAACATCGCTCCTTCAGCTTCTCCACCACGACTCCACCTCGGTTCTGCAGCCTAGTCGACGCCATTTACAATCTGGTAAGATCTTTCCTTTTTATTAAGCGGCATCAAGTCTTTTCTCTTTTTGTGTTTTTAGTTACCATGCATGTCATGCCTGGTCCTCGGGACAAGAAACAGTTGAAGAAAACGCATCAGCCTCCCATGCATCAGTGTCCCTGCGGCCAACAGATTTCCATTACAGACCAGCATGATGTTTGCCTCACTGTCCTTGGACCTCAACACAACATGGATTCCTGCATTGCTTGCTTCTCAGTGGACCGCAGCATTCTGGAGCACTGTGTGTTAAAAGTCGTCAGGGCTCCACCTACTTTCGGGGGGTGTCGCCGCTCAAGTCGGTCCAAGAACAGGGCTCTCGGCCCTTCCTCTGGGTCCCTTCCCAGGCCTATATGATTCAGTGAAGAGGGAGTTTCCTCTTCTTCATGCCTTGCAATAGAGGAGGTTCCTACCGTGGTGCTGGAGGTTTGGTCTGGCTCCGTTTGGAGCCGGGCCAGGAGCACTGCTCTGGCAGTCACTTCTTTGGAGGTGCAGGCTCCCCCGTTGTCAGGACCCACAGCTGCAAGTCCCAGCAGGGGGTGTTCCTCAGTGCCACCTGACAGTGCTGTCTCGGATCCTGGGGTTGTTCGCGGCTCCAGTGATTGGGGTGGCAGCGGCGAGGGGTACAAGGTCAGCTTGCGGCACTGTGAGTGGTGGACCGCCGGGGCCACCAGTCTGGAGCTCCTCTGGATCATCTTCTCTTTGGAGCTGGATGATTTTTAGGCTGATCCAGACCGGAGGCCTGACATTTAGGAATCAGGGGGTTCTCCATGGCCTAGTACCCTTGCACCTCCCCAAGTGCCCCCTCTGGTGGCTGACTCTCGAGCCAGTGGCAGCTTGGTGGGTCACCTGTGGGTTGCCAGTCCTGCTGCTGTGGGAGTGGCGGTCGGGACCTTGGGGGAGGGGGTGGCTGCCGTCCCCGGTGCCATCCCTCCTCTCAAGATCAAGATCGAGCCCCCCTCTTCTGCAGCTCCCCTCGGGGAGTCATCTAAATTGGGGGGTTCTTTGGCATAGGGTGCAAGGAAGAGAGCTTCCTCAGAGTCAATGGGGTTGGGGAAACAGGGTGAAGGATGAAGGCACACTTCTGTAGCCCTCCGGTGCTGTGGGAGGAGCCGCAGCACTGAGCCCATTTTTTTCCCTTCAGCCCCTTCTAGGGAGGTCTCATTGGGTGGGGCTGGGGACCGCCCTTCTGGATCCATGCATCCCCGGTCCCCTTGTTGGGTAGCTCACCCCACAGGGTTAAGTCCTGACCAATTTGTGTTCCTTAACAGGTCGGTGAATTTATAGACCTGTGGATTCCTGCTCATGCCAGGTTTGTCTGTAGATTCTTCTAGCCATGGCAGAGACAGGTCACATCTGGTGACAGGCTCGTCCATACCTCTGCATCTGGCTCCCCTTCTCCCAGGCCATGTGGGTCCTCTGGGACCTTTGACCTGGGAACAGTTCAGATCCCGGGCTGCGGATTTCCTTCAGTATGTTAGGGCCATGGATGAGCAGATCTTTCGACTGGTTCCTCCTCCACAGCCAGAATCTAACTACAAGTTCCTCGGTCTCCTCATCTTCTTCCACGAGGGAAGAGGAGCTCTCTGTCCATTTGTCCTCAGACGCTGATCAGGCTCAGTGTCAGCACTTTCTAGTGAGGCTGATCAGGGACTTGCACATTTCCCATTACGCCCAAGACAATGCCAAGTGTGCGTCACAAGCCTTCTTAGGCGAATTCGGGGTGCACCATTTGGAGAGCCCATCCTGGCCAGTTCCTTTATGGGAGGCATCATACAGCACCTGGCAGCTTCCATATTCCTCAGAACCAGCCCCCATGGACTGCTGGAGATGGCTTTGTGCATCCCAGGGATCTCCAGGCTGTCTCATCCCACTTTGGGACTGACACGTCTGGACACCCCTTCTGGGCATAGATGCCTGGTCCACAACCAGCCTCCTGATCCTGACTCTCGGGAGTTCGATTGGCTGGGCGGAGAGTTTTCTCCTCTGCACGGATGATGCTTTCTATTATTTCACATCAGGCGCACCACACTGCCTATAATAGGCATCTGTGGACGATGCTGGGCCAGGCGCTAGCATTGCTGCCTGATTCAGAGGCTATCCAGCAAGCCATAGCCCTCTCTGTGATAGGTCTGGAGTTGGCAAGGCACCAGTCAAGGGCATCTTATGATGCCAGTGAAGTCACTTCATGGCTTGCAGGGACAGCGATCTGCATTATGCAGATGGCATGGTGTCGCCTTTCAAGGTTGTCACCTTTGGTCCGGCCAGCGTAGGTTACAGGCCTCTTCTTCCTCCTTCCAGGGGACCCATTTCTTCTCCCACAGGGCAAGGCTGGAACTACAGGGGCATCTTCCTTCCCCTAGGGGTCAGGGGACCTCACCTCGTCCCGACCAGTCCCAGGCTTAACTGGCCAATGGAGGCCCCCCCATTTTTCCCCTGGGGGGACTGAGGGATATTATTCTCTCAGGGATTCCTGGGCCCCCTTCGGGGGAGCTTGGTACTCACCCAACAGTGATGAATGGTGAAGACTGACACAGGGAAGATATGAAAATTACGTACCTACTGTAATTCTTGATCTTCCTGTGTATCTTCACCATTCATCACTGAATCCCTCCCACCCACCTTCCCCTCACAAGGCCTCAGTCCCTGAGCCACACTGCCTCCCTACTCACCCCCTTCTCTTCGATGGATTTATTTTCTCTTCCTCTTTGACAGGCCCGCCAAAAGGCCTCCGAGGGGGTGTTGGAGGTGGGAGAGTAGGGTCCCTGTTGGGGCTTCATAGGGTCTTCTGGTGGGCCCACTCCCTTATTCTGGGCTGCTCTGTGGGGTCAGACTATCCCCTGGGTTTTCCAACCCTGAGTCCTCTGGGATGAGGAGGTTCTGGGGCTGACCATAACTCCCTTGCCCTTTGTCATTCTTTGCTTTACTTACCTTCCCCCGTGGGGATGGAATTCTTTTATTTCGGGGTTCCTTCTTTCCCCCCTTCTTGAAAACCTTTGTTTTTTATCTTACAGTAACTGGGGGAGGAGTGGGAAATCCCCCTAGGGAATTGGGACTCGAGGAAGGGGGGTCTTACCCATTTACAGGATTTTCCGAATCCTCGGAATCTTCCTTGAAATTACCCCTTAATTATCTCCTGATCAGACTGATCCTTTGATGGGTTTTGGCCTCCCTCTCTCTTCCCGCTCTCCCCTCAAATTTCTTCTCTATCTCTCTTTCTCTTTCATCCCTTCCTGCCCTTTGGCCATCCAGGGACTGGGGCCTTTCTTGGCCCATACCCTCCCAGGTCCCTCTCCTACTCTGTCCTCTGGTCGGCTTATTCTTTTTTAGTTACTTAGTTTCCTTTTGCTGTCTCTCGGGCTCCCTTGCCCCGCCCTTATTTTCTCTATACCTCCTTTTTCCTTCTGTCTCCCCGGTGTGCAGAACTGAGGTGGAGGAGGATCCAACAGCCGTTACTGGTCAACCCGTGAGCGCCATGTAATGTGCCGGCCACGTGGGTGGTGCTGATGGCGCTGGCTCCCCTCCCTCTCAAAAAAATATATGTAAAGATCTCCCATGGGTGCCTGTCTCTGGCCAGTCACCCAACAGTGATGAATGGGGAAGATACAAAGGAAGATCAAGAATTACAGTAGGTATGTAATTTTCATTTTTGCCTTCTTACAGGCTTTACTTTATGAAGGAGTTTTATGGGTATTTTGGGTTTTGGTACAGGAACCTACTCACTGACCTTTGTTATTACTCTCATTTTGTCCACCCTGTGCATTCTAAGATTTTTTTTCTTTCTATGTGTACATCATATGTCTATGTTAGTTGGAATATAAAGGGTGCTCAGGATGCCAGTGAAAGATATCGGGTTTTGAAATATCTGCGGCAATTAAATGCAGACGTTGCCTTTATCCAACATCCCACCTGCCTAAGAAGGATGTCTCTTTTTTCTAAAGGGAACAGGTGGGGCACACCTTTGGGATGAGTAACAGTTGTAAAAGGAATGGCATGTGTATTTTAATTGCCAGGTGACTGCCCTTCCTACTGTTGTCGGAACTCGGTGATGAGGAAGGTCGATATATTTTTCTTCAGGTTAAATTGGAGCATCAGGAGGTACTTTTGGGTTCTGTCTATGACCCTGTAGCAGATTCCCCACACTTTTTACACGTTTATTGATCTTATTAACTCCGTATACTCATATCCCCATCGTAATCGGAGGGGATTGGAATATAGTATACCACTCAGAATTAGATAGAGCTAATGCTGTAAAGAAAGGGCTTTCTCCGGCACAGTGTAGCCTAAGCGACTTAGTCGGCTCTATTGGTCTGACTGATACATGGAGGACACTGCACCCTTCCGAAAGATCCTATACTTTTTATTCTTCCCTCGTCATTCGTTTTCCCATATCGATTTTTTCTTGATTTCTCAAGAGCAGGTACCTGCGGTAGTTCACTGTGAAATCCAGGAACAGGTCATCTCTGACCACTCCCTGGTTTGTCTAACCTATGGGATGGTGGGTAGTTCCCCTAGAGATTTTTTGTGGCGTTTAAATGTCCAGCTACTGCATGATGATGCAGTGGTTGGCATTTTACATCAATTCATTAAACATTTCTTTGAGGTTAATTTGGACTCAGGAGTACCCTTGGATATGGAGTGGGATGCTGTCAAGGCAGTGTTTCGAAGGGAGTGCATCTATATTGCTACTGTTAAAGCTAAAGCTTGCCGGCAGCAACTCACTGACTTATTGCACGACATTCGTAGTATTGAATCCATGTTATCTTCTTCAACCCCAGAATCTACATGGGTACAGCTTGATAATCTCCATAATAAATATTTAGCCTTAGTTAATGAGAGAGCGGAATTGGCCATTTCACAAACACAATGTCACTATGTAGAACAGGGTGAAAGGATGGGTAGTTGCTTGCAACTGCGTACAATGACACTAATTACCCACCCAAAAGAAATTGCTGAAATTTTCAGGGAATTTTTTGTGGGTATTTATTTGCCCTCACAAGAAGTTTCCACTGACCCAGTCGAGATTTCTCAGTACCTCCAGAGTGTACCCCTTCCCCAATTGTCACAGTCTCAAAGTGAGTTTTTAGGGGGCCCTATTACAGCGGAGGAGGTATGACTAGCTATTTCCTCCCTTATTATAGATTGCTCCACTGGTCCAGATGGTTTTCCTGTGAATCTCTATAAAACTTTTTCCACAGACCTTATACCTGTGTTAGTTCAAATCTTTAATTACATATTTGATCACTGTCTAACTGATCAATCCCTTATGCGTGCTTTCCTTGTTCTCCTTTTTAAACCAGGGAAAGACAGTTTGTTTCCTGAAAACTACAGACCAGTTTCATTAATAAATACCGATTTTTAAAATTTTAGCTAAAATATTAGCTGCATGCTTGGAGTCAGTCTGGGATTCACTTATCAGTTTGGAACAAGTGGGATTTATGAAAGGCAGGCTTTCATCTGATCACTCTAGTAAATTATTCCATCTTATGGCGGAGTCTGGGGAGACCAGAGATCCTGCAGCTCTTGTCTCCCTAGATGCTGAAAAAGCATTCGATGAAGTCTCATGGCCTTACTTGTTTGGGACTCTCCAGGCCTATAATATTCCTCAAAGTTTTATTAAATGGATTTAAGTACTTTATAGCCATCCATTGGCTGTCATCCGGTGTATTGGAGTTCTCTCTAACCTGTTCCCTATCTCCATCGGTACATGGCAGGGATGTCCCCTTTTTCCCTTCTTGTTTAATTTATATTTAGAGCCCTTGTTATGTAGAATAAATGGAACCCCCGAATTTAAGGAGTGGTAAGTGGAACAGAATACAAACGATCTGTGTATGCGGATGATATTCTGTTACATCTTTCTGATCCTGATACATCTATTCCCACTGCATTGGAGGAAATGAAACAAGTTGGTTCCATTTTGGCCTATAAACTAAATTTAGGGAAAAATAAAGTGTTACCATTAAATACTTTTGTTGGCAAGGCTCAGATGACTTATTTAGGTTTGCAATGGGTGTCTAAGGCCATAATGTATTTAGGCATTCAGGTCCTGCGTTGCCTTACATCCCTCTCGAAGTTAAACTTGGACCCCCTATTAAGTACAATAAGATGTAACCTAAAGAGATGGGATAGATTACCATTTTCTTTATGGGGAAGGGCTAGTATAATTAAAATGAACATTCTACCTGTGTATTATATCTCCTTGGGATGCTTAATGTCATTTTGATGCATAAATGGTTTCAGCAACCTCATTCAATGCTCTCTTCATTCCTGTGGAAAGGAGGAGCTATTCGGCGAGCCTACTCCAAACTGACATTCCCTACCACATCTGGAGGTTTATGGTTACCAAATGTCTTCACCTATTATTTAGCTCTTCACGGAGGTAAATACTTCCAATGGGGTGAGTCTCATTTGGCAGAACCTGAGTGTTATGTACCACTTTAGTTATCACTTGAACAGACCCTATGCCTTAAAGAAAAAATCTCATTCTAACCCCAGGTATTCTTCAATATCATTAACGCTAGCAGTCAGCCTCCTTGGTTGCATTGCCTCGGGGATGAATGGAACTTTATGCAAATAGTGGAACACTACTTGGCTTGTGCCACCATTCAGATCTGCTGCCATATCAACTGTAAGCGTTCCAAGACGCTCAGATTTCTTTCTCCGCCTGCACCCCAGGATCCTTAAAGAACTAAGAGAGGTGGTGGCTGAACCTCTGGCAATCCTTTTTAGCCGATCACTGGAAACAGGGGAGGTACCCAAAGACTGGAGGACAGCAGATGTAGTCCCCTTGTACAAAAGTGGGAACAAAGAGGAAGTGGGGAACTACAGACCAGTCAGCCTCACCTTGGTAGTGGGGCAGATCATGGAAGCACTACTGAAGGAGAGATTGGTGGAACATCTGGTTGTCAATGGACTACAGGACCCAAGGCAGCATGGTTTCACCGGGGGAGGTCATGTTAGACCAACCTCGTTGAATTTTTCGACTGGGTGACTAGGGAGGTGGATCAGAGGAGGGCAGTGGACATGGCCTATTTGGACTTCAGCAAGACCTTTGATACGGTGACACATAGAAGACTATTACACAAACTGGGGAATATGGGTGTGGACAGGACAGTAGTGTGGTGGGTAGGTAACTGGCTGCACAGCAGGACACAGAGGGTGGTGGTAAATGGCTGTCACTTCACCGTGGGAAGAGTGACCAGTGGGGTACCACAGGGATCAGTGCTGGGACCGGTCCTATTCAACATCTTCATCAGTGACATTGCGCAGGACCTAGAAGGTAGAATTTCCCTGTTCGCTGATGACACAAAGCTCTGTAACAGAGTGGACACACCAGAGGGTGTAGACAGAATGAGAAGGGACCTGCAGAAACTTGAAGAATGGTCAGGGGTTTGGCAGTTGAAATTTAATGCAAAGAAGTGCAAGATAATGCATATGAGCACACAAACCCTGGCACAATATATCAGTTGGGGGTAGGATATAGCATGCACCAAGCAGGAAAGGGATCTTGGGGTTATCATCTCTGATGACCTCAAGGTAGGGAACAGTGTGACAAGGCAGCAGGTAAAGCAAATAGGATGCTGGGATGCATAGGCGGAGGCATCATCAGCAGGAAAAGGGAGGTCATAAGTCCACTATATAAGACACTAGTGAGGCCCCAACTGGAGTACAGTGTACAGTTCTGGAGACCTTACTTATGTAAGGACATATACAGGGTAGAGAAGGTTCAGAGGAGGGCAACAAAGATGGTACATGGATTGCATCACAAGTCCTATGAGGACAGGTTGAAGGAACTGAATATGTTCACCCTGGAGGAGAGGAGGGAGATAGGTGATATGATAGAGACATACAAGAATCTTACAGGGAGAAACAGGGTGCAGGAATACACTATTTTTAAGCGAAAAAGATGTTCCAGGACTAGAGGACATGGGATGAAGTTGGAGGGAGGACAATTCAGAGGTAACGTGAGGAAGAATTTCTTCACAGAATGGATGGTGGACAAGTGGAACACCCTGCCAGAGGAAATGGTGGGGGCTGAAACAATCACGGGATTTAAGAATGCATAGGATAGACATAAAGGAATTCTGGAGGTCAGGGTTAAGGAGCAACAGACTTCTAGGAAAACATAAAGTGAATTTACAAGCTCAAATGGGCAGACTGGGTGGGCCGTAGGCCCTTATATGCTGACACTGTCTATGTATCTATGTATCTAGTTGGTTGCCTCAGAGACTGCTCCTCAGCATTTACTGAAAGACCTTAGTTTTTGTTTAAAAACTGTAAGTATTGTTTTTATTTTACTTCATTTCTGCTGCCCGCTATAGTTTTAGTTAGTTTTAGTGTGATTTTGTTCATTTTTAGTTAGTTTTGTGGTTCCCCATTGGTTCCTAGTAACCGGTGAGGAACCGTCTTAGTTTGGTTTACCTTAGCGTTAAATCGCTATTTCTGTAGTTAACTTGTAGTGCTTATTTATTTATTGAACAGTTTATCTGAATATTTTTTCTTGGATTTTAATGGTTTCTTTGGTTGAAGAACCAACCTCGACTTATTTACATTTAAACTTGGGGTAACTCTCCGGTTACTTCTCGGTTTAGGAACCGATAAAAAAATTTAGACTTTAAATTTAAATCTTCTTAAGTTTATTGTAGCAATGTCTGATAAACCTAAGGAAAAAGACTGGACCTACTGGATTTAAAAATTGTATCAAATGCCAGGAAATATTTGCCAAGGCTGACAAGCATGAACTTTGCTTGTTTTGTCTTGGGGTTGAACATTTTGATTCTGATTGTGAGATATGTAAACGTTTTCCTGAGAAAATCATGGAAAAACGTAGAAAACATTTTAAAGAGAGAACTTCCACAGGTTCTGTTTCTGATCTGAAGGATCTGAACGTTGATAAAAATATGTCTAAAGATGTCTGTTCAGACGCCCCTGAAAAAGGCGAGACATCTGGACTGGAAAGGCCGGGAGAACCAGTAAAGGATTTACCTCCTTTGAAAAAGCTGGACAAGAAAAAGAACACTGGCTCATTGGCTGAAAAAGCAATGGGCTCCCAGTTGTTCCAGACAAAATGCCAACTGCTGACCAGGTGGCACAGCCCTCCAAATCTTGCAGGACTTGCAGACTGGTTTGGTTCCGGTTAACCAGCAACCGGCTAGCTTTTCAGCTCCCATGTCTGTGTCCTCTACAGAGGCTCTGGATCCCTCCAGAGATGATTTTGGGGAGAAATATGAGGATGAACGATCAAACCAGAAATTTCTCCTGAACATGGGTTCGAATCCCCCCCCCCCCGTTGACTGAGGATTTTTCTTCACACTTTATTTGTGTGAGGCAGAAGGTTGAAGCCCTGGACCTCACTTTTTATGAACCTGAACAGGATAAGGAGGAGGTGCAATTTATGGATATGATGGGGCTAACACCCACAAGAAAGATGTTGTTGCCTATTAACAGATGTTTTAACAAGCATGTACTTAAGATTCTCAACACCCCAAACACTATCTTGCCTATGGACAAGAAAGCTGTCAAGAAATATCAGCTTGACCAACTGGGGGCAGAATTTCTATTGTCTCACCCAGACCCCGAAGGGGTGGTGCAAACAGCAGCCTATGATAAGGCTAAGGTTCCCCTGGCTACACATCCATCAGAAAAAGACTCCAGAAAACTGGATGGGATGGCCAAGAAAGGATACCTGGCTGCCTCCCTGGGCATTAGGGAGTCTAATTACATGGGCTATGCAGCCCAATATCAGAAAACCCTGTGGAATTCTATAATGGCCATTGCTGACAAGACACCCCCAAGCCTGCAAGCTGACCTTGTTGAAACAGCCAGGTGTGGCCTGGAAGCCACAAAATATAAATTTCACATGGTTGTGGATGCGAATGACAATGCAATCAGATGGATGGCTTTGTCCATGGCCCTCAGAAGATTTGCTTGGCTTAGGGCAACCAGTCTTACCCAAGACACCCAAAACAAGGCCATGGACTTCCCGGTGGAGAATAATACACTGTTTGGACCCAAAACAGAAGAGTATATGAAGAAAGTGGATGAATGTAAGGCCACTTACACAAGTAACTCTGCCAGGGAAAGGACCTCTACGTCATACAGGCCCTGTGGAAGGGGAGGTAGAGGTAGGGGTTACACCTGACCTTTCTACCAGGTGCAAGCTACTCCTAGTTACTCACAGAGAGGGTACTATAGGTGTAGAGGTCGCAGAGGCTTCAGAAGGGGAGTACAATCCCTCCAGTCTACCACACAGTCGAAGCAGAACTCCTGATGTGCTAGTCAGGGTCGCCTCCCCTATTCCGGCTGGGGGCAGACTGACCCACTACTTCCAGAACTGGAAATCCATCACCACAGACAAGTAGGCATTGGAGGCGGTGGGTCAAGGACTAGTCCTCAGTTTCAAAACTTCCCCCAGGTTAAGACCAAGATTGTTCAGGTGCCTATACCCAGCAAAGAGGAAACTGCTGGAAAGAGAGGGTTCCTCACTGTTGGCAGAAAAGACAGTAGAGCCAGTTCCCTCCTCTCAAAAGGGAAGAGGTTTCTACTCCAGGTACTTTCTGACCTCAAAGAAAAATAGGGAGAGGTGACCCATACTGGATTTGAGATCCCTGAGCAGGCATCTTATAAAACCAAAGTTCTGGATGGTTACTTTGGCAATGATCTTACCCACATTACAACAACGAGACTGGCTGGCATCACTGGACCTAAAAGTTGCCTACTTCCACATTCCCATAAGGGAATCCCACAGAATGTACCTGAGGTTCAGACTACCATCAAACCACTATCAGTTCACAGCTCTGCCTTTTTGCCTGACTTCTGCTCCAAGGGTAGTCACAAAGTGCCTGGCAGGAGTGGTGGAACACCTGAGAAGGTAGGGCAACTCTGTGTTCCTATGTCTGGATGACTGATTAGTGGTGGGAAAAAAACCCACAAATAAGAGATGCTATGAGTCTCACACAGGAGACATTGGAGTTTCTGGGATTCCTCATAAATGTCCAAAAGTCAGTACTGCAACCTGTTCAGGTACTGCACTTCACAGGAGCTGAATTAATTGTACAGGGAAAGGCCTTCCTTCTCCAAGACAGAGCAGACAGTATCATGAGCCTGGTAGGTTCATGTGTCCTAAACAGGCCAAGACCTGCAAGACATTTTCTGTAACTGCTGGGACACATGGCTGCAGCTACAAGCACAGTGCAGGGATGTTGGTTTCAAATGAGAGACATCCAATTCCATCTCACTGGTGCCAAAAAAGGGACCCTCTGTCAAAGTTGGTGCCAGTGTCAGGGACCCTGATACAGGCCCTGCAATGGTGGCAGAACAAAAGCAACTTGAGGGAGTACCATTCGAGATTCAGTCCCCTGCCATGGTACTTACAACAGATTATTCCCTGCTAGGTTGGGGGGGGGCTCATCTAGAGGAACACACAGTGCATGGCACTTGGTCCCCTGTGGAGTCACTGCTACACGTAAATCTACTGGAGCTCAGGGCAGTGCTTCTACCACTGTAGTCTTTTGCATCCTTGATGAAAGGAAAGGTGGTACAAATCAGAACAGACAATACTACCACCATGTACTGTATTACATAAACAAGCAGGAAGGGACAAGGTCTGACCTACTCTGCACAGAAGCAATGAGAATTTGGGACCCAGTGTACTCTCTGCAAGTGTCCTGGGGCAGTGCACCTCTCAGGGAAAGAGTTCTTTGGCAGGTGCCCTAAGCAGAATCAGCCAGAACCACAATGAATGGTATCTCAACAGACAGATGCTGGAGATAGTGTTCAGAAGGTAAGGCATTCTAGAGATAGATCTCTTTGCCTCAGAAGAGAATTACCAGTTGCCAAAATTTTGTTGCAGGCCACCAGCCAAGGGGTCAACACCAGTGGATGCCGTGGTACTGAATTGGGCAGGGAAAACCTTTTTTCAAACAACATGAAGTCTTGCTATATTATAGACATTAGCAGTTTGATCCAGCTCTAGAACTGCCCCGGAGTGAAATGGTTAAAACCATTCCAAAATAGAATTTTGGCACGAGAGCAGTTCTATCTGTGTCATTTCAAACTTGAACTGTCAGATTCTTTACTCAGCCTCAGTGAACAGTCGCTCCGGAGATTTCTCCTTCTGCTCGGTTCATTTCTCGGTTTAAAAGTGTTTTCTTGGTTGGATTTAACTGAGAATAGTTTATTTTAACCGCAAAACCGCTCGGTTCAAGCTCTATCTGTGTAACTGTAAGCAAATGAAGGTTTTGTCTGTGTGAACTTGTAAGTTATCGGTCGGTTTTGAACCGATCAGTGGGTTTAAAACTCATTTAAAACTAAAAGTTACTATTTTAGAGTGCGGTTCCGTTCTTTATCGGTTCTGAAAAACGGATTTATTACGTTTCTCCAATACCCGTGACGTGTTAGGAACCGATATAAGTGTCTTTGCCTGGCACCGCCTTAAAAGGGCAAGTTTTGGTTGGCTGGCATTATGTCTGAGAAACCCAAAAGAAAACCGGGCCCATTGGTTTCAACACTGTGATGTTTGTGGAAGTCTTTGCCAAGGCTGACCCACACACCACATGTGTTTATTGTCTGGGGTTTGACCACCTCAGTCAGACTGCCAGGTATGTAAGAATTTTCCTGCAGCCACCCTGGAAAAGTTTGGGCAGGCTCAGGGAACTAGAGGCCAAAGTCCACTGACCCGGATGACAGCCCGGCTCGTGCCGCCAACCGAATCAGAGGAGTGCCCTCTGACCAGGGCCAGACTTCCTCTGGCAAAGAAAAGCTGGTTCTGAGGAACCAATTCCAGTAAAGAAAACAAGAAAATCAGCAGGTCTGGAGTCCAAAATTCTCTCCAACTGCTGCAGATATAAAAGCCATACAAATTGTCCAGTCACTGTCTCAGGGTCCGTCTGAACCACCACTATCTGGTAAAAGGTCGGTTCGATCCGAGTCCCAGTGGTTCAGGATTGTGATATTGAGGAATTTTATGAACTCAGGAGGGGAGGAGGATTTTGCAACAGTATGAATGTGGCTGGGAAGGTCTGGGTGTGCCTATTGAACCGGGATATCCCACAGACAGACCTTTAGAATCTCCCCTATGCTGTCTGAGTCCCCATCTCTATTTTATGTTTTATAAAAAGTTGCTGAAACCCTCCAGCTCCTTTAGAAGAGGCTGTGGATGAGCAAGAGAGCTTGATTTGTAGAAATGATGGATATTCCAGAGTCTAGGAGATTGTCTATTCCTTTACATAAGTCTTTTAGAAAACACAATTAAAATTTTAAAAGCTCCTAATTCTGTGCCTCCTGTAGATAAAAGATGGACAGAAGGTATACATTGTCAGGCCCTGATACAGAATTCTTCTCAGCAATGCAGTCATGTTAGTAGTTCAGGCTGCTGCCTGTGATAGCTAATATTCCTTGGTTTCACATCCTCCTGACAAGGTTCCAGGAAGATTGATGCCATGGCAAAAACTGTATGGCAGCCTCTCTGGGACTCAGGCAAGCAATTATATGGCTATGTAGCTAGGGTATCAGATTCTAGATGGGATACTGTTATGCACTGGCTACAGGCCCATGGCTAGCTAATAGTGAACTAGAACAGGTGGTTGCTGATGGCATTGAAGCCTCTAAGGTTCAGTTTCATGCTGCTGTGGATGTTAATGATGTTTTCCAGGGTAGTGGCCTCATCTGTAGCTTTTCGTAGGTTGGCCTGGCTCAGGTGTGTATTTAGTTTGTCTCAGGATACCCAGACTAAGGCTATGGATTTTCCTGTGGTGGGAAATCTCTCTGTTTGAGAGCAGACAGAGAACTACATGAAGAAGATGGATGAATATAGACTACTTGTACAGAGTGCTCCAGGCTAAGGAGCGGCAAGCCATTCTCAAAGGCATGCCTCGGTAGGGGTAGGCCTTTCACAGGCCTTTCTACTAGACTCAGGCCTCTCTGCCCATGCTCAGAGGGGCTTCTTCAGAGGCAGGGCAGACGAGGTGGGCAGACCTGCCCCACCCCCAGCCTAAAGCTGCCTGCAAAACAGGCACCCTGATGGGGTGCCTGGGTCATTCTCCTGTACCAGTGGGGGCAGGCTGGCTTACTTCAGTCAGAATTGGGCTTTTTAACCTCAGACAAGTGGGTTCTGAAGTAGTCTGGGTCTGGTTCTCAGCTTCAAAAGTTTCCCAGTCGAGGAGCAGACTTTTTCACCTGCAAGTGCTTCAGAGACCTCACTCTGCAACAGAGGTCTCATCCTCTGTTAGCTCAGAGCAGTAGAAAGGGTTCCTCCTGCATCAGGGCAGGGTCTGTATTCCGATACTCCTTACCCCAAAAAGACAGGAGAGTGGCGTGCCCATTTTAGATCTCAAATATCTGAACAAGCATCTTTTGAAACCAAAGTTCAAATGGTAACTCTGGCAATGATTTTACCTTTCCTAAGGCCAGGGACTGGCTAGCCTCCTGGACTTCAAGGATGCCTATTTCCATGTCCTAATGCAGAAGATCCCATCGAGTACTCAGATTCGAACTGCCCTCAGGTCATTTCCAGTTCAGAGCAATGCACTCGGCCTTACCTCTGCTTCCATGGGCATAATAAAGTGTCTAGCAGTGGCAGTGGCCCACTTAAGGAGGCAGAGGATTGCTGTTTTTCCTCATCTAGACGACTGTCTTATTGTAGGCCAGTCTCCAGAACAGGTAAAATCTCACCTGCAGGTCACCCAGCAGCTTCTCACCTCCCTGGGTTTTCTGTTGAACTCTTACCAAAGTCAGTTCTGGAACCAGTCCAGGTACCACCTTTATAGGGGCAGAATTGACAAAGCTAGCCAGGAGCCTTTCTTCCCCCAGAAAGGGTAAGGAATCTAGTGGCTCTGGCCTCTTCCTTCACTCTGCAGGTCTCTCGACCAGCAAGACACTTTCTGCAGCTCCTGGGGCACATGGCTGCATCCACAGCTGTTGTGCAGGGAGCCAGATTTCAGATGAGAGACATTCAGTTTCACTTGAGAACTTTCTTTGTCTCAGAGAAGAGACCCCTTTCCAAGTTGGTCCCAGTGATGAACCTTGATCCTAGCTCTCCAGTGGTGGCAGGATCAGAGCAATTTAAGAGCGGGGTCCCCTTCATTTCCCCTTCTCACTACTTGACCTCACTACAGATGCTTCCTTCTGGGTTGGGGAGCCCATATGGGCGACCTTTCACTCTGGGAGTTTGGTCCTTCCAGGAATCTCTGCTCCACATCAATTTGCTGGAACTCAGAGCTGTCTTTTAGCTCGCTTTTTCTGCATCTGTTCACCACAAGGTGATACAAGTCAGAACAGACAACACCACTACAATGTGGTACATCATCAAACAGGGGCACCTAGTCTTCGGCCTTGTGCACCTATCGGCAATGAAGTTGTGGTTCTGGCCTATTCCCTGAACACTTCCTCATAGCAGTTCATCTTCCAGGGAAGGACGATGTCCTAGCGGGATGCCCTCAGTAGGATTTCCCAGGCCATCACGAATGGTCCTGATCCTCAAGTGCTGGGATAGTTTTAAGCAGGTGGGGCATCCCTTTCAGATAGATCTTTTGCAGCCCCCAGACAATCACAAACTTCCTCTGTTCTGTTGCAGGCTCAGTGCTGGGCCCAGCTCCTGATGTCTCTTTCTTCTGGATTGGGAGGGAAGTTCCTCTATGTTTTCCTTCCTCTCCTATTCAAAGGCTCTAGTCAAAATCAGATCTCAGCCTGGTGGTGATTTTCTGATTGCCCTGGATTGGGCCAGGCAGCCCTGGTACCCACTCCTTCTGTCTCTGATGTCCATCTTCCCCTGTGCCTCCCAGGAATCATAATCTGCTGATTTGTGCCCAGGGAAGGGTTTGGTATCCGACTCAATCCTCAACCTCAAGGCCTGGCTCTTGAGGAGTTAGAGTTTGCTGATTTTACACCTCTGTGGGTGTTCTGAGATCCTAAGGCTTCCAGAAAGCCTTCCACTAGGGCTACTGAGAGAGTAGTTCTAAATGAAAAGGTTTTCCATTTGCGTGCTGGGAAAAATATTTCCCCCAGAATCTGCTGGAACTGCCCATTTGTTAGATTACATGGTACCTATTCAAAAGTGACACACCGTTAATAAAATAAGACAGTATCTTGCAGCTGTCTGGCGACCACAACTTCACCACTTCTTTCTGAACCTTACTCTTACAAAATGTCAAGGCTTCACTGGGAGGCACTCTGCTCACAGATTCCCTGAATGAGGTAAGATTTGTAGAGGTAGGATTTGTATGACTACTGAGGGTGTGATTTTCACACTGAACGTTATGGCCCAGATATTCAAAAGAGTTGCGCCATGCGCAATAGGGTTGCACCAGCGCAAGTCTGAAAATGCGCCATTCTGCGATATTAGGCGGGAGGCAGTTGCGCCCCCCAAATCACTGAGCAACAGCACAATGATAATGAATGTATGCACAACTGAAGGGGGAAGAACCTTGCATAAATGGCGCAGTGCGATATTCAACAACATGTGCCATGCGCAATAGGGGAGCCAGTGGAAGTTGCACCATAGCGGAAATGAGCCAAAATAAAAAGGAGCAAAGGAGAGGTGCAAGAACACTACAGGGAAGCCTCAAGTTGTGGAACTATAGCCAGCCACACAGGTAACCCACACACACACACACACACACACAGGGCAGGACAGTGAAAGGGCACCTGGAACCCATAGGCTCAGGGGAAGGTGTGAGGAGCCACAGTGCAGAAGGGGGAAGTACTTGCCACACAGCAGTGAGGCCAGCACATTCAGGTGTTCCCGGTGCAGGGGAAGTAGCAGTCAGAACAGCGGGGGGAACACAGAAACAGCTGCTGGGGGGTGAACACAAGCCAGGGACATGGCCAGTGCCACCATCCAGATGGAGGTAGTAATGGGGGGTGAGAAGGCGGGCAGCAGGGGCGTGGCTGTGAAAGGGCCCAGTGGCGGTATGCCCCAACAGGCAGTACCGAGCCACACCAGCCGAGCTGTATAGTGATACAGAGATTGTGGGCCAGTACCACCTGAATCGGGCAATTCTGAGGTGGCTCTGTGAGCTGTGCAGTGGCGTGATGCAGGCACCCACGGACAGAGCCATGCTCTGTCAGTGAAGACTAAAGTGACAGCTTGCATGTGCTTGCTCACCACGGGTACCTTCCACAGAACAACTGGGGACACCACAGGCATAACCCAGTCGGCTGTCACGCCACCTCACCCAATTCCTCAGCTCACTGCTGCCACATGCTGTGGAGTACATCCATTTTCCCAGCACACCAGCGGAGCACACAGCAAACATACAGGAGTTCCACAGGGTGCACGTATCCCGCGACCCCATAGCAGCAACGCTACAATGATGCACCATCACCACGGTAATGTCATCGAGTGGGTGTTTAGGATGCTGAAGGCACAGTTCCGTTGCCTGGACACCTCTGGCGGTGCCCTACGGTACTGCCCCTCAAAGGTCTGTGGGCTATTCCTGGCCTGTTGCATCCTGCACAACATGGCCTTGAATGTGGGATAGCCGTACAGGTGAAGAGGGGACAGCGATGGGGACAATGAGGATGCCAATGACAATGGTGATGGGCAGCCCCCCCATGGGCAACGGGACCCCCGACTGCTCCGGCTGGCACAGCTGCACCGGGACACCATCATGGAGGAGCACTTCAGCCAATCCAGGTAAGTCATGGGGCCATGTGCAACCACCAATGGCTAAGGCACAACCCACAAACATGCATGGACACACACCAGGGGTGCATGCCAACAAGGGAACTGGCTGGGCATGGAACCACACACAACACCAGGGATGGGTGAGGTCTAACATGGCACACAGATAGACAGACACACACACACACACAAACACACACAAAACACAGCAGACATGCATAAAGGGTAGGAGGCACACCGACCCAGAACGCCACTCCTAGCCACACGCATGTCCACAGACCACCACGCCCACTGCCTGTCATTGTGTGTGTGTCAGATGCTGGGCACCATTGCACATTGGTGTACAGTGCAATGCAGGCATCATCATGCACACGCAACTGCGGACAGCAGCCGGGAGGGTGTGCAGATGGACTGTGTGTCTGCGTGCAGGGCCAGGTACCCACCCGTGCATTGCCCGCTGAATGACACAATGCACACAGGGCAGCATCAGACAGTAGCCGTGTTGGGAGACAGGTCAGTCACGCGCCACAGTGCCCCAGCTGCCACGGATGCGTGGGCGGCCCCGCTGAGACCTGCCAGCACTGACAGGCTGACCACTGGACTCATGGGGTGGCACCGATGGTTCCCCAGGGGTTCCACTGTGTGAACTTGACCGTGCTCGTGCAGGGGTCTGCAGCACACTGAATGTGCCTGCACCAGGCATGCTCGGGATGCCCACAGCTGAACCCGGTGTCGACAAGGATGGTGTCGCACAACGCAGGGAACATGGGGTGGACAGTGCACTGCGTGGTGTCTGTGATGCATGGGCAAATGACTGTGTGCCCATTGTGGCCATGACAGCAGTGAATGCCTGTGTCTGCCTGTCAATGGCAGCAGTCACATCCTCCCGCAACTGGTCCATCCCTGCCAGGAGCAGAGGTGTCTCTGCTGTGACGCTCCTCTGCCCACTCCAGAGCCGCACTCAGTGCATCCACCACCGTCGCAAGCTGCATCTGCTGATTGACTGATGCTTGCAGTATGCGGGTGTGCTCATCCAAGAGGTCATCTGCCTGATCGGCATTCTGTCCCTCAGGGTGTGCACAGCCCTGATGCTCAGCAACCCTTGAGGTTGGGCGCTGCACACCAGAACCAGGCCTGGGCATGTCCACAGGCAGTGCACTGACGCTGCCCCCTGACACTGTACCCCCAAGCCCATTGGCTGACTGCTGATGCTGCCCCTCCGGCTGCCATTCCCCAGGGCTCACTAGTGCCACCGCAGTGGCTGCAACAGTCCCACTGTCCTGTACACACACCAGTGCTACCCCACCAGTGCTGACAGGCACAGGCTGGGACTGTGATGACACGCAGGCCTCTACGGCAGCACCACCCACAGCCATGGCCATGATGTTACCTGCTGTGTGGCCATCCTGTGGAACACACGTGTCACTGCCCATGACGTTGGCGACATCATCATCGTTGACAGACCCGGCACCAGCCCGAGTCACAGCATGCTGGCATCCATGGATGCTGGCACGCTGGGACACGGGCAGGGCCTCCTCTGCACCTGTTCCAACAACATCAGTCTGGACGTCCAGGCGGGCCCACTGTCACACTGAGCAGCGTATTCCTGTGGAGGTGGATGGGCCCTCCTCCATCTCCATCTGACTGGCCTCAGTGGAGAGGCCCACCACCGCTGACCATGCAGATGCTCAGGAGCTGTAAGGGAAAACAAAGTCGCGTTACTGCATGTGACCTACCCTGTCCCCCTCCAATAGACAGACCATGACCTACCATGCAGTGACGGGCTACCACCATCTGGAATCCACCTCCCAGAACACCCTCAATGGCACAATGCTGCATGCTGCCAGCAACCCTCTCCTCCTGTGGGGTCAGGCGTAGCACCTCCGGCTGTCCCCACCTGTCATAGATCGTGCTGCCCTGATGGCAGCCACCTTCTCCTTAATCCTCCTCCTGTCAGTGCCCATCTTCTTCTTGCACTCCTGCACGGAGTGCTGGTGGCTGCCATGCAGGTTCACAGCACGTGCCACTTCCTCCCATGCAGCAGCAGGGGCCTGTGGTGTTCCCTGGCATCTGCTGAGAAGCGGCTCCTGGTTCAGGTAGGCCTCAAACAGGGCATCTGTCTCAGCCTTGTGAAATTTGGCCTCTTCCTCCTCCCACAACTCTGTTCCTCTTCTTCCACAACTTGCTCGGTCATGATTCAGCCTGTGAGAATGACAGTTGTTACCTGTGACTGTGCAGTCCCATGCATGTCCCAAAATCCACAGTCCACACTCCCAAACAGCATGCAACTCACCAATAGACTGCAGTAACCGACTATAGCCAGTGCAGCCCAATGTCGCACTTTTATAGCGCAACCCATGCAAATGAGGTGAGGCGCAACTTTAAGTGGATGCAAACTGCAGTGCTGCACCATTGAATGGCTGATTAGCTGATTTGCATATGATGGCTGAATATCGCACTTTTGCATTTTGCGCAATTGTGTTGAATGTGCTGAGCCAAGGGTGCAGTTCTGTGGCATGCGCAGTACACACCTAACTGCACATGCCCGGGTTGATGACGCAGGTGCCTGCTGCACTGCTGACGTGCTGTGTGTGGGATGCAATGAAGGGCATGGCCACCATTGTGCCAGTGGTGCTACAGTGATGTTCACCTATATGGCGCTGTGGCACTGGGGCATCGTAGGTGCACTGGGGCAACAGCGCGGTAGGCCGCTACTGGAGGTGGCACACAGGCACCCAATCGCGCTACATGCATTGGGTTCCAATCATGCTGTGGCTGTCCGTGTGCCAGAGACCCTTGACCCTGTGCCCGACCTTTGCCCCCTAGGCGCCATGCATCAGGCATGGATGCACCACTATTGTGCTGTACCATGACAGCGCGATAGGGAATGGCAGCGCTGTACCGCACAGCACCTGCACATGGCGGAACCATGCTGCAGAGCACAATTTTGACCCTACCGAGCAAGAGAGATGGCGCGGAGGAGAGCTGCCCAGTGGAGCCAGATAGAAATGGCAAACCTGGTTGCCATTGTGGAGCCACTTGTTGGCCCACTGTTTGGTGAGGCACCCCTGGACAGGTCCAGGAGTCAGGTGTGGCAGGAGGTGGCCGACGCCCTGGAGGAGGCCACAGGAATGGGATGGATGGTGGATCAGTGCCACCACAGATATGGGGACCTGAGGTAGAGGGACCCAGACCTGCTTGCCCACCTGTGGGCACGTGCCAGGAGGGGCACGGTGCCCCAGCCAGGTAGGTGTAACGTCCATACACTTTTATCTTCCATATGGGTATCATGGTCGCATGTGTCAGGAACATGGGGGGAACCGTCCGGTGTTGGCTGTGGTGGTGTTATCAGGGTGTGGGGTGGGTGGGTCTGGCTGTGTGGGATTGCACACACATGGGGGCAGGGGGACTTTGCTACAGGATTGTACTGATGTTCCTCTCTCCATGTTTGCACCTTAGGCCCAGATGAGAGCGGCTGGCAAGGGAGAGGAGGTGCCAGCTGGAAGACCGTCACACCAGGAGGGGCGAAGGTCCACAGAGGCAGAAGGACCAGCCTGATGATGGTGAGTGCCTTACATCCATGATTACTATTGCATGCTGTGTAACAGGGCGGGCAGCGTGGCATGGCCACCATCCATTGACACCACTGCCATGCACGCAACTTGTTACAGTCAGCACTGTCCAGTGGCACTGCATGTCTGGGAGTGCATCAATGGTGGTCCATGCATGCACTGGGTACATGGCTGTGCCACTGCCTTCACACTGCATAGCCATGTCACTAAACAGCCATGGTGGTGCTGTGCAGGACTTGGCCGGTGGGTGTGTGCAGCGGTCTGCCTGGGTTGTGTTCACCTGGGTGGGCAGGTCTTGTGAACACGATCACTGTGGGTGGTCACACACCATCACAGAGGCATGACCCACGGCCGTATGCCATGCACAGTGGATGGGCTGTATGGGGCTGTGCATCCACACCAATTGACTCTGCTCCCTTGTCCTAGGTGGACTGCAGCTGCACATATCAGGGCGGCGCTGCAGGAAATACAGACTGTTGCCAAGGTGTCGCTGGACATCCTGCAAAGGATCGAGAGGCTGGGGGTCAGGCAGCGTCATGGCAGGAGGAGCAGCCAGAGCAGGGAGCAGCACTCCCACTGAGCGTCACAATGCCCCTGATTTCCCCTACCCCCCTGGACCCACCCTCACACCCCTCCTTCCCTCTACCATTTGTTCACCCCTGCCCCTTACCCACCCCCACCTTGTTTGTGGCCCTCCCCCCACACATTTGTAAATATTTGTACATAGTTTTGTTTGATGTTTTTAAATACATTTCTTTTGATATGACTACTGTGGTGGTCTCTGATTTGCAGTGGGCTATAGGTGCTCAGCTGCAGTGGTGTGCATGGCGTCAGGGGTGGTGCAGTCATAGGCGTGTGTGTGTGTCTCTGGGGAAGTGATTATGGTAAGGGAGTAGCTATCAGTCACTGTCTGTGGTGTGTGTGTGTTGTTCCCTGTGCACTGGATGACTGTGTGCAGTGGTCCATGGTGCATGCTCTGTGTCCATGGTGCACCTGTCAGCCCGTCCATGGCCTGTGCAGTTCACTCCCTTGCATGTCTGTGACCTGCATGGTCTGCTGGCATGTCAGTGGTGGCTGTCTATGCAGAACAGCCACTGTACCCATCACAATACTGGATTGCCTCCTGTCACTGGTGTGGTGCATGTCTGCCTCGGGTGATACTGTGGCCTCCGCTGTTGTTGTCCCACCTCCATGCTGTGGCTTGTGTGTGTTGCAGGGGATGTGCACCACTGTCTGTGACTTGTGCTCCGGGCAAATGCTGGTGGCATACAGCTCCACAGTGCCTGTGCAGGGTGGCTGGCACTTCTGTGCCATGGAGGACTGCTGGCCATGTGCACACGGTTTCCATGGCCCCACGCTGGGGGCTTGGTTGCCCCGCTACTGCATCCCTGTGTTGGTGTGCCCTTGGGTATGGGTGGGTGTTTGTTCATGCACTGTGTTGCATCCGGTGTGGTGCATGCTTCCATGCACCACTGTGGGTGTCTGCACTGGCTGTTGTGGCCAGTGCTGGGTCAGGGTGTGTCCTTGGGAGGGTGTGCAGGGTGCTGTACCACTGGTGGTGGGGTCCGGGTGTGCCCTGTCACGTGTAGATTACCTCGTGTGCCCGGCGCGTAGTCGTGTCTCAGTTGTACCTCGGGGGATGTGCGTGGTGGCACTGTGTATGCTGTCGTTGCATCGCTATGTGCTGCGACCCGCTGATGGGTGCTCATGGTGGGCCTGTCTTGCATGGTTCTGTGGTGCACAGGGTTGCATTGTCACAGTGGGGGTGGTGGCATGCATGGGGTATCCTGCACTGGTGGACGCTGCTCCTGGGCAGGGTGTCTGGGGGTCACGGTGCAGGATGTGCTCTGCATTGGTGGGATGGTGTGGCACAGGGTGGTTGGCGCTCCTTGTGTGCCAGTCACAGCTTGCCAGGGGGTGTGATGGGGCACCATGGCCCAGCTGTGGGTTGGTTGCTGGTCTCCATGGGTCACTGGTTATCCCAGCCCTCCCCCAGTTGTGCAGTGCATGGGGTGTGGGGGGACAATGTCTGTTCTGCTGTGTGTTCCTCTGCCCATCTGTGGCATGGGTGGTGGGCCCCTGCATCCCTGGTTGTGCTGTTGCATTGCTGCCCTGCTGCTGGGGGGCATCCCTGGTTGCGCTATGGTGCATCTGGACTGCTCAGCTGAACATCCCTTGTTATGCTATGAGGCATCAGATATGCTCAGCTTCCCCTCCCTAGTTGCACTATGGCACAGGTGGTGCAATATTCAGTCATCGGCTGTAGGTGCATCTTGGCCAGCGCAGTTTTTGAATATCACGCCTCTTGCACATGGGCGCAATGGACTTGCGCTTGCTCCTGCTGTTGCGCACTTTTTGGGTGCAGTTTGAATATCTGGGCCTATGACTTTAGTTTTCTTCAATTCAACAGCAATTTGATTGTACCCATCCAGTTTTGGGTATGATCAAAGGTTGTTTGGAGTGCCCTGTTAAAAGTCATAAATGGATTTTGATGAGAAATGATAGTGGCATAGGCACAGAGATGGATATTCATGTCCCAATCAGAGGATATGAGGGGGATCACTGACAAAGAGGCTGAAAAGCAGTGGACCAAGGATGGATACTTGTGGGACACAAAGTTTGAGAGTTTGAGGGAGGATGGAAGACAGACTTCTCCATCAACCTCTACTATCTGTGACCTGTCGGTGAGGTAGAATCCAAGCCATGATAGTATATCCTGCACCTGGCCCAGCTGCTGAAATTTGGAGAAGAGTATATCAAGAAAAAAGGCAATGATGAATCTGATTCAATCAATATGATGTTACCAGCAGAGGATATTGATGAAGAAGAATCAGCATTTATATAACGCTTTTCATACATCCAGAGTGCTTTACAAGCAATGCTAGACTGGTAGTGAAGTGACTGAATGTGTGGTGGTGGCCATATCGCACATCATCACCCACACACAGCCTGGATAATTGCATGAACCGGTTTATGGGAAGGGGAATGTTGGCCAGGACAGCGGGAATGTTCCCTACTCTTTGCGAAGAGTGCCCTGGGTTCTTTTACTTCCACCTGGACACCCACCAGGACAACACCAGGATGGGCAGAAGGGACCTCGGTTTAACGTCTCATCTGAAGGACGGCACACCCCAGCAGTACAGCACCCCCCAATACTGCACTCAGATGCCAGCAATTTTTAGGTGCAAGTCAATCCCGTATGGGACGAGAACCCATAACCTTCTGGTCCAGAGGCGGATGTGTTACCAACTGAGCCACGCTGGCACCTAATGGCAAAAATAAAAACATAAACACTAGGCAAGTAATAGTTCTGGGGATTCAATCATTAAATACATTGATGGCCAGATTTGCAAACAAAACGAACAGAACTGGACTTGTTCAAGTTTCAGGGGCATGGATTAGGGACATTGAAAGAGTGGTCCCAACATAATAAAAGACGAGGCAATAACCCCTTGTGATAGTACATGCTGGGACAAATGATGCTAATAAATTTACTATAGAGGATATTAAGAGTAGCTATATATCATTGGTAACACCCTGAGGACAAATGATTGCAAAATCTTTATCTGAAATACTGCCAGTACCTCGAGCCACAATGTATGAGCTAAATAAAATCAAAAAATAAACGAGTGGTTACGAAATGGACGCTAAAAAAACAATATAACATATCATGCACTGGGAAAGGTTTAGCAATGACAACAGTCTATTCCGCTGGGATGGATTGCACCTCAATAAAAAGGAAAGCATTTTCGGGGAAAAACATAGCAGCTGTCATTAATCAGCATTTAAACTACTGTAAATATCCAGGGGCAAACAGGGCAGATTTCAGTTGATTCTCCACCTACTGGTAATAGCTAAACATTCCTTATGGGTAACGCAAGAAGCCTAAATGTCTCTAAAATAAGTGAACTTGCTGGAAAAAATGGAACAAAAACACGTTAATATAGCAGCTATCACAGAAATGTGGTGGGATGAGGCATCAACATGGCATAATGCACTACCAGGATATAATCTTTATTATAAATATAGGGATTGTAAAAGAGATGGAGGTGTATGTATACACCAAGAACACAATAATGACCTATGAAATTCCCATCCAGTCAGATGAAGCCCTAAGATAGAAGGCCGATGTGTGCAAATTGAACAACAAAATAGAAAAAAACTAATAATAGCTATTTTTTATAGAACTCCCACTGCTGATACATCTTATGACACTCTACTTATTAAAATAATTACTGACCTTCTAAATACATCAGACGTAAATACTTATGGGCAATCTGAACTTACCAGGGATTGATTGGCAGAATTTAATTGATACCATTCAATCCGAACATAGATACCTAGAGGCATTTTTAACATTGGGGCTAGAGCAAATGGTCTCTGAGCCAACAAGAGACAAGAACATCCTGGACCTTGTGCTAACTAATCTACCAGTTAATATAGCTAACATAGAGATAGCTTAACCTATAGGTACCAGCGATCATAACACTGTTATTTTTTCTGTTAACAAACACAAAATTAATATTAAACAAAATACATATAAACTCAACTATAACGGGGGAACTATATTAAAATCAACAAAGCATTACAAAATTATGACTGGAAAGCTCTATTTTCAGACCTCCAAACCAATGACTGTTGGATGCGGTTAAAATATATTATATATGAGTTGGAACAATTATATATTCCTGTCAAAAAATAAATAAATTACAAGGGAAAAATATCAATATAGTTAACGCCAAGAATCTTGAAACAGATAAACAAAACGGAAAGGGCTTTCAAAAAACTTAAACTTTCCCAAACTGAAGAGAATAAAGCTAAATATAACAAGCATTTGACAATGACAAATGTTTGCTTGCTGGCATTGGCATTGGTAGTGTAGAAGTTACAGAGCTGCATAATAGGAATGGCAGCGAAGTATTGAACTGAAGCCAACCCCACCACCACCCTGCAGAGAGTGACAGACATTGGGGTGTGCCTTTGGGTCGTCAGGCATAACGACCACGCCATTTCACCACACCCTACCATGCAGACACTGACAAATGTCACGGTGTGCCTTGGGGTCTTTGGCCCTTATGCGCACCCCATTTCATCAGGAAATACGGTGAGATAGGTGTGGTATAAGAGAATGGGTGAACCTTGATGCCTCTCACTGGCTGTAGGGTGTGGGTGGGGTGGAATGGTATGAGCATTACAGGCAAGAATCCCAAGTCACACCCCTGATGTCTGTCATTCTCTACAGTGTGGAGCGTTATGGTTGGAAACCCTAACGTGTCAGGCATTAGTTTAGTATTTCACTCCAAATTTTCAACAAGTTTTTTTTGTGACCCCCACCTTATGAACAGTGGCAATATCAGTTTGTTAACCGAAAACTGCTTTTGCACAGCGACTTCGGCATTTGGCACCACAGGTGCAAAAACACATTCCGAACAGGATGTGAAAAATGACAATGGTACTGTTCATGGGGAGGTGTAAAAAATGGCAATGTTGAAAATCTGCTGTGAAAATATTAAAAAAACTGGTGAAGACATGAGCGGGCATAGAAACTGTGCAATGCACACCCTTAATGTAACTAGTTTGGGGATTTTTTTACTGCAGATTGTTAACACAGGCATTTTGGGACCTCTGATCATGAACAGTGTCAGTGTGATTTTCTTTATCTGTCCCAAACAATGATTTCCCACAGCAATCATGCATTTCTGCGCTGAAAGTGTGAAAACACATTTCGGCCATGTTGTGAAAAATGACAGCTGTACTGTTCATAAGGAAGTGTGGAAAAATGCCACTGGTGAAAATGTGGACTGAAAATATTACAAATTCATGAACTTATGAGGGTGCGTGGAAACTGCGCAATGCTCACTCGTAACACAGTCATTTTATGGAGTTTTGTCACCAAATCTTCAACATAGCCATTTTAAGACCTCTGCTCATGACCTGTGATTTTCTTAATCTGTCCCAAACATTGTTTTCGCACACCGACTGTACCATTGTGCGCTACATGTGTGGAAACACATTTTGGGCAAGATGTGAAAAATGGTAGCTGTACCGCTCATAAGGAAGTGCGGTAAAATGGCACTGTTGAAAATCTGGTGTGCAAATATTACAAATTTGCAAACTTGGTAGTGTGCGTAGGAACTGTGCAACGTGCTCTCCTAAAACAGTCATTTTTGGGAATTTTTTCACCAAATTTTCAACATAGCCATTTTAAGACCTCTGCTCATGACCAGTGTCACTGTGATTTTCTTAATGTGTCCCATACATTGATTTCGTACATCGTCTGCACCATGGTATGCTACATGGGTGGAAACACGTTGTGGGTGAGATGTGAAAAATGACAGCTGTACTGCTCATAAGGAGGTGTGGTAAAATGGCAATGTTGAAAATCTGGAGTGAAAATATTGAAAATTCGCGAACTTACGAGTGTGCGTAGGAACTCTGAAACACAGGCTCGTAAAACAGTAATTTTTAGGAATTTTTCACCAAATTTTCAACATAGCCATTTTAAGACCTCTGCTCATGAACAGTGTCAGTGTGATTTTCTTAATGTGTCCTGTACATTGATTTCGCCCACCGACTGCGCCATTGGTGCTACATGGACGGAAACACGTTTTGGGCGAGATGTGAAAAATGACAGTTGTACTGCTCATAAGGAGGTGTGGTAAAATGGCAATGTTGAAAATCTGGAGTGAAAATATTGAAAATTTGCGAACTTACAAGCGTGCGTATGAACTGCGCAATGCACGCTCATAAAACAGTCATTTTAAGGAATTTTTCCACCAAATTTTCAAAATAGGCTTTTTGAAAGCCCACCTTATGAACACTGGAAGTGTCATTTCATTAATCGGTCCCAAAAGGTGATTTTGCACAGTGACTGCGAAATCACCCTTCAGGCCCAATTAACGCCATGACAGTGACAGCATTCATGAGAAGGGGTCCCAAAAACCCCATGTTGAAAATTTGGTGCAAAATTCCAAAAATGCCGAGATATGCAGCAAAGTTGAAAAAACCCTATCTATTACATTATACAGCTTACTGGCATTTCCTCAGTTCGGTCGGCTTTGAAAGCGCAGGCGTGTTCGGTCCACGAAGATTGTCGTGCCAGACTCCGGAGGTAAGTTTGGGGTGAGGGTGTGGGGAGGCAGGGTGCCAGTGGGTAAATGCTGGTGGGCTGTGAGAACGAGAGGGAACGTTTTCTTTTTTACAGGTTTTTTTTTTTTTAAGGAAGACGATGGGGGATGTTTGCCACACTGGGGTGGGCTCCCAGCGTGGCAGCTAGAAGGCTGTTTGTGGGGGTCTGGAGCTGATGGGGGATTGGGCACCCCCGTCGGCTATACAGACTTGTGCCACGCTGGGGTGAGCTCCCAGCATGGCAGCTGTAGGGCTGTTTGGGGGGGCTGGAGCCGACGGAGGATCGGGCACCCCATCGGCTATGGACATGTGCCATGCTGGGGTGGGCTCCCAGCGTGGCACCTGAAACTTTTGGGCGGGCGCCGTGGAGCGATGGGACACTGGGCACCCCGTCGACTATACAGTATGTGCGTGGGGGGGCGAGTGAGCATGCAATATGCGTGCGTGCTTGTTGAGGGGGGGAGCTCTGCTCACTGAAGCGGAGCTCTCCCTTTCAACTGTATGCCACTGCATTTTCAACTACTGTCATATACAGCTGGAGCAGTGATTGGAGCATTGTGACCGCGCCTGCAAACACACTGACTGAATTGGAAGAGGCTGACACACCTCTGGAAAACTCGGATGATGGCACTATGTTTCTTGCACGTTTGTGCAAGCAAACATAAAAACGAAGTTAAAATAACAAAAGGGCTTATACGAACATATGAACATACGAAATTTGCCAGCAGATAAGGGCCTAGAGGTCTATCAAGTCTGCTCGAATGTGCAGCTAGCACCCCTTATTCTACAGCTGCACCCCCCTTCCACCCATCCCACCCTTCTCTTGTCCCATCCCCTTTTGAAGCAGTCCACTGTTCTACTGGATACTACTTCTGCAGGTAACGCATTCCACCCAGCCACCATCCTCTCTGTAAAAAAGTGCCTCCTCATCTCCCTCCTGAACCTTCCTCCATCCAGTCTCATATCATGGCCCCTGGTGTCCCTCCCCTCCCTTACTTTGAACAGCCCCTCTGTACCTGTCTTGTTTATTCCTTTCATGTACTTAAAGGTTTCAATCATGTCACCCCTGTCCCTCCTCTCCTCCAGTGTGTACATGTTCAACTCCCTCAGCCTCCTCTCATATGTCCCCCAGCCCCTTGATCATCTTTGTCACCCTGCGTTGCACCCCCTCCAGTAACTTAATGTCCCTCTTCAGATACGGGCATCAGTACTGCATGCAGTACTCTAGGTGCAGTCTAACTAATGACTTATACAGTGTCAGAATCACCTCCTCCCTCCTCGAAGATATACCCCTTGCAATACAACCCAGCATTTTGTTTGCCTTTGCAGCTGCCTTCCTACATTGTGATGAGCTGTGCTTATAAAAAATGAAAGGAAAAAAATTGAATATATATTATCAGTATCCAAAGGTAACACTAAGGCATTTTATGCATACATCAATTCGAACAAGAAAAGTGAGTCTACAATTACATTACTTGTCAGGAATGGAGAGCAAACTGGTAATAGGCTTAAAATAGGTAATGCATTTAATGACTATTTTGGGTCAGTTTTTACAAAAAAAGATAACAATAGCACAAAACATCCTCACAGTAGTAATTATGAAGATGTAACCAAAGATGAGATCAAGGCTGCAGTTCTTTCTCTCAAGAGTAACTCAGCACCAGGCCCTGATAACTTGAATACATACTTCATTAAACATACCTTGGATGAGTTATTATGTCCCATAAGTATCATTTTTAATAAATCTTATATGGAAAGTGAGGAACCAGATGATTGGCGCACAGCAACAATAATACCCATGCATAAAAAAGGGAATAAAAATAAAACTGATATCTCCTGCCCTTTCAGCTTTACATCGAACCTGTAAGATTATGGAAAAGATACTGAAACAAAAAATGGAACATGAACTGGAAAGTAAAGAACTCATTGATAACACACAACATGGTTTTCAAAAAGGCAAATCCTGCACTACAAATTTGGTTGCATTTTATGAGAACATTAGTAACAGTGCTGATAAGAATTGCCCAGTGGATATCACCTATCTGGACTTTAAAACATTTGACAAGGTATCTCACAGTTTACTAATCAACAAAATATTACATTTAGAACTAAACAGCTGTACAGCTAAGTTACAGCTAAGAAGGACGGTTAAATGATAGATCCCAAAATGTTAGGATACTGGGTACAAGCTCAAGCAGTATAAAAGTCACTAGTGGTGTACCACAAGGTTCTGTATTAGGACCAACATTATCTGGAATCTTTATTCGTGATCTGCATCGTGGCGTAAACAGTCAGATTAATAAATGTGCTGATAACACCAACATATCATCTGAAGTAGATACAGAAAGTTCAAACAGGACCTTATGAAAATTGAATACTGGGCACATAAGAATGAAATAATTTTTAATATAGATAAGTGTACTGTTATGCATCTGAGGACAAAAAACCCAAACACTGATTATTTATTATACGACTCATTATTAAAACTACCAACTCTGAAAAAGATCTAGGAGTCATTGTAAATAATCATTTTACATGGAGTTATCAGTGCAGTAAAGTAGCCCAGGTGGGGAACTGTATTTTATCTGCTATCGAAAGATCATTCATAACTAGAAATGTACAATGTATCATCCAACTGTACAAACCTTTTATCAGACAACACACTGACTATGCAGTCTCCTTTTGGGCCCCGATCTGAAAAAGACAAGAGAATCATAGAAAGTATGCAGAGAAGGGCTACAAAACTAATACCAAGAGTTAGAAATGTATCATATCAAGATATGATAACTTCCTCGGGACTGTATGATTTTCAGCTAAGGACAGACTGAGGAGACCTATTATTGTTATTTAATATTTTAAATGACAGTATGTTAATGATCAGCTGTAATATGAAATTTGCTGATAAACCAGATAGCTTAAGGTGTAATAATACGCAAATTCAAACTCCTAGAGTATTTACAAATAAGCGAAAATACTTTTTCACTGTTAGGACAATTAAATTATGGAATTCCTTCCCTCAACATTTTGTGGAATTGATATTCTTTCAGAAGTTTAAAGTTGAACTTGACAGACTTCTCTTGGGGAAAAATATCTAATTCATCCCACATATGTGGAGAAAGTGGTCTGGATGGGCCTAGTGCCTACTTTCACTTTGCCATACTGAGTAATACTGAGAAATATCGAGTAATACTGAGTAATACCGAGTAATACTGAATAATACCGAGTGATACTGAGTGAGATCCACAGTTTTGGAGGCCATGGTAAGGTCAATGAAAATCACACTTGTATGGAGATCCTCTAGGGCAAATGATGCCATCCTGTAATATATGCAAGTCAAATTGAGTGACTCAGTTTGAGCACCTACAGCAATAGTGGGTGTGAAACAATGGCGAGGGTAGTATACAGCGAGTGTCTCGGGAAGCTACACTTGCTGTATTAGGTTATAGGGCTGTGTTTGGCCAGACTGTTTCCAGCCAGAAATTTGGTGCAGTGGCTTAGTCACTGCCTGTGTATGCGGTGGACCAAGGTTCGGATCTGGCTGTGGGACTGATTTTTTTTCAGTATGTATTTTTTTAAGTCCTGTTTCTATGTTCCTCCCACCTGCAGGTTGCCCCCAGTAGCCCCTCTCGAGTTTTCTCCTTTCCACTGTGTCCACCTCCCAGAGTTGATTATATTAATTATGGGGGTGTGTGGGAGCACAGAAAGTAAGTGACCATTGCTGTTTGCCAGTCACTGTAATTCAAATCACCATTTTCAGTTTTGGTGATGTTGGGTTCGCTGTTGTTGGCTACTTTTACGTCACCGTTATCCTATAGGACCTGAATGATATGTTATTTGGGACTTTCAGTGATGCAGTGCCTGTAGATTTGTTAGGCTAGAAACCTGATAGTGCTTCAGTGTGATGGTTAAGGAGGAGATTATGCTTCAGCAAATTGCTTGTTCATTAGCTGTTCCAGGAATTTACTGAGAACAGAGAGGACACAGACGGACTGATAGTTATGAGGATCTGAATGAGGGCCTACTTTTAGCAGAAAGGTTTTAATGGCTACTTTCTAAACTATTGGAACTTGTCCAGTGGTGAGAGAGAGAAAGGAGATTTGCGATTAGCTGTGCCAGATGAAATGCAGCAGTTTTTAACAATTTTTGTTCAGTGCCATTGAATCCAGCACTCATGATGTCATGTTGCTGCAGCAACTTCAGCATATCTCCTTGACTTATTTCTACAAAGGTGAAAGCTGAATGGTGGATGTCTAAGGAAGGAAAGCAGGGGTTAAGATTAGGAGGTTGTGCAGCCATGCTGAGTGAAAGGTTAAGGTTTGTGAAATGCTGTTTCAGGCTCCTGCAGCTTATGCATTGCTTGTAATTGAGTTCAGCTATAAATCAGATGAATTACAGATTGTGATTAGCCCTTTCCTAGCAAAGTGTGGATGCCAGTCCGGTGTTTGCTTAACTTGTTGCAGTTTGTCTCCCAATAGCTCAAGTAGTATACTGATTTGACTCTCCTTGTCAGCAAAAGTCCTGGTTCCTGAGTCATCTATGCAGTTCCTAGTCATGATCTTCAAAAATAGCCATGTATCATACTCATTCCTTGTCACGTTATCTGTAGTAGTCCAAGAGTTCCAAGGATATCTAGTTGGGTTGACCACCACAAGCCCTTACCATTTTAACAGGGACCAGTTTGTCACAGGGTCATGACATGGGCTCTTAGGATACACATGGACAGGCAAATTACAAAAAGGAAAATGTAGTAGGCATGTATTTCTTTGAAGTACAAGCAAAATAATATATAAAACATTGAAGTATCACAGCAGTCATACTAAAATTCTGACACTGTAGGAACCTTTCTGGGATAGTGGGTGGCAAGTCTGAAGTCTCTGTGAAGCAATCTGTGCCAGCAAGGTCTCTCACAGTTCCATTCTCAGTGCCTCCAGCAAGTAATCTTTCCTCTGCAGTGACCAGACATCAACTGACTCAAGTCCCAATCAGCAGGGATTCCTTTAGAGGAAAAACCCAGCCTCCCAATTCCATAGGCTCCACAGGACATCAGTCTTCACAGAAAGTACAAGAATGTGCACGTCAGAAATAGGGCATCATATAACAAACAGATAATGCATTTAGTACAATCAGCAATATTCAATATCAAAACTGTGCCTTAGTACCGTAAATATATAAGAAATAGGCAAGCACCTAAGAAACATTTGCCAATTTAACTAGAAGTGTGGTACTTTGCTGTCTGACTCAATTATCAAAAAATTCTAGAATATACCAGTAATTCTGCTGCACTGTTTTCCTTTTGACATATGATAGCACTAAACACCTAGTTACTGTTTTACGGTTTCTGTATACATTATATGTCTTCCTCTTTCCTTGCATCAGCTTCTGTATGGAGCTACAACACTGCTGACCAGGCAAACTGCCCAATTGATGAGGGAAGGGCAGGGAAAGGGAGAGATAGTGATACTGAAAGGGAAGGATGGGTATAGTGAAGAGGATGACAATTCCAAATCAGACATACTGAACAGATACTTCTACTCAGTCTTTACAGAGGAGGGGCTAGGGTATGGGCCAGAAATGAGTAGAAAGGGCAGGAAGGGCATGGAAATGGATACAAGTCTTTTTCCAAGGGAAAGTATCCAAAAGGAACAGGAAACAATGAGTCAATAAGGCTATGGGGCCAGATAGTGTACACCCCAGGGTAATGAGGGAGCTAAGGGAGGTGGTGGCAGCAACTCTGGCAACCCTATTCAGCCTGTCACTAGAAACTGGGGCAGTACCCAAAGACTGGAGTAGAACTAATATAGTCCATCTATACAAAAGTGGAAACAGAGAAGAAGCAGGGAACTACAAACCAGTCAGTCTGACCTCAGTAGTGGAAAAGATCAAGGAAAGCTAATGAAGGGAAGATTAATGAAACACCTGGTTGCCAATGGTCTACATGACCCAAGTCAACATGGATTTACTGGAGGGACGTCATGACAAACTAACCTCATTAAGTTCTTCGACTGGGTGACAAGGGAGGTGGATTGTGGTGGGGGGCAGTGGATGTGGTGTACCTGGACTTCAGCAAGGCCTTTGACACTGTGCCACATGGAAGGCTATTAAACAAGCTGGGGAACATGAGAGTGAGCGAGTGAGATATTGGTAAAGTGGGTGGAGAACTGGCTGAATAACAGGACACAGAGGGTGGTGGTACATGGCAGTCACTCCACAGAGGGAAAAGTGACCAGTGAGGTATCACAGGGATCGGTACTGGGTCTAGCCTTCTTCAGTAACTTTATCAGTGACATTACAGAGGGCCTAGAAGGGAAAATGTGCCTGTTCGCTGATGACACAAAGCTTTGTAACAGGGTGGACAAGTCAGAGGGTGTGGATAGAATAAGGAGAGCTCTGCAGAAGCTTCAGGACTGGTCAGGGGATTGGCAGTTAAGATTTAACACAGAAAAGTGTAAGATAATACACATGGGGCACAAAAACCCAGGAACAACATATCAGCTGGGGGGTGATATAGAATGCTCCAATCAGGAAAGGGACTTAGGAGTAATCATCTATGATGACCTCAAGGTAGTAAGTCAGTGTAACAAGACAGCAGAAAAAGCAAACAAGATGCTGGTATGTATAGGCAGGTGTAACACCAGCAGGAAAAAGCAGGTTATAATTCCACTATACAAGACATTGGTTAGGCCACTTCTCTAGTACAGTGTCCAGTTCCGGAGGCCTTACTTACGTAAGGACATAGAGTTGAGGCAGTACAGAGGAGGACAACCAGGATGGTGAAGGGATTACATAACAAACCCTATGAGGATAGGCTGAAGGGCTTAAATATGTACTTCCTGGAGGAGAGGAGGGAGAGGGGGGATATGACTGAGACATTTAAGTACCTCATGGGGAAGAACAAGGTGCAGGAAAATACAATTTTTCAAAGAAAAAGATGCTTCAGGACTATGAGACATAGGATGAAACTGGAGGGGGGAAGGGTCAGAGGTAACGTGAGGAAGTACTTCTTCACAGAGAGAGTGGTGGACAAATGGAACAGCCTGTCATGGTGGGGGTGGAGGGGGCAAATATGATTGCAAGATTTAAGAATGCATGGGATAAGTATAGGGGGATCGTGGTAGTCAGGAAGGGGGACAACCTAGTCCCAAGGAAGCTTGAAGAAGCATAGTTACTAGCATTCATGGGCAGACTAGGTGGTCCAAAGGCCCTTATCTGCTGACAACATCTATGAATCTATGTATGTTCCAAGCAACAGAGGGAAAACAGAGGGGATATGACAGAAAAGATGCACAAGAGACCCTGTCTGGCTAGAGCAGAGGTGAAACAAGGACACAGGATAGAAAAAGGATTCCACTGTTTGAAACAGGGAAGGGGGTAGGGTGGGGGCTCAGCCTCTTTCTTTCTCTTCTTTCTGTGTTTCTAATTGCTTAAACAATGATAGGAGATGTCAGACCTATCACACACAGACTGATTTCAACACAGACTCAAAGCACTCCCAAGCTGCTCCCATGTCGAGGATGAGATCCAACCTGTAAAAAAAATAATTTATCAGGCTCCACATTGAATGGAACTCTATTCAGTGATCTAAACAAAGAGAATTTGATAAGTCAGGGATGCTAATCTTGCACTTCCATGTGCAGAAGATGAAGCAGTGGTCACTCAGTGACTCAAGCTAAATAGTTGAGGTGGCTGTTCTATCTGGTCTATTGGTAAGGATCCAGTTGATGCATGTTCCAGTCTTTGTACTGGTAGTTTGCTGTATGCATGTGGATATTAGCTAGGCATAGTGGTGTTGCAGTTCAGTTCCAAGTTGCCATGTCCCCAGAATTATTCCAGTCAACATTGAAGTCACCCAGTTATAAGGTTTCAGCATTGGGATGGGGCCATTTTGGAACAAGATCCATGAGATGAAGGAATGAGGACTAAGGGATGTTGAGTGGTCTGTAAATGCACCTGATGCACAGATCCTTGCAGCCATGTAAGATTTTTATCATAGAATTTTAGGTAGCTGCCCAGATCCTGTTATCACACGGCAGCATCAGGCAAATTGACATGAGCATTCTATGCAAGGGGATGGGGAAGGACAGGATTCCACCTCTAAAGAATATTCTGTATCACCCCATTACTAACCGTGACCAAGAGTGGCCCTGGCAGGATGAAGATGAAGATGGAGACCAGGACCACAAGGAGAATCATGATCCATGGGAGGGTACCCATTGCAGGAGCTGCAGCAGGAGGGGACTGTAGTACATGCCCATGGAATATAACCAGGATTCCCAACAGGCCAGACCAGGATGTCATGTATCTCAGTAAACAGGACAAACACCCACAGACCACTGTACTGCAGCCCAAGAAATCATATAGTCAGTCCATGCCTGACTGTATCACATCTCAATTACTGAGGCAAACACCTTGGTCTGGTACTCTGTTTCATCTGGAGCAATAAAGATGATTATTTGTGTTGTATCTACTGTGTCAGTGGTTTCACACTGCAGTCATGTGTGCATGTCATGATGGTGCTTTCTGGGATGTTGGCTTGTCACTGTGAACTAGGGAAGTTCAGTACGTGCCTTCTATGTGGTGTTATCTGTGTGCACACACGTGCAGCTTTTTGTTTCACAATGTTGTGCTGTTCATTATGTTTGCTTGCACACATGCGCAAGAAACATGTTGTGGCAGCTTGCTGGAGTAGTGCATTGTGGAGGTGTGGCAGTGTTGTGGCCAATACCGGCAGTGCTTTTTGGGGCTGGTCTCTGTGGCACCAATGGAGCAGGACGCTGTCAATGACAGCAGTTTTGCAGCATGCCACCAACTTGAAAGAAATTCACTGCTGCAATCAGGGAGCAACCCATCATTAAAGAATCAGCTGTTTTTGCTGCTGGGGCTGTACCCGATTGCAGCAGCAAATCGCAGCTTGCCCTGTCTGGTGTCACATTTCAATAAACATGGCAGCTTCACAGTCCCCATGAAGTTGATGGGGTGCCCAATCCCCCTGTCAGCATGCCCCCTCCTCAGTTCATTTACCAATGGGGGAGCCCAATCCCCATTGGCATAATGTCCCTCCCCATTCATTGTGTGCAGATGGGGGTGCCCAATCTCCCTCAGTTCATGCACCCCCCCAAACACATTGTATGTGCTGATGGGGTGCCCAATCCCCTTCGGCTACAGCACCCGCCCAAAAAACACCCAGGTGGCACTCTGGGAGCCCACCCCAGCATGACAATTGTCCCTGTAAGTGAAAAACTGTCCCATAACGTGTTTTTTTAATCCCTGTGAAAACAGAAAACCGTCCCTCATTGTGTCCGTTGCCCCTCCCCCAACCTGCACCCACCCTCTGTGCACCCACGTCCCCACACCCCCCAACCCCATACTTACCTCCAGAGCACGGCGCAAGGATCTTCAGTAGAGCAGGAACACGTCTGCACTCTTCAAAGCCGACCACGAACTGAAGAAATGCCGGTAAGCTGTATAATGGCATAAATGTTTTTTTTTTTTAACTTAGGTAGATATCTCGGCCATTTTTTGTGAATTTTAGCACCAAATTTTCAACATGGGGTTCTTGGGACCCCACCTCATGAATGCAGTCATTCTCATCTGGTTATTTGGTCCTGAAAGGTGATTTTGCGGTCACTGCGTGGAATCACCTTCCGGGACCAATTAATGAAACAACAGTGTCACTGTTCATAAGGTGGGTTCCCAAAAAGTTTATGTTGCAAATTTGGTGAAAAAATTCTGAAAATGATCAGTTACGAGGCATTGCACAGTTTCACGCACACTCATAACTTCACGAATTTGCAAGATTTTCACTTCAGATTTTAAACATTGGCATTTTTCACACCTCCTTGTGAACAATACAGCTGCCATTTTCACATGCTGGCTAAATATGTTTTCACACATATCTGGCCCACAATTTCAATTGCTGTGGGAATCGGTGCTCGACACATTAAGAAAAATTACAGTGACACAGTTCATAAGCAGAGGTACCAAAATGCCTATGTTGAAAATTTGGTGACAGAAGTCCATAAAATGCCTATGTTCCGAGCGTACATTGTGGAGTTTCCACACACACTTGTAACTTCAAGAATTTGTAATATTTTCACTCAAGATTTTCAACATTGTCATTTTTACATACCTCCTTATGAAAAGTACAGCTGTCATTTTTCACATTCTGCCCAAAATGTGTTTTTGCACATCTGGCGCACAATGGCGCAGTCGCTGTGGGAAATCAACATTTGGGACACATTAAGAAAATCATAGAGACACTGTTCATGAGCAGAGGTCACAAAATGCTTGTGTTGAAAATTTGGTGAAATAATTCCACTAAATGACTGTGTTATAAGCTTGTGTTGCGCAGTTTCCACGTATGGTCGTAAGTTCGAGCATTTTTAATATTTTCACTCCAGATTTTCAACATTGCCATCTCTTCACACCTCCCTGTGAATGGTAAAGCTGTTATTTTTCACATCCTACCCAAACTGTGTTTTCAGAATGGCGCAGAATGGTGCGGTCGCTGTGGGAAATCAACGTTCGGGACAGATTCACAAAATCACAGTGCCACTGTTCATGAGCAGAGGTCCCAAATGCTTTCATGAGGTGGGGGTCACAAAAAGGCCATGCTGAAAATTTGTAGTGCAAATACCAACAAACCCCCCGGGGTGTTAGGGTTTCTAACCATAATGTCCCACCCTGTACAGACTGACAGGCATCAGGGGTCTGCATTTGGATTGCTGGCTGTAATGCTCATGCCATTCTACCCCCACCCCCACCCTGAAGCCAGTGACAGGCATCGAGGTGTGTCTTGGACTCTTCGGTCTCAGAATTCACCCATTCATCTATACTGCACCCATTTCAGCGTATGTCCTTATGGAATGGGGTGACTGTAAAGCCAAACACCCCAAGGTATACCTCAACACTTGTCGGTGTCTGCAGGATAGGGTGAGGTGAAATGGCGAGAGCGTTATGGGTGACGACCCAAAGGCACACCCCAATGCCTGTCCATCTCTGCAGGATGGAGGTGGGGTTGGCATGAGTTCAGTACTTCACTGCCATTCCTACTCTGCATCTGTCTAACTCTTGCACTTCCAATGCTAATATCAGCAAATAAACATTCGGCATTGACAAATGCTTGTTTTTCATGTGTGTGTGTATGTGTGTGTGATGGATGCTTATGAAGAGAATCTGCCAATCTCTACTGCTTCCTCACTGCTGGCATTGTTTTGGGTCCATGCTCAGCATGTGTGGATGCCTATCTTGCACCCTGGATCTGCATCCGCACACTTAAATCATACATATTCTTGGAACACCCACTTGCAGAGACTCATTGTTTTGCAGTGCAGACGTGTTGGCACTTCACTTCCACACAGTGTAGTGTGTGTTGTGCTGTAGAAAGGTTATCAGCCAACTTGTGTGACCTTGGCAGGCCTCTCAGAGCCATTGTGGATCGACCCTAAGTAGTTACACATTTTGACACAAAAAGAGCATGCACAGCATCACATTAACTACACAAAACCCACTCACAGTCTTAGTTTGAAGATGTTAATCATCATAAACTGCAAATTACAAGTAAACATTTCCTTTTTAACAGATAGAAACAAATGACTAATGCAAAAATTAAGAATCTTACATTGATCAAAAGGGAACTACTTTTCCAAAACAACAGTAACATATTCCAGTAGTCTCATACTTACAAACACAAACAGCACACTAGTTATCAGATTGCTAACACCTACAGTATATGACAAAAAAAGTTACACTATAAAACAGTGAAGGTAGAGGCAGGAGGAGGGAGTACTGTATCTGTATACTCTTTGTGCCCAATACTCTCTGTCTGGCACAGCAGTATTATAGTTGCCATGGCTTTACTGAGTGCGTATAATACAGAAACTGAAATGTTTCACACATACATGCGGTAGTCCCTCCTGAACACTTGCCCATGGAGTTCAGTTAGTCTGTTGAGAAAAGGATAGAGTTTCAAGTGACTTGCATTTAAAATTATATTTCAGACTGGGCCCACCCTGTGGAGAAGGAACCAATCACAGCCGTACAGTGACTCCTAATAAAGTCTAATTTCTCTAAAAATAATTCACAGTTTCAGTTCTCCTTCTTGGCTGGCAGTTCTCTGTAACAATGTTGTCTGCAGAAGATTTAGAAGTAATGTCAAACTGTTCCAGCTCCCTGGATATCTATACAGACAATGCATCACTGAACCATGAGCAAAGTTTCTACCAGAATTGCAGTGACAAGATTTCAGAGGCAACACAAAAAGGAGAAGAATCCTGCGCAGAATGTCCCAGGGAATGTGAGGAAAGTCATGGCCCCCAAACAGAACCTGAACTTAGCACCCAGCGAATGGAGCAGTTTGAAGCAACCAAGCTAAGGCAGGGCACAGAAATTGCAAAGTGTGATTACTGCCCAGAACACTCACAACCTGCTGTGAAAACCTGTGTGAACTGCAGGGTCTCTCTCTGTGGGTTTCACCTTGGAAAGCACCAAGCAAAAATCCCACAGGAGGCTCATGTATTGTTGGAGCCCACCGAGTCACTGGAGGACTGGCTGTGCCCAGAGCATGACAAGCTGATCGAGTATTACTGCAGTGATGATCAGACCACCATTTGTGCCTCCTGCTGCATCACTGGTTCCCACAAGGCTCACCACATTCAGAGTCTGAGGGAAGCACGTCAGGAGAAACAAGCTGCCCTCCAGCAGGACATGGAACAGAGCCAGGAAGCTGTGGACAGAGCTGTGCAGCAGTTACAGAAGGCTCAGACAGACCTGAAAGCTATCAATAGTGAATTAAGTAATCACATACAAGACATGTTTAAAGAGATCCGAATGCTGTTAAACCAAAAGGAAAAAGAAATATTGGATTATTTTGCTTCAGAGGAAACAGTGCAGCTTTCAGTTTTATTGCACAAGATCAGGGAGCTGAAACAGAAACAAGAATTTATGAAACAGCTTATACGAGAAGTACAAGACCTGCAGAAACAAAGCAATCAACCATCATTTCTGTCAGCTTTTATATCAATTCACAAGAAATTTCATAGTAGTGACAAAGAAGCTGAGCAAGGAGAAGTAGTCACAGAACACCTGGATAACCAGCCATTAGAGACCATTCTGCATCAAGTTCAGGTTATAATGAAGGACATGGTTGAAAGCATCCAAGGGCACATCAAGCAGTTTATCAGCCGGTGTCTTTCAAAGGATATAAACCCTTGTGAACAAACTGACAAATCTGTCACTGTGGTCAGTGATTTAAGTGTGGACACTGACCCCTCTGGAAATGTACCAATAACCACATCACTGTGTGAAGACATGCCATCTCCAGAGATAGAAGGAATATGTACCCCTGAGGTATTGCTGCCTACCATACATGAATACATCATCTCCACCTTCCCTAGTGAAAATCCTGGGATCACTTACCTGAATAAAGATCCTATCCCCCCAGAGGATTCCCTTGGGATTCCTGCAGAAAGCCACGTACCCCAGGATATTCCGGATATTCACAATCACACAGGCTGCTTCAGCAGTATTTCAGAAGCTCTCAAAATGGAAGATTCCCAATTAAGTAAATCACAGGATAAATTACCACCTTACCTAAAGGTGTCAGTAACTCCAGATCCTCTAGAATCACATGATTATAAACTGCAGAAGAGCCCAGAAGACTGGTGGACAATACATGTCAAACAAGACAATCATCAAGGTATGACGTATGTCAGATGCAACCCACGTTTCTCATCTGGGAGACATTGCTGGGAAGTAGAAATTTCTGGACAGGGACAATGGAGTGTGGGGGCCTCAGAGATTAAAGATTTGAAACATTACAGGTGGCAATATAGCTGGAGAATTGAATGGGATGGCTCACAGCTTTTTGCCTGTCACTGTAGCTTTAAGATAAAGATTAAAAGCCGTCAGGTTTTTAATACCATCAGGATTTCCATACTCCTTGACTATGATGAAGGGCATCTCTCATTTTATCAGTCAGAATTAAGGCTGAAAGAACCAAAATCTCCACATCCCATTTATGCTGATCCTGACCAGGAATCTCTTTTACACAGATTTAAGTGCAGATTTGTTGGGTATATTTATCCTTGCTTTTGTATACGAGATTCTGCGATAAAGCTCTTGTAGATGGGAGGGAAAAGGTTCCTCATGATGCAAGGTCTGCTTAAAGAGCTAGTGGAACCAAAACAAACAGACCCAATAAAATGATATGACATGATACAAATTTGTTTAAATATAAAATGATTTAAATGTTAAGCTATAACTTTTAATTTCGGAAATATTTCTCTTTTTCCTTTAACTCATTAGAACATTTTCTAGGTGGTAATTTTGTGTTGGATGTATGGAACGACTCTCAGCCTGGCAGCTGGCATATCTGTCTCTAGTCCCCCCCCCACACTACATCATCAGCATTGGGATCTCACTGACTCTGACATCACAGGTGACTGACCTGGCAGCTACTGACTGGCTGTTCCTAAGAAGCAGTGTTGTCCCAGTCAGTGAAATTATGACGCTGAACATGTAATGAAGGAACAGGGCTGGATATGTCAGCTGCCAAGCAGAGTGCTGTTCCACACATCAAACCTACTAACATCAGGTAAATAATCTTCTATTTAACCAAAGGGAAAATAAAAAAAGGACCTCAGATATAACAAGTAATGGGTGCCTGCCTTTAAAACCTAACATTAGTTTTAGGCAGTACACTAACTCTTTAACCACAGTTAATATGTTAATGGGCTGGCAATATAGCCTAGAGGTTAGAGGAACGAGGTGTGAACGAGCTTGGTACATCCAACAGAGCAGACCTGAGCTTGATTCTCACAACCTCCACTTGCATACTGTGTGACTCTGAGCAAGTCACTTAACCACCCAGTGCTCCCAGGTCACCCCTGAAAACAGGCACTTGTGCCTAGTGGGCCTTACCTGGTTACCAAAGACTAAAATAAAATAGGAGTGGGTTTCATCAATAATCCTTAGTCCATACATGACACTTGCATGATAAATTCTAATGGATCTGCAAAACATCACAATATTTCAGTCTCCTGACTGCTCATCTAAAACGTCTTGGGCCTCTTTACACAGTCAGACATTAGTGCTACAAAATGGGCAGAATTACGTAATTGTGGCAGTGTTTGAGATTTCACCCCCTTGTTGCATACACATATGGGTCACAAGCCTTTTCCTGCAAAGATACACACAGCATTGTGACTGTGTGGTAAAGGGGTATGGCAGCTGGCATGTAACTAGTGTGCCATGCCATGCATAGATGCATGCCAGCCCATATGCACATGGTCACACACAACAGCCTCACCACCAGACTGTTACAGTGGTGGTGCTGGTGTGTGGCAATGCAATGTCTGTCCCGCAGGGGATGTAGATCTGCGAGGCCTATCACATTGGAATGGAGGTGAATGGGGAAAGGGCTAATAAGGATGCACCAGGGATACTATTCAGGATATGAATCAGGAGAAGGACCACTGGACCATCAGGAATAACCTTGAAAGAAAGCAAAATTGTCTCGTTGTCTGCCCAGGCACGGCCCTGAAAGGTAAGTGTGACAAAAATGGTAATGCCAGTGCCATAGAGTGCTGTGCGTGGAACAGTATCATGCGCATGGTGGTATGCCATGCACAACACTCTGTGGATGTCATAATGCAACTGTTAGTGATCAACCCCCCATGTCCATCCACTAATAACTGGCATCATTCAACTGCACTGAGACTTAGTCACAAATGTCTCCCCCTTTGTCTTTCTTCTGTGTATGACAGTTTTTGGTGGTGGTGCAAAGGGGAGTTTGATTGCACCCCAAATCTGTGCCACCACCACCATTGCAACTGTGTGGGGGACTCCAAAAGTCTCTCTTCACAGACGAATAATCAGTGTTTTATGTCATCATGGCCAGGGCTGTAATTCTGTGATGGAAAAAGTCATTGTCTGGTAATGGCAAAAATGTCAAAGTTAAAGAAATGTCTAGAAAAGTCTCAGAAAATTGTACCAAGCCAGTGTTAATGGGCTGCCACCAGGATACCAGTGTTTTTGTGATTTGTAGAATCCTAAGCTGAGGCACTCTGAGGTAACCAAAAATTTCACAGAGACAAGGCACTGTGCTTTCAGGAAGGGAGAGTGACTAGCCACCTGGCATTGGCACAGTTTCTGTAAACCAACCAAGGAACAGCACTGGCTTCAGCTGTGATGGTCACTGATCACCCACCTTCCTGGTCCGGCAAATGGTGCTGCCATGCCAACCAGATCATTCTGGGCAGGGGTGATGGGGAAACAAAATAGATCTAAAAATGAATAGACATGACCTGATCCCGTGATTCCACAGCAGCGTATTGTGTCAGCAGGGATTCAGATACAAGAGCTACCTTGTCTTCCAGATTCCCCATAACAGTGCCGATTGGTCACAGATGGGATGTGTTCATTTTGAGGAAGGGAACTTGTGCATCAAGACAGAACACTTTCATTGTTTATGCTGAGAACCTGCAATTTGTTGGATGGGATAGATGACAAATTGTTGGAACCCCCCATACACACATGTACACACACTCACATTAAAAAAAATCTACATTTGTAAATTACTCCTATGTATTAATTATCTTTGCAGGCCCTTCTTGCCTTTTTATTTTGATGCACCCTTATTTGTGACTTTTGATGTAAAAAGTCACAAGTTTTGGAATTCATGATTCCCATTTCAAAATGCAAGCCTAGAGAATCACTTCTTATTGCACAAGCAAAATACCATTTACACTGACATAGTGGTAATATACATGTAAAGTCTGCAGACCAGGTGTATTACAATTCAGTTGTGTTTTTTTTTTTTTTACCGGAAGTTTGTAAATGTTAAATTATTCATTTTCAATAGTCTTTAATAATAGGTGAGGAATGAAGTTCAGAACAGATCCAGTGCATAGTATGCTGTGGTGAACAGGGTTTGTTTAAATGAATCCATGATTTTTAATCTGTTTTATTTTTAAATAACTGATTAAAGTAGGGGGTTACTTCAAAAACAAGGAATCCCCTAGGGACTGCCCAGGGGGCCTGGAACAGGGTGGTGCACTGCTACGCCAATGATCCAGCTTAGGGAGCAGACTTGGAGAGCACAGTTGGGTTGACCAGGGCTCAGAGAGCACTGTTGCTGGCAGAGCATCCTAGCTCAGAGAGATATGGTGTTGAGTTCTGCCACCACAGTGATCCCTGCAGGGGGGTGAGCTTGGCCACCAGAGGTATTGCGTGACTCTGCATGGGAGGATCAGGAGGTGCCTGTAGGAACAAAAATGCCAGAGGGAAATGACGTCATTCAGGATGCTGCTGCCAAAACTCATGGACCAATGCTTCCCTTGGATCCTGACTGCTGTGGGTGAAGGTATGTCAATTTACTGGGATGGGAAGTCACCAGAGATGCAAAGGGAACCTGATGGCTGAAGGATCAAGTATCTACAGTATCTGCAAATAAAACAATCTCCACAAGTGATCAAATCATCTTTTTCAGTTCTGAAGAAATACAGATAACTTTTGCTTACTTCCTGTACCTGTTTTACTTGATTTAATAAATATTTAGTGCTCACCAATTGTCTTTTACAAAGATTTGTTAGAGAACTGAAGTGGTCACACTTTGTGTAACAGTTTGCTAAGTTTCTGCATTTTACAGAAAATGTCCTATAGTTCCCCATGAAGTGCACACGGCACTTTGCCAGGGAAAACCTCAGCAGTGGCACTTAATACAAGCCCGTCCTTCAGGAAGTGGCTACAGTACTTGGTAAAGAAAAACTCCTTAAAGTAGCACTCTGTTCACAAAATACCACTTTGCAGAGTGGTTTTTTTTTAACTAAGAAATCTTTCCATTGCTCTTCTAGTACCTTATCCCACCCTCCTCCCCTAGACACAGTATAAAAGTACCCTCTTCTCCAGCCCATATAATACCCCCTCCTCTCCTGAGCAACTGTAACTAAGATCAGACATACTGTGGTATTAACAAATACAGACATCATTCTCTCTCTCACTCACTCTCCTTCTTATCTCTCTCTCTCTCGCCACTCTTCCCGCTTCGGCTTAGTGTACACGCTTTATTAGCCATCCTCACAGGAAGTCTGAGTTTTCTGCTGCTCTGATACTCAGTATGGCAATCATCCCATCTCCTTCGCAATTTTTTATCTGTTATTTGAAATATGTGGTCTACTGTCAAAATAATTAGCATGTGTGTTGGGGATTACACTGTGTTGTGTTTGTCTCTCTCCCCCCCCCCTTTTCGCCTTATATTTCAATAATTCTGGCACATGTAGGGTCCCATACACAGCAGATAGGGATGATAACAAAGTGATAACAGTGGTCAGTTCTGCCGGGCCAGCTCCTCTCTAAATAAGCTCTGGTCTGAGCCAAAACAGCTGCTAATGCATTAACCTGACAAGGGGTATAGAATTAATGTGCAACTTAGTTGTAGCTTACTTGTATTACTGTGATGTAAAAAATCCCACATTTACATCATCATAATAGAACAAAAAAAAGGAAAACCTTAAACAGCAAGCTAATGCAGAAAGAATTGTTGCTAGTTCTTGAGTGGATATATAGACAAACACACACCCCTCTGAAAGTACACACAACAGACAGACACATATATACACTGACCACTTCACACACATACACATATGGCAGTAGCTGTTGCCTGTTACAACAGTTATGCACACACAAAGGCTGTGATTGTGATGAGCAGGATAGACCAAGCCAGCCTGCTGGTGCAAGTGGTAGTACTAGCATTTGCAGCCCCAATGGCCCGGGTTCAGAAATGAGTCCGGAGCATCAGAGGGTTGGCCAGGGGAGGAGCATGAGCATCCAGAGGACTGCTCTCCTCATCTGGGATGAGTGGGACAGGGTGATCAGCAGCAGTTCAACTTCTGGCAGTGGCTAGGAGTCAATGCTTCTGACACCTTGCATACATGTGGGTTAGGGACTCGGTGGGCATTGGCATGCTCCCGTACGTCAGGGTGCATTGTGTGTCTCTCTTTAGGCAGCAGCATGAAGTCAAGTTCGATGTGCCTGTGCAACTGGTTTCATGCTTGTGTAACACAGATAATCTTTGGCTGTTCTCCTCTCTATCTGTGGGGTATACCACCCTGTAGGGGCATGAAGGCAAGAAACCCTAGGGGAGAGTTCCACTCCTTGAGGTGCTATGGGAGTGATTCCCTTGGCTAAAGGTACCTTAGGAAGAAGCCCACAGGAGAGGGAGGCAGCTGCTGGGGGAGGAGGGAGGGAGGGATGGAGGGGCGGATGGAGGGGCAAGGAAAAAATGCTTGTGTGTGTGTAGTGAGGAGAGCAGCCTTTAAACAGGCCAAAGGAGGATGTAGCCAGTTGCACCGCCCCATTGAACTGCAGGCTGTAGCCTTTCAATTCAATGTGCCTGTGCAACTGGTTTCATGCTTGTGTAAGGTAGATAATCTTTGGCTGTTCGCCTCTCTATCCATGGGATATGACACCCTGTAGGGGTATGAAGGCAAGAAACCCTTCGGTAGGGTTCCACCCCTTGAGGTGCCATGGGAGTGATTCCCTTGGCTAAAGGTACCTTAGGAGGAATCCTCAAAAGATTGTCAAGCAAAGCATACAAGGTAGTGAACACTTTTCGGGGTCAAGGACCTGTACGTAGGTCAGTTGGTAGTACGGATTCAGTTGGTAGCATGGGTCAGTTGGTAGTATGTTTGAGTAGAGTAGGCAGGAAACAACAGGTGAATAGTGACCCACTTGGAGGTCTGACTGTAAAGTTTGGAGGCCTGGCTTCCTAAAGAGAGAGAGAACAGCCAAAGGGGGAGACAGGACACTTATGGGACGGCCACCTGCTCCATCCAACAGTGGAAACCTACCTAAGTGACCTAGGGATTATTGCCTATAGCTAAGAAATAAAAACTCTTTGAGGAGGAAATCTCTGGGGATCCAAGGCCTAGGTCGCCTTCCCTCCAGGCTTGGGATGTTTTTGATTAGTGGCGGCTCTGCTGCTGCAATTTGAAAACTCAATCAAGGGGGGTGGAAAAAATTCCAGTTTGGAGGAAAACTCTCCTCTAGCCCACTAACAGGAATGCTGTGAAGAGTTGCGAAGCTAACTCTGCAACACTGATCCTCCAAGACAGGAGGAGAAAGAGAGCGATGACTGCTGAGGCACTCAGCTGGCCTACTGATCTAAAAACAATCCAGGTGAACCAGAGGCTTTCATAGGGAGAATAGCTTTGAAGGGTGCCTCTGAACCCACTCTGGCAGCTAAAGGAGCCTTTCATGAGAGACCCAGTCCTTCACTGCTGAAGTCTTAATGCTAAATTGAGAGGTGCCGCCGGTACGGGTGATGAATGAAGGTCCACTGAGGACATTCCCAGCTATGGGCCAGGTGTGAAGGACCTTGCCCCAAGCTTCGCATGCTCAAAATGTGGACTTTGGTGGGTGCAGAGCAAGATTATCAGCTGCAGGGTGAGCCCTGTGCCATGGTAACTAATGGTCGAGGTTGGCATACCTTCATGGAGAGCTTAAAGGAGTGCTGAGTGTTCTAGACCCTCACGTAGGTCAGATATGTTTTATAGCAAACATATAGCAGAAAACTTCCATGTAAGCAATGATTGCAGAGTAAGCAATGCACGTAGGTCAGAGAGGCAACAATTCACATAACTTGCAGGAAGGGAAGCCAACCAGTTCCATTAAGAAAGCCAAATAAAGGTGACATAAAATGCTCTGAGGAATTTTGTGGCAGTGATAGGATTCAAACATGAGGAATTTCGACCACATGGGGCCATGACTTCATCACAACCCCCAGTCCCCACCATGGGAAAAACAAGGAAGCAACAGTAAAGCGCCATCACCCACATGCAGATTTTAAAACTAGTTTGCAGTGACAGCTGTAGCTGTGCTGACCTCTAGAGTATAATGAAGCAGTATATAAAAGTAATGAGCAGCATCCAGCAGCAACTAGTTATAGCTTCTAGGAGAAGTCAAGTTAAACAAACAGTGGAATTGCAGGGAGATGCAACGTACTGAAACAACAGCAAGGATTGCTTGGTGCAATTGCATGAAGGCAGGTTTGAATGCCATGGGCTAGCTTTGCAGTGTGAGCTTGCACAGGTGCAAACAATTAAGGTGGATAAGCACTGAGGCAGCAAGCAGGGAAGCAGGAACTGAGCTAACATACAGATAACAATCGCAGTTGCACTGAAGGTTTGCTGAAAGCTAGTGTTCAAATGGGAGCCAAATAGCACCAGTACAGGATTAGCACAATGCAAACAAGTGAATAGGAAGCTTGAAAACCAGAAAGCCCCCAAAAGGGAAAATGCAAACAAAACTCAAACACAGGAGGACTGGAACAAGTAACACAAAGAAGCATGCAGCAGCCAGAGTCAGGCAATACTAACCAAAAAGCAGGAGAACTCAAAACAAAAAGTCCAGCAGAAACCGAGCAGCCCACAACACAGCAAACAGGGGCAGCAGGCTCCAGGGAACAGAGCCTTCAGCTGCAAGGAAAAATGCTTGTGTGTGGAGTGAGGATAGCAGCCCTTAAATAGGCCAAGGGGGGTGTGGTTAGTTGCACCACTCCCTTGAACTACAGGCTGTAGCCTTCCAAATCCTGGACTGCTCCTTCTGAATTGACCCTATGGTGTAAGTCTTGGCCAGGATCCACAGGGTGATGCTGCTCTCTCCCTTCAGGGAGCTCTTCCATGAGGGGTAAATCATGATCCTCCCAGACTGTGCAGCTAGGAAGGAAGTGCCAGGATGGAAGGAGGTTCCAAGGAGAGCTGGGCTGATATGGGAACATTCCTGCCTTGCTAGAGTGCCAGAAAAAGAGCTGGTCAAAAAAGCAGGACAGACCAGCTGAGATGAAATATCTTGTTTCAAACAACATGAAGTCTTGCTATATTCTGACAGTAGCAGTGAGTTCCAACCTTTGAACTGCCCCGGAGATGAAAGAGTTAACTTTCCATGCCAGGCATGGAACGCTGAGCTCGAGCTCGGTTGAGACTCTGTCTGTTGTTCTTCAAACTCAAACCATCAGATTCTTTACTACGCCTCACTGAACAGTCGCTCCGGAGATTTCTCCTTCTGCTCAGTTCAATTTGTCGGTTAAAGTACCGCTTTTCTCGGTTTTCGACCGAATTAAACCGTAACCTGTCGGTTCAGCCTCTGTCTGTGGTATTTATGAGTACTAGATAGGTTTTATTTTATTCTATTCTGTGTGGAACTTGTAAACGGTTTATCGGTTCGGTTTGAACCGATCAAGTTGTTTAAAAAATCTTAAATTGTGCTTTTAGAGTGTGGTTACCGGTTCTTATCGGTTCTAAAAAAAACGGATTTTATTATGGTTTTTTCCATGACCCGTGACACGGTTGAGAACCGATAAGAGGGTATTGCCTGGCAGATTGCCATAAAGGGGTAAGTTTGGTTAGGACTGGCACTATGTCTGAGAAACCCAAAAGAAAAACCGGACCCACTGGGTTTCAACACTGCAGTGTGTGTGGGGAAGTCTTTGCCAAGGCTGACCCCCACACCACCTGTGTTTATTGTCTGGGGTTTGACCACCTCAATACAGACTGCCAGATTTGCAAAAATTTCCCTGCAGCTACCCTAGAAAAGAGAGCTGGTAGGCACAGGGAAAGGGAGGCCAAAAAGTCCGCTGAACCGGATGGCCAGCCCGGTTCGGTTCAAACTGAACCAGAAGGAGTGCCCTCTGACCAGGGCGAGACTTCTTCGGGCAAAAGAAGAGCTGATTCTGAGGAGTCGGTTCCAGCTAAAAGAACTAGAAAAGAAAAATCAGCTGGTGTGGAGCCAAAACTTTCCTCTCCAACCGTTGAAGAAATAGCCAAAGCGATCAAAATTGTCCAGTCGCTTTCCCCGGTTCCAACCGAACCGGCACCATCAGGCAGGCGCTCGGTTCGGCCGGTTCCACTGGTTCAAGAGTATGATTTAGAGGAATTTTATGAACCGGAGCAGGAGGAGGAGGAAGAGGAGTATGAGGAAAGTGAATGTGGATTTGAAAGTCTGGATGTGCCCATTGACCCGGACATCTCCCCAGACAGACCTTCAGGAGTGTCTCCTCCTAGGCTTTCTGAGTCCCCTTCCCATTTCATGTTTTATAAAAAGTGGCTGAAACCTTCCAGCTTCCAATGGAAGAAGCTGTGGATGATCAGGAGGAGCCTGACTATGTAGAAATGATGGATATCCCAGAGTCTAGGAGGCTGTCTATTCCCTTGCACAAATCTTTTGGGAAACAGATATTTAAGATTTTAAAGACTCCTAACACTATACCTCCTGTGGATAAAAGAATGGTCAAGAGGTATACATTGCCAGGCTCAGACACAGAGTTCCTTACACAACAATGCAGTCATGTTGGGGTAGTGCAGGCTGCAGTCTGTGATAAGGCTAACATTCCCTTGGCTTCACACCCCCCGGACAAGGACTCCAGGAAGATTGATGCCATGGCAAAGAAACAGTACATGGCAGCATCCTTGGGACTCAGACAGGCAAATTATATGGCCTATACTGCTAGGTATCAAAAATCCAGATGGGACACTGTTATGGCCTTAGCAAAACAGGTCCCTGGCCAGCTTACCAAGGAGCTGGAGCAGGTGGCTGCTGATGGTATTGAGGCATCCAAGGTGCAATTCCATGCTGCAGTAGACTCCAATGATGTGTCATCTAGAGTCATGGCTACATCTGTGGCACTTCGAAGAATGGCTTGGCTCAGATGTACTAGCCTGTCACAGGATACCCAGACTAAGGCCATGGATTTTCCTGTTGTGGGTAATACTCTGTTTGGGGAGCAGACAGAGAATTACATGAAGAAAATGGATGAGTATAGGACCACCTATAGGAGTGCACAGGCCAAGGAAAGGCAGGCCACTCCTCAAAGGCAGCTTCCCAGGGGCAGGGGCAGGCCTTTTCATAGGCCTTTTTACCAAGCCCAGGCCTCCTCTTCTGCTTATGCCCAGAGGGGGTTCTTTAGAGGGAGAGGCAGATGGGGTACTAGCAGGCCTGCTTCCACCCCTCAGCCCAAAGCCCCTGCCAAACAGGCACCCTGATGGGGTTGCCAGGGCCATTCTCAGCTACCTGTAGGGGGCAGGCTGGCTTACTTTGTCCAGGACTGGGAGTCTCTGACATCAGACAAATGGGTCCTGGAAGTAGTAAGCCAGGGACTGGTTTTCAGCTTCAAAAAGTTTCCAAAGATGAGAACCACATCCTTTCCACCTGCAAATCCATCAGAGGCACTTGCCTTAGAGGCAGAGGTCTCTTCCCTCCTAGCTCTCAGAGCTGTGAAAAGGGTTCCACCCCTACACCAGGGCAAATGGTTGTACTCCAGGTACTTCCTTACCCCAAAAAAGACAGGAGAATGGTGGCCCATCCTGGATCTCAGATACTTAAACAAGCACCTTTTAAAACCAAAATTCAAAATGGTGACTCTGGGAATTATTCTACCCTCTCTAAGGCCAGGGGACTGGCTAGTTTCCCTGGACCTCAAGGATGCCTACTTCCATATTCTCGTCAGAAGCTCCCATCGAAAGTACCTCAGGTTCGAGCTGCCCTCACGCCATTACCAGTTCAGAGCAATGCCCTTTGGTCTCACCTGTGCTCCAAGGGTATTCACAAAATGCCTGGCAGTGGTAGTTGCTTCTCTAAGAAGGCAGAAGATTGCCATCTTCCCTTACCTGGATGACTGGCTCATAGTAGGCCAGTCCCCAGACCAAGTCAAGTTTCACTTACAAATAACTCAGCAACTGCTCACTTCTTTGGGTTTCGTTCTAAATCTTCCAAAGTCAGTTCTAGAGCCTGTCCAGCTCCTCACCTTCATAGGTGCAGAGCTAGACACAGAGAAGGCCAGAGCCTTCCTTCCCCTGGACAGGGCAAGGACTCTGGTCTCTCTGGCCTCTTCATTCACCCTACAGGTATCTCGACCAGCAAGGCATTTTCTACAGCTCCTGGGGCACATGGCTGCTTCTACAGCAGTAGTGCAGGGAGCAAGATTTCAGATGAGGGACATTCAGTTCCATTTGAGAGCTTTTTGGTCTCAAAGGAAGGACCCTCTGACCAAATTGATCCCAGTAACTCAAACCCTGATCCAGGCCCTACAGTGGTGGCAGGATCAGAACAATCTGAGGCAAGGGGTTCCCTTTGTCACTCAGTCTCACTCTTTAATCCTTACTACAGATGCCTCCCTCTTGGGGTGGGGGGCTCATTTGGGTGACCTCACCACCCAGGGGTTGTGGTCCCCTCAGGAATCTCTGCTCTACATCAATCTGTTGGAACTCAGAGCAGTATTTCTAGCACTTCAAGCCTTTTCCAAATCTGTTCAGAACAAAGTTGTACAGGTCAGAACAGACAACACCACCACAATGTGGTACATAAACAAGCAAGGAGGCACTCAGTCTATGGCCTTGTGCACCGAAGCAATGAAGTTGTGGTCTCTGGCTTACTCCCTGAACACCTCCCTCATGGCAGTTCTCCTCCCAGGCAAGGACAATGTCCTGGCAGATGCTGTCAGCAGGATTTCCCAGGGCCATCACGAATGGTCACTGGACCCCCTGGTCTTGGAGGTGATATTTTTCAGATGGGGCACCCCGCAGATAGATCTTTTTGCAGCCCCAGACAATCACCAACTTCCCCTTTTTTGCTGCTGGCCCCCAATGTTGGGCTCAGTCCCCCTGGATGCCTTAGTTCTCAATTGGGAAGGGAAGTTTCTCTATGCTTTTCTCCCCTTCCCTCTCCTGTTCAAAGTGCTAGTCAAAATCAGATCTCAACCCTGCAAGAAGATCCTGATTGCTCCAGACTGGGTCAGACAGCCCTGGTATCCACTCCTACTGTCCTTAGCAGTCCATCTTCTCCTGTGTCTTCCCAGGAATTACAACCTGTTAACCTGTGCTCAGGGGAGGGTTTGGTACCCGAACCTCAAATCTCTCAATCTCAAGGCTTGGCTCTTGAAGAGTTAGAGTTTGCTGATTTACACCTCTCCCAAGTTGTAATGGATATCCTGAAGGCTTCTAGAAAACCTTCCATCAGGGCTACTTATAATTCTAAATGGAAAAGATTTTCCATATGGTGCTCTGGGAAGCATATTTCCCCAGAATCTGCTGATCTACCCACAGTCCTTGATTATATGGTCCACTTAAATAGCTTGTGGCTTAGACCAGCTACACTGAAAGTGCATCTGGCAGCTGTGTCTGCTTTTATTTCAGCAGGTAAGCCCTCTTCTCTTTCAGCTCACCCTGTATTCTCCAAGTTTTTCAAGGGATTGCTTCACACCAACCCTCCATTCAGGGACCCTGCCCCTACCTGGGACCTTAATGTTTGCATTGCTCAGCTTATGCAACCCCCTTTTGAGCCTTTGTCTTCAGCAGAGCTTAAGTACTTGACTTGGAAGACTGTGTTTCTGGTAGCCATCACTTCTGCCAGACACATAAGGGAATTACAAGCTTTGTCAGTGGAGCCTGATTTTATCTCCTTTCATAGAGATAAGGTGGTCCTCAGGACTAACAGGAAGTTCTTGCCTAAGGTGGTTTCAGATTTCCACCTTAATCAATCTATGTCTCTTCCAGTGTACTTCACTGACCATTCCACCTCTGGCGAGAGGAGGCTGCACAGTTTAGGTGTGAAAAGAGCCCTTAGTTACTACATAGAGCGTACCAAGGGTCACAGGTTTGACTCCCTCCAACTGTTCCTCACTTATGGTGAGGTTGGTAAAGGGAAACCTGCCACTAAAAGATCCATTGCCAGGTGGATTGTCTCTTGTATCCAATTTTGCTATGGAAAACTGGGTAAGGTTCCTCCCTCAGGCCTGAGGGCTCACTCTACCAGAGGTACAGCTGCTTCCCTGGCTGCTGCCAGGGACATCCCTATTCTAGAGATATGTCAAGCAGCTACCTGGAAAACAGTTCACACTTTACCAAGCATTACTCCCTGGACATCCAGGCTAGGAGTGATGCTCAGGTTTCATCACAGCTGTGCTTCAGAGCCTATTCCCTAAGTAGGTTCTGTCCCTCCTCCATGGAGGTACTGCTTTGTAGTCTGCTACTGTCAGAATATAGCAAGGCGTGTGGGCCCGGCCAGTGGCACTGAGGGTTGAGGCGCTGGATGCCACACCTCGCGCTCGCGGCGACCGGGTTTGGGAATGGACTCGGGCCGCCGGGGGTCGGCGGGGGGAGGGAGGATCGAGCATCCCAGCGGATGCTCTCCTCCCTCGGGGTGGTAACCAAGAACGCTCTGCGTTCTGCATCCCTTCCATAACCGTTGGAAGCACTGACAGAAGGAAGGGATGGAGGCGGCTTCGCTTGCGGAGTCAGGGAGGCGGGGACGTCGCGGCGCATGAGGGCTAACGTGCGTCAGAACATAGCCACTCGGGACATATGTCCTAAGCGCACGGCGTCCCAGGGGGATTGGGACCCAAGGGAAGGAAAGCGGAAAAACACCCCTCTGGCAGCCTAGATGAAGTCCGCTTCAGTTCCACCCAAGGGGCCACCCACAAGACAGACCCCACTGTGTGAAGGAGAGGAGGAGGAGGCACCCTAGGGGCAGATCCTAAGTGGGTGACCCGGGGGGGGACATGAGCATAAGGACGGAAGGAGGGGCTCCGGAGGGAAGGTAGGAGGATAAAAAAATGAAAGTAATAAAAAAAAAAAAAAGAATATAGCAAGACGTCATGTTGTTTGAAGAAAAAATTACTCACCTTAGTAATGTTGTTTCTTCTAATGGAGTCTTGCTCTATTCTGACCTCCCCACCGTCTTCCCCTCTCAGAACCTTTGTTTTTGGGATGTGGGTGGGCAGTAGCAGTGTTGGCACTCAGGAGGTGCCCCACCTTTCTTTGTTATCACCCTCCTCCTTTGGGTGAGTGGGTGTTGTGTTTATTTCATTTTTGGGGTTTCCTGGCTTGAGTCTTTGTTTTGGGACCAAAAAATCTGTTTTTATGTTAGTAGCCAGTTGGCTAGTGTAGGTTTACAGCTTTCACACAGGACCTTAGTGAGTTTAGCTCGTAAAGATCTGACGGTTTGAGTTTGAAGAACAACAGACAGAGTCTCAACCGAGCTCGAGCTCAGCGTTCCATGCCTGGCATGGAAAGTTAACTCTTTCATCTCCAGGGCAGTTCAAAGGTTGGGACTCACTGCTACTGTTAGAATATAGCAAGACTCCATTAGAAGAAACAACATTACTAAGGTGAGTATTTTTTTCTTTCAGTGGGGTCCTGCTTTGACATATCTTTAAAAGTAATTTACCCAGGTTAACAGAGGTATGATGCAATATGTCATTTTCACTGGGGTCCTGCTTTCACCCATTTTTACAATGTACTTTCTTCAGAATAGAGTGGCTGAGATGCAGTACAGTATTTCATTTTCAGTGGGGTCCTGCTTCTACCCGTTTTAGCGATGTACGGTATTTACCATGGATAAGCCAGACATTTAATACCTTATTTTCAGTGGGGGCTTCTTTTAACTATTTTTACAATGTATTTACCCAGAATACCCCAGCTAAGATGTAATATCTTGTTTTCAATGGGGTCATGGTTTTACCTATTTTTACAATGTATTTTCCCATCATAGACCAGCTGAGATGCAATATCTCATTTTCAATGGGATTCTGCTTTTGGCTGCTAAAGATAATCATTTACACGTTTGTTATTTTACTAGCAGAATTTTGTCCAATCTATTATGTTAATATGCTATTGGCTATTTTTAGAAGAACGATTGCACATAAACCTCAAGTCAGATGGTGTCAGTTTCACACTGAACTCCACAGCTCAGATAGCTCATTTCCCCACTGAATTTGTTTCATAATCTCAGCCTCAATGTGACAGAGTTGTGAAATGGTATTATTTCAGTACATTGGTTACTAGTATGAACTGCATACGATACAGTTCAACCATGATGAAAGAAGAATGCCAACAAGTATGTGAACAATTTTCTTTTCCTGAGAATACTTATTTTTTTGTACATAATTTATTTATCCATGATGTCAGCTGACCACTGGACCACGTGGTGTTTGCTGTTGTTACACTGCCCAGTCCTAATGGATCTGCATTTCCCAACCATTTTTTGAAGCCTTTTATGAAGCCATAGATGCATAGACACTGTCAGCAGATAAGGGCCTATGGCCCACCCCGTCTGCCCATTTGAGCTTGTAAGTTCCCTTTACATTTTTCTAGAAGTCTGTTGCCCCTTACCCCCGACCTCCAGAATTCTCTTATGTCTATCCCATGCATTCTTAAATCCTGTGACTGTTTCAGCCCCCGCCACTTCCTCTTGCAGGGTGTTCCACGAACTGAGAACTTGTAATCCAATTGGTTGAAACCATACCCTAACGTTGAGAAATACAAAAATGACCAGCACACGCATATCATGACTGCCATCAAAATGAATTTATTTGAATGGCTACTCACTCACATAGATACACTGGTGAGACAGCCCCCCACTCAACAAAGAGGCAGAGCACCTTGAAGCACTGGGGATTTGGGCTGTCTCACCGGTGTGATAGTCACAATGTTTTTCTAAATGTTTGTTAAGCCTGTATTCAGCAGCACTGTTCAGAGCTTGCGAGCATGTCTTGAGTGTTTTTTTTAAACCATACCCTTCCTGCCATTATCACCCTGACACTTCAACATGGCAAAACAGAAGTATAAAATAATGCAGCTGGGCCATCAGGGCGGAAATAATGGATTTTTAAAAATTAAAATTAAATGTTATTTCAGGAGGCGAGGGTGGGGAGTGGGGATGGAAGGTGGTATGGGAGGCAGAATAAGAACCTAAATTTGTGGTTTAGTCCACCCTGTCCCTTCCCTCACTTGCCAACAGGCACCTCACTCGTTGTGCCAAACTCGCTTCTAAATTTTGGTCAGGAGAATTTCCCTCCTACCTCTCATGCTCACTCTCTCCCCCCCCCCCCACTCCCTCAGATCCTCTGACACTCGCACTTTGTTGGTCCCCCACTGAACCACTCTCATCGGTCAGTCAGGCTTTACCCATCATTTCCCACAAATCTTAAACTCCCCCCCCAAATATGGCACTTCTCCTCCTACTCCCTTGCCTCTGCCTTACATAACTTTCTCTCATCTAACTGCTTCTTCTTTAGCCCTCCTTAACTGTCCTCCTATGCCTCTGCTCCTCTCCATGACTCACATCACCTATCAAACCTTTATCCCCCGAGCCTGTTTCTCAGCATGGTCTCCTTTCCCTTCACCGCTAACCCCCTCACTCCTACCCCTAACCTTTTTTTTTCCCATTACCAACTTGCCCCTACTTAGTTTTTGACCTCTGGCAGGGTTCTCAGCATCCTGGAGGGGTTTAGCACTGGGCAAGCCTCCTCCTTCCCTTCCCCCCTCTCTCCTTTCTACCCAACTTGTCCTCACCTAAATCTGCCCTCTGTCAGGATTCTTAGCACCCTGGCGATATCTACTTTCAGGTAAGCTTTCTTCCCTCCCTTCTTCTTTTTTCCTTTCCTCTTGTATTCCCCTATTCCCTCTGCCCAACTTGTCCTCGTCTAATTCTATCCCCTGGCAGGGTTCTCTGCATCCTAGAGGGGCCCAGCATGGGCAATTACTCTTCCTTCACTCCCCTTCCCCTGTACCTTTTCTACCCAATTAGTCCTCACCTGATTCTGTGCTCTGGCAAGGTTCTTAGCATCCTGGAGTGGCCTAGTCTTAGGCAAGCTTCTTCTTTCCCTCCTCTTCCCTCCTTTCCCTTCATCCTTTCTTTTCTCTCTTCCCAACTTGTCCTCACCTAGGTCTGCCCCCGGCAGGGTTTTCAGCATCCTGGAAGGGTCCAGCACTGGGAAATTACTCTTCCTTCCCTCCTCCTTCCCCTCCACCCTCTCTACCTAACTCATCTCACTTGACTCTGCTCTCTGGCAGGGTTCTCAGCATCCTGAAGAGGCCTAGTCTTAGGCAAGTTTCTCGCACCCTTCCTCCTCCTCCTTTCCTTTACCATCCCCTCTACTATCTCTACCCAACTTGTCCTTGCCTACTCCTGCCCCTTACTCTAAGTCCTTGCCTCATTCCACCACTGGCAGCTGTCTCCGCACTCTGAAGGGGCCAGTTCCAGATATGACTTTTCCTTCCCTTCCCTATCCCTTATCCTCACCTCTCTCCTGCATCCCCACCTCCATGCACTTAATCAAAGGAATTAGTTCACTTGAGCTAATAATTTGCACTTTTTGTTCTGTCTGAGGTGCTCCCAGATTGCATTAGCACTGTGTTAACTTGCCCTTCACAACTGATTATTTTTTTGTTTTGCTCACTTTTCTCCAGTAATGTTCCCCCCATCTTTATCCTCTCCTTCCCCCAGCTGGTTTTCCCTGTCTACCCCCTCTACCCTCGTTGATGTCCCCCCACTGGACCTCATTTATTCAATAATTGCTAAATAATCTGCCTCTTAACTGTGATCCATTCCTGCAAGGAGTTGGCTCAGAGGCTACATTAAATTTCTATACTATGTTCCTCAGACATGCCACTTGTAATTAAATGCATATTCCACAGGTATGATATATGTAATTGCATGTTATGCCACACATGCAACTGTATGATTATTTATGATATTTTTAACTTTATGTTTTGATACAAATGTAACTGAATGTTTAATTTCTCGGATATGATAAATGTTAAACTGTATGTCTAATTGTTCATCCAATTGTACCCCCCCAACAGGTTGCACTGGGAGACGAGCAACTTGTTGTTCAGTATGCCTTCCTGGTGAAGCATTTCAATAAATACATTTCATGGGCATGTTAAAGCAGCCCAGAGTATGCTAAACATTAAACTGTAGCAGTAGAGTGGTAGTCAGGTCAGAAGTTTGGCAAGACAAAAATGTCATTTTGGAAAGAAGATGTAATGCTCAATATGGGATGGAGGGTGGTTGGTGAAGAACAGAGGAATTTTGCCACTCACTGTATGGGAGGGATCACTGTGGGATGGAGCCTAAGCAAATCCTTCCCAAGATGGCAAGACCCTGGACTGAAGAGAGGAAACAGAACAGTAAAACAATACTCTACCAAATGCCTTCTATTGGATACCTGACTTGCACAATGGTGATGCTGAATTAGATTAAATTTATCTATTTTGCTGTCATGGCTGTGATTAAATCTATTCTGATAATGGCCAATGGAGGAGAGAAGAAGAGGGGTTTTGCTGGCTACTCCAGGAGGGATCACAGATATGAAGCCAGCTAAGTCCTCTTCTTGCTATCAGGAGCAAGAACCAGCAAGGGGAAATAGTAACCTTTTTGTGTTTGCTTGTGCATGTGTGCAAAGCCAACATACTATCAGTGCTTGGGAGTGTAGGGGCTGGGGAGGTCTTTCAGTTTTGCATCCATACAGCTCAGGCTGCAGGAGGCTTACCGCTGCTAGCTGAACCAGACGCAAGCTGATAGTGATGGTGTTCAGCCTGACTGATGGGCGTAAAGTTTGTGTAGTTGAAAGGATGCAACCACACTTAGAGTGCAGCTGCATCCTTTCATCTACATGATGCCACCCAGCAGCCAACTGCTCAGTATGTTCCTTGTTTTTATTTTGCTTTGTCCTGGGTTGGGCGTAGCTTTCACTTTCAATTGGTGCTGAAGACAACAGAAAATGAAATGAGGAGGAGCACCAGTCTTTTCATTGAACCAGAGCTGCTCTCTGAACTGTGTCAAATGGCCAAAACCTGGAGAATTGGTTTGCCATTGGATTTTTTTGTATTCCCCACCCTGCTGGAGTGGATCTCCCCCCCCCTCCCCTTTTCATTTCTCAGCTCTTTACTAACTAACCACTTGAAGTATGAGAGCTGGAGCTCATGCAGCCACTTGACTTAACTGCGGTGTAGCTGGGTGTGAAAGAAGTTTGAGGATAAGAAGACCAAGGAGGAGAAAGTGTCTGAGAAAGTTTTACTTTATTAATTTATTTTTATTTTTGGACCCCTTCTCACTTTCTATGTACACCTCTGACCCATGGTGGAATGGCATGGCAGTGACACTTCACAGCTCACTATACAAACTTAGTCCAAACTTTTGCTCTGGTTACATAGGCAGCACTGCTGACCAAGCACCCAGTCCAGACCACTTTATTTATTTATGTATGTATGTATGTATGCCTTTGATGACCGGGTAGGTGCACTGATCCAGAGGACTGTTTTCAGTCACGACCCAGGCCACAAGGTGGCAAAAAATAGGTACACGTACAAACAGTCAATTACAAGATACAACACGTGTACGCCCAACAGCTGGCAGTGAGGGTGAAGAGAGAGAACAGTGATAATGCAATGACAATGTGCAGACAGGGTAGACAGGTAATGCTATATCAGTATGTACATAAGCATAGCCAAAATACAGACAGTGCAAGACACAAGCAGTAATAGTATACAGGTGCATGGTCCAATTCAAGTGCAAGTGAGGAAAACAGTTGCTTTAATAAAAATTCAAATAGAAAAACAATCACATTTCATAACATCAAAGGGGCAAGACAGGAGGAAAGGGCGTGGGGTAGGCTTAGGGGTGGGGCAGGAAGGAGAGAGAGATGGGAAAAGGGGCAGGCTAATGGGGCAGGAGGGGGGTATAAGTGCTGTAGAGCATCAGGTGAAAGTCTGAGTGCTATTAGAGCATGGTAGAGTTGTAGAACCTAGCATTGCTGTATGGAACAGTGACATTTTACAAGTTAGTCAACCCTACCCCCCAAGCCTCTCTGGCCTCGTTACTCTTAAGGCCAATCACCGACACCTCCGCACATCTGGCCGAACTCTCATAGACATCCCCAGGATCAGAATCAAAGTAGGCGGTATGTCATTTGCCCTCACCGCTCCCACACTGTGGCACTAACTCCCGCCTGGGGTGCAGGAAGCCCCCACAATCAAAAACGTCTGCACTAGGCTTAAGGCCCACCTTGCAGTTGCCAGTGCCTGCCACTGCACCGGCTCCTGGCATGTACCCTGAGATAAATGACTAACCCTGCTCCTATCCGCCAACTGTGATCTAACAATATGTCGATCTGCTAACTAATCGCTCAGTGTTATTACTGTTGTACAAACCCACTCACCCCTTTTGTACTGCTATTCTTCTGCTCTGATATCTTAGCTGCATTATTGTGGCACCTGTAACCCACACCAAAGCTGTACTGTACTTCTTGTCTTATGTAACTCCCAGATCACCCCTGAAAAAGGGACCTCTGGGGCTCAGTGGGCTAACCCAGTCACCAAAATTTAATAAATAAATAAATAAATAAATTTTGCAGCAGTGAGGAGCCAGGTCTTCTGGTTATGTTTAAAAACTAGGTTGGAGGGGGACACATGAACAGACAGGGGGAGTTTGTTCCATAGGGAGGGTGCTGTGACTGAGAAAGCTCGGGTTCCTGTGGTGGTGGAGGCATGGGATACTTCGAGCGGGGGACTGAGGATGCCCTGAGATTCCTATGGACCACTATACCTGTCAAGAGCAGTGAGTAAGGGGACATATGTTGCTTACTGAGGGAGTTGTCCACCAGATAGCCCATTGCGTAATCAAAGTGACCTTGTAGGGTGAGCCACCGAAGTGACTGGTAGAGTGAGCAGTGGTGGGAGTGGTAAGGGGCTTGAAGGATGAATCGACAGATAGAGTTATATGTCAAGTTTAGCCACCTGTGCAGGGTGGTGGATAGGTGTGAGTAAACTGGGAAGCAGTAGTCAAGGAGGGGGAAGTAGGCTGCCACATGCAATGGCCAGGCGCACTTCGGCAGATAGGTAATGTTTGTGGTTGCACGCGGCGCCTAGTTTCTGGTGGATCCAGCGCACCATATGGTTGACATGTTCTGAGAAAGAAAGGGAGGGGTCAAGGGTAACACCTAGATATTTGAAGAATGTGACAATTTCAAGGGGAGGACCAGAAGGGGTGAGAACTAGAAGGGAGGAGTTGGCTTTGGTGGCTTTGGATAGGAAGGATTTGGAACCGAACAGCATGGATTTAGTCTTTTTTTCGTTGACTAGGAGCTTGTTTGAAAGGAACCAATGTTGGGCAGATGCATAGTTTTGTGTTACAACAACTGTAATGGTGGGGAAAAGGAGAACTGATCAAATTTTTTTTTTGGGGGGGGTCAGTGTATTGTTTTGTATTTGATTTCACTATGATGGCCTGAGGTCCTATGCCATCATCTTTTACCTGTCCGTCAGCGCAGTGATATTCCACATGTTGAAGAAGCCCAACTTTCAGAAGGTGGTAAAGGACTACCAGAGGAAGACATCCCAGATCCTGGACCAGTACACACTCCTGCCTCTCGCAAGAGAACCTGGAGAGGATCCTCAAGGTTGGGCCATCTGACCTGATGAAGCACACTTTGGGTTTTACCTGTTCTGCACCTCCTCAGCCCATATTCTGCTCTCATCCACATACATGTCAACTATTGAACAGGGGTGGCTGTGTATTTGATGCTTTCTGAATGGCTACATTTTCACGTTCAGAATTCACCTGCTCGACTTTGGGACCCTGCCAGGCTGAGAACCGGAAGCGATTGATTGCTGCAATAGAGTGAGCAGTGCTCAGAGGACGGAGTAACTGTTGAGTAGTGGGCTCAGCTGTATAAACACATAAAATCTACCTCAAGTTTGGTACACTGCTATTATTCAGTTTATTTTATTTCACTTTTATTGTGATTTGAAGCATTTTTAAAAAACAGCCAGAAGGTTTTGTTTTCTGTTTCCCTTTTAGCTCCGACCACCATCTGACCCCCCACCACCTACACACACACTTCAGGATCTGCAGCCCAGACCCCTGAGGTGAATCATAAATATACCAGATGGAAGAAAGAACAACTGAATGGGCAACTGATGTTTGAGTAACTGGAAAACAACTGACAATCCTAAAATGAAGCAGACAAAATGAAACTGAAGACACATATATACAAATAATACAGTACAGCTCTATTGTACATTGATTGAAATTAATCATTTACAAAACTGATCTAAAACCTTTTAAAAAAAAATATATATATATAGCTGTGTGGGCAGAAAATACGAGAGACAATGTGTGACATTCATACACTCAAAAAAGTTTTATAATTAGGCATGATTCAACCCTAATTTTAATGTCCATATGTGGTAGTTACATAATACAAAATATAAAGATAGTTCTGTATTTCTAAGTTTAGAAAAAGGGTACAGTTAGTTATGACATGGAAACCATTTTCGTGGGTAACTTGGTGTCCATTATGCATTATTTCCCATTTCTAGTAATAAATTAAATTTTAAAATGCAGTGTTTCTGTCTTCTATTTGGGTGTATTAGTTTACAACATTTAATGATTTGATGTTCTGCCATACCTATGTGTCGCTATCTATCCTCCAACACAGACAGCACTAAAAATATTATAAAAGGTTACCAGAGTTCCATTACTTCATGCTTATACTGTTTATGCCCAGTCTACATGCCTTTCATAGTTAAGCTGGACATTAAGCAGAAAGAAAACCCCACCCTGTACAGGAAACCTGCTCGAGGCTTCTCTCTCAACACACATCACCAGATGGAGGAAGAATGGAGCACTGTCCATACCATTCCGCCAAACCTCACTTGGGCAGCGCGCTTTCTCCTATCGGGGCCCCCCCTCTGGATAAATGAACTCCCGATGAAATTACAAACAAACAACAGCCTGTTTCAATTCAAAGTAGGCCTCAAACAGCACCTAATGTATAACTCAAAATACACCTGCTTCTCAGGCCCCACTTGATAGACAGGACTACCCCAGGTAACACCCAGCAGGCTGCACCCGAGAACCCTGCCACCATTCCAGCCTAGCCAAGGGCTTAAGTAAGCTATCAGTCCTCTTTAAATGCATTTGGTACTGCCCCTCCCACCCCCCCACACACACACACACCATACTCGACAAAGCCCTCTGGAGCTGCTCCTCCATCACAGCCCCCATTTCACTATCCCCACTTCTTGCTCTCTGCGGTTGGTTTCAAACCCAACTCCCCTTGTTTCACTGTCACCCAGCCTCTCGCCATCTGGGATAGTGTTAAACCCTATGCAGTTACTCTGCCATAGTCTATCAACAGATTTGGAGGTTTCCAGGGGTGTGCTACCTAGGGCAACTGATTAGAAATAGCTTAGTATTTGATTACAACTGCTCAGTTTTTTTTTCTCCTATTTGTCTAATTGTCATGTAATCGCTCTTTAATGCCTAATGATCAGGCCTATGTAACCATTGAATATGTGTATTGTCTTATTGTTCACCCTGACATGGAACGTTTGTAATAGAGCTCATGCTCAAAGGTCTTTCCAAAATACTAATTAAATAATTAAATAATTAAGATAAACATGAACAAATCTCTTGGTTGTACTTGATTTATTATGTGACCATCTCTGTTGCATACTACTACTGTGGGTAACACGGACACCGCAGCATCAATTCAACATGCGAAATACAAGGTACAACTTTTATCAGTGGCTTATTAACAACCAAACAGCCAAAACACATTGATAAGTACCATGCCACTTCAGGGATCATTTTGACATCACTGTTCCTCTGTGGAGCCAGACCGAGGGCAGGCCCAACCACAGTTAACAACCAGAAAGCTCCCAGGCAAGCTGTTTGGCACTGATAACTATAGATGCGGGTGCCACATGATGTCCCCTGGCAACCTCGTGCTGGCCTGTGTGGGGAAAATGTCACCAAAATATCACACAGGCCCAGTCTGGGCTCACCGCCACATGCATCACAGGGATGCTGTTGCTGCGGGGTTCTTGTACTGCATGTGGAATGTCACATCTAAACTGCTCTATAAGTCAAAATAATACACCAAAGTTCCCCATGAACAAGCAAAGGCAAGGCCAGAGACAGTTGGATGTTACACGTTGGGCCTCGGCCACATCAGGGGTCATTTTGACATTACTGTACCTCTGTGGAGTCAGACTGAGGGCAGGCCCAACCACAGTTAACAACCAGAAAGCACCCAGGCAAGCTGTTTGGTGCTGATAATTGTATATGCAGGCCCTGCATGACTTCCCCAGGCAACCCAGTGCTGGCCATTGTGGGACAAATGATGCCAAAATATCACATGGGCCCACCCTGTGCGCACCACCACATGCATCCCAGAGATGCCACTGCTGCGGGGTTCTTGTACTACATGTGCAATGCTACATACAAACTGCTCTACAAGTCAAAACAATACACCAACGTGCCCTACAAACAAGCAAAGGCAAGGCCAGAGACAGTTGGATGTTACACGGTGAGACTGAGCCACATCAGGGGTCATGTTGACATCACTGTACCTCCACAGAGCCAGACCAAAGGCAGGTTCAACCACAGTTAGCAACTAGAAAGCACCCAGGAAAGCTGTTTGGCACTGATAACTGTAGATGCAAGATGCAGGTGATGCATGACACCCCCTGGCAACCCCGTGCTAGCCATTTTGGGGAAATTCATGTCAAAATATCACACAGGTCCACCCAGGGATGCTGCTGTTGTGGGGTTCTTGTACTGACGCACATGGAATGCCACATCCAAACTGCTTGAGTTAGGCCCAGGTGATGTATTTTTTATCTTCAAACAGTTCCAAGATATTATGCCAACACTTGACATTTAATTTATAGGCAATCTCATTATAAATAAATCTGTAAAATGTTTTTGCCAGATGAATCCAAACTATTGATGTTGCCCAACAGGCACTAGTACACCCAGGCAATGACCAGATTACTACACATGGTATCCCTCCCATACCTCTGAATGTACTAAGCAATGCCATGAGCAGCCTTTTTGAGGTAAGCCCAAGTGCTGTATTTTTAATTTTTAAACAGTTCCAACATATTGTGCATCACTTACGATCTAATTTAGAAGCAGTCTCATTATAAATAAATCAGGAAAATGTTTTTGCCAAATGAATCAAAACCCCTGATGTTGCCCTATAGGCACTATTACAGCCAGGCAATGGCCAGATTACTACACATGGTACCCCCCCCAAAAAAAAATGCCATGAACAGCCATTTTGAGGTAGGCCCAAGTGCTGTATTTTCAAACACTTCCAACAGCAATTTAGAGGTAGGCACAAGTGCTGTATTTTTTATTTTCAAACAGTTCCAACATATTATGCCACCACCTGACGTCTAATTTAGAAGCAATCTGATTATAAATAAATCTGCAAAATGTTTTTGCCAGATGAATCCAAACCACTGATGTTGCCCAACAGGCACTAGTACACCCAGGTAATGACCCAGTTATTACACATGGTACCCCCCCATGCCACGAGCAGCCATTTTGAGGTAGGCCCAAGTGCTGTATTTTTAATTTTTTAAATGGTTCCAACATATTATGTCACCACTTGATGTCTAGTTTAGAAGCAGTCTCATTCCTACACATGGTATTCCCCCCCCAATAACCCCGAATGAACTGACTAATGCCATGAGCAGCATTTCTGAGGTAGGCCCAGTTGCTGTAGTGTTTTATTTCATACAGTTCCAACATATTATGCCACCACCCACACCTGATCCCCTACTTCAGTGTGACAATACAGTAATGCTCCTTTATAATCTTACAACAAGAAATGTAACTTTTTCATTTAAAAACACACACACACACCCCCCTTAACCAGAACCAGCATCACCCCTTCTTTCCAAAAATTACAAGCATCTCACACAAATTCCATTTTTTTTCATTTAAAACATGTTAACAGTGCAGCTTTTATATTGATTCCACATACACACATCTAAAATAGAGCCATCATCACATTAACAGGTGCAGCATTCATTCGACAAACACGCATTCTCAAAATTTACCAGTAGGAACCCCACAGGTGCTGTTTTTCCCCACATGATTGAAACCATCACCAGAGGAAAATTCAACAATATTAACAATATTCTGAAAAAATCAAATTATACAATGAAACCCCACTGGATGGATAGCAAACAAAATGCTATAAATCACTAACAAAACTCTATTTGATTAGACTGGTCACATATATGCACAGCCCCATTTTGAAGAGGGGCCTTTCACAAACAGCTGGACCATGAGAGGACACACAAATTTAACTTTTCTGTCCCAAAGATGATACAACACAACTGCTGCACTATAGCCAGATAGTAGGTATTATGCCCCATTTAAACAGTGCCAGCATCAGATGAAAGTTCTGCTGATATACTTCCCAAACAAAACTTTAAAATATACTATTTAATATGCCCCATTTAAACACTGACAGCACCAGAGGAAAGTTCTGCTGATATACTTCCCAAACACAACTTTAAAATATACTCATTATGCTGCACAGCTCACTAATCCAATTATCCTCTGTTTTGAAGAGCGGCCCTTCACAAACAGCAGGACCATGAAGTCCTGAGGTGAAATCTTTACTTTTTCTGTCCCCAAAATGACACAGAACAACTGCTGCACTTTAACCAGTCACTATTTAATATGCCTCCCTGAATTTTAACTTACTGTTTTGTAACAGAATGCTGAGGATCATGTTTTCTAGTGACTGGAGACCTCTGAAAACCATCCAAACTCCTGTGCAGCAAGCCAGATTTAAAATGGACAACACTTCATTCTCCCTGTATTTAAGAATGGCAAATGGGAGAAGCAATATTGCGTTTTTGTTCCTAATCACAGTTCATTTAAAATTCATTCAGTCTTTATAGTAGAACCATAATTATAAATTTGTTAATAATTTATTGTGTTTAAGAACTTTGAAATAGGATATATTTTGGCCTAGCTTATAAATGTTTTAAAGGCTAAAAACCTCTACAATCGCTTGCACTAAACACCACCACCACTTTACTCTCCCTCGCCTGGCCACCACTGTTTCACACCCACCCCCTACCCACTCCACTTACTAGCTCCACCCTCCACTCTGGACTGCCTGCATAGTAACCAAAAAGGCATCTTGGGAGCACCCATAAACAAGATCTCTAATTTCATTGTATTGCTAGGCAACTCTCGCTACTTCTGCTTCTCCTCACTGGAAATATTCGCCCCAGCCCCGGCCCCCTTACTCCTCCTGCTGCAGTTAAGGGCCACTTGGCAGTTGCCCAGATTAACATTGGTGGCCTCCTGCTCATGCTGGATGAGTTACAGCTCTGGGTTTCAAACTCTAATTTTGCTATCATTGAGGTGACCGAATCTTTGCTTGCCTCAAAAATCTCAGACAATGAGATTAGCCTTGACTCATTTTCATCATGATAGGTCTCTCAAAAAAGGCAGGGGGTGTTTGGTCTTTATGAAATTTCACCTAAAAGCAACTCTGCACCCTCCTCTTTTACATCCGCTCATGCTGAGTTCTTAGCACTAAATGTTGCTCTTGGTGCTGGTGGGGGAAAAAACTTAATCATAGCTGCAACCTACATTTCTCCTCACTGTGTCTCCCCTGCATTAGAGCAGGTTTGTGACACCATCTCCAACCTTAACCCTCATAGCAAAAAGATAATCCTAGGTGATTTCAATAGCAACTGGCTCTATACCAATACTAAAACCCACCATGACCTGATTGCTAATACCTGCCTCACACAGGTCATCTCCCAGCCCATGCATGTTAACTACAAGATGGGGACAGCCTCACTCATTGACTGGGTCCTGGTCAGCCACCCAGACAGGAGCCTTAGTGCTGGGGTCCTCCCTGACTTCTTGAGTGACCACTCCCCTGTCCTTTGCCTGTAGTCCACAAAACAACCCCAAGCTGCCCATAATAAGGTCAGCTTAAGAGTTATCAAGTTCCATATGTCTGTGCAACTACAAGTTCTGTTCCATGAAATGGACTGGTCCTTCTTGCAGCATGCATGTGACATTGATGAGGTGCTAAGTTACTTCTCAACTCACTTCAGCAGAGTCTGTGACATAGTTGTCCCATTCAAAACTATTGTCAAAAAAGGAAACTCACAACCCTGGTACATCCCAACCCTCAAGTCCCTCATAAAGTAACGTGTCAGGCTTTGGGCACAATAGAGGGAATTTGGTCGCTGCTTGATACTCTAGAGGTACAAAGTTGTTTATAACTATACATTAGCATGCATTTCAGTCCTACTAAGCAAAAAGGCAGATACAAAAAACAGCAACATCAATGGATTTTAGAGTAGTTAAGCACTCATAAAATATGGGGTTTTAACTAGTAATAATATGATGCAAGAAAGGTTGATAGTGTCCCTTTAACCTGATCCTACTATGTATGCCCATTGTCTAATCCTGTGTTATTTTGTATTGTACCATAAAGACTCTAGAGCCTTTGAAAATAGGCTCTGACTAAAGACTTATGTGTAATAAACAATAAATAATAAAAAGACTAACTTGTGTACTCAGGTTACTCTACGCTTATTTTAAACTGCTGCTTATATATTTATTTATCTTTCAATTTTAGTGCAGCTCTTTCATAAAGTCATCGCACCTTTTGGGTGAAAATCACTCAGATTATCTACATCAAGACATCAGCTACAAATTCCTCACTATTGCTGTGAAGATTCTTTTAACAGTAAACTTCCTGAGAGCTTCTATTTTGTATTGGGGAAGATCAAATTAAATTTCCCGAAGATTTGGAATTGCAGTGATTACTCAGCATGCCACTTTCGGTACTTCAAAAACCTCAGTTTTACAAGCAGTTGACAGCAAAGATTCTTCGGCTACAGAGAAGCTAGTTTTTTTAATTTCATATTTATCTATTTGAACTGTTATTCCTAGGCACAGCAGTATAAGTAGTTTAATATATTATTCTACTGGCTATATTCTATTCAGTGTGCTTTATATTAGTAATTGTGGTCAGTACAAGAAGCGGGAAAAATAAATCCTTATTCCCAATTGTATCTCCTCTTTAGTCTCCTTTGAAACCCCCAAAAACCTTAATTTAAAAAGGGTAAAACTAATACCATTAAAATGGTGATGTTTAGAGATGCATTTAAATTCGCCGCGAAGTGAGCGCCAAAGTGGGCGCCCGGCGTTGCCCTCGCTTCATGAGATGGGCAATGCAAAGTGCTCACTCTGCCTTGTCATTACCACTTCGTGTTAAGGTGGAATGATGACACGAAGTAAGGTGAAGTCATTATTTTTAATGGACTTTACATTCCTCATTATGATTCTAAGTGACCCACTTGATGTTTCAGATTTGGCAGCCCCCCCACACATCACATGGCTTCCAGTACTGTAAGTCACATGCTCTTTAGCTAGGCAGGAAGAAAGTGAGTCATACAAGCAGACTCTTTTACTTTCTCCTGTGTAGATGGAGAGAGAGTAGTGTGTTTTGTGACTGCTGATACTTTGAGATCAGAGATGAGGAGATTTAAACTTTGATTTAGACCCAACAGCTTTTTTAAAAGCTACATTTTTTTGTCTTTTCTGTACTCTTTTTTACTTCATTTGCTCTTTCTGTAAATTTTATTTTTCTTACAGGCTTAAAATACATCCAAGTAACTATTAAAAAAAATTAATGTTGTGATTCGTGACGTGATCGTAGATCGTGATTTGTGACTGCATTTGTGACCGTGATGATGACAAAATGCTAATGTCTACAGCTGTACTTCCCTGTAACCTGAAATCCCATGAATCACTGCAAAATTCACCTTTGAAGCTTAAAAACAAGGTGAAGTGAGGCGGAGTACATTGTTTTCAATGTACTTTGCCTTAAGAATTGGTGAAGTAGTGGTTTGGGAAGGCAGAGTAATGTGAAGTCATTGTTTTCAATGGACTTCCCGTTACCCATTATAATGCGAAGTACACCGCTTCACGTTGCGGAGCACTCCGCGAATCCACCTTCACTCCGAGGATCACTTCGCAGAGTGAATTGAGGCCACTTCACCCACCACTAGTGATGTTCAAGGAACCAGGGAGATGGATCTGAAACAGCCAAGAATCACTGAATTCCTGGATTACCTGGCTCCTACTTCCATGGCCCTTACTACTCCTGTTATAAACCATCACTACACATCTGTCAGAATACAGAGAGAGAGAGAGAGAGAGAGAGAGAGAGAAAGAAAGAGAAAGAGAATAGGGACCCCTCTCCTTACTAATAGTGCTCCATCTTCCTTGTACATAAAATTAAATTCTCTACAAACCTCTGATGTGAATCTCAATACAGATGTGCATGCTTCTTTAACAATTTCAGTATTAAGTGATGACCAAGATTCTTATATTCCATTTTCTCCTCAATAATCTATTAATAACAATTTAATTGTAAGTCCTTTAATTCAGCAGCTTACATCTCCTAGACTGAACAGCCCTACTCTTAAACCTCAGAAGTCCTTAAATAATTTAGCATCAGTAATTCAGGACCTTAGTAATACTATAATAGGCCTTAAGAAATAGTGACAGTTATTTCTACCACTAACAACAAATTTAATAGTGTGGAACCATTGATTATACCTAATTTAAACAGTAGTATAATTGTAAATGGTGGCACAGAATTTGACCAATAATTTTTTGTATCATCCTTTTATTAAAGGAATAGTAGACCCAGAATTTGCAAAAATATATGTTGTGCAGCATGTTTTTATTTGTGTGTGAAGTCCAAGTGTGTCCTTCCTTCTGTCTGCTAGTAGAAGTTTTTCCTAAATTAGCCTGCTAGCTTTATGGCAGTTTTATGACCCCTGGGAATCTCCATTTCAGCTAAGTTTATTGCTTTCCTTGTTCCTGCAATGCATTCTGTCTCATGTGACAGTGATGTAGCCGGGACCATAGATTCGCAGCAAGCACTTCTTTACAATTATTTCACAACAGTAGAGATGGCGGTATTTTAAAAACTATACAGAGTTCAGCTTGGTGACTGCTCTCATTGTAAAAGTCTTTTTGTTGTGAACAATTGTGACACTGGTTGTGTATGTGTAACTTTAATGATTTTCAAGATATTTACATTTGTTTGGCGTGTTCACTAGAGTGTTCACTCAGAGAGAAAAAAAGCATTTGCTGTTGCAAGTGCATCTGCACACATGCCAAATAAATCTAAATTTCTTGAAAACTATGCAAGCTACATAAAAACAACAAGCAGCAAAGCTGTTCAGAACAAAAATAATTTTGCAATGAGGGTAATCACTAAGCTGAACTCCTTTCAGTTTTTAAAATATTTGCCATCCGAAGTGGGAAATTTGGTTAAAAAACATGGATATTTGGTTAATTAGATGGCTATATTTTAAAAACTATGAAGAGTTCAGTTTAGTGATTACTCTCATTGTAAAGGTTGTTTTGTCCTGAACAACTTTGCTGCTGGTCGTTTTTGTGTAGCTTGTAAAGTTTCCAAGATATTCAGGTTTGTGTGGCATGTGTGCAGATACACTGGCAAACAGCAGACATTGTGTTTTCTCTCTGAGTGAACACTCTAGTAGAAATGCCAAATAAATGTAAATATCTTGAAAACCATACAAGTGACACATACACAACTAGTGTCACAATTGTTCACAACAAAAATACCTTTATAATGAGGGTAAGCACCAAGATGAACTCTGTATACTTTTTAAAATATAGCCATCTCTACTGTTGTAAACTAATTATAAAGCAGTGCTTGCTGTTGAATCTATGGTCCCAGCTATATCACTGTCACATGAGACAGAATGCATTTTAGGAACAAGGAAAGCAATAAGTTAGCTGAGATGGAGATTCACAGGGGGTCATAAATCTGCCATAAAACTAGCAGGCTAATTTAGAAAGACAACTCCTAATAGCAGACGGAGGGAAGGACACACTAGGACTTCACACACAAGCCAAAACACTCTGCACAACATATGTTTTTGCAAATTCTGGGTGTACTATTCCTTTTATATTTCAAGAATAAAAAGACATGACAAAACATTGGACCAGAAACAAGGTCAATATAACAATTAATCACAGTCATGATCACTGCTGTATTACAGTAGAGTCCATCATAAAGTCCATTATAAAGTTGAAAAGTGGTGTGTAGGTTGAGCTAGCAGGCTCAGTGTAGGTTAATCCTAGAAGTTGTGAAAACAAAGGTCAACATTAAAGGGAGATGGGGAGACCTCTGTATTTGAAGGCACAGGAGGGGGATGAAAAAGAGAAAGCCCCAGGGCTCCAAAGATCCAAAATACCTATCACTTCTAGACAGTGCAGGTTATGCCATGCCCTCTCTCAGGGCCCGATCTTCTGCTGAGGACAGAGAACCCAGAAAAGGCTCCCAAACCCCAGCAAAATGGCTCTTTCTTCTTGAGAACAAAGGATAGGCATTCCATGGCCAGAGCCTGTATTGCAAATTCTTCCAAGCCTGGATCGTGGGTACTGCGCCTGACACCCAAGTATTGAGGATGTAGTGTCTAGCAAATACCAATAACACCCTTATCCAGCGGGGATAAAATTCCCAGCCCTGATCCCCACAGTCTTCCATTACAAATAATAAAGCTACAGGTATTACGGGTAGTGGATATCCCACCATTGTCGATATCTCAGCTGCCACTGCCCTCCAAAAATTGTGTAATACCGGGCAAGTCCAAAAATAATGAATATATGTACCAATCGCAGTTTGTCACCTACCACATAATGGGGATATTCCAGGGTGATATTTATGTACAGTTTGTGGAGGGCAGTACAGGTGGTGAATAAACTCAAATTGCAATTCTTTGTATTTATTGCAAAGCAAAATCCCCATATGAGATTGTAACAAAGATCCCCAGTCCTCTTCTCGAATAGCGACACCCAGGTCTCTTTCTCACAACACCTTACTCTTCATTGTAAGATCCGGTACAAGTTGTCTATCTTGTCTCACCACTTTTCTGATTACCTCTTTAGGGTCATCATGAATAGTGTATATCAAGTGTTCCACAGGGGCCATTGCTGAAGCTTCTGCTTGGTCCCTGTTTGGCCCCCTCCAGTAAGCCATTATCTGTAGAGATCTAAAACAAAAGTGTACTTGGGATAGGTCAGTAGTCCCCTGCAGGTGTGCAAATGAGCACAACCCCTCCCTATTATGCAGATTTCCCGAGCAACCCACACCTCAGGATTCCCATTCCCTATACTTCCCATCCAATAAACTAGGGAGAAAAAAAGGGATTCCCTGCAATTGGGACCAACAGAGTCTCATCATCCAATGCCTCCTATGGTGCCTGATGGAGCCCCAGACCTCAAAGACCCATACCACTAAGGGATTGGGGTATCCAATCACAGGTAAGCCTGATGGCCCCTCCTGGAGAAATAAGCCAACACACGTCCCAGGGAGTCCATCTCCCCCAAGTCCAACCATCCAGCTACCACAGGTCTGTTAACCCAGTCTGAAATGTATCTTGCTGAATAGCTATGTGATAGCTCTTCAGATGAGGAAAGTTCAGTCCCTCTCCTGGAATTGTCCACACAGAGATGCAGGAGGCTTATCCGGGGACGTTTCCCCTGTCAGAGAAAGGTAGAGAAGGCACCATCAAGTTGCATTAAGTCTACTTTTGTGAGCCCCATTGAGAGCATTTGCATCAGGTATAGTAGCCTTGGAAAGGCATTCATTATGTTTGCTTGCACGCATGTGCAAGAAACATAGTGCCATCATCCGACTTTTCGGAGATGTGGCAGCCCTCTCCCAATTCAGTCAGTGTGTTTACAGGTGCGGCCGCAGTTCTCCAATGGCTGCCGGAGCTGTCTATGACAGCAGTCGAAAATGCAGTGGAGTACAGTTGAAAGGGGGAGCTACGCTTCAGTGAGCAGTGATAAGATATCACCTGCTCATGCGCGCTCCCCCTACACACACACACACACACACACACACACACACACACACACACGCATACTGCATGCTCACCCCCCCACACACTGTATAGCCGACGGGGGTGCCCAATCCCCCGTCGACTGTGCTGTGCCCCCCCAAACAGAGTTTTGCATGCCACACTGGGTGCCCACCCCAGCGTGGCAACAAATGCTATCACTGATGAGGGTGACCAATCCCTGTCAGCTCCATGCCCCCCCAAAAAGCCATCCTTGTGCCACACTGGGAGCCCACCCCAGCGTGGCAAACGTCCCACGTCGTCCAATCGGCTCCACTGGTCCCCCCCAGAGAGTACACGGTGCCATGCTGAGAGCCCAGCACAGCGTGGCAACAGACGCTATCACTGACAGGGGTGCCCAATCCCCCATCGGCTCCATGCCCCCCCAAAAAGCTGTCCTTGTGCCACGCTGGGAGCCCACCCCAGCGTGGCAAACATCCCGCGTCGTCATTTAAAAAAAACAAACCTGAAACACAAAAACGGTCCCTCACTGTCTCTGCTCCCACACGCGCCCACCCACTGCGCACCCTGCCTCCCCACCCCCCTCACCCCATACTTACCTCTGGACTCCGGCGCGACGATCTTCGGTGGACCGGGAACACGTCTGCACTCTTCAAAGCCGACCGCGAACTGAGGAAATGCCGGTAAGCTGTATAATGGGATAGATAGGGTTTATTCAACTTTGCTACATATCTCAGGCATTTTTTGGAATTTTTGCACCAAATTTTCAACATGGGGTTTTTGGGACCTCTTCTCATGAATGCTCTCACTGTCATGGCGTTAATCGGGCCGGAAGGGTGATTTGCAGTCACTGCATAAAATCACCTTTCTGGACTGAGTAATGAAACGACACTGCCGCTGTTCATAAGCTGGGCTCTCAAAAAGCCTATGTTGAAAATTTGGTGGAAAAATTCCTAAAAATTACTGTTTTACGAGCGTGCATTGCGCAGTTCCTATGCACGCTCGTAAGTTCGCGAATTTTCAATATTTTCACTCCAGATTTTCAACATTGCCATTTTACTACACCTCCTTATGAGCAGTATAGCTGTCATTTTTCACATCTTGCCCAAAACGTGCTTCCGCCCATGTAGTGCACATTGGCACAGTTGGTGTGCGAAATCAATGTATGGGACACATTAAGAAAATCACAGTGACACTGTTAATGAGCAGAGGTCTTAAAATGGCTATGTTGAAAATTTGGTGAAAAAATTGCTAAAAATGACTGTTTTACGAGCGTGCGTTGCGCAGTTCCTACGCATGCTCGTAAGTTTGCGAATTTTCAATATTTTCCTTCCAGATTTTCAACATTGCCATTTTATTACACTTTCTTATGAGCAGTACAGCTGTCATTTTTCACATCTTGCCCAAAATGTGTTTCTGCCCATGTAGCGCACAATGACGCAGTCGGTGTGCAAAATCAATATATGGGACACATTAAGAAAATCACAGTGACACTGTTCATGAGCAGAGGTCTTAAAATGGCTATGTTGAAAATTTGGTGAAAAAATTCCTAAAAATGACTGTTTTACGAGCGTGCATTGCGCTGTTCCTACGCACGCTCTTAAGTTTGCGAATTTTCAATATTTTCACTCCAGATTTTCAACACTGCCATTTTATTACACTTCCTTATGAACAGTACAGCTGCCATTTTTCACATATCACCCAAAATGTGTTTCTGCACATGTAGCGCACAATGGTGCAGTCAGTGTGCGAAAGCAATGTTTGGGACAGATTAAGAAAATCACAGTTACACTGTTCATGAGCAGAGGTCTTAAAATGGCTATGTTGAAAATTTGGTGACAAAAGTCCATAAAATGACTGTGTTACGAGTGAGCATTGTGCAGTTTCCACGCACCCTCGTAAGTTCATGACTTTGTAATATTTTCAGTCCAGATTTTCACCAGTGGCATTTTTCCACACTTCCTTATGAACAGTACAGCTGTCAATTTTCACAACATGGCCGAAATGTGTTTTCACACTTTCAGTGCAGAGATGCGTGGTCGCCATGGGAAATCATTGTTCGGGACAGATAAAGAAAATCACAGTGACACTGTTCATGATCGGAGGTCCCAAAATGCCTGTGTTGACAATCTGCTGTAAAAAAAATCCCCAAACTAATTACATTATGGGTGTGCGTTGCACAGTTTCTATGCATGCTCGTGACTTCACCATTTTTTTTTTATATTTTTACTGCAGATTTGCAGTATTGCCATTTTTTACACCTCCCCATGAACAGTACAGCTGTCATTTTTCACATCCTGTTCGGAAAGTGTTTTTGCACCTGTGGTGCTAAATGCCATAGTCGCTGTGCATAAGCAGCTTTTGGCAAACAAACTGATATTGCCACTGTTCATGAGGTGGGGGTCACAAAAAAACCATGTTGAAAATTTGGAGTGAAAATACCAACGAATGTCTGAGGTGTTAGGGTTTCCAACCATAACGCCCCACCCTGTAGAGAATGACAGGCATCAGGGGTGTGACTTGGGATTCTTGCCTGTAATGCTCATACCATTCCACACCCTGCAGCCAGTGAGAGGCATCGAGGTATGCCTTGGACTCTTCAGCCCCAAAGTTCACCCCATTATCCTATACCGCATCCATCTCACCGTATTTCCTGATGGAATGGGGTGCGCATAAGGGCCAAAGACCCCAAGGAACACCGTGACACTTGTCAGTGTCTGCAGGGTGGGGTGTGGTGAAATGGTGTTGCCGTTTTGCCTGACGAACCAAAGGCACACCCCAATGCCTGTCACTCTCTGCAGGGTGGTGGTGGGGTTGGCTTCAGTTCAATACTTCACTGCCATTCCTATTATGCAGCTCTGTAACTTCTACACTACCAATGCCAACAAGCAAACATTCGGCACTGAGAAATGCTTGTTTTTATTAGATTTATGCATCCCAACCATGATATGGGCAACACCATCCATCTCTCTAGGTCCCCAATTATCACATTTATCAGTGGAGCATAGTTTAATCAATACAAGGAGTGTATGTCCCCCCAGTTGTATCCCCAGATACTTAAAAGAAGTGAACACTGCCCGAACACTGTCCAAAGCCCCCAGGAATTACCCCTGCAATCACCTCTCCCTGATCAATGGACAGCATTTCTGATTTTGTCAAGTTGAGTTTGTATCCCAAAAAAAGCAGCGAACTCCGAGATCACCTGAAGCAGCACAGGCATAGACCAATGAGGCTCTGTGATATATAGGGGGAGATTGTCAGCATATAATGTGATTTTATGCTCACACCCAGTTTTCCCCTGCACCCCCACAATCCCTGGAGTATTGCAAATGCAAATTGCCAGTGGCTCAATGGCCAAGGCGAAAGGAGGGGGGATGAGGGGCAACCCTGATGTGTGCCCCTGTAAAGCAAAAACTTGTCTGTGGTCGACCCATTAACCATAACACGTGCTTCAGGGGCCCAGTAATGTGCTCAGATCATGCCCACAAAGGCATCACCTAGACTAAACCTTTTCGGGACCTCAAAGAGGTACCTCCACTCCATATAGTCAGAGGCCTTCTTGGCATCCACAGACAGCACAGATGTGTAGCCTGGATGCCAAGAGGCCCCCCAAAGCACATTAAAGAGTTTACAGGTGTTATATGACAGGCGTCCCCACACAAAACTAATCTGATCTGGGTGCACCAATGTAGGTAACAGTTGGTCCAGGCGGTTGGCCAATATCTTAGCAATGATTTTCACAGCACAATTAAGGAGGGAAATAGGGCAAAAGGAGGTGCAGTCAGTGGGATCCTTGCCTGGCTTCAATAGCACACAAATAGTAGTCTCATAGCAAGTGGCAGGGAGGATCCCCTCTTCCCGCACCTCCTTCAACAGTTCCCAAAGGGGATCAACCAGTACATTATTCATAGCCTTATAATATTCCACATTAAAACCATCAGTATCATTAGCTTTCCCCTTCTGCAATCCTGCAATGGCCCTACCTATTTCCTCTCAGGTGATCTCACAGTCCAACCCCTTCATTTATTGGTCAGACACGTGGTGTATCTCCAGCCTGTCTAGGAAAATTCCAGCTAACTACTCCATCCCTCCACATTCCGCCTTATACAGTTGCTGATAAAAAGTGCAGACTACATCCTGTATCTCTCTTTTACCTCACAGTAGGTGTCCCTGTTTATTCTTGATCACTGGAATATGTGTTGATCTACCCCCACCCCGAATCAGGTTAACCAGGGATGGACCAGGTTTGTTGCCCCACTCAAAAACGTTCCTTCACAGTGAATAACCAGGATGCCCTGTCCTCGCCCACCAATACAAAGTTAAGTGTCTCTCATACAGCAGTGAGCTCACTACTAGTTTCTTCTGGTGCTCCCACAACCACCCTGTGCTCCAATACTTTCAGTTGTTTTTCTAGGGCAAGCCTCTTTGTCTACTTGTCTTTTTTATATTTCGCTATAAAATTTATAATGGCCCCCCTCATGTAGGCCTTGCCTGCCTCCCAGTAAACTGTGGCATGTCCCACCAAACCATGGTTGGCCTTCTTATATGCCTGCCATTGTTCCTGCAAATAGTCTCTGAAATCTTGCCGCGGCAACAAATAAATGGGAAATTTCCATGGGGGTGCGCCTGGCCGCTCCTCCTCCTCCTCCTCTATTTTAGTCCTACCATGGCATGCTCTGATAAATATATAGGGCCTTGCCACACCCAGATCACCCTGTGGTACTGTACCAGATATATATATATATATTATGGTAGAGGAGCCATTTACATGTTAAACCCAAAATTTTGCACCTTAATAACTTTGCAACCATTCAACAGATTTGCCTGAAATTTGGAATACAGAATCAAGATATGCCTTGGGATCTGCCAAGTTTCGTACTGGTCAGATATACAGCTGCGGGTTTTAAAGCGTGATTTGTAGCGATCGTTTATCCTTTTTTTGGAATTCTTGGTGTGCCTACAGGTCGCACGGTTTGCGTGACAGGTCCTAAATCTTGAGGGAACGTGCAGCTGGGGTCCCCGATGTGCCTTTTGAAGATTTTGTGAAAAAATATTAAACGGTTCAAAAGTTATTCAAAAAATAAGTTCCCATTATAAGTCAATGGGAAAAGTTACAAAAAGTTCAACAGTGTCGCAAATGCAGTTTTTATTTTTGCAAATAGCCCTTTTACTGTCACAAATCCATCATTTTGTTTTCAGTTGGTGATCAGAAAAATGCTTGGCATTTAAATTTGGGACCCTCTAGCAACCTAATTCTTTTTGTATTCACCTAGTCGGACCCTGAGGATACTAGCCATGTCTTTATTTTGGGGTAAAGCACCCCAGAAATATGTTTTCAGATTTCTGGAAAAAGTATTATAAAGTAGTGTCACATCATGAAAGTGTAAAGTAAGTTTTGGCGAAGCTTCGAAATTGGCGACAGTACTTTTCTAGGCTGTGGGAAAATGACAGCAATTCTTTGGCACCCAGCTGCAAAAGAACGGTTTGGAGTTTTGGGCGAAAATTTGGAGGGAACGCAGATTACATCTCACAGATGTGCCTTTTAGTGTTTCATTGAAAAAATATTACATGGCGGAAAAGTTACGGTACTCCAAAGTTGACACTTTTTCCCATAGGATAACATTACGGCGTACAACGCATTGCTGCAATCGTTTGGCGCCCTGCTGCAAAATAACGGTTTGGTCTTTTGGGCTGAAATTTGCAGGGAACATAGCCAACATCCCACAGATGTGCCTTTCAGTAGTTTGGTGAAAAAATATTACTGGGAGGCAAAGTTATGGCACTCTGAACTTCTGTTTTTTCCCCCATAGGATAACATTACGGCATTCGCCACACATTTCAGGGCCCGTATCTCGGAAACGGTGTGAGATACGGACTTTTCGTCAAAAAATTGCTTAGCCTCATAAAGCTAGCCAGGAAAGTGATAATTCATATGACTTTTAAATTTTTTTTCTATGTCATATGGTTCCTGAGATATAAGCAATTTACTATTCCAAGTCCTGATTTTTCTGTTCCGAGAGTCATTATTTTGCATACATTCTTTGTACTCACTGTCATTCTCTATACAGCTTTTTGGGAAAACCAGTCTGTGCGCTTACATTACTGTTACCATTACCGTTTCCGCTTGTGGTTCCGTACCTGTTTCACTTACCGTTCACATTTACGCCACCATGTGCGTTACCCTTTACGTTTTCATTTGCGGTTGCATTTGTGTTGTTTTTAACATTTCTGTCTACAGTACTGTTTCTCTTTCTATTTCACTTTGCATCACCATGCGCATTACGATTTGCGTTTGCGGGCACAATGTTACTATGTGACAAGACATCACGTGGCGGGGGGCCCCGCGCTCCCGTCGCCGCATTACATTCACTATTTCTTATCATTCTCAAAAAGAAGGGAAATTAGAGGCAAAAAACTCCATTTAATGCATCAGTTAGGGTTGTCCCACAGCAAAAAAGGCAAGGAAATTCGATGTTAGGTTGAAACCCCCTTTGTACCCTCAGCCCACCCCCAACTGGAATGAGTCGGCGTTGGGGTCATCGGTCCTAACTCTCACCCCATTCTTCTATTCCTCAGCTTCTTTCCACATGTGATGGGGAGAGAGTTAGGGTCGATGACCCCAACGCAGCACCTCTATTCCAGTTGGGGGTGGGCTGAGGTGCAAAGGGGTTTCAACCCTAACATCAAATTTCTTGCTTTTGTCGCTGGAACAACCCTAACTGATGCATTTAACAGAGTTTTTTGCTCTAATAAATATATATATATATATATATATATATATATACACACATATACATACATACACACACACACACACACACACACACACACACACACACACACACACAGAGACAAGACCAAGTCTTGTGGGGACTGGAATAAAAAGTATAATCCCTGGCCCACGGATTTGCTGCATGCCAGCTACCCAATAGGTCCAACATACCCAGCTGCCACTGCTTCACTGCATCAGAGTGTCTCCCCCTCCCATCTAAATGATCCAGCTCAGGACACATACTGCAACCGAGTTGAAGTACCCTTCCAAAATCAACCCCAGGAACTGCTCCTGTGTCAGAATATCTAGCAAAGATTGATAGAATAGAGGATCAAATACAGCTGATGCATAAACATTAGCATGCAGTAAGTGACCTGCTGCCCCAATACTTCCCCTTCCACAAACATATAGCGCCCCTCCTTGGGATCAGCCACCACCCAGTAGAACTGCAGGGGAAATTTATTATGAATTAGCACTGCTACCCTTCTTTTATGAGTTATATGAGGCTGAGTGGCATGCACCCGCCCACCCATGCACCAGTTTAGCATGTTCCTTATCAGAAAGGTGCATTTCCTGTAAAAGATCAATGGTTGTATTTTGCCTCTTGAGGGCAGTAAGGATACTGATTCAACTGTGATGTCTGAGGATGACACCATCATAAAAATAGTGGTGACACTTCTATTTCTAACTATTATCCTCCTATGTATCACCCATCAACAAATACCTACCCCAGCCCACCTCCACCCACACCACCAATGTGATGGACCATACAGTGTGACTGCAGAAACAACAATAACAGTAACTATAGCATAACAAACAATGAACACAGAAACAGTTAACAATCTCCTCTACCTCTCCCACCACTCCTTCATTTCTTCCTCTTCAACGCCTCCTCGAAGACCTCTAGAAACTGTCCAGTTTCTACCACTATCAAGTACTATATAACAGCCATGTTACTCTGTTGTGTTACACAGTAGGCAGAACAATTATAAACCTCACAGTAAACGTAATTACCCTCCCCCAGTCCCCCTAAAACCAAACATAAAGTAGAATCCAGCAAATAACCAGGTTTTAACTTCTGATCATGGGCACTGAGAAGCCACAAGAGCCCCCGAGTTTTGGTATCTCAGACATGAGATTTCTCACATCTAAATCCCAGATGTTCTAGCCTACTTCACACATGGCCAATTTATCTACCCCCCCCAAGCAAACTCTCTATTCCATCTCTCTAAAACAATAAAAAGAAAACTCCTGAACAGAATAACCACATTGAAACAGAGGTGGGTAGGTGCTAACCAATCACCACAGATATAATTATGCTGTAATCCTCTGAATCAGGGGGCTAGTTGGAGTCTGCCATACTCTTGAATGTGGCCCATGTTTGTGGAGCTCTCTGATTAATCCCCTGACCCATCAACTCCCTTCCCCAGGAGAGACACTTGCCACCGTGGTCCCAGAATGGAGGCCCCCTTCACCACCCAGGCTCTGGACACCTAACTAGACATGCATGCCTTAGTATAATATACAATCCACAATTTCTTGGTCCATTGCATACCACCATGTCCCACCCAACCCCTGCCCCCCACCAGCCCATGCCCCCCCAGTTCCATATCTGCAAGACACACCCAGAAAAAGATATAAAAACAGCAAGCAAAAGCATTATTTAATTATGAGCACCAGTTACGCTGTCCATATACATCAGAAGTAGCCGGTTCAACCAGGGCTAGGCTGAGAGGACAGGGAGATGGACGCATGAACCAAACACTTCATGCAGCTCCTCCTCCAGCCCTCCTCCTGGATCCTGCCTTGATCCATTGAGGTTCTATTCAGGACATTTTTATTCAGGGAAGAAGGACCATCCAAGGAAGTGGGCGGTTATTCAACAGCCCACCAAGAAGATCTCCCGTCCCACCAAAGTCCCTCCCTGTTGATCAGGGCCTCTCCTGATGAATCCTGTGTTCTTCAAACCAGCACAGCCCATCATTATGGACACCCAGCATGCCCACAAATCCAGAGGTGGGGAGCAGCAAACGGGCCAGGAATAGTGAGCAGAGGAGAACTGAGCATGTGGATCTCAAGTAGTCAACACAGAGAGTGGAGTGACAGGCCATCATCATAGTCCCACAGCAGCAAAGTCAGGGGCCAGATCAGGTCAGTGGCAAATATGGCAACGTCTCCAACCGTAAGGAGCAAAGTAGCACTAGGCACCCCAACTACCCAGTTCAGGTTACTAATTTCCTCTGCAGTTCTTGCACAAATCCCATCACTTTCTCAGCCTCCCAAAAGGTATATGAGGCCCCTTCATGTTGTATTTTGAGAAGCGCTGTGTAAGAAAAATAAAATTTCACCTTTAATTCTCTCAACTTATCCATGACCACATAGAAGGGCTTTCTTTTCTTTTCTTTTGAAGGTGCTAGGAGACGTCCTGAAACATATATACAGCTTGTGACCTTTAAAAAGGAGCTCCTTCATCCCTCAGTAGGCGTTCAGGACTTCTTGCCAATCTTTGCAGTTATGGAATCTGAACACAATTTGCCTAGGTGGCTGGCCAGCTGCTGGCCTAGGCATAATGGTGCGATGCACCCGTTCCAGTTTGTAGCAACCTCCTTTGGGCTCCAGACCCAACAGTGGTGGTAGAATGGAAGAGCAAAGTTAGTCTATAGCCATACCTTCCCAGTCGTATGGCAATCCACAGAGCCACAATTTAAGCTGCCAATGATAGTTTTCTTGATAATCAAAAAGTTCTTTGAAGTCAGCGAGCTCTTTTTCCAGATGAACCATTTTCTGTGGCTGCGGGTCAGTGGCATCCTCTAGGATAGAAATATGGGATTTCACTTCAGTGATTCTAATAGTATGGGAGGCATTCTGCTCTACAATCTCCTCCAACTTAGCCTCTAGTTTGTCCAGCCATGGATTGAGGGCTGCTAGTACCTGCTCGGTGACCGTTCAACCCAGTGCGGACATTTCTGCCACTGACAGTGATATCGGGCCTAGATTCTCTAGCACAGTAGGTGCATGCAGCTGCCTCTTTATGGCCTTGCTAGCCAATCACTGCGGCTTTGTGGAATTTGGCACCAAATATTCATCAACAACAGCGGCTAATATCGTTCAGATCAAAGTTGCCCAATAAAAGTTTGCTGAAAATATTATTTTTATGGCAATTTATTTCCGGTGGGACAGAGCTCAAGCAAAATACATCTTCACATGAGTGTGCTAATTGGTGCCCACTGACCAAGATTTTTTTAGGAACAGGGGAAACTTTGTTTCTTCCTCATCTCTATCTAAGCAAATTTTAAAAATCATTAAAAATCCTTACTATGCCAATGTCGTTATATTACAAAATATGTGGGCCATTAAGGCAGAACTTGAAAACTTAAGGGCTGATGAAAATTAAAATCAGGCCTTAATAACCCAAATTAGAGATCTTAGAGCCCCTTAAAGACAATCTTCCTCAAGTGATATTTTTGTAAACAATTTGGTAGATTCTTCTAAAACCTTACAAAATAAAGCCATTCAGGGCAATCTTCCTCCCCTTTATCTAAAGTTGAGTCAATTCTTATTACTGAGCCTTCTAATAAACAAAATCCTAAAAGTAAAACCAAAAAAAGGGGGAAACAAAAATTTCTCAGCCAAAGACAATTTATAAAAAAGTGAGAATCACTAAAAACAATTAAATGAAAGGACAGACAGGAAAATTTGAAAATAATAGTATTATTTTAACTGAAATACAGAAATAAACTGGAGACAATCATCCTAATATTCAGTTATCCAAAAATACTGCTCATGAGGTAGATTGAGGCGATATAAATGTAACTAGTACAAAAGGGAACAATGTAAATAATTATACTTTAACATTTTTTGGTCCTCAGGAAAATAGAGAATTTACTGAAATTTTGTTGGAAATGTACAGAATCAAAAGGCTAGAAGCAAAAACGACAGAAAACTTTAAAAACATGGATTTGCCACCTGTTGCACATTCCACCTGAGACTGAAGGCCTATTTATTACGCACCCCCCTCACCCACTTTATCCTGATTGTGCACTTGTATACCTTGATTCTCAGGAAATGGCAAACCAAATATGGCCACAAAGACCTTTACTGATGTTGATGCTGTTACAGCAGCAAAGGTAAACAAGATGCTGGGATGCATATCTAGGAGGATCAGTAGTCGAGAGAGGAGGTTATACTTCCCTTGTACAGGTCACTGGTAAGGCCGCATCTAGAGTATGGAGTCCAGTACTGGTGCCCACACCTCAAAAAGGACATTAACCTGCTGGAGAAGGTCCAGAGGAGGGCTACAAAGATGATAGTTGGTCAACAGGGTAAGGCATATGAGGAGAGGTTGAGGGCACTGAACATGTACTCCCTGGAAGACAGGAGAGAGAGAGAGAGAGAGAGAGAGAGAGAGAGAGAGAGAGAGAGGGACATTATTGGGGCCTTCAAGTACATGAAAGGGATAAATAAGGTTTATAAGGAGAGTCTCTTTAAGCTGAGTGGTAACCATAACATGAGGGGGCACAGTCTTAGGCTAGAGGGTGGTAGGTTTAGGAGGGAGGGAGGTTAGGAAGCACTTCTTCACAGAGAGGGTAGTGGACACTTGGAATACGCTGCCAGAAGAGGTCATCTCATTGAAGACAGTGGGCAGCATTAAGAGAGGCTGGGACATGCATGGGAGAAGATAAGGATCATGAGTAGGGAGGATGGGAGGAGGGGGGAGGGAGGGCAGGGACATTAGCTCAAGCTGTGGACCCTGCAATACAAGCAGACTTGATAGACCATATGGCCTTCTTCTGCTGGCTTCTCCATATGTTCATTTGTTGAATGAAATTAGTATTCTTGCTCCTCAAAGGGTTCCAACTTTTCATTCAGGCCAATTGAAGGAGGATACTAATAGGGAAAGGGAGGTAGATATAGAAAGAATTAATAGGGTAAAAGAAATAATAAAAAAATATGAGCAGTCATCTGAACACGTTTGAAAAAGAAGGACTCTCCCTGTTTGGTTGGAAAGTCTTTTTTGGAGAGTCAGTAGGTTCAGTTAAAAGAGATATTGGGGCATTTTTAACTCGCACTCTTGGAATTGATCTAGGGTCAAATGGGATTGAAAGGATCACAATACATAGCAGTGTCACGTATAGTCCTCAGATTGATATTGCTTTCAGAAGTTCAAATACTGCAGTTCTGGTTGCCTCAGTTTCCTCAATTCTTGATGAGTTTGGTATTCTTTTGGTTGATTACAATGAGATAAGAGACCATAAATCACTGTGAAAATAATCCTCCCTCTGAAACAACAACAAACATATCTAACCATAGGAATGCAGAAATTACAATTTATAGCTGATTTGATCCTTTAGGGGATCTTCCCCAGACATGACCAGGTTTACAGTTTATTTTTTCAGATAACCAGACATCTAATTGGAATTATCTTTATTTAAGTATACTATCCTGGGACATAGAGGGTTAGAAAAACAATTGGCAGACTTTGAGATTGTATAATTCTAGACAAAACATGATATTATTTATCACAAGAAACATGGTTACATAGACACATAGAATTTGACGGCAGATAAGGACCACTTGGCCCACTTAGTCTGCCCATTTTCCTACCTAACGGATAAGCTGCAGATCCTAGTTAACCAATAGCCTACTTCCTCCTACCCCCCACTAGAATTGCCTTATGTCTGTCCCATGCATTCTTGAATTCCCCCACTGTTTTTGACTTTATGACCTCCTCAGGAAGGCCATTCCATGCATCTACAACCCTCTCTGTGAAGAAATACTTCCTCCCATTACCTCTGAGCCGTCCCCCCTCTATCTTCAAATTGTGCCGCCTTGTTCTTGTACATCTCTTTTTCTGAAAGATGATACCCTCTTGGACTTTGTTGATTCCCTTGAGGTATTTGAAGGTTTCTATCATGTCCCTCCCTCTTCCTCCTTTCCTCAATGCTATACTGTACATCTTAAGCTCCTTTAGTCTTTCTTCATACATCTTCTGGTGCAGACCCTGCACCATTTTGGTTGACCTCCTCTGGACAGCCTCCACCCTGTCTATGTCTTTGTGGAGATGGGGTCTCCAGAACTGCACACAGTACTCCAGATGTGGTCTTACCAATTGTCTGTACAGAGGGCCAACAACTTCCTGTTTCTACTGGTGATGCCTCTCTCTATGCATCCCAGTATCTCCCCAGCCCTTCTTACTGCCTTCTCACATTGCTGGCCCACCTTTAGGTTGTCTGATATGACTACCCCCAGGTCCCTTTCCATTTTTGTTGTTGTCAGTATCTTACCCCCCACTGTGTACTCTTCCCCTGGGTTTCTATTTCCCAGGTGAATTACTTTGCACTTCTTTGCCTTGGATCTAAGCTGCCATACATTTGACCATTCCTCCAACCTTGCCAAGTCCCTTTTCATCCTTTCCACCCCCACCTTGCGTATCAATCCAGGTTGTACAGTGACATCTCACCTAAGATTCCAGGATATACTCCCTACTTGCATATAGCTAAGAAAAATAATGTAGGAAGAGGACAATCTAATCTGGTTATATTCTTGAAAACACCTTTGAATTTTCAAGCAATTGTCCTTTGATTATAATCTAGTTTTTCTTGAGACCTTCAGAATTCAAAACAGCAATATGAAACTTATTATATTAAATGTTTAGTTTCCTCCAAGAACAAGTAAAATGTATACCCAAACACTTTGGCTACAATTGTCAGATATTCTGGAAGAACTTTTAGCTAGATATGAGGGTTATTCCTTTTTGGTGACTTTAATGCTAGAGTCCCTTTAAATAATATAGAGAATAAAGTATGGGTCGGAGTGTGTAACAAGATTTTACACACACCCAAGTTGTGGAATGCTACATAAACCTCGAGGACGAAGCCCTTGGGGTTTGTGAAAAGCATCCCACAACCAGGGTTTGTGTAAAATCTCGTTTGACACACACCCGACCCATTTTTTATTTTATATAATTGCTGGGTATCATTTTTTTGCCACAGCAATTATATACAATGTGTACATCAGGCTTACATTTATGAGGTAGAATAGAGATGCTTACCTTTCAATGTGGTTTTAAGTATTTATTTTGTAGCAACGAGAAACTGTAAACAGTAGTATGACTTTCAAAATGTCATAATATTTGAAGTATTGCTTTAACAAAAGATAAAAACAGTTTAAAGAAACTCCGTATTTAGGCAGAAAGTGTTGCTAGGAGAGTCTGGTTATTGGAGCAACTGTGTCATGTGACCTGCAGAGGGAAGGGGAGAGAGGATCAGAGAGAAGAAGTGTTTAGGGACTGTGTGAAAAAGGAACCATGCTTTTTAGTTTTCGGTAGGTGTATTCAACATTTCTTTAGGAATTTGAATGTTGTGATGGTGACGTTTACCTTAGTTGGAGCTATCGGAGTCGTTGAAGACTTGTATCCTTCTTTTCAGTGGTGGTGGCACAGCATTGAATATGTTGACTTTCACCGAGTTGTGGAAAATGCAGCCAGTCCGAAAGATTGAGGTCAGCATGTTGCTTGAGGTTGACTCGGGAAGTACAATGTTGGATTCAGTCTGGAAGGGCTTGGATTTCGAGGTGGATAGTATCTCACGGGGAGTTGTGTCGGTAAGCAGTTTGTTGATTTGGTATTGCTTGTTCTCCAAAAGCACGAAGTAGTTGTTTATTGATTGTAGGTTTTTGTGCCCTGAGATTTGCTGTATATCAGTTGGTGGGATGTTGTGATCGATCAGCTTTTGGATGGTTGTTTTCCTGGTGCTGTGATTTGTTATTTGTTTGCATTCTAGTAGGCCGGAGTCTAACTTCATTTGCTGCATCATTTTTCACATTTTGTTTATGCCTATGTTCATGTTTCTAAACCACAACAAATCATCTCTGTGGTTGGTGTTTGGGGTGATGTAGAATGGTGATTCTGGAGTTTGCATTTCAGGGGGTCTCTGTACTTTGTAGAGCTCGTATACTGTTAGGGTGTCTCTGTCTGGGTTGCTTGTGTTTTTGTATATCCGAGGCTTGATAGGATGGGCAACACGTGAATTTTCTCCAGTTCTAGTTTTTGTTTGTCTCTCAGAATATTCTAAGTAGGTATTGCCATTGCTATCTTGTCCTTTTGTGATGTCGCCCCACTGGAGGTCATACTGCTCTTTAATTCGTAAAGTGAACTGAACTCCAGAGCTGAAAAATAAGAAATTAAGGAGCCCTGCTGGAGTGAACATAGATAGGGTTTGTGATTTGTATAGCAGCTCAATGTTCTGGTCTGTTAGTGGTTGTGCTTTATTGGGTCTGTTACCCTTTCCTGCCTTTTTTAGTTGTTTTTGCTTTGCTGCAAGAGTTTTTTTAATTTCAGTAAATATTGTGTCTAGCCCTTTGAATATGGAGTATGGGTATTTAATTTCTACGAGGTGTCTGTCGATGTTAGCAATTATGCCTCTGACTGTCCCAGGTTCGTAGTTGGAACCATCTTGTCATTGCAGAACATACTGTATATGAAGTTAGCAATATAAGTGTCTAGTTGTTCTACTTCAAATGTTGCAAAATCTGTACTTTGTCCTACCTTGGACAGAAATGTTTTAAACAACCTGAGATCACTGTCAGTCTTTCGAGCAGTGTTTCTGTTCTGCTGGTCATTTATGAAATCTTGCCTCACTGCAGTATTATCTAGTTGGAATCTGGTTGACTTTTTTTTTTATTCTTAATTGGGAGAATGTGAGATGAACTGTTTACCAGGTGCGAAGTCTTAGGTGAGCACTCGAAAGGTTTCACTTTCTACTGGGAGACAGTTGGACTGGTCGTGAGGGGATAGTTCTGAGACAGGCTTTTGATTATGGGCAAATGGGAAACAGCTGTCGCTGGTCGCAAGACACACTTGTTGAGTTTTTTTCTCATACAGAAGGTGTGCATGTTTGCCATTATAAACACTCCTTTATAATGGCAAATTACAAATGCCTTTCTCTATGGAAAAAACAATGCCCGGTTATTATAAAAATATAACAAATGAAGATGAATATGACATAAGACTTAACATGATTATTTCAAGAATTCAAATGGGGGGCACTAGAGAGCCGATCTCACAGCAGGACGTCTTCCAGATCAGCTCTGCAACCTAATTCAGAAAAATGTAATTTTAAACAGTGTAAAGTCAGGCAAAGTCATTGGGAAGTTTGAAAATAAGATCCCTGAAGTCACCAGCTTTCTAATGAACCTAAATATAACATGGGAAAAACAAAACCTGCAAGTTCCAGTACATCTAGAACCACTGCAACAAAGCAAGGACAGGCCCATGAGACTGTAAGCCACGAGGTAGGGCTTGACGCAGGTCGCTAGCAGCTCCACGGCAACAAATCCTGGCAACAGTACAATATATGGACAATAAGATGGAGTGAACATTAACTAAATTGGAGATGCATGAAGCTGCTGTAAAAGAACTTAGCAGCACAGTTGCGGAAGCTGATAAGCACTTCACATCTACACAAGCAGCAGTGTGTTCCCTAACTAAAGAGAATACACAACTGAGGGGCCAGTTAGAGGCCCTAAAAAAGGAATCCTGTGCAGGGACCTTGCAACTTGTTGGTGTTCTGGAGGGAGCCAAAGGTGCCGACCTAATAAGTTTCCTGAAGGGTTGGATGCACGACTCTATTCTGGTTCCAGAGAATTTTAACTGGGGCATTCTCAGAAAGGCTTATCATGTGACCCTAAGAGTCAGGCCTACTTCTTCCATGGATCAACCACAAACTGTACTAGAGTGCACGGTGGGCGTAGAGATCTGGGACCAGTTATTATCAGCGGCTAGATCGACGTACCCAATTGATATTGTGGGTATTGATGTAAAGATTTTCCTGGACCTTTCATATCAAACTAGAGCATGCCGTAAGTTATTTGATGGTACTAGGCAGAGACTTCAAGCACTGGGAATAGTGCACCCATTCTTGTTACATACACGGCTCAGGATTTTTTACGGGGGAAAAAGCTGGCAATTCAATGATCTTAAGGATGCTGGACATTGGACCAGGAAAACAGAGAAATAATTCAATGCCAAACATGAGGGAATCCAAGAAGAGGAAGCATCGGACAATGACTGAGCTGAGTGACTATATTTTGATCTAACTTAAGCAGTTGTAGCTATAAAGAGCTATTTTCACTGAGGTTTCTCCCCTTGATAAAGGGAGACACTCTTATATTTGAATACTCTTTTTGTTTTGTTTTGTTTTGTTGTTGGTTTTCCTACGAATCCCTTTATCACCAAGATACAGAGTACCATTTATTTTATACTGTAGGAGAAGTTACCAACTTTAGTTAAGCCAATTTTTTTATTTGGGATGCCCTGGTCTCAATGTGTATTTTGGGGAGTGGTGTGGAATAATGTTGGTCCTATCAGTTTTGCTTTAACCTAACTTACAGAGGTTAGAACTTTATAACTGAGACAATGTTAGGTTTCACTGTTTGCCTTTGCCTGTTTATTTAACAATTCTGAGGAAGAACTGTTGTTTTTCTGACTAGATGTAATGGTTATCCTGGAATGCATAATACCTTTATAATCTAACTATAGTATATGGATAAATAGCAATCAGATGATTGCAGTTACTTATTTCCTGTTTATACTACCTAAAATGGACCTTGCTAAGCTATTGAGTAGGCTAGCATGACTGGACTTTTTGTATGGACATCCAGTTAGATAACCCCTGACTCCTTTTGTAACAGACTGCAAGAAAAAATATAACTGTATATCGACTTTATTGGAAATGATAGTCGTTGAATGTTTTGTATGAGGAAATACATGTATTGTTTTACATTTAAAGCAACAAACATAAAATACAAAAAAAGAATCCAAATAAATGGGAACTTTAAAGACAATAGAAGTTATCAGCAGGGCCAATAGCTAAGAGGTAAAATGACAGGATCAGAAATGTTCTTAATAAATGATCGCAGCCCAGGTGACCCTGACAGGAGATTTACCTACAGTGAAGCCCACCAGGATGAAGCGCAGTGCTACAGAATTCTGCAGTAAACAATGCAATTTCAATGGGAGTTAATCCCTTTTGTCATGCAGTAAACCTGTGACACCTCACTTCATCCTGGCGGGCTTCACTGTAGTGTATATGGGACCCATGGGATCCTCAGTCATCGACTTGGTCTGGGTTAACCGGGTGCCATGGAAAAGTTGTTAGATTTGAAAGTATAAGACCACCCAGAATCTTTGCATCCACCTATACTTGTTACTTTCAGTTTTCCCGAGGTAATATAATATCATCTCTATTTCTTACAGAGGAAGTCACAGTTGAGATCATTAACTCCAAAAGAATACGATGGCAAAGTGACACCACTGATTCAACTTCAACAGTACTTCATACTGATCTATTTATAACTTTGTGAATTGATATAATCTCTATTTTAGATAATAACAATTTCATCAATACAGAAAAATGTCTTAAAATCAATAATCTTCTTAGAGCTATGTTCAGAAAAGTACTGTCAAAAAAACTAAAAACATTTCTTGCTTATTTATTAATTTTTCCATGAGTACTTTTTACCTTCTTTTCTCCCCAGTCCCAATCCCTTGTGTCCCCAATGTGATGCATCCGTGTGGAGGCATGCACACATCACGCCCTGTGGGATGCCCCACCCTGCCAGTCACTCCGTTACCACGTACGCCTGCCACCAGACCTCCATCCAGTGATGGCGGAACTATGGCCAGGTGATCCTCCCACCCAGCAGTGGAGAGCCAATGCTCGATCCTACTCACACCCTCCCCTCCAGTGCCAGTCCCCCGATGACCTGAGGTCATTCCGAACCCGAGTCGCTGGCATGGTGTGAGGTAAGGCAAGATGCCTCAGCCCTCAGTGCCACTGGGACAGCCCAACATATCTAGGTTTAATGGGATCTGTGGGGCTGCTAATCAGGAGCTCAATAGATCAGTGAGATTAAAAAAAATAATAGATTGAAAGATAATCTTGAGCATTAAACAAACATAGGAAGGACTATAAGAAAGTCTTAGAAAGTGAAAAAGAAAAATACAGCACCAAAATGTAGAATAAATAAAAAAATATAGTCATAGAAAAAGATACAAAAGCTTTTTGGACATTGGTAACCTTAGACTACACTCAATACTCTAAGAGTTAAGGCTATATCATACCCTCAATATGGGGGAACCATTTGGCCTTGTGCTTTTCATCTATAGAAGAACAAAGATGCTCAGTATATGATGAACTTAAAATGCATTTACATTCCTACATATCTCCTAGATCAATTTACTTCTCTTCTGCTGAAATTATTTTTGCATTTAATACAACCAAATCTAATAAGGCCCCTGGCCCTGATCAGATTCTCACAGATATCTATTAGACATTTCCGGACTGGTGGACTGATATTTTTGTTGACATTTTCAATAGATTTATTCAAGATGAGGACTTTCTCCAACAGCTGGAAAGGTAGTATTATATATCCTATTTATAAAAAGGGACAATTTACCTACCAGGCCATGTACAGATCAATCAGACTCATAGATGCGTCTCAAAAAATATTTTGTAACATTTTATTACAGAGACTAGAAGCTTGGATTCAAGAAAATCAGCTACTTGGTGAGGTCCAGAATGGTTTTAGGTGAATGCGTTCCGCAGTTCAACATTTTTATGTCCTTTCACATTTAATCTATACATTTTCTATGATAAAAAAGACAAACTTATATTGCTGTTTTGTGGACCTCAAAGGAGCCTTTGATGGCATTAGTCGTAAACTGTTGTGGCAGAAGTTAAGTAGTCTGGTCACTGATCCATTTTTGTTAGACATTTTAATTTGACTTCATCTTAATACTTGGATAGAAGTTCAATATAACCAATATGGTAACTTAACTTCCAAAATCCATACAAATCTAGGCATCCATCAAAGATGTAGTTTGGCGCCAACTCTTTTTAATTTATATATCAATTCCATCATTACACAGTTATATCATTCCAATTTTTATTCTCCTAAAGTATTCAACAGCAGTATCAGCTGCCTAGAGTATGCTTATAATAGTGTTTTCAATATCCACATCTCTTCTGAGTTTACAAAAGAAAACTAATCTTTTTCTCAGTCTATGTAAAGACAACTCTCTGGTTATAAATAAAGAAAAGACTAAGCTGATGGCTTTTGGTAATAGAACCAGGAGAGTGCCAAAATTAATTGTGGGAACTGAGACAATTGGGACAAAGAACTACTATGATTATTTGGGCCTGTGTTTGTCTGTTAATTTCCTCTGTAACAGGCATTTAAAGGTATTAGAAACCATACTGACTGTGGCATTCATTGCTTTCAAAAGATTTGGGCCAGGATTCACTAAAAAACACAAAGTACAACGCAAATGTTTGCATAGCACCTCGTGGTTGCACTGAAGAAGAATCATGCTATTCACAGTCAGACAGCACGGTACGCTATCTGACTGTGAATAAGGGCCAGTGGGGGCAGCGCTAACCCAGGAAAAGCAGTGCAATAGCCAGTAGTGCTGCCCCCACAGCCAGCAAGGAAAATGGCCCCGCAGCCAATCATTCTCACATACTAAAGTGCCATTCACAAAAGTAGCCATGCAAATGATCCCACTGGGCATGCAAGGTGCTGTTGGCCATTAGCATGCCCATTGCAGGCTCATTTTCATGACATTAGTGTGACGTTTCATGTCCCCCCCCACCAGCCCATGCCCCATGCAGTCGCATTCCCCAGTAGTTTAGTGGTGCCCTCCCCACCCCATCGCTGACCTGACAGTGAGGAAAAAAGGTTTCCATAGTGTAGTGTCCATCTCCGGTCCCCGATCACCCACCCTATATTGAAAAATCTATTTTCCATAGTGTAGTAGTCCTCCCCAGTTCCTGATCTCCCACCTGATATTGCTAACCCATTTTCCACAGTACAGCATCCCACCCCTCCCTGATCACCAATCTCCATATAAATTTTTTTTTTCCATAGTGTATGTCCCACCATTCTCCTCAATCACTGATCCTCATATAAAAAGCACTTTCCATAGTGTAGTGTCCCACCCCCTCCCTGATCACCAATCCCCATATAAAAACTATTTTCCATAGTGTAGTGTCCCACCCCCCTCCTTGATTACTGATCCCTGAATAGAAATCCATTTCCATAGGGTAGTGTCCTTCCCCTTCCCTGATCACCGAACCCTGTATAAAAAAAACATGTTTTTCATAGTGCAGTGTCCCACCCTCCTCCCCAGTCACTGATCCCCATATAAATAACCCTTTTCCATAGTGTAGTGTTGCACCTCCACCCCGATCACTGATTCCCATATAAAAAAAACATTTTCCATAGAGTAGTATCCCACCCCTCCCCAATCACCTATCCCCTTATAAAAAAAACATTTGTCATAGTGTAATGTTCATACCACCTCCCAATCCCCAGTCCTCGAATAGAAAACCCATATTCCATAGGATCTCAAAAGAGGTGGCTGGGAAAGTCAGGGAGAAAAAGATAGCATTCCGAAAGTATAAGGAAACACAGAAGGAGCAGGACAGACAGCTTTACCAGTTAAGGCAGAAAGAATCAGGGAGGGAAGTCAGAATAGCAAAGGCCCAAACTGAGGAAAAGATAGCCAACTCAGTTAAGAAGGGGGATAAAACCTTTTATAGGTACATCAGCGAGCATAGAAAGACAAAGGGAGGGATAATGAGGCTGAATAGAATGAACGGTGGGTGAGGGGGACAGTGAAATAGCAGGGATACTGAATGAATATTTCTGCTCAGTATTCACAAAAGAGGAGGGGGAAGTGCCTAATCCAATTAACAGAAGCACTCTTAAAAGGGGGGTCGATTCCAGTCCTTTCACAGAAGAAAGGGTTCTGCAAGAACTCCTAAAACTGAAGGTGGACAAAGCAATGGGTCCTGATGGAATTCACCCCAGAATTCTAAAAGAATTAAGGGAGGAGCTAGTGAAACCACTGGCTACTCTTTTTAATAAATCATGGGAGGATGGTGTGGTACCCGAGGACTAGAGGAAGGCGGATGTGATTCCCCTTCACAAAAGTGGGACCAAGACAGAGGCAGGAAACTACAGACCTGTCAGTCTGACCTCTGTGGTAGGAAAGTGATGGAGTCACTTCTGAAGGAAAGAATAGTTGAGTACCTAGAGGCCAGTGGGGCACAGGACCCAAGGCAGCATGGGTTCACAGCGGGAAGGTCATGTCAGATGAATCTAATAGATTTCTTTGACTGGGTGACCAAAGTAGTAGACCAGAGAGGGGCTGTGGACATGGCCTACCTAGACTTTAGCAAGGCATTTGACACAGTCCCACACAAAAGATTAATAGTCAAATTAACCAGCCTGGGAGTGGATCCTAGGGTGGTAGCCTGGGTAAAACATTGGCTGCACAACAGAACACAGAAGGTAATTGTAAATGGAGTCCGCTCTGAAGAAAGAGGGGTTACTGGTGGGGTACCGCAGGGTTCAGTATTTGAGCTACTAAGCAACCTAGAGGGGGAGGAAGGGGTTAGTGGAAATGAGGAAACTTATACAGAGGCTGGGGGGAGGGAGTCGGATACCCATAGGGCATCACAGACTGGCAATGGAAAGGATAGAAATAGTCCCAGAGGGAGAAGGGGAAACATAAATGTTAAGCAAATGGGGGAGATGCAACATATTGCAGACATGAGGAGAGAGCATGATTGGAGAGAAACTGGGAGACAAGGAGGTGGGAGGGGCCCCCTTCAGCAGGGGGTCAGTACCAAGAGATAGGGTCTAGCTAAAGGGGACCCACAGAGCCTCTGAGGCAGGGGTGCTATTACAAGGGGGGAGGATGGTGGTGTGGGGAAGGGGAAACCATCAGGGCCAGGATAAATGGTTCGGATAAGAGAGAGTTAAAGGGGACACCTATTCAGAGGCGGTTTGAGTTAAGTGGGCAAAATAACGAGGGAGGCAGAAAGGGGAGGGTGACAAGGGGGTCATTAATAAGGCAGGAAGACTCCCATGGAATTGAGATCATGAATAAGGGGAAGGGGCTGAGAGGGCATAGTGGAGGTAACCATAAGGATGATGGCGGTGTTAAGGTTCTGTTATTGGGAGACTCGATGATTAGGGGTATCCAGTGGGAGGGACAGGGGGGTGGATGCCATAGCCAGGTGAAGGTAGTGAGTATCTCTGGGCTGACAGTGCACAGAGCAAAGTTCATGGTGTATGAAATGGTTAGGGATTGTGGAGGGAAACCGGATTTCCTGGTGCATTTAGGAACTAACAATCTAGAGGGAAATAGCATTTTGGAAATCCAAGCAAAGTTCCAAGAACTTGCCAGAATCTGTCGGGATAATGGATGCAACATTTCCTTTTCAGAGATATTGCCAGTACCAAAGGCCTCAGTGGAGAAAAAAATGAAGCTCACAGAGGTTAATGACTGGCTCAGGAAGTGGGGTGAAGAGAGTGGGTTGGGGGTGTTAGGGAACTGGAATGGAGTTTGGGAGGATAAGGGACTATATGCCAAGGACAGGCTTCATCTTGCCCCATTAGGGAAGGAAGTCCTTAACAGGGATGACTGACTACATTCAAGAAAGGTGGGGTTTAAACTTGTGAGGGGGAAGGGATAAGGGAGGGCTGACCAGAAGCCCTCCTCCAGAAGAGGGAGTAGCCTCAAGCCAAGGGGGGGAGGGGGGAAACAGACTGGGGGTGGAAGTTTCAGGAGGAGCAGAGGGAGGATGGAAGTATAAGGAATCTGGGTGGGGTTCGACAAATAGGATCAGGGATAATGGGTGGGGGTTGGTGTTAGTAAATGCCAGGAGCTTGGGAAACAAGTTGCCAGAGTTCCAGGCCATGCTGTTCGAGGGGGGATGGATGTGGCGGCGGTCACAGAGACGTGGACCAACAAAAACCATGACTGGGACCTAAATGTATGGGGCTACACTATGCTTAGGAAGGATAGAAAGGAGGGCAGAGGGGGTGGAGTGGCTATGTTCATTAGAGATAACATAGAAATTGCTAGGGCAGAAGAGGCAGAGGGAAACATGGAGGCTTTATGGGTCACCTTACGATCCCCAGCAGGAGATAAGGTCAAGCTGGGTGTAGTATATAGGCCCCCCCGGGATGAGTGATGTTCTAGAGGATGGTTTGCTGGACAACATCATCGCCCAGTGTGGACCAAAATGGGAAGGAGTGGTGCTGATGGGGGACCTTAATATGCCAGGTACAAACTGGGGAACCATGTCCTCTAAGGTGGCCAAGGAGCAGAGGCTGCTGGATGGCTTCCAGGATGTGTTCTTAACACAGCATGTGATGGAGCCCATAAGGGAGGGGCATGTCCTGGATGTGGTTCTGGCAGATGGGGATCTGTAAGGGACATGGTTGTACAGGACCCCTGACTGGGAGCTACCACTATACTGTCTGGTTTCAAATAAGCATGGGGGAGGGGGGTGAGATCTAGGACACTGGCAGTGGACTTGGGGCAGACTTGTGGGCATCGGAATATTCTCAAGGATCACTTGAAGGGGATTACATCAATGACAAGTGTGGAAAGGAGATGGGAGGTCATAAAACTGGGACTTCATGAGGCAGTCAGGAACTCGAGTAATTGAAACGCAGGGAGCAAGGTCACATAAACCATGCTGGTGGTCCAGTGAGGTACAGGTAGCAGTCAGAGAAAAGAAGGCGGCTCACAAAAAATATAAAACAACAAGAGGATAGGGATAAAGAAATGTACCATCTTGCATCTAGAAAAATCACCAGTATGGTGAGGGAGCAAAGTCCAGTAAGAGCAGCGGCTGGCACAGGGATACATGGAGGGAAAAAGGGGTTCTTCCGGTACATTGGGGAGTCGGAGAAAAACTAAGGGCCATCTCAGCAGATTGAGATCAGAAGGAGGGTGGGTGGAAGAGGCGAGGGACCAGGCAGAGGTATTTAACGAGTACTTTGCCTCTGTGTTCACTAGGAAGGGGGATGGGATATCTACAAAGCAAGGCACGAAGGGGATAGAAGCGTCAGTAAGTGGGATCAGGGGAGCAACAGAAATGGAGCAAGAGGGAGGGAGAGGTACCCCAGGGGTGTCACATCTGGATAAGGATAAAAAGGCCAGTAAGGTGGAGGGGACGGATGATGCTATCTCTGCCAAAAGGGTGTGGTTAGCCCTCAAGGCCCTAAAGAAAGACAAATCTCCTGGGCTGGATGGCATTCATCCGAGAGTACTATGGGAATTGGCGGACATACTGGCTGCACCCCTGGTGGAGCTTTTCAACAGGTCACTTGAGACAGGGAGGGTACCTAGGGATTGGCGAGAGGCACATGTGGTGCCAATCCATAAAGGGGGGTCGAGGGAAGTACCAGGTAACTATAGACCCATCAGTTTGACCTCTGTGGTGGGAAAATTAATGGAGAGTATACTAAAGGAACGATTGGGGGTGTACTTGGAGGAGGTGGGAGGTCTGGATAGTCGGCAACATGGGTTTGTTCCAGGTAGATCATGTCAAACCAACCTTGTGGAGTTCTACGAATGGGTAACATCAGAACTGGACAGGGGAAACCCTGTGGATGTATTATTCTTGGACTTCAGTAAGGCACTTGACTCTGTCCCCCACAATGGTCTGGTGGAGAAACTGATGGGGTTAGGAGTAGGCCCTTTGATGGTCAGATGGATTGAAAACTGGCTAGCTGGACACACCCAGACAGTAGTGGTCTGTGGGGAGCTCTCGAACCCTAGAGAGGTTGGTAGTGGGGTACCGCAGGACTCAGTCCTGGGTCCGATCCTGTTTAATGCATACATATCGGACATCAGGGAGGGTATAGGGTGTGAAAGGAGTCTCTTCGCGGATGACTCCAAGATGGGAGCAGTAGTTGAGGAAGAAGAGGGGAGGTTGGCCCTGCAAGAGGACCTGGACACCCTGGAAAGCTGGGCTCACACATGGAAATTAAATTTCAATATCACTAAGTGCAAGGTGTTGCATCTTGGTGGGAAACCCTAAACACAGGTACACCTTGGGAGGGAGGCTGGAGGCCTCAATAGGGGAAAAAGACCTAGGGTCATGGTGGATGCATGTATGAATAACTCTGAGCAGTGCAGGAGAGTGGCTAGCAAGGCAAACAGGATGTTGGGATGCATCGTAAAGGGATCACCTCTAGGAGCAAGGAAGTGATTCTGCCACTGTACAATGGACTGGTTAAGACCACACCTTGAGTACTGTGTACAGTACTGGAGACCACACTTGAAGAGGGACATACAGCTCCTGGAGAGGGTACAGAGGAGGGCAACTAAGATGATCACGAGGCTAGGGATTTGACGTATGAGGACAGACTTGAGGAGCTCTGCCTGTTTTCACTGGAGGAGAGGAGAGCGGAGGGCATGATTGAGGTCTTCAAGTACCTCAAGGGAATAAATAGGGTAAACATGGAGGGATCTTTAGACTAAAGCAGGGAAGTATCACCAGAGGGCATGATTTGAAGTTGGAAGGTGGAAGGGTGGGGGAAAGAGGAGGAGGTTTTCACTGAGAGGGTGGTGGACCCTTGGAATGCACTGCCTGGCGAGCTGGTTCAGAGATCCACAGTGGAGGGCTTCAAGAGAGGGTGGGACAGACACAGAAAGTGGATGTATCAGATAATGGCCTGTCCCAGGGGGGTGGGGATGGATGATAGGGGTTTATGGAGCACAAGGGATGGGAGGGCCTCGGCACCCAACTAAGGATCTAAGGTTCGAGCAGACTCGATAGACCATAAGGCCTAACCTGCTGGAAAATAGTATGTTAGTATGTAAACAGGGAGGAGAGAAGGCACTGTAGGTCACCCTAGAGACAGGAAATGGCACCACAATCCGCACAGGGGTAGTATACAGATCCCCATCTCAGGGGGAGGAAATGGACAAGGATATGATAGAAGGCATCCTTTGGATGGCAGAGAAAGGGGAGATATTGCTGATGGGGGACCTGAATATGCCAGATGTTAACTGCAGCACCTTTGCTGCAGCCATATCCAAGAGGAGGGCCATTCTTGATACCCTACAGGGGGCATGCCTCAGACAGCTAGTGCTGGAACCCACTCGGGAGGGAGCAATCTTAGACCTGGTACTCTCAAATGGGTACAGAGAGAGGATCTCAGATCTAGAAGTGGGTAGCCATATAGGAACAAGTGACCACCAAACAGTGTAGTTCACGATAAACTCAGCTATAGAGTCAAACCATGGCAAAGTGAAGGTACTGGACTTCAGGAGGGCTGATTTTGTCAAAATGGGAGAGCGCCTCAGAAAAGCACTAGCAAACAGGCAAGAAGGAGGGGTGGAGCAACAATAGGGAAAAATCAAAACTGCCATCACAGGGGCAACAAGCCTTTGTGTGAAGCAAATAATTCAAAACGAAAGAAAAAAACAGTATGGTTCTCAAAAGAGGTGGCGGGGAAAATTAGGGAGAAAAATATAGCATTCAGGAAGTATAAGGAAACACAGAAGGAGCAGGACAGAGAACTGTACCAGTTAAAGCAGGAAGAAGCGGGGAAGGCAGTTAGAATAGCAAAGGCCCAAACCGAGGGAAAAATAGCCAACTCAGTTAAGAAGGGGGATGAAACCTTTTATAGGTACATTAGGGAGCAAAGAAAGACAAAGGAAGGGATACTGAGGCTGAATAAAGAAGAGGGTGGGTGAGCAGAGAGGGACAGTGAAAAAGCAAGCAAGAATACTGAATGAATACTTCTGCTCAGTATTCACAAAGGAAGAGGAGGGGGAGGTACCTAATCCAGTCAATAGAAGCACTCTGGATAGGCGGGTTGATTTCACTGCTTTCACAGAAGAAAGGGTTCTGAAAGAACTCTTAAAACTGAAGTTGGACAAAGCAATGGGGCCTGATGGGAGTCACCCCGGAATTCTAAAAGAACTAAGGGGAGAACTAGTAATAACACTGACTACCCTTTTTAACAAATCATGGGAGGATGGTGTGGTACCTGAGGATTGGAGGAGGGCAGTTGTGATTCCCCTTCACAAAAGCAGGAGCAAGACAGAGGCAGGAAACTACAGACCTGTCAGTTTCACCTCAGTGGTAGGGAAAATGATGGAATCATTTCTGAAGGAAAGAATTTTTGAGTACCTAGAGGCCAGTGGGGCAGAGGACCCAAGGCAGCATGGATTCACAGCAGGAAGGTCATGTCAGATGAATCTAATAGATTTATTTGACTGGGTGACCAAAGTAGTAGACCAGGGAGGGGCTATGGATATGGCCTACCTAGACTTTAGCAAGGCATTTGACACTGTCCTGCACAAAAGATTAGTAAACAAATTAGCCAGCCCGGGAGTGGGTCCCAGGGTGGTACCCTGGGAAAAACACTGGCTGGACAACAGGACACAGAAGGTAATAGTAAACAGAGTCCACAGTAAAGAAAGGGGGGTTACTAGTGGGGTACCACAGGGTTCAGTATTGGGTCCGGTCCTTTTTAATGTTTTTATAAGTGACATTGCAGAGGGACTGGAAGGAAAAGTAAGGCTCTTTGCAGATGACACAAAGATCTGCAAGAGGGTTGATACACAAGGTGGTGTGGAAAGGATGAGAAGGGACTTGGCAAGGTTGGAGGAATGGTTAAATGTATAGCAGCTTAGATTCAATGCAAAGTAATGCACCTGGGAAACAAAACCCAGGGACAGTACACAATGGGGGTGAGATACTGAAAACAAAATGGAAAGAGACCTGGGGGTAGTTATATCAGATGACCTAAAGGTGGGCAAGCAATGTGAGAAAGCAGTAAGGAGGGCTTGGGGATACTAGGATGCACAGGGAGAGAATCACTAGTAGAAAACAGGAGTTGTTATCCCTCTGTACAGACAGTTGGTGATACCCCATCTGGAGTACTGCATGCAGTTCTGGAGACCCCATCTCCATGAAAGACATAGACAGGGTGGAGGCTGTACAGAGGAGGAAACCAAAATGGTGCAGGGTCTGCACCAGAAGACATACAAAGAGAGACTGAAGGAGCTTAATATGTATACCGTCGAATAAAAGGGGGGGACATGATAGAAACTTTCAAGTACCTCAAGGGAATCAACAAAGTCCAAGACAGTAGCATCTTTCAGAAAAAGAGATGTGCAAGAACAAGGGTGCACAATTTGAAGATAGAGGGGATGACTCAGAGGTAATGTGAGAAGTATTTTTTCACGGAGAGGGTTCTGGATGCATGGAACAGCCTTCCTGAGGAGATCGTGGAGTCAAAAACAGTGGGGGAATTCAAGAATGCATGGGACAGACATAAGGCAATTCTAGTGGGGGGTAGGAGGAAATAGGCTGTTGGTTAACTAGGATCTGCAGCTTATCCATTAGGTAGGGAAATGGGCAAACTAGGTGGGCCAAGCGGTCCTTATCTGCCATCAAATCCTATATTTCTATTTTTCTATGGGGTTCATCACTTTGTTTCAGAGCTGCAGAAAGAGCAGTTAATCACAGATAGCACCACTGAAAAAATTAACTGTGGGCTGCCAAAATCACCTCTAAAGAAGAGGTATGCAAAACGTGAGGTAAAAATCTCAAGTATTGTTAAGGAGAGGGCCACACGTTCTGCACTGGAGTATGTCAGGGGAATTGCACACAACCTCAGCCTATAACGGACATGACATGACTTGAAGATCCTTCAGTGCTTTTAACTTTGACAAAAATAAAGATATTGAGGATTTTAATAGAGAACTGTTAAAACTGGACTGAACTGTTTGAATAGACATTGAACCTGCAACTCCCTACCTAAAGCCCTGGAACATGCATGGTTGTTGTAGGGGAATTTCCCCGGTGTCCTAGCCAAATTTCCCTCATTCACTAAAAATACCACCAACAGCTTAATCTGGTTCAAGGTTAGTTGACATTCATCTGTATCCCCCTCCCCCGGGTCGTGCCTGAAAATAGGCAGGATTTGTCTAGTGAACTTACCCGGTCAACAAAAACTAAATAACTAAATAAACCCGGTAACTTGAATCATTCAGACTGTAGAAAAATGCCCAACTCTCAATCAAATACAGGAAAGGGCTTTGAATGTCTGTGTTGTACTGCCACCATTTGTTGTTAGTTACAAAGGGTGGGATATTCAGAAATGTGCCAAAGGCATGCACAATCCTGGCACAGCGCAAGTCAACTTCGCAATGGCACAGTGACTGTGATATTCAACGGTTGTGCACTGCAACATGCATCAGTGCAACACGGCTGAATATCGCAGGCACTGCACCATGGCGCAGTGAGAGGTGCACCAGGGAGCAACCAGATATGCACCATAGCGCAACCAGGGATGCGCAAGGGGCAGAGGAAGATGCTCCAAGGCACAGCAGAAACAGCCACAGGCACAGCAGGGAGACAGGTAAGGGGGGGGAACAGTGCAAGATGGCAGGCGCACCAGGCCAGGAACACTGGCAGGGACACAGCCAGCACACAAATCACCACTGCACAGGGAGTGCAAGCATGCAGCCAGTGGCTCCCCCACCCTCTCCGTGGTGGACGCATGGCACAGGTGGCACTGACGCACAGGGGCGGGCAGCCCTGGCCACCACACACTGTAGGGCACGAAGCTGCCCAGCCAACAACAAGTCACACCCCTACACACGGCACCCACCACACACACACATGCCACACATCCCAAACTGCCATCCCAGGGCCACACCATGGCACAGCCACTGTCCAAGGGGCAGGCCAGCACCATGCACACACCACCCAATGGCACAGGTGCACCACACGGCCACCCACCACACGACTGCAGCATGGACCCACTCGCCAGCCACAAAGCAGACACGGACATAGAATGGTAAACAAGTAACATATATATTGTCTGAAAATAACACAGCAGAACAGTAACAGAATACAAAGGGGAGAGTAGGGGTAGGTGGGAAGGGGTCAGGGGACAGGGCCTGTACAGGTGGATGGGGGAAGGAAGGGGAAGGGAGAACAGAGGTGCGAAGGGAGCTGGTGGTCCTCAAGGCCAGCCTTGACCTGCCTGCGTCTGGCGCTTCCCCCTACACTGTTCCAGGAGCAGGATCCGCCGGGTCTGGTCCACCATCTCCATCATATGAGATGTTATTAAAATGATCTGCCGCAGCAGACAGCAGTAGAGCGGGAGCCTGGAACCCTTCCGGACACCTATGACAGAGGAAGGGACAGGTGATCAGTGCAAGTCCAAAGCACCCCAGACCCTCCCGTGCGCAGTAGCTGCACATGTCCCTGGAGTGGCACCTCAGCCACCCACAGTGGGAGGGCCTATGCTTGCCGCCAACCCACAGCAGTACACAGCGCTGGAATCCACTGCCCAAGGACCACCCGACAGCACTGAGGCAGACAGGTGGCATGGTGTTGCAGTGGAACCGCAGTGGCACAAGTGGTGGCCAGACACACACCCGGCCCACCAACAGCTGCCACACATGTGTAGTGGCTGTCTCATGGTGCCACGCACACCGCACCATGTGCCAACCACAGCTCACAAGGCACAAGGGACCAAGGCCATACTCCCACACCCGCCACCCACTCTGCACAACAATGTGGGACCTCACAGTGCCTACCTGCTTCCCGTGGTGCTCCATGCGCTGGTCTCGGCATTGCACACCCAATCGGGCATCCTCCTGCCGCCAATGGGCCCACAGAGGCCTGCTGCAGACCACCAGGTGCTCCGGCCGCCCTGGCTCTCCTCTGGTCCTCAGGTCCTAGGATGGGAACACAGACAGGTACACATCAGAACACAACCACAACATACATCCACTGCCTCCACCACCCATGCACAGAGTGCACCCCAGCCCACCAAGGCCACTGGGCATATGCGCAGCACACACAGTGACTGCCAATGCCATGCCACAGGGCTTGCTACAACAGCCCCCCCACATGGCATGCAGCCCTGCCAGCCCCATGGAACAGTGGACTTGAACAGATGCAGTTGGGGCCCACTCACCTGGCCTTGGCACAGCCTCCCGCCGGACGCGCACTTGCAGTGCGCTCAGCCATTCCGGGTTCCTCCGGACCAGGTCCCCATACCGCTGGTGACACTGCTCTCTGGTGCACAGTACACCAGTGGCCTGGACAAGGCTGTCAGCTATCTCCTGGCACACGTCGGTCAGGGGCCTCGTGAGGGGCTGCTGGCCAAACAGGCCAGCAGCATGGGGCTCCACCTGGGTCAACAGGTTCACAAGCTCCACCTGGCTCCAGTTGCGGGCATGGGGCACTGCACAATGTGGCATGTTCAGGCAGCACTGTTGAATGCCAAAATGGCACCCAGTAGCACACGTGCACAACATGCATGGGATCGCACCTCCTGAGGAGATTCGCTGTCTGTGGCTAGTCGCGTATCTCGAGGATGCACGTATTTGCGTAGCACGCCCGGTACGGGGGCAGAGGACACTGGGGGCACAGGGCATGGCGGGGTCAGGGTCAACATAATCAACGGTGCAGGGATGTGCAATTGGGACCACGCCGCATATTGCACAATGGAGCCATGAAGGCAGCAATATCCCATGGGACCAAAAGCACCTGAGTGCCATTGGCCCAATGGCACCCAAGCGCCAGTGCCCCAATGGTACCTGGTGCCATTGTCCTGACAGCTGAAGCAATCATAGGGGCCCAATGGCGCCAGCGCCATAGGGCCTAGGGCGCTCAAGCACCACAGGGCCCATGATGCATGGGCATGATGGCCACATAGCACCCCAGTGCATGCAGCGCAATAGGTGGCTGCATATGCTGTTGCACATGCGCGTTGGCGGGTATGCACTGCTCATGTCATGGCATTTCACAATGACATGCGTCGGAGCAAGTCCATTGCGCAATGTGCAACAGCGCGATATTCAGCTGACATATGCAAATCAGCTCATCAGCCTATCTGGGGCGCAATGGGGACATACGCATGTCATTATTGTTGCACAGCGACTCATTTGCATGCGATGCACTATAAAAGTTCTGCACAACATCACAGACCATGGACCTGTATTGCAACCAACAGAGGTAGGTTGTGCCTGCTAAGGGGAGGGCCAGCACAGGGTGGTGGATGGCCAGGGAGACCCGCTGCAGCCACTAACCACATTTCCGTGTCCACAGGTAGCATCATGTCTGAGCACAAGGAGGGTGAGGAGCGTGGGCCTGCCCGGAAGTGTAGGCCCAACTTTACGAGAGCGGAGGCAGATGCCCTGTTTGAGGCGTACCTCGACAGGGAGCCTTTGCTGAGTGGCGCCACAGGCACACCCCAGGACAGGTCTGTGGCCTGGGAGGAGGTGGCAGAGGCCATGAACCAGTAGGGCAGCCACCAGCAGTCTGCACAGGAGTGCAAGAAGAAGGTGGGCACTGACAAGCGTTGGATAAAGGAGATGGTGGCAGCCATCCAGGCCACACAGCTAGCAAATGGTGGGGGCCAGGCTGCCGTGCCACAGCTCACACCGCAGGAGTAGATGGTGGTGGCCACTATGTGGCATAGTGCGGTGGAGGGGGGTGCCAGGTGGTGGCTTCCAGACTGGAGGGAGCCCTTTGCTGCATGGTAGGTATGGCAGTCAGGCAGGAGGGGGTCTGGTGGGACAGCAGGCCTAACTCATCTGTATTCCCTTACAACACTAGCCCACCAGCATGCAGTGGCAGGGGTGCCTGTGATTGTTGCAGTAGCTTATCCAGCCCGGGAGGACCAGCCATCCACCTCCACGGGCATCCAGGGGCCCGATAGGCTGCAGAACACCACCGCCATCCAGACGGATGTCCCAGGCATGGTGGCAGACGAGGCAATGGCTGTGTTCCAGTGAGACACCCACCCACGGCATGCTCTGTGCAGAGACACAGATCAGGGCGGGGTCCGACACTGAAGATGAACAGACCATTGTCCTGGACGGTGGGAGGCTTGTCGGAGGGGAGTCACCCATACCATACACCCACACCGGCTGTGCGGCCGGTGGCCTGTTGACGGTGGAACAGGTGTCCGCCACTGCCCCTGGACCTGCTGTGTACACAGGCTCAGTGGCACAGGGTGGCAGGGCACCTGCACAGGTGCTGTCCAGCACACAGGGGCTGGAGGGATGGCAGCAGCAGATGGCTGGAGACATGGGGGGGGCCAGGCACCACGTCAACTGCCGGGGCGCCTGACATTGCCCAACCCCATGAGGGCCATGCTGTGCGGCACCCACCTGAGCATGGGGCCATGCAGTGTGGTCGTACAACACCGGTGGGATGGCTCCATGCCCCTGCACCCCAGGGCGCACATCCTTTGCCTGAGAACACCCAACTGCTGTGGGTCTCTGTGGAACAACAGGTGCTGCTCATGGCCGGGGTGCAGGCACTCCGCTCAGAGGTGCACCAGGCAGCCGAGCAGTGTGAGAGGGGCACCGCGCAGGTCCTGGAGACCATTCATCACCTGTGGGAGGACACGACCACAGCCCTGGACCGCATTGCCTGTACGGTCACAGTCAGCCTTGCCCCACTGGCTGCCACAGGGCATGGCCACCTGCCACAGACACTGCAGAGTGCACTGTCCACCCCATGGCCTTGGCATCAGGTGACCCCATCCGTGTGGATGCCGGGCTTTACTGTGGGCATCCCTAGCATGCCTGGAGCGGGCCTGTTTGGGGGTCTGCAGACCCCTGCAAGGACCCAGTTGTGGTCCCGCAGTCCCACCCTTGGGGGGCGGTCACAGACCCCCGTGGATGTTGCGCAGCCTGTGTTGGCTGGGCAGCCGCAGCGTGGCCATCCCCGTGTTCGTGGTGGCTGTCTGTCTGCACAGCAGACCTGATATGCACGCTTCCCTGTCAGCCACCACCCTGTGTGCACATGGGCATTGTCTGCATGTGCATGGCACAGTCCTGGCAGCCGTGTGGAGCACCATACACAGCCCGTGTGCACACCTGCCCAGTCGTTGGCCTGTGTGGTGTGTGCGTGATGATGCCTTCACAGCACTGGTTGTGCATGAGCACCGGTGCCCTGCATCTGATCCACGCCATGTGCTGGCACCCGGTTGTGTGCATGCAAGTGCCACTGTGTGGGTGTGTGGGGGTGTGGGTGTGTGTGTCTGTGTGTTGCTGTGCAGTGACATACGGTGTGGTGTTGCATATGGCCATTTGGCACCGCTCCTCCACCACACCGCACCTGTGTGTGGATGGCCCTGGTCATGGCCACACATGGCTGTGTGCCCTGCCACTGTGTCAGTTCTGTGCACGTGTGTCTGTCCACCTACCTGCGTGCACCGCAGTGTTCCTGTGCTATTGTGTCTCACCAGTGGAGTGCCAGCCGCATGAGCTAGAGATCCCTCCACCCGGGGGGGGCTGCCCACCACCTTACAGCCCTTCGCCCGCGTCATCCCCACTGCTGTTCCCCCTCATCGGCCTCGACAGCTATTTCCACGGTCAATGACCATATTGTGCAGCATGCAGCAGGCCAGGAATAGGTTGCAGGCCTTCGAGGGGCTGTATTGTAGGGCACCACCAGACCTGTCCAGGCAATGGAACTGTGCCTTCAGCATCCCAAACACATGCTCAATGATGTTCCACATGCTGGCGTGTGCCTCATTGTACCACTCTTCCACTGGGGATGACAGGTGCTGGTAGGGGGTGAGCAGCCAGGGTCTGAGTGGGTAGCCACTGTCACCTGTGTGTGGAGAGAGTGAAAGAAAGTGTGAATAGGTTGGCCTGGTGACCCTTGTCACTGTGCCCCATGCCCCTCCCAGTCATAAAATGGCACTTCCCCCGCCCTATCCACCCCCCTTCCATACCCTGCTGTACCCCGCTGCCCGTGGTCTCACCATACTCACCCACTAGATGTCCAGTGGGATTCCCCACTCTTGAACCTGTGGCACAGTGCCGAGCTGTGCCAGATGTAGGCGCCATGTGCTCCCCCAGGGTGTGTGACACAGACATTGGTTATGCACCCACTGGCATTGCACACAACCTGGCAGTTGATGCTGGGGTATAGAAACATAGAAACATAGACTTTGATGGCAGATAAGGACCGCTTGGTCCACCTAGTCTGCCCATTTCCCTACCTACAGGATAAGCTGCAGATCCTATTTAACCAACAGCCTATTTCTTCCTACCCCACACAAAAATTACCTTATGTCTGTCCCATGCATTCTTGAATTCTCCAACAGTTTTAGACCCCACAGCCTCCTCAGGAAGGCTGTTCCATGTGTCCACCAACCTCTCTGTGAAAAAATACTTCCTCACATTGCCCCTGAGCCATCCCCCCTCTATCTTCAAATTGTGTCCCCTTGTTCTTGCACATCTCTTTTTCTGAAAGATGCTACCCTCTTGGACTTCATTGATTCCACTGAGGTACTTAAACGTTTCTATCATGTCCCCCCTCTCCCTCCTTTCCTCAAGGGTATACTTATTAAGGGTATACATATTAAGCTCATTTAGTCTCTTCTCATATGGTTTCTCTTGCAGACCCTGCACCATTTTAGTTGCCCTCCTCTGAACTGCCTCCATCCTGTCTATGTCCTTGCGGAGATGGGGTCTCCAGAACAGGATGCAGTACTCCAGATGGGGTCTCACCAACTGTCTGTACAGGGGGATAACAGCTTCCTGTTTTCTGCTGGTGATACCTCTCCCTATACATCCCAGTATCCCCTCAGCCCTCCCTACCGCCTTCTTGCATTGCTTTCCAACCTTAAGGTCATCTGATATGATTACCCCTAGGTCTCTTTCCATTTTTGTTGTTGTTACTACCTCCCCCCCCATTGTGTAATCTTCCCCTGGGTTTTTGTTTCCCAGGTGCATTACTTTGCACTTCTTTGCATTGAATCCAAGCTGCCATACTTCTGACCATTCCTCCAACCTTGCCAAGTCCCTCCTCATCCTTTCCACGCCTCCTTGTGTATCAGCCCTGTTGCAGATCTTTGTGTTATCTGCAGTGAGGCATACTTTTCCTTCCAGTCCCTCTGCAATGTCACTTATAAAGACATTAAAAAGGACTGTAGCCAGTACTGAACCCTGCGGTACCCCACTAGTAACCCTCTTTCTTCAGAGTGGACTCCATTTACAATTACCTTCTGTGTCCTGTTGTTCAGCCAATGTTTTACCCAGGCTACCACCTTGGGACCCACCCAAGGCTGGTTAATTTGACTACTAATCTTTTGTGTGGGACTGTGTCAAATGCCTTGCTAAAGTCCAGGTAGGCCATATCCACAGCCCCTCCCTGGTCTACTACTTTGGTCACCCAGTCAAATAAATTAGATTCGTCTGACATGACCTTCCAGCTGTGAACCCATGCTGCCTTGGGTCCTATGCCCCACTGGCCTCTAGGTACTCAACAATTCTTTCCTTCAGAAGTGATTCCATCACTTTCCCTACCACAGAAGTCAAACTGACAGGTCTGTAGTTCCCTGCCTCTGTCTTGGTCCCACTTTTGTGAAGGGTAATCACATCTGCCTTCTTCCAGTCCTCCAGGTACCACACATCCTCCCATGATTTGTTAAAAAGCGTAGTCAGTGGTGTCACTATTTCTCTGCTTAATTCTTTTAGAATTCTGGGGTGAATTCCATTTGGCCCCATTGCTTAGTCCACCTTCAGTTTTAGGAGTTCTTTCAGAACCCTTTCTTCTATGAAAGGAATGGGATCAACCCCCCTCTCCGGAGTGCTTCTGTTAATTGGATTAGGCACCTCCACCACTTCCTCTTTTGTGAATACTGAACAGAAGTATTCATTCAGTATCCCTGCTTTATCACTGTCACTCTCTGCCCACCCACCATCCATTCTATTCAGTCTCACTATCCCTCCCTTTGTCTTTCTACGCTCCCTGATATACATATAAAAGGTTTTATCCACTTCTTAACTCGAGTTAGCTATCTTTCCTCAGTTTGTGCCTTTGCTATTCTGACTACCTCCCTGCTTCCCTTCTGCCTTAACTGGTACAGTTCTCTGTCCTGCTCCTTCTGTGTTTCCTTATACTTCCTAAATGCTATCTTTTCTCCCTAACCTTCACACCACCTCTTTTGAGAACCATAGTGGCTTTTTCTTTCATTTGATTTGTTTATTTGCTTCCACAAAAGGCTTGTTGCCTCTGTGATGGCAGTTTTGATATTGCCCATTGTTGCTCCACCTCCTTCTAACCTGTTTGCTAGTGCTTTTCTAAGGCACTCTCCCATCTTACCAAAGTCAGCCCTCCTGAAGTCCAGAACCCTCACTTTTGTATGGCTTGACTCTGTAGCAGAATTTATCATGAACCACACTGTTTGGTGGTCACTTGTTCCCAAATGGCTACCCACTTCTAGATCTGAGATCCTTTCACTGTCCCCGTTTGAGAGTAAGAGGTCTAAGATTGCTCCCTCATGAGTGGGTTCCAAAACTAGCTGTTTGAGGCATGCCACCTGAAGGGCATCAAGAATGGCCCTGCTTTTGGATGTTGCTGCCACAAAGGTGCTCCAGTTAGCATCTGGCATGTTAAGGTCCCCCATCAACAGTATCTCCCCTTTCTCTGCCATCCTAAGTATGCATTTTATCATATCCTTGTCCATTCCTTCCCCCTGACGTGGCGGTCTATATACAACACCTGTGCAGATTGTGGTGCCATTTCCAGTCTCTAAGGTGACCTACAGTGCCTCCTCTCCTCCCTGTTTACTCTTTTGTTCAGTTGCTTTTATCCCTTCCCTTACATAGAATGCTACTCCCCCCCTTCTGCCCTCCCTGTCTCTCCTGTAGGTTGTGTACCCTGGTATGTTAACATCCCAGTCATGGTTCTCTGTGTACCATGTTTCTGTGACTGCTACAATATCCAGGCATCCCTCTTCCATCAAGGCTACCAGTTCAGGGAGCTTGTTGCCCAGACTATGGGCATTGGTACTCATTACCCTCCATTTATTGATGGCCTTACCCCTTTTTTCCCTATCCCTGTCCTTATTGCATTTGTCACTTTCTCCATTTACCCCTGCGCTTCTCCCTATTTACATCTCTATGTTGGTGTCTACCTCACTTAGTACCCTGATATTTTGGGGGGGCTAGGATTTCCCTGCTCCTTTCCAGTTCCTCCCCCCTTGGCTAGTTTAAATACTTGTCAATGAAGTATTTAAATCTATCACCTAGGATCCTGGTTCCCCTCCTGGACAGATGTAGACCATCATGCCAGTATAGGCCTGCATCTCTCCAGGTGGACCCCCAGTCTCCAATTAAGCTAAATCCCTGAGCTCTGCACCAGTTTTTCAACCACTGATTGAATCCCATGGTGTGGCACACCCTAGCCTCACCCATGCCATAGACAGGCAGCACCTCTGAGAAGGTTACCGTGTGTGCTATTTGTCTAAGGCCCCTCCCCATCTCCACAAATGCTTCTTGCACTGCTCTGATCCCTTTCTTAGCCAGGTCATTTGTTCCTAGGTGGACAATGACATCCAGCTCCCTCCCCTGTGCAGCTGCTCCTGCGATCCTGAGGATTCGCTCCCTGTCTCTCCAAGCCATGGTGCCAGGCAGGCACCTTACCTCCCTCTCCCCTTCCTCCCCAGTTCTACCTTCCTAACAATGGAGTCCCCCACCATGAGTTGTTTCCTTCCCTGTGGGGTCCCATGCCACCCTCCTTTGGGTCTCCTTTGTGGGGGTTCCCAGCATCCTCCTTGGTCTCCACTGTGGGTGCCTCCATAGAGGAACCATACTTTTCCAGAATGGCATAGAAATTGTGGAGAGGTACAGCTGGAAGGATGAGCCTCTGTTCCACCACCCTCACCCTCCCTGAGCCCACTGTGGTCCAACCACTCCTCTTTCTTGGCAACCTCTGAGGCAACGGCAGTGACCCTGGTGGTCCCTGGGTGGGAGAGGAGGTCCCACAAATCCTGGCCAACTCAGCTTGGAGGTGAGCAACCTCCTCCCTCAGCCCAGATAGGTGTCTGCAGATGGGACAGCACTGCATCCTCCAAAACATCTCCCGGAAGACTGCTGCTCCACAGCCACTGCACTGCACCACTCCCATCGTGTCTTTGTTTTCTGGCCCCCTAACTGTTATTTGGAATACTTACTCTTTCCTCTGTTTCTTTATTTCTTTTTTTTTTCTTCTTTCCCTACTTACTTACTGCCTCTGCACCCTTTTATCTCCTGATCTTCCTGTTCTGAGGCAAGAAGTTCCTATATTTCTCAATAGTCTCCTTACTTGCTCAGAGTCAGACCTCCAGCAGCTAGGGGGGATGGAGAGCTACTCTTGCCCTTCTAGGATGGTGAGTCTTTGGTGGCTCTGTGATCACTCACTTCCTGCTCCCAAACAGGAAGTTCCTGTTGTCAGTTAAATCCTGTGCCTATAAAAGTAGAACTGGTTTAGGGTGGAGGGGTGGAGGGAAGGGAAGGAGGGCAATATAGTCCCATTAGAGAAGTTTTAGTTTTACCAGTAGCTCCTTCCTCCTGGAGTTCTGTCTGTCCTCTGGCAGAAGCTATCTAGTGCAGTATTTATATCTGGTCTTAACCTGGCTCCTTCTAGCTAAGCCACTCCCCCTACTTTGCAAATCTTTCTACACTTAGTTAATTTCACAGATAACAATTCCCTTCTGACACCTGTGACAAGCACCTAGAGAAGTACACAGATAACAGATAACAATTTACTTCAACTACCTCTGACAAACACACCCACTCCTTTTTTTTTTTGTTTTTTACCTTTAATTTATGGTCCCAGTACAAGAGAGCTAGTTCTTAGTCCCAGTAGAGAAGTTTTAGTTATACCAGTAGCTCCTTCCTCCTGGAGTTCTGTCTGTCCTCTGGCAGAAGCTATCTAGGGTAGTATTATATCTGGTCTTAACCTGGCTCCTTGTAGCTAAGCCACTCCCCCTACTTTGCAAATCTTTCTACACTTAGTTAATTTCACAGATAACAATTCCCTTCTGACACCTGTGACAAGCACCTAGAGAAGTACACAGATAACAGATAATTTACTTCAAGTACCTCTGACAAACAGACCAACTCCTTTTTTTTTCTTGTTGTTTTTTACTCTTAATTGAAGGTCCCAGTACAAGAGATCGAGTTCTTAGTTCCAGTAGAGAAGTTTTAGTTATACCAGTAGCTCCTTCCTCCTGGAGTTCTGTCTGTCTGTCTGTAGACCTTTCTGTTGATGTAGGCTACCCCCTCTGCACCAGGTGGCATGCGGATGCCCACATGGGTGCAGTCTATGGCTCCTAGCACGCCAGGCATATGTGCTACCTGGTGGAACTCCTGCATGGTTGCTATACGCTTCACCTGTATGCTGGGGAAGTGGATGTGTTCTGCAGCATGTGGCAGCAGGGCATTGAGGGATTGTGTGAGGAGCTGTGACGTGGCTGACTGGGTCATGCCTGTGCTGTCCCCTGTTGGTCTCTGGAAGGTGCCCGTGGCGAGCAGGCACACGACAGCTGTTACCTTTGTCTCCACCGTCAGGGCGTGGCTCCATCTAGTGGGTGCCTGCATCTCCTCACTGCACAGCTCACAGAGCTGCCGCAGAATCGCATGGTTCAGGCGATACCGGCCCACGATCTCTGTGTAGGCGTGGGTCTCGAAGCCAATGCGGGGTCGGTACCACCTGTTTCGGGCATACCGCTGATGGGCCCTTCCACAGCCACGTTACTCTGCCTCCTGCCTCCTCACACCCCTCATTCCTGCCTCCATCTGGAATGCTGCACTGGCCATGGCCCCTGTTGTCCTGTCACCCCTGAGCATTCGGCTCCACTGGCCCCCCCGGCTCCATGGGGCAGTGCCTATCGCTTGGCGGACCCCCCTGCGTACCCTGCCTCTGGCTGGGTTTGCCTGCTGACTCTGTCACCCACCCCTGTGGGTGCCTATGTGACACCCCTTGGGTCCGGTGGCTCCCTTCAGTACCCACTCTCTCCCCCTCCCTCAGTGGGCCTCCATGAGTGGCACTCTCACACTCTTTCTCTCTCTCTCTTTCTTTCACACTCTCTCTCTCTCCTTGCCCTTCTCCTCCTCTCCCTGGCTCCCTCTTCCTCTCTCAGGCGGCCGGTCTGTCACCGTCTGTCCTGCTCCCCTCTGGCGCAAGTGCTCTCCTCCTACTTGCTCCCTGTTTTTATAGGCTCAAGACTGCTCTGCACAATTGGCAGTTGCTCCTCGCTTGCGCCATTGCTCAGTGGTTGAATATCATGCTGTGCTGCATATTCATGGGTCATCTCCCTGCCCTTGCGCATGCATTCATTACCATTGCACATTGGCGCACTGCAACTTGCGTTGTACAGTTGCTCCCACTGAATATCACTCTTTGGCACGTCTCCGGAGTTGCACATGAGCAACCCTGTTGCGCCATGCGCAACTGCTTTGAATATCCAGTCCATAGTGTTTGAACAAGGAAGCAGTGGTAAATAATGCAAAGTCTTTGCACTTAAACTGTACAAAGCTTTTGTAATGTAATGTAATGCTGTGCTATTTAGCTCTGCGGGGTTAGTGCTGTGTGAAGCTACAAACACCGCTGGAGTCCAGGAAATAATATAATGCTGTGCCGTTTAGCTTTGCTGGGTTAGTACTGTGTGAATCTACAAACACCGCTGGGCTACAGGAAATAATGTGCTGCTGTAACGTGCAGCTCTGCTGGGTTAGTGCTGTGTGAAGCTTCTTATAATGTAATGCCGTGACGTGAAGCACTGCGAGTTGCTCTTCATGTAGCCTGTCCGCTTAACTGGTCAGGATAACAAACTTCGGGAAATGGTGTGTAGGGCAATAGACAGTCAGGCAGATTAACATCTCGGGAAACGGGAGTTGGGATTTCATTTGTCTGGCATTCACATATCGGCAATGAGTATGGATCCCTCTCGGATAGGTGACCTTCTCTGTAGGCCACCTGTCTCCTGCAGTGCTTCCCAGCAGTGCTACCAGGTGATAAGTTCCAGTACTCTGGAGGAAGTTTTAGGTGGCAGATCTTTGGTCGGTGACACCTCAAGGTGTAGTATTTAAGACTTCAGCAGCCAGATGATGGGGCCCAAAGCCCACAGGGCTTTCTTTAGCTGTGGAGACCACTTTGGCAGAACCTCTTAAAACTATTCTCCCTGCATCTGCCTAAGGTCCACCTTGTCTCATTCCATATCCCCTTTCTTTAGTTTCCTTTGAAGGATAGGCCTCCTCACAGTCCTGAGGCTAGGTGACAGCCTTTCAGAAGTCACTACTCTCCTCTTATCGTGCTTTGATGAGTGGGCCTCCTTCATGAAGAACTTCCTTTAGCTGCAGAGATCAACTCACAGCACCTCATAGCGTTATCCTGTTAGAGGGATAGAGAGTTACTGTATCTCTCCAAAATCTTCGGCTGAATTTTGAATTCCAAATTAGCATTCTGAGCTGTAACCATAATAAGTTCCCATGCAGGAGAGATGGCAGCTGAGACCATGGATCTCCAGAGATTTCCTCCTCAGGGATTTTCTTCCCTCCTGAGTGCTAAAGGCCCCAATGTAGACTATGTATTTAAGTATAGCATTTACCCTAGTAGTAGCTTTCTGTTGTGAGTTGCGGTTGGATGGTGGCTGTTATCATTCAATCCTGCCATTCCCTCTCTCCTTATGGAAGTATGCCTCTGTTTGTTATCAGTTACCAGTTGCTGTCAGTCATGGTTCCATGTCAAGCTAGCGAATATAGGAATGGCGAAGTGCAAAATGGCACTACATTACAGCAAGTACTGTATCAGCGACCTTTCTATTTGTGGGGGGCATTGCCCCCCCATGCCCCCCTTCCACACCGCCTTATTTAAAATAATAACTCCAGAAAGGGGTGCAGACCTCATGGAGGTCATTCACTGTAATTTGTGTGCTGTTTTGACTCCTCGCCATTCTGTATTTGCTATCTTGATGGACTACTGTCAGTCACTGCTCAAATCAGCCTCTGTCTGTTATCAGTCATCACAACTTGCTGTTAGTACTCTGTCTTTGTGCTCACCACCTGCTGCATGGTACTTTTGAGCTTCTTCCTGAGGTACCTTTAGCTTAAAGGAATTATGTTCCTATAGCCCTTCTAAGAGTGGAATCCTCCTCAACAGGGTTCCTTTGCCTTTAGGTACCCCAACCGGGTGATAGTCCCCATGGGACAGAGAGTGCAAACAGCCAAAGTAACCACGTATAACAGTAAAACAACACATTCATTCAACTATGTAAGCAATAAGACATGACAGGGTGAGCATGGAACATATTTTGCCGCATGGCCAGGCATTTAATAAGGCATGAGGCCTTGGCCAAATGCATTTAGCCCCAGGCATGCAGTAAAATATGTTCCATGCACATACCTGGAGTGTCTTATTGCACTTATAAAATGGTATTCTATCTTTATTTTACTTTTTACAGTTAGAAAAAGCATGCTTGTATGTAGAAAAAAGATTTTATGTCCCTAATCTATGATAAAATAGTCCTTCCATGGACATTGTTTTAATATTCATGAGCTTATTTGCATATTTGTGTCCATTTCTCTCCCAGTCGCAAATAAGGGATATGAAAGGAGGAGTTGGACGTTGGACTGCAACAATCATGCGACTTCATTAACCATTTATTTTGTCTTTGTGCGCTAGCTGAATGCGTTTTAAAAAACGGCTGTTATTTTATTATTTCCTTCTCCCAAATTGTGACGTATTATTTCTGCCGGAAGCGCTGGGGGCTAGATTGATCTGGCAGCTGTGACTCCATCACAACCTGCTTTATCCCTCTGTATCTCTCCCATTACGGATTCCTGCTACTTTTGTTTTTCAAATCTCAGAACACAGAATCAGCTACTAGAACCTGGATTGCTCCTTTACCAACCTAGTCACTGAGGCTGATGAGAGTTGGCTCAGAATGAGACACTAGCAGTGGGCAGCAGCAGCGGCGTGTGGGGAACAGGGGAACCTGCTGCTACCTGCACCTATCTGCTGTATCACATCAGCTGACGAGGAGACAGTTCCCAAGGTTTGAAGTCTGCACAGCATCTTTAGGGGTTATTTATTTTATTTTTAAATACTGCCAGTACATACTACTATGACGAGGTGTGAGCGCGATTGTGGAAAGAGTAAGCAGCATTAGCGAGAGTAAAAAATGGCGGCATTCAATAAACCAACGTTCTAATGGCACACTGATTATGTGATGTGGTCCTGCTTTTCAGTGCTAGTTATTACCCATGCATGAAACAGATTTCATACATGGGCAGCTAGCATTCTGATTGGCTGATCTAGCATATCCATTTTATAACTTCAGATTATCAACAATGTTGCGCAAGCATAACTCCTCACTAAGTTATGCACACCCATTGAACACAAGGGCTATACCTGTAGTTCAGTGGACGGGAGCTACCAACCTGCCCCCTTTCTGAGATAGTTAACCAGCCTCCAGCAGCCTAATTCAGAAGTGCTGTTTCTTTGCCCTGCCATCCTTCCCTCCTCCTCCTCCTCTAGTGGCATGCCTCTCTCCTTTGGGCTCTTTCCTAAGGTACATTTAGCCTAAAGGAATTGTGTTCTTGTGGCACTTCTAGGGGTGCAACCTTCCTCAAAAGAGTTCCTTTGCCTTCCAGTACGCCTCAGGAGCAGAGTGTAAACAGTCAAAGATCCACGTACTTTATAACAGTCAAACAACACATTCAGTTTAGTACCTTCAGATTATCAACAATGTTGCAAAGCACAACTCCTCACTAAGTTGTGTATGCACACAGAGTATAAAATATGTCACAGGCAAAAAATATATGGAGTGTAAGGTGAAAACCATGTAGTATTTACAGAAACCACCATCCACCACTGTGGTGATTGGTGACATGATACAAGAATAGCAGCCGACTGACTGCTCTAATTCCCTATAAAATAGAGGAATCTCAGAATCTATTAGCAGTTTAATTTTTGTTTCTCACCCCACCCTCCCATGTTTTTCTGCCCTCCGTGTGTTTGTTTACCACAACTCTCCGTGTTCCATTGCCAGTGTGATTGTTTTTGTCACCTTACATGAACTGGAGTGTTTTGCCCTGACTTGCCTGCCGATTTTGGAGACTGAGTCCATGTCTTTCCAAAGCTGAAGAGGGTTTGGCATCTCTGGGAGCTCTGCAGAATGTTGCTTTACTGATCTTTAAATCTCACTCAGTCCTGCAGTGTAAATATGAGTCAAAAGGTTCTATGCTTAACCTTATTCAAATGGCCGCCTGAGGCTGAGGGCATGGGGTCTGCAAAAATTGTGCTGCCAATACAGCGCAATTCTTTACATGTGGCATAAGTCTCTTTATGAGGGGCTCCACCCCAACTCCCTCAATAAAGATTGTCAACTCCGGGGCTAGTGAAATCACTAAAGTGTGAAAAAATAAAATGTTCTGGCACCGGGAATCAAACCTGGTCCCAGACACAGCACCTGGGTTCCTTGCTGCAATGACTCAGTTCATTGAGCCACAGCAGCTGCTCAGTTGAACCTTGTCCCAGCAGAGGTCTTATCCTCTGCCTGGGATAGCGTGAGGGTGCAATACCGTGTACAGCAGTATTCGCGGAATTGCATCACTCGCTGTCTCGTACAGCGCTATTCCAGGTTAGCTGTAGTGTCGTGTGCTGTTCAGTGTATGACATTATGAACCCATAGGGAGATGGCATGATAAAGATTGAGGGCATTATTCCTGCAGAATAATCTTTGCATCTGTTCTCATTAATAAAGATGATTTTTTTGTAACTGTTTTAATCTCCCAATTTTGCCCCTTTGATCAACCCTGGAGATGGACTTCTACAGCATGTGTCTAAAAAAAACCTTTCAAATACATCTCTTGTACTTCTGGCCTGGGGACTGGGTCAAAAACAAGACTCATTCCAGGCCTATTAGTCTTGATCCATTTCTTCCAGTTATCAACAAATGTTCCAACATTCCAGGGTCATATTTGTAGAAGGGAAAATATTTCATTTTTTTCAGTTTGGATACATGTGTTTAAACCATACCTGTCCATTGAGTTGCGGTTCCTATCTGCATTAACGTTTTTGTTGTTGTTATTGTTGTTGAGTGCAGCAGTCATTTTGAGTTTCCTCTAGTATTAGCTGGTGGGAAACAGTTAATTAGATGTTGTTACCTGATTCTAGCCTTTCCTTTAAAACTAACAAAACTTAAGTATAAAGAGGGTGCAATATTCTACTACAGTGTATGGTGGAATGTTGTTCTGTATAGAATTCCATCCCTTTCAAAATGCTGTTCTACCACAGTTCCAAGGTCATGGAATGCTGTTCTACCCTACTGTGGTAGAACAGCATTCTAGAACCTCTAGAGACTGCATAAGTCAGTTTCATTTTGAAAGCAAAAGAACTCACAAAACAAATTTTTCACACAGCACTATACACTACAAAAAATACAGGCTGAGCAACTCTATGCACAACCAGTGTGTTTTTCCACCTCAGGGTTCTGATTCCCATCAGAGGGAATCAAAATCCCTCTGTGGCAGAACACACTGGTTCTGCATAGTTGCCCATCCAGTATTCTCTATGTTAAGGGCATTATGGCATGCACACTTTTGAGATCACACAGGTTCCTTTGTAATGTATCACAGCTTCTGGTAGATGATTTTTCTAAGAGTAGCCCCCATACAAATAGTCAGGCATCGAGTGCACATATGCAGGAGATGCATTCTGGCTGAATACCTAATTTGTATTGCAATAATGCTACGAAAGTCAAATCAAGATGTTTTTCATGAAAAATGGTGCATCTTTGGACTGTCCTGCTCCTCTGCCTAAGAATGTGGAGTAAAGTTTGTGGGTCCTTGGATCATTACTATGGGGGTAACAGATCTAAAGTGCTGTTGCCATTTAGGGCTGTCAGTAAGGCCCTGTACACATTACAACTGAAGATTTGTACCGTTTTAAATAACGGTTTCAAAACGTTTTAAAACTCGCCACAGTAGCCCATCCACATTATTGTTCACCGAGTTTGAACTCGATTGTAACACGGTGAACTTCCATCTCCATCAGCAGCGAGTAACGTTTTTAAACTCGGTAATCCTCCGCAATTGTAGCACGGTTATGTTGGCACCCTAATTGACGGGAAAATCGCACGCCCGTCCACACCACAAGGTAACACGCTTTCTTCCTTTAAAACGTTTTTGAAAATGGACTTGAGACTAGCTTGCAGCAGGGTTTAAGCACGGTTTCTTAACACGCTTGAAACCGTATTAAATGCGGACGCATGCCGTAGGTTTGCGCCGACTCTAAAATGTTTTAAGCACTTTAAAACGTTTTAAGTGGCCTGATGTGTACAGGGCCTAAGAGTCATTACCTCTGAGAAAAGCGGAGGCATCAGTGGTGTGATCCAGTCTGCAGCAGGATGGGTGAATCCAGCTAAGACTGAAGAGGTTGCTGCCGTGTAATTGAGGGTAACCTTGAACAGCTGAACAGGGCCTGTAGGTCTTGCAGTACTCACTCACAATTTAGATATGGCCACAGATGGAACTGTGAGAGGGAGGCTAGGTAAGAGGTATCTGTTTGAAGCATGTTTTCTTTGAAAGAAAAAACAGTCTTTTAAAATGTGCAACAATGTTTCTTTATCTCAAAAACACACGAAACAGAAGTAAGCAGAGAAAAGGAAGGAGAAGCATTCTTCTTTTGAGAAATCCCCAAAACGTGGACCTCTAGACCAATTCATGGTCAACTGGCAGAACAAACCCTAGCTCAGTTGTGCAGGAGGTTGCAATGGTTGCAACATTTCAAACAATGCCTCCCCCTTCAGCTGATGATCCACCTGCTGTTCAACTGAAGCAGACTTCTGCTGCTCAAGTAAAATCCTCTCCAGCCAGACTTAACACTTTTTTTCCAAAACTAAAACTCATTTATTTAAAACACCAGCCCTAAACCTAATAACATGCACCCCAATTTTGATCATACTGTAAAAGAAGCGAAAGCTCAGTTTGGGACCCCATGTATCTCATTAAAGACATGCTACAAACAATTCTAGCTTTAGCATCTGAAGACCTTCCATTTGATTTAAACTTTCAGACTAAATACTAAGCACCTACTTCACCAGCCTCTGTGATCACACTTCGTAACTGTCATCTGGCGACTGGCTAAGGAGGTGAGTGGAGGGCTGAGACGGCCATTGCTCTGCACCACTAGACTACCAGGGCATGTTTGCTGCTGCGGGGTCCTCTGTGCACATACAAATGAGCCAATGAGCATGTAGGTGGTGCCTTAGTGCCTTGTATATGCAATGAGCTCATTTGCATGCTCAGGCTGAATATGGCCCACAGGAGACCTGGCGCTCTCCCATTTCAGGCAGCACTGTCTCCTGTAGGCAATATGCAGCCTTGGTCTATGTCAGCACAGTGATGATTCACTTAGCACTGGGCTAACATGGCCTGCCACTCCGTTAGTGAGCACATATCAGCTAAATATCACTCAGAGCTGGCCATTCACTATCACAAATGCAGCACAACAGTCTGCGCTGCCATTGTGGCCAGTTCTGAATATGGAGCTCTCAAACTCTTGAGAAGGCTATTGACCCCATTGTGAATGCTAGCTCACCATCTAATGACTCTACTATCTCCATTAAATCCAACACAAAACTTTGCTTTCTTGCATTTGACACAAGCTGGGATATGCTCCTCCAAACTGCAAAATTGCAAGAAACTATAACTTTATGTGACTGCAAATTCAGAATATTTCTGGACCATTCATTTGTCACCCATAAGAGGAAAGGAAGAGTTTTCTTGTACAGATATTCTGTATTGTAACTTCATCACTGATTCTCTATTATGAAACCTGCTAAATGCCGGGTGACATTACATGGAAAGATGCATTTTCTCAATACCGATCAATTGGCAACTGCTCTTAGAGGCCATTAACCTACAGACAGATTATTATTTGACGCTGTGTGTCAGTAAGTAATAACAAACTCTGATCAGAGCAGACATGGCTGCAGCTGTGCTTTAAGAGTGCTTGCTGAGCTCATATCGGAACAGTTTGCCATGCCCAAGATGGCCGCTGGCACATGCACTACTGCAGGTGCATGCGTGCTGAGCTTTGATGGCCATCTTGGGCATGGTGAACTTTACTGGATGAGACAGAAAGAAATAGTGCACCTGCAGAGTGGTGGGAAAGGAGGATTAAACAAATGTCAAGGTATCCAGTGAGGACAGTGACTGAATATGAGCGACCATCAAAACGGCGACTCATAATCAGTGCTATCCTCATGGGCTACCCTGCAAGGGTAGCGACCCAATGCGAAGGCGATCATAGGGGAGGGCAACCAGAAGGGAAATATAGCAAGGGGAAGTGGAAGGATAGGGAAGAGGGTTTGTGAGGGGGTGGTGTACTTGTTGCAACCGAGCTAGCCATGTGGTATAGTGGTGAGGGTGGCTAGCTCCAGCACAGCTGGTACTGAGTTTGGGGCTGGGGACCGGTAGAACATTTTGCAGCTGGCTGCTGCTGCAGCATTTTTTTTTTTTGCAGGAATTTGGAGTGTCGCCCTCTCCCCGACATGCACCCCCTGGAGTTGATAATCCTTCAGCTGGGGTGTGTGGGGGTTTAGACAAATAGGTGATAAATTTAAGTTTTTCCCATTTCAGTGACTGGGGAGTCCAGGGAAAGCTAAGTGTAATTTAAAAGTCAGTACTGCATCTAACACTTTTGTGGTACTACCTGCATATATAGTTGTTTTAGTGTGTTGGATCCACTGGTCTCAGGAGGGCTACTACACTGGAGTGGTAGCATCCTGTCCCTAGCCAGTAGATTAGGCCAGATTCAACCACCTCAATTTTTGAATTTGGAATCTATGGCAAATGTCTTGCTTCTCTCCTTATGTTGAATACTGCCTATTCTGAATGTTGTTTTGTAAGGTGAAATAATGTCCCCCCTGCTTGTTACTTTATTTTTTTCTCTTTTTTTGTACTTTGCAACAGAAATAAATGATTTCCCCTGAATGTGCCACACATAAACAAAATCAATAAAATGAAAGACAAAAAAAGATAGGGCCACAGATTTAGGGCTACTGCTTTCTTTTAATGGACCAGGCCAACTGCTCTAGATTTACAGTTTTGGAATTGCAAGTTAATTGTTATTTAAGTGTTTCAGTGCCAGTCAATCATGTGCAATGATCTGTGAGCCTACAGTGCTCAAACACTGAGGTACCCAGGTGTAATGCCCCAAAGTGTGCCATTACAGAGAAAATATTGTAAATAATAGAGAAGTGCCCTATGCACTTGCAACCTTGTAAAAAAGATAGAATTTACAAGCAATGCAGGTCATAATAGCCTGGATGGAATGCTGTGCTAGGTGGCTCATGCACAGCATTCCAATCCAGCAGATCTAGAACCCTGGGAGGTTCAAGTTTAAACAATCATTCTACAAGAAAACAGTTGGACACAGTTAATCCTGGGCAGAGGTTGAGGAGCCAGGACCCAGAAGTCTGGGGGACAGTTTGGGCTTACCTTTTGTTTGGAGCTGTCCCTCTGGACTTGCTGTGGTCCTGTGCTGCCTCTCCTGCCCGAAGACTCCCTCTGCTGCAGTAGTCCGTGGTCAGTGGTGCCATCAGGGCACCACAAAGATGAAAACGCCGCTCTCGCCGTGGTTTATGGGCTTAAAAGCCCTTCGTTTCTTTATTTTGCCTGAGTGTGTTTTTAAAAAAGTAATCTCAGTCCCACGCCCGGCAGAGAAGTGCCGCATCGCCGGAGTCATGTTTGAGCCGTCAGAGGCCCCAGTCGTCCTCCGGCTGCCTGTGCATTTTCCTCCCACTGCCAGCATCCCTCCGCCTCCCAACAGTACTTCTACCCCAGTCAGGATGGCAGAGCGGTGAGTCGGCGGCAGCATGCGTTGTGCTGACCGCCAGTTTGTTTGGGAAGGTCTGAACTGTTTAATAGCGCATTAGGCGCTTGGAAAAGGCGGCTGAGCGCCACGAGGGCCATTGGGTCGTTAGGACCCGTGAAAATTAATATGTATGTGGAGGCGGATACGCCTCAAAGGAGGGGCTAGCAAGCAAGGCCAGCATAGCTGCCCTGAATATTGATGAGAGGGTGGAGCTGAGGCGGCTTTTGCCAGATAAGTGACAGCAGGCACTGAAGCCTGCAGAATTTAAAGGGCAATGCCTTTTAAAGGCAATTCTGGCCCAACATAAAGTGGGGCACCAGGCCCATTGTAAAGAGGGCTCCAGGGCCCAATATAAAGTAGGGCACCAGGCCCAGTACAAAGTGGGGCATTAGGCCCAATATATAGAGGGGCACCAGGCCCATCGTAAAGTGGGGCATCAGGCCCAATCTAAGGTAGGGCAAGCCAGCCTAGTGGTACTAAAGGGAGGCCCCGGCCTAGCGGAATAGGGCAAGCCAGCCTAGTGGTACTAAAGGAGGCCCGGCCTAGCGGAATAGGGCAAGCCAGCCTAGTGGTACTAAAGGGAGGCCCCGGCCTAGCGGAATAGGGAAAGCCAGCCTAGTGGTACTAAAGGGAGGCTCTGGCCTAGCGGAATAGGGCAAGCCAGCCTAGTGGTACTAAAGGGAGGCCCCGGCCTAGCGGGATAGGGCAAGCCAGCCCAGTGGTACTAAAGGGAGGCCCTAGCCTAGTGGAATAAGGCAGGCTCAAGCTAACATAGGGCTTCAGGCCCGAGGTAATGGTAGGGCATTAGGCCCGAGGTAAAGCCTGGTCTAAAGGGAGGCCCCAGCCACAACAGACAGTAAGGGATCCTATCCCAGAAGTACCCTACCTATAGAAACAGGGGTTCATTTGAGAGTGTTCTAATTGCCTATACTGTGAATTTACTGTGATTACTGTACTGCTTATGCTGAACTATTGCCCGAAGTACCTGAAACTATTGCCCTAAGTACCTGAACTATTTCCCTAAGTACCTGAACTATTGCCTGAAGTACCCGAACTATTGTCCTAAGTACATGAACTACTGGTCCAAGTACCTGAACTATTGTCCGAAGTACCTGAACTATTGCTTTAAGCATCTGGACATTGGCCCTTATCAGTAACAATTACCCCTGAAGTTATAATTTGCCCTCCCTGGCAAATTATTGTACTATTCCACAGTTCTTTGGGCATTCTTCAGTTATATGTTTACTACTGTGCGAAGACAGTCTCAGTCTTCTACCACACTGCAGTCTCCTAGTGTGGTCTGTAACACGTGCTCAGAATCAGTCTCTACTCAGAAGAAGACATCCTTCCGCATTCTTCACTCCAGAAAGATCATCTATCAACTCATCCCATCCATTCGTGTCGTCCATGTAAGTCCGTCATCAGTTGTACCAGTCGTACTGCTTTCTTGTTTTCACAGCTTGAAAGTACGTCTGGCCAACGATCACTTACAGCCGCATAGTGCCGTTTGTATGGTTCCTGTTCCAGATGTCCCGGTTGGTCACCTCTACAGAGAGAGAGAGAGCTCATCTTGAGAACCTGTTCTGCGCCCCACCTGGTCGTTCCGAAGTCGAGTCTGTTGAAGCCTCAGTCCGGACGCGTCCACTGCGTTCTTTGCTTTGTGTTAGTTCTGACCCGAGGATTGCAGATTCAACCATCATCTCTTCAGATTCCTATGGTTCCTGGTCCTGTCAGAGTTCCTTCCGATTCCAGCTGGCCCTTGGAGTGCTGCAGCATCAGTCGGATCATGGTAGTCCTCCATTGGATTCATCGCCACGCAGATCTTGGTCTTTCTTTATCCTTGGCAACCCTAGAAGTGGGTTTTGGCCGAGGAACCTCTTGCTTCAGTGTGTGTTATTTCAGGAACCAGTTGCTTTGGTTCTACATTCCAGCAGCCTCAGAGAGAGTGGGCTTTTGCCGAAGATATATGGTCTGTTTACCAAACCTCTCACCACCCCAGTGGCCTTATCTAGGTCCTTGCTGGGAATTGAGATTAGGGTTCCACAGTTCTGTTTTATTTCCCTTGTAGCTACCAACGAAGAACGACAGTGTACATGAAGACGCTGGATCTCTGGACCTTTGTAAAATTCTGGACTCTTTGTAGATGTATGATGCTGATCACCCTAATGTAGTGCTGAGTAGCCTAAGACTGGGTTCTTGTGTAAAGTATAGAGTACAGTATAAACTAGTACTAGAATAAGAGTGGCAGTAGGCCTGCAGGTTATATTTGCTGAGGTAAACATTAAAGTGGTAGATCAAAAGTATTTCAGTATCCTCGTTATAATCTGCCCTATTGTTAATCGGGCATCCCCTACTCCTTCTTGTGACTGTATCTGTCTACCTTCCCCTTTGGTTCCAAATAAAACGTCCGCCCTGCGGGCATTTAAATACTACTAAGTCGACTCCTGCCTCTCCTTGTCCGGATAGCAGTTATCCTATCCGAAATATATAATTCGGACCTCTGGTGCCCCGCTCATCTCTTTTCACCACCTTAGAGTAGAGCGCACTCATCTTCATCATAACAACATCATCTTCCACTTGAGAGCACCACACAGGTTTCCCCTGGAGCTCTTGAACAGAACTATAGGTATACTGGTACCAGTGAAGATTGTTTTAGCATTTCAACAGAAAACTTGGCAGAAGCAATGTATTGGATGTGGGGCAGACTATAGTGAAGTTCAGATAACCATTGCATTCTGGTTTTTGCTGCATAACCTCTATCCTTTCCCTCGGACCTTAATCCTGACCCATAATAAAATCCCTTTTATGTATAGAGTGTTAAGGTACAGAGTATTAGTTAAACTGTCATTGTACTGCATGGGAATTGGGTGGGCTGTACCAGTGGAGACCACAGTGAATTGGCACTGTTTCACAGACTGTAGTACCAGTTGTGACCTAGCCCATTTAACTCTCCCAGGCTGGAGGCACTGCACAATTTATATCTTGAACCTTATCTTAATATCTTTGGGTAATGAATCCCCACAAGAGTTCACAACCCGAGTCCCTCAACGTTACCTGAGCCCATAAGGTGGAGGTAGCACACTGAAACACAAAAACACAGAAATTGTCAGCAGATAAGGACTGCTAGGCCCATCTAGTCTGCCCCTAAGCCCTGTACTTGATTACAGCTTCTGACCCTCCCTCTGCTTTACCTCTGTGGTTCCCCTATGCTTGTCCCATGCATGTTTAAAACCTACCACAGTGCTTGCTCCCACCATCCCGTGACAGACCATTTCATGTCTCCACCACCCTCTCTGTGAAGAAGAACTTCCTCCCATTCTCTCTTAACCTGCCACATTCCAATTTCATGTCATGCCTCCTCGTTCTTGTACTCCTCCTGTACTAGAAGATGTCTCCCCCTGCACCTTCTTTATGCCCTTGAGGTACTTGAATGTTTCCATCATGTCTCCCCTCTCTCCCTCCTCTCCTCCAGCAAGAACATGTTGAGGTTCCTTAATCTCTCCTCGTAAGTTTTGTGGTGCAAGCTCTGTACCATCTTAGTCACCCTTCTCTGGACCGTGTCCAGCCTATTAATGTCCTTTCAAAGGTGCGGCCTCCAGAACTGCACACAGTTCTCCATGAGAGGCCTAATCAGGATTTTATATAATGGCATCACTACCTCCCGTCTTCTGCTAGTGATACCCTTGCCTATGCACCCCAGCATGCCACTGGCCTTCCCTGCTTCCCTTGTACTCTGCTTTGACAGTTTCAGGCCATCTGAAATAATAACCCCCTTTCTTCCTTATTGACTGTCAACAACCCCCCATCCTGTAGCTCTCTCCAGAGTTTCTATGCCCCAGGTATATAATTTTGCACTACTTTAAATTAAACCTTAGTTGCCACTCCTCAGACCATTTCTCAAGCTTCCCCAGGTCCTTCCTCATTTTCTCCACCCCTTCTGGAGTATACACCCTGTTACAGATCTTGGTGTCATCTGTAAATAAGCAGACCTTTCCTTCCAGCCCCTCTGCAATGTCACTAAAGAAGACATTGAACCTCATTAAACCTATCAAAGGACCTCACTGGAAATGAGCTTGTCTCAGTCTGAGCTATCTGATTCAATATGAATAAAAGTTAAAATGAAATGAAATAAAGTGAATGAACAGGACTGGCCCAAGGACTGATCCCTGAGGTAACCCGCTGGTCACCCCCCTCTCCTCAGAGTGTACCCCATTAACCATCACCCTCTACCTCCTGTCCATTAGCCAGTTCCTAACCCAATTTATCACTTTGTCTCTCATTCCCAGACTACCCATCTTGTTAACCAGCCTCTAATGTGGGATGGTGTTGAAAACTTTGCTGAAACCAAGGTAGGTGATGTCCACCCCCTCCAATTTATTTCCTTCATCACCCAGTCAAAGAAATCTATCAGATTTGTCTGACACGAACAACCCGCTGTGAAACCATGCTGCCTAGGGTTCTGGGCACCCATGGCTTCCAGATGTCCCACTATCCTTTCTTTAAGCAGTGTCTCCATTATCTTCCCCACTACTGAGGTGAGACTGAGCGGCTTATAGTTCCCTGCCTCCTCCCTACTGCTGGATTTGTGTAGAGGGACCACATGTACCCTCCTCCAATCCTCTGGTACCACTCTAGTTTTGAGTGACTTGATAAACAAGGCTGTCAGAGTTTCTGCTAGCTCTCTTTGCAGCTCCCTTGATATCCTCGGGTGTATGCTGTCTGACCCCATTGCTTTGTCCACCTTCAATTTAGTGAGTCCCTGCAGGACTCTGTCTCCTGTGAGTGGACTGATGTCCACCTCTCCCCCCTTGGCATCTGTTGCTCGGCTGTGTTCTCCATACCCCCTTCCATGAATACTGAACAGAAGTATTTATTTAGTATTTCTGCCTTATCCATGTCTCCTTCCTTACATTCCCCTTCCTCCCCTTTAAGCCTAACAATCCCCCCCTCATTGTCCTTCTTTTACTGATGTAACTACAGAATGTCTTGTCCCTTTTCTTTACTGTCTGCGTTAATTCTTCTTCAGTCCACACCTTTGCTCTCCTTATCGCCTTCCCCACTTCCCTTAGACACTCTAGGTAGACCTCCCTGTCCTCCTTCCTTTGTATCTCCTTATATTTCCTGAACTCTGCCCTTTAAGCCCTTGCTTTGTCTGCCACCTCTTTCGAGAACAACAGTGGCTTTCTCCTTCTCTTACCTTTTGATACCAATCTGATGCATTGGTACAGTATATCACTTCAGTATGGCTCCTTCTAGGTGCTCCCACTGCTCTTTAACCCCTTCCCGCTGCCCCCTTTTCTCCAGGGCTATTTTGATACCTCTCCCCATTTCAGAGAAGTCTGCTTTTTGAAATCCAAAACCATTGACCTTGTGTGACTTGAATGAGTCCCCATCCCCATGCTAAATTACTCTATGTGGTGATCACTGAATCCCAGTTGCCCTTCTACCCACACATCTGTGATTGTATCCCCGCTGGTCATCACTAGATCCAGAATCACCCTGTTCCTGGTGGGATCAAGCACAAGCTGCCAGAGTCCTGCCTCCTGTAGGGAATCTAGGATGTTTCTGCTTCTGGCTGAAGAAGCTGACTGGGTGGTCCAATCCACATTTGGCATATTGAAATCCCCCATCAGCAGAATTTCACCTTTCATTGCCATCTGGTGTATTTCATCCACTAGCTCCTGTCCACTTCTTCCCCCTGTCCTGGAGGCCTATATATCACCCCCTGTGCGTATTGCTGTGCCAGTTTCAGGTTCAAGGGTGACCCACAGTGCCTCAGCCTCCCCCTGCTTACCCTGTACCTGTGTCACCTTTATACCCTCCCTGATATACAGGGTGACTTCCCCCCTTTTTATGTTCACGCACTTGCACAGCCAACATCTTGGGGTAGTGCAGATTTGGAGGCGTGGTCGCTGTTGGCTGAATGCAGGGCATGCACCAGTAGGTGCATCCCACATTCTCCAATCAGCCTGCATGCCGGCACCACACCACCCGGGTGACCTCATCTAAAGAAAGGTCCACTGCAATGCGAGCAAAGCTCATCACACGCAGCGGACCCTTCCTACGTGCTCGCTGGCTGGAAACATGGCGTGACAGTGGCCACTAAACTGCCGAATTGGGTGCCTCACCCCAGTCAGCTTACCCCTGCCCAAGTATGTGCCTATTGGGGAGCCCACCCCCATCTGCAGAATGTGTCTCCCCCGCTTTCATTGTTTGCTGAGGGGGTGCCCAATCCCCATTGGCATCCGTTCCCCTTCCTGGTTTAATGTGCCGACAGAGGAGCCCACTCCCCATCAGCATGATGTCCCCCCACCTTATTCTTGTGCCGACGAGGTTGGCCAATCCTGTCGCTACTGTACCCCAAAAAAGAAACCACCTGTAAAAAAGTCTGTGATGTGTTTTTAGTACCTGTAAGCAGAAAACGTCCCTCTGTAGTCTCCTACTCCACCACCCACACCCACTCACTGGGCGCACTGAATCCCCACACCCCCTCACCCCATACTTACCTCCGGAGCTCAGCGCGATGATCTTCGTGGACCAGGAACACATCTTCACTCTTCAAAGCTGACTGCAAACTGAGGAAATGCCGATAAGCTGTATAATGGAATAAATAGGGTTTTTTCAACTTTGATGCATATCTAGGGCATTTTTTGAAAATTTTGCACCAAATTTTCAACATGGGGTTTTTGGGACCCCTCCTCATGAATTCTGTCACCGTTATGACATTAATCTGTCCCGAAAGGTGATTTCACAGTCACTGTGCAGAATCACCTTTCAGGACTGATTAACACAAGGACAGTGGCAGTGTTCATGAGGTGGGCTCTCATAAAGAGTATGTTGCAAATTTGGTGGAAAAAATCCAAAAAATGCGCAGTTGCTACACACGCTCGTAACTTTGTGAATTCGCAATATTTTCATGCCAGATTTTCAATATTGTCATTTTTCTACACCTCCTTGTGAACAGTACAGCTGTTATTTTCCACATCCATGCTAAAATGTGTTTCCGCACTTCCGACGCACAATAGCACGGTCACTATGGGAAATCAGTGTTCGGGGAAGATTACGAAAATGACAGTGACACTGTTCATGAGCAGAGGTCCTAAAATGCTTATGTGGAAAATTTGGTGACAATACTCTATAAAATTAGCTGGACCGGTTGGAGGATATGACTTAGACCCCCCTCCAGCACCCTTCATGAGCCCACCATGATCCATCCAGTCCGCCTCTTGGGAATCCTTTAAGGTTTAGGTTGTGGACTTGGTGGCCTCTGGGTGGGGATGAAAGACCACTGTAACTTGGCCAGCTTAGCTTGGACACAGGTGACTTCATCCCTCAACCCAGAGAGGTGCCTGCAGACAGGGCAGCACCACAGTCTCCAGAACATCTCCCAGAAGACAGTGTTATGAGCGTGCATTGTGCAGTTTGCAAACACACTCGTAACGTTGTGCATTTGTAATATTTTCACTCTGGATTTTCACCATTGGCATTTTTACACACCTCTTGATGAACAATACAGCTGTCATTTTACATATCCTGCCTGAAATGTGTTTTCACCGTCCGGTGCAGAATAGTGCAGTCGCTGTGCAAAATCACTTTTTGGGACAGTTTGAGGAAATAACAGTGACACTGTACATGAGCAGAGGTGCTAAAATGCCTATGTTGAAAATTTAGTGCTGGAACTCCATAAAATGACTGTGTGCATTGCGCATTTCCCATACACCCTTGTAACTTCGCAAATTTGCAATACTTACATGCCACATTTTCACCACTGCCATTTTTTTACACCTCCTTATGAACAGTACAGCTGTCATTTTTCACATCCTGCCAAAAATGTGTTTCTGTACTGCACCGCCAAAGCCAATGCCAGTGCAACAACATTCGGCATTGACAAATGCTTGTTTTACCCATCTGATCCCTCCTGAACAGAGCATAACCAGTACATGTGATTTCCAACCCATGATTTGCAGGGCACCAATTTTCAGTTATTGCTACTATGTCCAGGTCTATTTCTACTATCAAGACCTCCAGGTCTGGGAGTTTATTTCCCAGGCTGCAGGCATTAGTTGCCATGGCCTCCATGTTGTGCATTTTAGCATACTCCCTCTGCCCCTATTACTGCTCTCCTGCTTCCATCCCCAACCCCATTTACCTTTCTTGTGTGGTCCCGATTCCACCACTTTGGCCTCCCCTCTGACAACTTTAGTTGCACTTGCCATCAAATAATTTTCCTGCATATGCCCTTGGGGACATTACTAAGCCTTCTGACCCTTCTGGCTCCACCCCTTTGGCCAGTTCAAATGCTCATTACTGAAGCATTCAGGCTTGTCACTCAGGATTCTGGTCCCCTTCCTGGATAGATGCAGGCCGTCATCTTTATACAGGCTGTCATCCATCTAGATGGGGCCCCAGTTCCCCATGAAGCCAAACCCCTCCCTTCCACACCATTCCTTCAACCAGGAGTTACATTTCTGGATGCAGAGTGTCCTAGCCTCCCCACTGCTGTGGAAAGGTAGAACCTCTGAGAAGGAGACAGAGTATGCTACCTACTTCAGGCTTCCCCCAACTTCATGAAATCATCCTGTATTCTGACTAACTCCACCCTGTCTCTCGCCACGTCATTCATCCCCAGATGGACAATGACATTCAGTTCCTTCCTCCTTGCTATTGCCTTTGTGATCCTATTGATCTGCTTCCCATCCCTTCATGCCGTGCTTTCTGGATGCACCTGACCTCCCTTCCTTCCTGCTAGGTTCCCTTAAAGTAACTCCCTGGACAGTTGAGTCCCCAACAATAGAAGCTTCCTCCTCCTCCTCCTCCTCTGGGGTTCTCTACCCCCTTCCTTGGGCTCCATCATGGAGGATCTACTCATCCTCCCTGGTCTCAGCTGCAGATGCACCTGTGGGGCTATCCTGCTCCACCAAAATAGCGTAGGAGTTAATTAGCTGGACCGGTTGGGGGATATGACTCAGACCCCCCTCCAACACCCTTCATGAGCCCACCATGATCCAACCAGTCCGCCTCTTGGGAATTCTTTAAGGTTTAGGTTGTGGACTCGGTGGCCTCTGGGTGGGGATGAAAGACCACTGTAACTTGGCCAGCTTAGCTTGGACACAGGTGACTTCCTCCCTCAACCCAGAGAGGTGCCTGCAGACAGGGCAGCACCACAGTCTCCAGAACATCTCCCAGAAGACAGCTGCTCCACAACCACTGCACTGCACCACTCCCATCATGTTTGTTGTTGCCTTCCCCTGTTTAGCCTTTAACTACTAGCTCCTTCCCTTTCTGGGTAGGTACGTACTAACTAGTGTACTCCCCTATGGTCCCATGCTCTATATAAGGAGTAAGAGCCTTGGGGTGGGTGTGTTTATGGGTGGGTGACAATAATTCTGGCAGCATCTAGAAACAATCAGCTCCCCTTCCTGCTGAATGTCAGTTAGTAAATCACATAAATTTCAAACCAAACTTATTCCCTGAAATGTGATGCCTGCACTTAAGGGACAGACTCAGCTAATTACAAATAGTCAGAAATTTACCATCAAACTGAATCCCCTAGTCTTGCCCAAACAAAATGGGGAAGCCCACCTAATGTCATTTAGGAAAACACATCAATTTCAAACCACATTAATCCCCTGAAATGTGATGCCTGCACTTAAGGAATAGACTCATCCAATTACAGTCAGAAACCTACACTCAAACTGAATCCCCTAGTCCTGCCCCCCATTCCATGCATCCACCACCCTTTCTGTGAAAAAGAACTTCCTCACATTACTCTCTAACCTGCCTCCCCCAATCTCATGCTGTGTCCTCAATTCTTGCTATTTTTCTTATATTGAAACATGTTAGACTCTTTCACCTTGTTAATGCCCTTAAGGTGTTTGAATGTTTCGATCATATCACCTCTCTCTCCCTCCTTTGCTTTAGGGTATACATATTGAGCTCCATTAATCTGTCCTCATATGTTTTCTGATGCAGTCCCTGCACCATTTTGGTTGCCCTTCTCTGGACTGCCTCATTTTGGTTAATGTCTTTCTGAAGGTGTGGCTCCCAGTACTGCATGCAGTACTCCAGATGGGGCCTAACCAGTGTCTTGTAAAGAGGGATTATTATCTCCCTCTTACGACTTGTGATACCCCTTACTAATACACCCCAACATCTCCCTAGCCATACCTACTGCTTTAGTGGTCTCCTTGGATGATTTCAGGTCATCTGTGATGATGATGCCCAAGTTTCTTTCTTCTCTTGTGACTGCCAGCGACTCCCCCCCCAGCCTATAAGTGGCTTCAGGGTTTCTCTTCGCTATGTGCATGATCTTGCACTTCTTTGCATTAAACCCCAGTTGCCACTCTTCCAATCATTTTGCCAGTTTATCCAGATCTCTTCTCATTCTGCCCACCCCATCTGGATCATCTACTCTGTTGCAGATCTTGGTGTCATCTGCAAACAGACAAACCTTACCCTCCAGTCCATCTGCAATGTCACTGATGAAGATATTGAAGATGACTGGTCCCAGGACTGATCCCTGAGGTACCCCACTTGTGACTTGCATCTCTTCTGACTGTATACCGTTACCACCACTCTCTGTTTTCTGCCCATCAACCAGTTTGCCACCCAGCTGACCAACTTCTGACCCACCCCAAACCTACCCAGCTTATTAATCAATCTTCTATGTGGAACAGTATCGAAAGCTTTGCTGAAGTCAAGGTAGGAGACATCAACTGCTCCCCCTTGGTCCACCACTCTGGTTACCCAGTCAAAGAAATCTCTGAGATTAGTTTGACAGGACCTTCCTGTTGTAAACCCATGCTGTCTTGGATCCTGTGCTCCTATGGACTCCAGGTGTTGCACCATCCTTTTGTAACCTCCCTACAAATGGGGGTTCCCAAAAAGTCTTCCTTGAGCTTGCCTAAATGCTCACTGCCAGGCTGGTGTCCTTAGCAGTTTAAATGTGATTACTAGAGCCTGTATAGCCTCTGTGTACTGTCTTTTCAAGAGCTGCCTAATTGCAGTTTAAGTAATCTGAGAGGGAGCTCTGTTGAAAGATGTAACTATTTACTGAAAATCATTTAGAGTGATAATGATAATGTAGTTTGTCTAACCTGCTTTCTTTGTAGCAAGAACTGTTTTGTTTGTCTCCATTATCTTGGTCCTGGACTGCAAATTGGACCAAACAGTACTGGTGGGACCTAAAATGCAGCCGGACTACAGGAGCTGTCTGAATTCAAAATCTGTAGGAACTGTAGTTTGGAGCTTTTTTTTGCACCTTTTTTACAACTGAAGGGGGTGCTCTTGCTTTGACTGACAGCCAAATCAGCCAACCAAATTTTTTGGATCTTGGGGAAGTCCCCAGCTGCTTGCAGTTTTCAGTTAGATCTAGCTGAAAACTGAAGAGCAAGGAGCTAAAATGATTCTGAGCAGCAATCCTGAGTGGATTTGCATGGGAAAACTGTGAAAGGGCTGAGTTTTTGGCTTGCATGTCTGCTGCTGCTCCTGAGAGGGAGAGAAGAGAATTGTTTTGGACTAAATCCAAGTTTGTGTGACTAAAGTAAGGTACTGAAGTGGGCCAGACTCAACCAGAAGAAGACCAAAGATTTTGCTGAATGCGATCAGCCTGTCAGGAGTTTCAGCTCCCCTAAGCTCCCGGTGTGTGCAGAGACTTTGCGATTATGACCGGGGAGCACTTTGCCTGGTACAGTAGAATTCCTGTACAAGTAAATGTGCTATGAGCTGCTAATGGGTTGTGAGTTAGTTCCCCACTGTGTGAACTGTGTTCTGCTTGCTGGAAGCTGTATCCAGCCCAAACGGACCGCATCCAAATTTGTCTCCATGCGGTCTCGGCCTTGCCAGACTGGCTCAGCCAGACTACCCACTGCACAGAGAAGCCATCGACGAGAGATCTGCCTGGGGATCAGCCCCCTGCTCCATGCCTGAACAGGAACGATGCCTCTGCAACTCGTGTAGGCCCTGCTTCTCCTGGCATTCCAGATTAACCACCTGCAGTCTTGATTTTCGTCCAGCATGTGTCTAGTCTTGGGTATCATGAGTAAATACCAGGGTAGCTCCCTACAACAACAGCTTAATCTGAGCGTGTCATCTGATTGTCTTGTTGTTTCGGTTCCTTTATGAACTGAGCCCTCTGGCTCCGGATTACAAATATTGTGTACTGTGCATGGTGTGTTTTCCATCACAGGGCCCCAACCAGCTGCAACTCCAGGCAACAGTCCTGGCTAGCTCATCTCTTCTCCACCTGGGTACCCAGAGGTGTGACTGTGTGGTGGGGACTCAAAGTGCATGCATAATTGTTTGATTGATATAACCTTTAAGCTAATTAACCTGGTTTAGCCCCTTCCTTGTTCAAGTCCCCTGAATAAATCAAATCTAACTTTTTCTGCATGTAATCTGACTGTGGTTCCAGTTTGTGCTCAAAGTACTGTACTGTTGTTATTTACTCTGCATAACCTTGTTTTGCAGGGGGGTCCCCAGGGTCAAGCCAGAGGAACCAACCCTGGTTGTAAGTGCAAACAGTGTGGGTACTTTTGTGGTGTACCAGGGGTTTTGTGAAAGTGATTATTATACAGTGTTAAGGCCACTAGAGGGAAAGAGGGGGGTTACAGTGTTCTGGAGGGCTGTGCCCAGGTTAGCTTGACCACTACCAACCCTGACCTCCGGGTGGAGGCACCCGTTTCATAACTCAGGCCCCGTAACCTGCTACTATCCAAGCAGGCAGGGGTAGTAGCCCTTGGGATAGCACCACCTAGGGGTTACATCTTGGAGGCTCACCTCTGGGATTAGAGTCCCCTAGTGACCAAATTTGCAAATTGCTGTTAAAAATAAATGACTACCCCAACAGAAATGGCTGTACACCAGTTTGTGGGGTGGTGTACTGGGCAAGAGATTGACCTCCAAATGCTACACTTATCCTGGATATTCTCCTGGGTACCAATAAGAACACTGTAGGGAGAGTACTCTCCAAGGTTGAATGTTTACAAAACCCTGTGGTGGTGGGCCAACAGGCTAATATGCTCGCCCAAAGTTTCATGGCATTAGTATAGTGTAAGGACCCAGTAGACAGTTCCAAAGTGCCACGGACTATCACCCCCAAAGGAGTACTCACTGCCTGGAGAGTGATAACTAAAGACAGTAAAGACCCCAGGGAGAATGAGTCCCCCCCACTATCTGAGCCTTTTGTGGAGAAATTTGCTAAGTTGTTGTTGGAGGGACGGAAAACTGTGGAGGACTTAAAGAAACTATTCCTGCCATCTGGGGGTATTCTTCCCCCAACATCCCCTCCCACTCCAGCACCTGTTATTGCCCCTCCTGCTGTGCCCATGCCAATGCTGGCTCCTATTTCTGTACCTGATATTAGCCACGACTCTTACCGAAGGTTGAGAATCTTCTCCGGCACCTTCCCCACCCCCAAGGGAGGATGATTGGGAGACCTGGATAGATTGTGTTGCCCCTTTGGTACCTGAATGGCAGTGTCCGGAGGCTGAGAAATGGAAAAGGATCATAGAAAGTTTCAGGGGTCCCACCCTAGAGGCCATTAAATTTGTGAGGTCCACAAACCCTGATGCATCTGCCCAGAAGTACCTATCTGCACTCGAAGGCAATTTTGGGAGCATTGAGTCAGGGAAGAACTTGATGTGGAAATTTCAAGGTACAAAACAATGGCCAGGAGAAAGTTTGTCTGCATATGTTACTAGTCTGGAAAGAGCTCTGCAGAAGGCTTACCGAAAAGGTGGGGTAGCCTCCAGTGACTTAAACCATGTGAGGTTGGGTCACATACTGCAACATGCAAAGCATTCTCAATTGCATCTCCTTCAATTAAGGCTCGCAGATAGAAGGGGTAACCCACCAGACTATTGTGACTTGATAAAAGAGATCTGGGAGGCTGAAGATCAAGAGGGGGATTGTAATTCTAGGGTGAGTGCAGCCCAAGTGATCACAGCATCGAAAAGCCCTTCCAAAGTGGGGAGCAATAAGGGTGTACCGCCATGGGATGAACTGCTGAGCGAGTTCAGGGAAACAAAAAACAGTCCCTTTATGGAGGCCGCTCCTGCAAGTACAGGCACCGACCCTTATCCAACTGCATCTGCTAAGGGGGTGGGGGTGTCCACCCAGGCATCTCCTGCTGACAGCAGCTTGAAACTCAATGTCTTGACTATGGAAGTGAAAAAATTGATGAGATGTCTCCAAATGCTCACCACACAGTAGACAGAGATGGCACCAAGGTTTTCAGTTGGTAGTACCACCGCCCCTGCTCCCAGTGTGATGTCTTGGCCACCCCAAAACCCAGAAAACATATTTTGCTATAATTGTGGGAAGGATGGGCACATGAAGAGAGAATGTGGGTCCACAAAAGACCTAGATAAAGTTGTATACAGCCTTCAAAGAGAGCTTCAGAGAATGAATTAGTGGTCGAGGAGTGCCCAAAATGTCCGCAGTGAGGGTTCAAGAAATAGTAACTCAGATCCCTATGTGGCTAAATCATCTGTCCAGGCCCCTGCTGCTGTCCCTCCAGACTGGTCCAAAATAGCGGACCCTTCAATGGAGACTACCGTGGCTGTGAATGGTATTCCTACTCAGGCTGTGCTGGACAGTGGGTCGCAAGTGACCATTGTATTTAAGTACTGGTATGGCAAACACTTATCTGCTGTGCCCTTGCAATCCCTGGAAGGCCTACATGTGTGGGGGCTGAGCAACAAGTCTTATCCCTACCTAGGATATGTCCACCTCTGGTTGTCACTTCCTGCAGCTGTAACTGGTGTAGAGGAGCAAGTCGAGACACTGGCCTTAGTGTGTCCCCCTACTGGACTGTATAATAGGGTTCTCCTGTTAATTGGGATCAATGTCTATATGTTTGGGAGACTGGCACAACTCTGTTGTGAGAAACAAGTTCGACGGACTGGGAGGGCCTTAAGAATTCCTGCTCTGATCAAGAGGGCCTATGAATTGTAGCAGAACCCCAAGGGAGTGGACCAGGATGAACCAGTAGGGGTCGTGTGGAAGAAGGATCCCGATTCAATGGTACTGGCCCCTAACACCCAGTGTACCATTCAAGGGGAGGTTTGCCTCCGCAAAGATGTCAAGAACAAACTACTGATGTTGGACACGCCAGGCGATGGAAAATTGCCGAAAGGATTATTGGTTCAGCCCAGCATCTTGCCAGCTCATGCTCATGCCTATGCATGACGAGTGATGGTCCAGATTCATAATGTGTCAGATCGGGAGATCCAGGTGAAAAGAGGATGCACCCTAGCTGTGGTACACTGTGCAGACACTGCAGTGTTGCCCAGCAACAAGCATCCTGGCAAGACAGATAGAGTGACTCCCGACTTGTTTGATTTTGGTGACTCCCCATTGCCAGCTGAATGAAAGACTAGAATTAGCCAGAAACTTTCCCAGAGAGATCAAGTGTTTTCGTTGAAGGAATGGGACATGGGATGTGTCCAGGGTGCAGAGCATCACATACCCCTGCACAATGAACGGCCATTTCGAGAGAGGTCTCGATGCCTAGCCCCTGCAGACATAGACGATGTGAGAAGATACTTGCAGGAAATGCTCGTGGTTGGTGTGATACAAGAATCCAGGAGCCCATATGCTTCTCCCATTGTGGTTGTGCATAAGAAGAATGGATCTGTGAGAATGTGTGTTGATTATCGAACTCTGAATCGGCGGACCACCCCCGATCAATACACCATGCCCCGTGTACAAGGTGCTCTGGATTGTTTGAATGGGAGCAAATGGTTCTCGGTGTTGGATCTTCGCAGTGGATATTACCAGATTCTGATGGCTCCGGAGGACCGTGAGAAGACAGCCTTCATCTGTCCTTTGGGGTTCTATGACTTCCTGAGAATGCCCCAGGGGATATCGGGCACCAAAGCCACCTTCCAGCGACAGATGGAACGAGCAGTGGGAGACGTGACTTTGCTAGAATGCCTGGTGTACTTGGACAATGTCTTTGTGTTCGGGAGCTCCCTAAAGGAACATGAGAGTCGACTGTTCAAAGTACTAGACCAACTGGAAGATTTTGGCCTCAAGCTGTCCATCGACAAGTGCTAGTTTTTCCAAACCTCTGTGAAGTATGTGGGGCACATAGTGTCTACAGAGGGGATAGAGACTGATCCTAGTAAAGTTGAAGCCTTGACTACTTGGCCCCAGACCCACAATTTGAAAGAACTACAACATTTCCTGGGATTCTGTGGCTACTACCGCCGGTTCATAAAGGACTATTCCAAAGTGATTCGGCCACTCTTAAATCTTACAGAGGGTTACCCTCCTACCAATCGGAAATATAAAAAAGGGTCCATCAAAGAACCAGACAAAGCATATTTCCACCCAGATGAACTTTTAGGGTCCCATTGGATGCCTGACTGTGAAGCAGCTTTCCACGAAGTCATATTCCAGCTCACGCATGCCCCCATCCTCACTTATGCTGATCCCACCAAGCCCTATGTGCTTCATACTGATGCCAGTCTGCAGGGTCTAGGAGCTATACTGTATCAAGACCATGAGGATGGTTTGAGACCAGTGGCATTTGCCAGTAGGAGCTTGACCCCGTCATAGTGAAACTACCCTGTGCATAAGTTGGAGTTCCTTGCGTTAAAATGGGCCATTGTCGACCAGTTTCATGATTACCTCTATGGGGCAAAAATATTGGTGAGGACTGACAATAACCTGTTGACCTATGTACAGACTTCAGCTAAGTTAGACGCCACTGGGCACCGGTGGCTTTCTGCATTATCAACATATGATTATTTTACTGGATTTACTGGATAAAATTAAGACAAAAGAAGGCACAAGGCCCATCTGGATTGTCCTACCACAACAGTGGGATATTAAACAGATTATTGAATGAGTAACCATGAATCAAGCCTAGTTTTAAAGGAATCAAAATTATCTGCCTCTACAATAGTAGGAGGCAGGGAGTTCCAGGATTTTGCTGCCCTTATATTGAAAAAATTGTCATATTTTTTGTTGTTTGCCCACTCAATTTTTAATTGCTTAGTGTGTAACCTTCCCACAGTTCTCTTGTTAGCAAACGATGGCCCACATATGTTAAACAGCATAGGATTATGGACTTATACATAAGAAGCAAATCTCCCTTTTGCCTTCTCCGTGTCAGTGGATAAAGATTTGTCTCTCGTAGCCTAGTCGCATAGCATTTGTTTCTTAATCTGGGGATAGATTTAGTTAATCTCCTTTGTAATCATTCAAGATGGTTTATATCCTTTTTAAGATAAGGGCTCCAAAAGGGAGAACCATAATCCAAATGTGGTCTAATATAAACTCTATACAAGGGTACTAAATTATGTTCAGATTTGCTAATAGAAGTTATTTTGCTTTGTCTCGTAATTATGTTAGCTGATCGGACTACTTTACTACAATGATCACCAGATGGCAATTTGTTATTGACCAGAATGCCAAGATGTCTTTCACAGTTAGATGCTTCCAATTCTTGCCTATTTAAATAGGATTTGTAGGATGGGTTATTCCTACCAAAGTGTAAGATTTTACATTTATCAGTCTTAAAAAACATTGAGTTTTCATTGGCCCATTGCTCTATGAAATACAAGTCCTGTTCGAGAAGTTTGAAGTTAGCTGGAGTGTCAACTCTACCACCAAGTTTTGTATCATTTGCAAACTTTGATAAATAGTTATTAGAGCTGATAACCATGTCGTGGATAAAGAGATTAAACAAAACAGGTCCCAACACGGATCCCTGAGGAACTCCACTCGTAACAACACCGGAAGCAAATAAAGCTTCATTAATTCTAACTGACTGGGTGCGATTAAATAACCATTCTGATATCCAAATAACTAATCAAGAAGAAATTCTCAAGTTATGAAGTTTGTTAATTAGTAAGGATTGTGACAAATGATCAAATGATCAAATGCCTTGCTGAAATCTAACAGTAATACATCAACAGGAATGTTATTATCCAATAATTTAGTAATCTGTTGATAAAATGATATAAGATTGGTTGTACATGAGAAACCAGATTTAAAACTGTGTTGTGATAAATCATGAATATCAAGTTGTTCCAATGCATTCTCTAGTCTGCATTTGATTAAATGTTCCATGACTTTTCCCAGGATGGAAGTCAAACTAATCGGACGATAGTTCTGAACGTTGAACTTTAACTCCTTTTTATAAATAGATGTGACCAAGGCAGTACACCAAGCATCAGGTATTTTACAGTCTAGTAGTGATTTATTAAATAAAAGTTGAAGTGGGATAATAATTGAGTCTAGTGTTTCTAGAAGAAATATGGCGTTAATATTATCTGGACCCGAGCTAGTCGATCTTTTGATATTAGATAATGAATTCTTAATTTCTGATAACTGAAATGAAGGAATGAAGGAGTCATTACTGTTAGTAATGATTGCAGGATTTATAGGTTGATCAAAAACCGAACAAAAATATTTGTTAAAATAGTCAGCCATATCTTTATTTGAAGTTATGGCAATCCCATTATCACAGAGTGGTCCTATATTTCTGTTTTTACATCTATTGCCACTGATGTAAGAGTATAAAGATTTTTGATTAGTTTTGAAATGTGCTAGTTTGAACTCAAATTTAAGTTTAGCAGTTTTAATTATTTTTTTTAGTGTAGATAAGGCAGTTTTGTATTCAAGTCTCAGGGATGGACTTGGGTTTCATTTAAGTTTCTTAAATAAATGTTCCTTAATTTTAATTTGTTTATTAATAGTGTTGTTGAACCAAACAGGAATTTTACCTTTGTTGTTATATTTTGGTTTTAAAGGAATATACTTGTCTTCTAATCGATGTATAATATTAGTCAAACATTCATACATTTTGTTAACATTTTTATCTTTAAATATTTTAGGTCAATCAGTTCTTTTTAATTCTTGATTGATCTTTGTGAAATTAGCTTTGTTATAATCCCTAAATCAGGTGTTGTTAATTTTGGTAATTTGTAAGGGAATACTAGCAAATACGGAGTTATGATCACTATTGCCAATAGGGGCCATAATGCTGTCGAATACAGACCAGGACTGAATCGAATTGATGCTGACACCCTATCTCGGAGGCCCATTTCCAAGAGCAACTGGGTCAGGCTGTCTGAACCTGACATCCGAGCATTGTGCCAAAAGTTTGATAGAAATGAACAGATGTCTACGGACACAGCGGACTGCTTAGTAGATTGCTTGGGTCCCTCTGACACCTGCATACCGACTGCATATTGCCACTTCTCTGCTCTAGATATTAGTGCACTACCTCAGTTTGACAATGACAGCATTCAGTGGGCTCAATCCCGAGATCCTATGAGTCAGCCAGCACTTGACGGTCTTTGTGCAGGAAAAGATGTGTCCAAGTTGCGTTCCTCTGATCTGTGAACCACCTTATTGTTTAAAGAAGGCCCCAGGTTGAAGCTGCTTAGTCAGTTGTTGTATATAGAGAGACTGTAGATTGGGGTGGCCAAATAGACAAGCAACAATTGTTCCTGCCCACAGCCTTCAAGAGGTCCCTCCACAATGATATGGGCCACCTTGGTATCGACCGGACTCTTGACCTAGTACAATCTCGATTCTACTGGCCCAAGATGGGGGCCAATGTTGAGCACCATGTAAGGGCTTGTAGTCACTGTCTGCAAGGAAAAGCTCTGCCTCAGAGGGCTGCCCCTCTTGTCAACATTACTACCAGCACCCCAAGTGGAACTAGTCTGCATAGACTTCTTGAGTTTAGAGCCTGATCAGCAAAACAATGGCAATGTGTTAGTGGTTACGGACCATTTCACACAGTATGCAAAAGCTTTTTCCCACCAAAGATCAAAAAGCATCTACTGTGGCCAAGGTGCTAGTGGAAAATTTCTTCATCCACTATGGTGCCCCCCAGTGAATTCACTCTGATGAGGGCTGGAACTTTGAGAGTCGGCTAATCAAAGAAATGCTCTCTCTATGAGGGGTGCAAAAGTCAAGAACCACCCCTTATCACCTGCAGGGGGATCCTCAACCAGAACGCTTTAACCGCACCCTGCTAGACATGCTAGGCACCCTCCACCCAAAAGATAAGCATAAATGGAGCCAGCAGATTAGCACCTTGGTACATGCATACAATTGCACAAAGAATGATGTTACCGGGTTCTTTCCTTACCACCTCATGTTCGGGAGAGAGGCCCGGCTGCCTGTTGATGTCTGTTTTGGGGTTTCTCCCGATGGGGTCCGAGCCGAAGATTACCTGCAGTATGTACAAAAACTGAAAGCTCAATTGAACCATGCCTATCAATCAATCCCAGCCTCCTCTCTCCATGACACTTACTGATCTACCCTCAAATACACTATGCACTTCTCCTTACTTATCTGTCCCTCCTCCCACCTTACTTTCACTCTCATCCCTCTTCTCTTGACTCTAACTTCCATCACTTACTAGTACCATATCCATTCCCTTATTAGCTCTAAAATGTTCAATATGTTCACTTTCCTTATAGCAAATTGTGGTGTAGTTTTTGTTCTTTGTACTGCTGCAGTGTTATTTTGTTTACTTTCTGCACTGCACTGGCATTTCAGCCTCCTTGTTTCTACGGAAACATTTGCTAATTGGTCTATATGCTATTAACAACCATTTTCTGTATTTGTATCGAAATGTTTCCCTGTATTATTGTATTGTTGTATTGCTGTACTGTACCCTCCTGGGTCGTGACTGAAAATAGTCATTGCTATGGCTAGTGCACCTACTCGGAAAAAAAAAAAAAATAAATAAATAAATAAACTGGCCCAGACAATGGCTGCCAAAAGAAATCTAGTCAACAAAGAGAGACATGATAGAAAAGTATAGGCTCAAGAGCTTAGGCCTGGAGACCGTGTGTTGTTGCGAAATTTAGGATTGCATGGTAAACACAAAATTACTGATTGATGGCATCATCTTCCCCATGTCATAGTTGGAAAGTTGGATGATTTGCCAGTGTATAAAGTGCACCCAGAGAATAACTCCAAAGTTGTCAAGACCATGCACGGTAACCACTTGCTACCTATTGGTCAAGTTATAATTGAAGCTGAACCAGCCGAGATTGATTCCCCTGGACCAGTGACTCATGCTGCTGCAAGAAAAAAACAGAGTCAGCCTGCCTCCATGGTTGCCGATTTAAGACTTTCCCCTCAGCAGGCCCGGAATGATAGTGACTGCCAGTCTAATTCGGATGACAGTGAATGTGATAATGCCTATTACCCCTCATATGAACTGAGTCAGTTGTTTTGTGGAAAACCTGTGTTGAATTATGGGGATGAAGCTGGGCCTTCTGGACTGCCTAATGCCCTGTCATCATCCTTGGAGCCAATGCACCCTGAGGGTGAAGTGCAAAGTATCACGTCTGAGGATGCTGAGTCTTTGCGTATTGTGGAACTGTATGATTTGCCTGAAGGAGAGGCTGATGGTATGAGTCCTTCTGGTGACATGCCAGAACCTGAGGGACACTATGAGAGTGCTGACAACCCCTCTTCAGTGCCAGAGTGTCTTCAAAATGAGCCAAGTGTTGTAGAAAAAGAGACTACAGAGCAAGGGGCTGACAGTGCTCCCAGCTTGGACAGTCCCCTTCATGCAGAGGCACCCCCCACAAGTGATGAAAGCTCCAAGACCATTACTGAAAGTACAGAGACTGTGGTTTTTCATCCCAGAAAGACTGGCCAAGCTGTCAAGCCAGTGGTGCACTTCAGTCACGATTCCCCCTAGAGGCTAGTGGCTTTGCCTCTCAATGTAGTGCACAAAGGTGTTTATGTCTCTCAAGAGTTAACTGCCCAAATTGAGCTTGATGACCCATTCCAGGTTACTTGTTCTGCCCTCTCACCAAGGTGCCCCTGCCCCATCCAGCCCCAAGTTAGCCGATAGGGAAGGGCCCCCTCTTGCATTGTTTAGGGTACAGGAAGTTATTATATGATTCTGTATAGTAATGTTCAATTTACCTGTGTGAAATATGCATAATGTATTGTCAGAATGGAAATGATATAATGGAGTACATTGAAATGTATAGTAAAGTGACATGTTATGCCAATTGATGAATCAGATAATACTTGTATAGCATACTAATGGTATAAATGTCTTGTTTATGTTGCATTTTCAATGTTATGATGGTACAGACTTGACACGGCCGCCAAGTTTGCCCAGGCAGGGAAGGGTGTAACCCCCCCCTCACAAATGGTTCCCAAAAAGTCTTCCTTGAGCTTGCCTAAATGCTCACTGCCAGGCTGATGTCCTGTGTTTTAGCAGTTTAAATGTGATTACCAGAGCCTGTATAGCCTCTGTGTACTGTCTCTTTAAGAGCTGCCTAATTGCAGTTTAAGTAATCTGAGAGGTAGCTCTGTTGAAAGATGTAACTATTTACTGAAAATCATTTAGAGTGATAATGATAATGTAGTTTGTCTAACCTACTTTCTTTGTAGCAAGGACTGTTTTGTTTGTCTCCACTATCTTGGTCCTGGACTGCAAATTGGGCCAAACAGTACTGGTGGGACCTAAAATGTAGCCGGACTACAGGAGCTGTCTGAATTCAAAATCTGTAGGAACTGTAGTTTGGAGCTTTTTTTTGTGCCTTTTTTGCAACTGAAGGGGGTGCTCTTGCTTTGACTGACAGCCAAATCAGTCAACCAAATCTGTTGGATCTTGGGGAAGTCCCCGGCTGCTTGCAGTTTTCAGTTAGATCTAAGCTGGAAACTGAAGGGCAAGGAGCTGAAGTGATTCTGAGCAGCAATCCTGAGTGGATTTGCATGGGAAAACTGTGAAAGGGCTGAGTTTTTGGCTTGCATGTCTGCTGCTGCTCCTGAGAGGGAGAGAAGAGAATTATTTTGGACTAAATCCAAGTTTGTGTGACTAAAGTAAGGCACTGAAGTGGACCAGGCTCAACCTGAAGAAGACCAAAGATTTTGCTGAATGCGATCGGCCTGTCAGGAGTTCCTGCTACCCCTAAGCTCCTGGTGTGTAAAGAGACTTTGCGATTCTGACTGCGGAGCACTTTGCCTGGTACAGTAGAATTCCCATACACGTAGATGTGTTATGAGCTGCTAGTGGGTTGTGAGTTATTTCCCCACTCTATGAACTGTGTTCTGCTTGCTGGAAGCTGTATCCAACCCAAAACGGACTGCATCCAAATTTGTCTCCATTCGGTCTGGGCCTTGCCAGACTGGCCCAGCCAGACTACCCACTGCACAGAGAAGCCATCAACGAGAGATCTGCCTGGAGATCAGCCCCCTACTCAATGCTTGAACAGGAACAATGCCTCTGCAACTCATGTGGGCCCTGCTTCTCCTGGCATTCCAGATTAACCACCTGCAGTCTCGATTTTCATCTAGCATGTGTCCAGTCTTGGGTATCGTGAGTAAATACCAGGGTAGCTCCCTACAGCAACAGCTTAATCTGAGTGTGTCATCTGATTGTCTTGTTGTTTCATTTCCTTTATGAACTGAGCCCTCTGGCTCCGGATTACAAATATTGGGTACTATGCATGTTGTGTTTTCCATCACAGGGCCCCAACCAGCTGCAACCCCAGGCAACAGTCCTGGCTAGCCCATCTCTTCTCCACCTGGGTACCCAGAGGTGTGACTGTGTGGGGGGACTCAAAGCGCATGCATAATTGCTTGATTGATATAATCTTTAAGCTAATTAACCTGATTTAGCCCCTTCCTTGTTCAAGTCCCCTGAATAAATCAGATCTAACTTTTTCTGCATGTAATCAGACTGTGGTTCCAGTTTATGCTCAAAGTACTGTACTGTTATTATTTGCTGTGCATAACCTTGTTTTAGAGGGGTTCCCCAGGGTCAAGCCAGAGGAACCAAGCATGGTTGTAAGTGCAAACAGTGTGGGTACTTTTGTGGTGTACCAGGGGTATTGTGAAAGTGATTATTGTACAATGTTTAGGCCACTAGAGGGGAAAGGGGGGGTTACAGTGTCCCGGAGGGCTGTGCCCAGGTTAGCTTGACCACTACCAACCCTGATCTCCTGGTGGAGGCACCCATTTCAGAACTCAGTCCCCTTAATCTGCTACTATCCAAGCAGGCAGGGGTAGTAGCCCTTGGGATAGCACCACCTAGGGGTTATGCTTTCCTTAAGGAGTGCCTTCATAATCTTTCCCACTACTGAGGTAAGACTGACTGATTTGTAGTTCCCTGCCTCCTCCCTGCTACCACTCTTGTGGAGCGGGATCACATGAACCCTTCTCCAGTCTTCAGAGACATCTCCTGTGCTCAGAGACTCACTAAACAGTTCTGATAATGGCTCTGCTAGTTCCACCCTTAGCTCCTTTTGTACCCTGTGATGTGTGCCATCAGGTCCCATTGCCTTGTCCTCCCTGAGCTTATCGAGCTCTTGTAGGACCCTTTCTTTTGTGAAGGGACTAGTGCACACCTTCCTCCCCCCAGTGTCCATGGTGCTGAGCTGTGGGCCCTGCCCTACCTTCTCTTCAGTAAATACTGAGCAGAAGTATCTATTTAGGATAGATGCTTAAATAGTCCTCCTCCACACGCCCACTTATCCTTAGATCTTAGCAATTCCCCCTCTGGACTGTCTCCTTTCACTAATGTATCTATAAAAAGTCTTGTCACCTTCTTTTACTGTTTGTAATAGTGTTTTCTCAGTTTGGGCCTTTGCCTGCCTTACTGCCTTCCCTGCTTCCCTTAGGGAAGTTTGATATGACTCCCTATCTTCATCTTGCTGTGTTCCCTTATATTTCCCTAAGGCCAGCCTTTTGGCTCTGACCTTTTCTGCTACTGTTTTTGAGAACCAAAATGGTTTCCTTCTTCTTTTGCACTTCCTTTTCTCACTAACACAGTGGGATGTTGCTTCAAGTATTGCATCTTTAATGCTTGCCCACTTTGCCTGTACCCCCTCACCTGTATTTCTTCTTGCCAGGGCTAGCTTAACAAAGTCAGCTCCTCTGAAGTCCCATATTTTTGCCTTGGAATGTGATGATTTAGTTCTAGTGGCCAAATTGAACCATATCATGTGATGGTCACTGGCTCCCAGGTGATCTTCTACCTGAAGATCTGTGATCCTTTACCTGTTAGTCAGTACTAGATCTAGGATAGCCCTGTCTCTTGCGGGTTGTTGTACCAGTTGCTTGAGGACCTCCCCTGCAGGGAATCCACTATGTGTCTAGTTCTGGCAGATGTTCCTGCTGGTATCAACCAATCTGTATCTGGCATGTTGAAGTCTCCCGTTATCAGAACCTCCCCTTTAGCTGTCATGTTTTGTATATCATCTAACAGTAATGTGTCTATGTCCTCCCACTGGTCTGGAGGCCTGTAGACAACCCCAGTTTGTATGGCTGTCCCATTTTCTGTTTTCAGGGTGACCCACAGTTCTTCTGGCTCCTTATGTGTATTCTGAATTTCTGTAGCTTTGATATTTTCATTGACATAAAGGGCCACTCCACCACCCCTCTTTTGCACCTCGGTCTCTTCTGAACAGTACATAGCCAGGTACTGAAGTCTCCCAAGTGTGGTTACTGGTAAACCATGTCTCACTAATGGCTACTATGTCCAGTTTAGCCTCTGTCATTATTGCCTGTAGGTCTGGGATCTTGTTTCCCAGACTACTAGCATTTGTTTACATGATTTTCCATTGGCCACATTTTGGTGTTTTAGTTGTTGGGTGAAGTCTGGCATTTGCCCTGTGCATCATATGGGGAGCCAGGCCTTTTTCCTTACCTGGTGATGCAAATGAACTACAAACATGCTGAACTCCTGTTTGACCACTAGGTGAGGGGGGAGGGGTGTTCTTCCCATTTGCCATATTGGGTGCAGCATCTCTCTCCCCATTTGCTAGTTTAAATATTCAGAAAATACATCAAACTTCTGCCCCAATGCACTGACTCCCTCCTTAGTCAGATGCAGTCCATCAAATTTAAAGAACTTTCGCTTCCAAAACTGTTGTCAGTTCCCTACAAATTTGTGTCCTTTTTCCTGGCACCAGCCCTTGAGCCACATGTTTAGCTCCCCATATCCCCTTCTCTGACCTTCTGTCCATCTTCCCCCCTCTCCCAGACTGGCAGGATCTCAGAGAAGGAGATGCTGGACAAAACGGATGATAGTTTGTCACCCAACCTGGTCAGGTGTTCCTTGGTCTCCACAGCTGACTGGTTGGTGAGATCGTTAGTCCCTATGTGTACCAGGACATCAATGTTTTCTCCTGCTTCCTGTACAATTTTAGCAATGTGGTCAATGTCTCTCCATGCTGATGTACCTGGGAGACATCTAACAATTACCCCTGGCTGGAGATGGGTATCAACCCCCTGAATCATGGAGTCTCCTATGATCAGAAAATTTTTGGATTTCCTTTTTGCTTTTTTTATTTTAGTTTCTATTTTGGGCGAGTTTAGTTGCGCTAGCTCCTGTGCTGCAGTGTCCTGCTCTGCAGTGTCCTCTGCCCCTTTGTTTGATTTCAGAGATAGAGGCAGACACCTGTTTGTAGTTCTTATATGGTTTTTGGAGGTGATATGTTGGAAAGCATCGAGTGATGGGGCACCCGATTTTCCCTTCCTAACCACCTGCCAACATCCCGGACCAACTACTCTCTACGGTTGAGGTGCTTCTGTTGGATGTTGGGGAAATGGTGGGCAGTTCTTATAATATAATTCCTCCTGAATATGTGATTTGAGGCACTCAATCTCTGCCCATGCTGCCTGGAGCTAAGCCCTTAGATCTCCGCTGGCCCAGCATGTAGAACAGTATCCTAAATCCTGTAAAACTGCCCTTCTGAAAAGTGTCCCACAGTACCTGTAGTTAATAGCAAATATTGTAGTTGTTAGCAAATCTTTTGCTATGTAACCAAAACACAATGTATGTCTTTATGTGACGAAGTACCTTTGGAAACGAGCCTCTGGCTCAATAGGTTGTAAACTGATTCTTAAATAAATAAATAAATAAATAATAGTATCCATTCCAGATAAGTTGCTGGGTTTATAACCTGGTCAGAGTTATTAGAAGGAGGGAAATGAAAGCAAAAGTTTGATTTTGTGTTGTGTTTGTTTTTGTATAACTTGTTATAACAAGTTAAATTACTTGTGCCCCTGTAAATGAGGTCACTGTGTGGATACCCGTCTGGTCTGCCCCTTCCTGCTTTGCTACAGGAAATGTCACAACTGTGCTACCCTATAAAAAGAGTGTAGTGTGGGGTGGTTGGGGATGGGGGGTGGGTGGCTGGGACCTTCCCCTGCCGAAAAAGAAGAACCATGGACGAAAGAAACAAGGAGGTAAGAGCAGAAACAATCAGCCAGCAACAAATGCAGTAGCCCTGAAAACTTATCCTAATGACAGATAAAACTGTAAAACCTGCAAAGCACCACCTGTAATAATTTCACAGAAGATATACCCTGTAAGAAACACTTTGCTACAGAGAAAAATAAGGCAGCAACAGAAGATATACCTTGCAAAAGACAATTTGAATCAGAAGATTACAGTCGTAATCTGTAAGCACACACCTGTAGGCACATCCTATAATAATGCAGCAGAAGGTATATCCAGCAACAACAATTTGAATCAGAAAAAAATAAAGCAATAAAATGTTAGCAACAAACAGTAACAATCCCTGTGAGTACAAAAGAAAATGACACACAGTAAATCTGCCTAGTCAAAAGAAGCCTTAATCCTTTTCCTTGCTCTGGCAAGGTTCTTTGCTCTGTCCTTTTAAGCAACTTAGATGAAAAGAGCTCAGGTGAAGCTAGGTGCCTTTGCCAGCAAACCTAGTCGTCCACCTCCAAGATATCAACTAACCTCGCCATATATAAAAGTTTCTTGTTTTTGAACACTCATTGTTTAAGATCATGTTTCCTTTGACTATAATAAACAAGCATGTGGCAGACATTGCTCTCAAATCTTATGGGACAACAGGTGTACAAATAAACAAACAACAGAGAATACTAATGAGAATCTTGTCTAAACTATAATGTATTTATTTATTTAAACTTTTGTTTACCAGGTAAGTACAATGAGCCAAGGAACATTTTATGTATGACCCAGGACCGTATCTATATAGTCAAGATGGTAGAAAATTATTAAACATACATTACAAACATTACAACAATGACAGAACAAATAATAATACACAATACACATAACAGAAAGAAACATTCAAAAACATTGACAGTACAATTTGCTAAGATAATAATTATTTAGCTTAACTTTAAAAGTTTGATGGCAGCACTCCTTTTGTTATTTCCTCTGTGAAAGAGTGCTAAAAAAGACTCAAAATTGGGAAGGAAGGGTATCATACAGGTCAAGAAATAAGGGGCAATCTAAAATAGAATAAAAAAGTATAGGTCAAAAACCTTCATCAATATCATGCGCTGTTGCTTTAAGTTCACACCTGAGTTATGTACATAGGGGACAGAGGGAGGGTCTCTTGAGTAGGCATCAGTCCTCACATTTTTGGTCACTAACAATATTTATTGGCTCCTCAGAAGAGTGACCAGCCTCCCCCACTACACAACAGTGGAAAACCAATATGGCAGCCACAGGAAGTTTGGAGAGAGAGTAACAGAGGCATAGCCTCAAAATCAAGTGGAAAAATACGGACCCCATTTATGGCAACACAGGGCCAGACCATAGTAAAATTCATATAGAGGGTCAGGCTCTTGCCCTTCTAATATGAACTGCAGATGGGGAGATTATCCCAGGAATAACTGGTACCTAGCATTGTATCTGCACCCTATAGGGGTGCCCCCTGAATCTTTTTTATGAACTACAGTCTGACCATATAAATGTTACTCCTAAAGTGCAACAGCATATATTTATGTGCCTTTACATGTCTTAACTATCTATTCTCACCTGCATACCTCTCCCTGAAAGATTTCAGCTTCAGCAGGCAAAGATTGCAGGTCGCAGATTGTAAAAAATATTGCTGTTTGCTCAGCTCAGTGGACTATATTTAATGTCCCTTAGATACTTAGGTGTTGGATGCAGAGTTGAAATTCAATTGAAAATGGCAGTCTAGTGAACTTCATTCATCCACACACTTTTTAGAATAAAGGTGCTATGCCTATGCTGTCCCTCATTCATAGCTTTATTAAATATAAATAGAGTAAAAATGGCAACTCCACAATACATAAAAAGTGCTTTGTGCAGATACTTACATGCAATGTTTGCAAAAAAAATTATTTTTCACTGAGTCTCAAATGTGTAGTCCTAAATATCTGACTGTACAGCAACTTCTCTTCTGGCTCAATTGCCTACAATCCAGTTTCAATAAAGAACTGCTATTCCTCTGATACATTGTACACTTTCCTGTGGCTTGTTCAGCCAGCATATTTTTGATACGGGAATCACCTCTTACATTTTGCTGATGCCAAACACGGAACACCGGCTCCCCTGGCTAGGGGCAGCTATTACAAACATATGTGCTGATGTTTCATAATGTGATCATTATATCCTCAGAGCTCTCAACTATTGGATGAGGAGAAGGTCTTCCAAGTGGCCATGGGTTTGCAATGTACCACTTGTGTTCTGCATCCTGCTTCCACCCAGCCACTCAAGGCTGAATGGGGGCAGATGGTTCCAGCATTGACAGGTATTGTCAATAATTCTCTGTGGGAGGGGTTGTTACCAGCACCCCTAAAAAAGACTGTGGTGAGGCCCTTTCTTAAGAAGGTGTCATTAGATACTGATATACCTGCAATTATCATCCTGTCTCCAACTTTCCTTTTTTTGGCTAAGGTTGTTGAAAAGTGGTTGCAACTCAGCTTACGAGTCATCTAAGTTCCGTATTCTAAAAAAAGATGTGAGGTTACAAAGAAGCAACAGAAAAAAGGAGAAGAGGCTCACTCTCAGAAATCTTCTCAAAAACGTACATTTAATATTTTCAGTTACCATGACCCAGTTAACCCCAATGTATCATGTGTAGATACACACCACTTCATCCAGACATGTGGGCTGGATTTGCAACAGACTTGGGTCATGTTTGTGGTGCAAGTGCACTTCTTGTGAGACAATGGTTTCTCATACTTCTAGCCTACAAGTGTTCAAGTCCTGTCAAGCCACCTTAGAATTCCTTGTATTTGTTTTGGTTCAGAATCCCCCTCTTTTTTTTTTTCAGTCTTTGTTAATTGGGTAAGGCCCACTAGGCACAAGTGCCTGTTTCCAGGGGAGACATGGGCACACTGGGCAGTTAAATGACTTGCTCAGAGTCACACAGTATGCAAGCGGAGGTTGTGAGAATCAAACTCAGGTCTGGTCTATGTTTTATTTTATTTTATTTATTTGAACAAGTCGGATTTACAACCTTTGAGTCAGGGACTCATTTACAAAGGCACCTCGTTGCAGGGAGGGCAAGACAATAGAACATTGTGCAGATACAACATTGGACAACATTACAGGCGCAGACATTGAACACAGAATACACTTAGTTACATGTTGGTATAAAATACAGATTTACAATTAAAGATGTACAATTTCTATGGAGTTACAATGGAATACATCCTTGTATAAACCTAACAGGGTAGGTAAAAAGGGGTAGGGGGAAGATGGATCGGCAGTCCAGGGGACCTTGTCGAGATTAGGGAGGCCTGGCAGGGAAAGGTCCTGCAGTAGGACTGGGGGAGGCAGGGTTAGTAGCACCTACAGCAGCGGACATTAATGAGATGGTTCCGGAGAGCGGTTTTGAAGGGACCAGGTTTGGCAGTGTTGGTGATGCAGGTAGGGAGGGAGTTGAACCAGGCAGGGGCTTGATAAAAGAAGGACCTCTGGGTGAGGGGAGATCTTGGTTCTGGGCACTTTGAAGGTGGCTTTAACAGAGCTGTGGGTGGAAATGGATGAGGATGATGACCGTGGTAGGGAAGCAGAGACTCCTGGGGGGGAGAGTCCGAGCAGGGTTTTCTTAGTAAGAAGGCAGGTCTGATACTGCAGATGTTCCTCGAAGTTGAGCTGGTTGGCGGAGGAATAGAGCAGGCAGGTGTGGGTGTAGTTGGAGGCTCTGGTCAGGAGCCTACAGGCCTTATTGATGGAGAGCTGGATTTTAGAGAGGGCGGAGTTATCAGCTGCAGCATAGATGGGTAAGCCATAGTCCACTAGGGACAGGACGGAGGAGGTGATGGCCAGCCAGAGGGCAGCGAGGTGCAGGCAATCCCTATGGCAGTAAAGTAGGCCAATCCGAGAGTTTATGGCAGAGGAAAGAGCATTGAGATGGATGTGGAAGGTGAGGGCAGTATCAAAAGTGATGCCTAGGTATTTGTATGTGGGCACTTGCTCTAATGGGAGATGAAAGTTAGGGGTAATCAGGAGAGGGGCACTTCTAGCTTTATTTTGGTGGTGAGAGAAGAGTATTGATTTGGTTTTCTTAAGGTTTAAGACTAGTCTGTGATCAAGAAACCACCTTTCTGCTTGGTTGTAGGCGAGTTGAAGAGATGATTGGAGAGTGGAGGGATCTGGGTGTGAGGTAAAGAGAACTGCATCGTCTGCATAGAAGAGCATCTTGCTATTGCAGGAGCTGGGGAGAGTTTTGAGGTAGAGACTGAGGAAAATGGGACCCAGGATTGAGCCCTGTGGGACCCCGGAGCTAACTGGTCGAATGTTGGAGAGAGAGCCATTGATTTTTACACGCTTGGATCTAGCAGAGAGGTAGCTGGAAAACCAGGCAAGGAGACCAGCAGAGAAACCGAGTTGGTGGAGAGAGTTGAGTATGAGGGGGTGACAGACAGTGTCAAAGGCCTTGGAGAGGTCAATGAACATTGCACCAGCCAGGTTGCCGGAGTCGAGAGCAGAGTGCAGGTATTGGGAGAACTCCAGTGGTTGTACTGTGTCCTGGGTGGAAGCCGTGCTGCTCCGGGCACATAATGTCATACTTAGCAAAGTACTCAGATAGTTGGATAGACATCACTTTTTCAAGGGCTTTAGAGAGTGGGGGGAGGATGGAGATTGGCCGATAGTTGCTGGGGGAGGATTGATCACCACTCTTGTGTATTGGAGTGATTTCAGCAGTTTTCCACACACTGGGGAACTGTTCAAGGTATAGGGACCAGTTGAGTAGGTCCATCAGGGGGACTAGGACAACGTCCAGGACCAGTCGGAGGATCCTGGAGTTGAGAGGGTCGCTGCTGGGGTTATTACTACCAAGGATTTTTAGCAGATGTGGACGAGCTTCATGGGGGAATAGGGTGCGCAGGTAGAAAGGAGGGACATGCAGGGCGGGGGAGGGAGTGAGGAGGGGATTGGATCAAAAAAGCTGCTGGGGAAGTCAGAGCTTAGATCAGAGAAAGTGGTATTGAGGCAGTCAGCTATAGGTAGTGGATCAGAGGAGGTAGCGCCATCGATGGTGAGCTGAGATGGTGGAGGGGAGCGAGTCTTCCCATTCAGTTCTTTCATGCTATCCCAGAAGGTCCAGGCTGAGCCCCAGGTGGAGGTGAGGGTGGCCTGGTAGTGCTCTGCCTTGGCCCATCTGATGGCCCAGGTGCACTTATTACGTTCGGCATTGTAGGCTTGTCTGTCAGATGGATTGTCTGAATCTACAGTGACTCACCAGAGATTATCCCTATTCTTAAGTTTCTGGATGAGGGAGGGGTGATCCAAGGGGTGTTGCGTTTCTTTGTACGGATCCTGGTGGGGGGGTGAAGAGGTCACAGGCCTTGCAGAAGGCACTTGTGAAGAAGTCAAGAGCTGAGTCGATATCTGGGGCATGTTGGATAGGGGACCAATCTATCTGGGCTAGGTGCTGTTTCAACTTTTTTTGGCCACCAGGGCATAGCCGCTGGCACAGTGTAGCCTGGGGCACTGGTTTTGGTGAGGAGGATGACCAGGTACAGATGACTGGGGAGTGATCACTAAGTGAGTCGGGGAGGACAGTGATGTCCCGGATTTTAAAGGGGTGGTTTGATAAGATAACATCTAGGAGGGTGTTGGTTCCACTGGATCGGTTGAACCTGGTGGGCTGTGAGACTAGTTGGGACATATCCAGGGCAGCGAAGGAGTCCCTGGTTTGGGAGGTGGCAGAAGCAAGCCAGTTAACATTAAGATCACCAAGGATGACTTGCTCGACTTTGTGCAGGAGGGATGTGAGGTAGTCGATGAGGGACTGGACTGCTGAGTTCTGGTTTCTTGGGGGCATGTAGGAGACAGTGTGAAAAAGAGAGCCTCTGGCGGGGTCAGGGATTACTTTTAGTGTAAAGGCTTGGGCGCCATAGTCAAGTTTTGGAGCAGGGAGTGTGTGACCTATTAGGGTGTCCCGCATGAATATTACGCACACACCACCGCGTTTGCCTACATGGTCTTTGCTGAATAAGGTGTATCGAGGGAGGGAGATAGCACAGTAAGGGGTGGACTAAGAGAGCCAAGTCTCTACCAGAGCAAGAATATCAGGTTGATGCTGGGTGACCCAGCACTGGAGATCAGCAGTTTTCTTTAGGAGGCTACACATGTTAAGGGATGCAAGGTGGAGACCGGTAGTGGTACAAGATTTGGGCGGGCTGGCAGATAAAGGTCCAGGATTGGGGTGTACATTCCCAGACAGTAAGAGTAGCAATGTGATTACTCTGATTAGGGGATGGTGGCAGCAGGGACCCATGGTTCAGCGCCCGGGCAAGAACCTGGTGATAAGGGTGCAGGGGATAGGTAGAGCATGAAGGGTGGCTATGGCAGGGAACAGGTGGGTCCAGGAAGGGCCCAGGAGGGCAGGGGGAGTGGGGCTGTAGGCAGGGGGTGGGTGCTGGGGAGTTAGGGTGCATTCAAGGTGGGGGGGAGCTGGTTCATACTGGGGTAACTTGGGGATGAAGTGCCTGATGTAGTGGGTGGGAGCTCAGGTCGGAGGAAGGTTTGAACCAGGAGGGTAAGGGTGAGAAGACCTAGCAAGGGAGTGCGAGTGCCCATAGTTCTATGCTTATAGTGAAAGATAGCTGAACTTCAGTGAGGGTGACTGCCACTGTAGAGTAGTGATAGTGTTACTGACTTTGGTGCAAGAGGTCCCAGGTTCAAGCACACCAGGGAGAGGGTGTCTAAGAGCCTTGTGGAGATGTCGGAGGTTACCCAGGGGCTGGATAGGGCTGGGTTTGGAGAGGAAAAGAAAGGAGAAATAATGATTAGGTTCGATCTCCTTAGGAAGGGAGGGTATGGTTTCAGGGGATAAAAAAACAGCTGACTGTGGGATTCCAGTGGGAGGAGTTCCTGTAGGAGGAGGAGGAGTTCCTGTTGGAGTAGTTCCTGGACAGAGACTATATAATAAACTATCAGAGAACAGGGAGGGTAGGGATAATAAACTGTCAGAGAACAGGGAGGGTAAGGATAATAAACTGTCAGAGAACAGGGAGGGTAGGGTGGGTGGGCAAAAACAGTGAGAGCAGGCTCTGGCACAAATGTCCCTCAGTGCACAGCTAGCTTGATTTAGAAAGCTGCTTAAGGAGGGGGAATAAAAACTAATACTAAAATATTGAGTTGCTCAGGCTCACACAAAGTTCCGAGAAATGGTGCCAAATTTTAAATTTACAGTTGGTGGGGGGGGGGGAGCACTCTAGCAGTTGAGCAGGCGTACCTGTTTTCGGCCCCTGAGAGGGCAGGGAGCAGCTCCTGTGGCTACAGCCATGGGTGGAGGAATGCCCAGGGGACTTTGGCACAGTCTGTTTTCGGCCCTTGAGAGGGCAGGGAGCAGCTTCTGTGGCTACGGCCATGGGTGGAGGAATGCCCAGGGAACTTTGGCACAGTCTGTTTTCGGCCCTTGAGAGGGCAGGGAGCAGCTTCTTGGCTATGGCCACAGGTGGAGGAATGCCCAGGGGACTTTGGCACAGTCTGTTTTCGGCCCTTGAGAGGGCAGGGAGCAGATCCTGTGACTACTGCCACAGGTATGTATCAAGTTCATTCACAGTTCGTTCCTCTAACCTCTAGGCTATACTGCCAGCTCATGATCATGATCATGTTGCATAACAATACTCATGCTTTTTGCTTGCTGTGACCCAACTTTATTGGCACTCCACCCTTCTACTTTAGAGCCATTGGCCCAGGTGTTATCACCAAGCTCCTGAAGTCCCTCCCTGCCAGGGGTCGCTCTGGCAGTGATGGGCCTTTTCCCTCATTCCTTACGCTCATCTCTCCAGCTATCATTGAACCCCACACCTTCATATTTAACCTTGCCCTCTCCAGGTCCAGAATGCCAGACTTGGAAACATGCTAACGTACCTATTTTCAAATCAGGCAATCCCCTTTCTCATGGTAATTATAGGCTTATCTCCCTCCTCCCCCACCTGAGCAAGCTACTGGAAAAAATTGTGTACTGTCAACTCTCGGAGCATCTTGGAAAGTATAATCTGCTATGCCCTCAGCAGCATGGCTTCCATAAGCACCACAGCACTACATCAGCTTTACTCCATTTCTCTAACCATGTACTCAGAAATATGGACACAAGTAAGGCCACTGGTGCTGTATTCATGGATCTGACTAAGGCCTTTGACTTCATCAACCACTCCCTCCTCCACTCCAGTCTCCTACACCTTGGCTGCTCTGGAAAGACAACAGCATGGTTTAGAAGCTACCTCAAAGGCAGGTCTCAGTCTGTTAAAATTGGTACAGCCTCCTCCCCTGCCCTATGAGTATCCACAAGGGTTCCCCAAGGCTCCATCCTTGGCCCCTTGCTTTGTTCCATTTTTATTAACGCACTCCTGGCTGAAAGCCTCACCTGTGAGTCTCTCCTCTATGTGGATGACCTTGTCCTTTACCGTAGAGACAAGTCTCTTGCAAACATCTCCTCTGCTCTTACACTTACATAGAAACATAGAAGTTGATGGCAGATAAGGACTGCAAGGCCCATCCAGTCTGCCCATTTCTTTTTCTACCTTATAAATGTGCCATCGGCCTTTGCTCTGTCAGTGGCCTATCTATTCATAGTAATTTCTATTGCTCCCTTATGCCTATCCCATGCCTGTTTGAAGCCCTGCACTGCATTCATAGCCACCACTTCTTGTGGTAAGCCATTCCATGCATCCACCACCCTTTCTGTGAAAAAGAATTTCCTCACATTCCCCTTAATCGACCTCCCTCTAATCTCATGCTGTGTCCTCTTGTCCTGCTATTTTTCTTATATTTCAACATGTTAGACTCTTTCACCTTGTTAATGCCCTTAAGGTGTTTGAATGCCTCGATCATATCACCTCTCTCCCTCCTTTGCTCAAGGGTATACATATTGAACTCTGTTAATCTGTCCTCATATGTCTTCTGATGCAGTCCCTGCACCATTTTGGTTGCCCTTCTCTGGACTGCCTCAATTTGGTTAATGTCCTTGTGAAGGTGTGGCCTCCAATACTGCATGCAGTACTCCAAATGGGGCCTAACCAGTGTCTTGTAAAGAGGGATTATTTCCTCCCTCTTATGACTATTGATACCCCTACTAATACACCCTAACACACCCTAGCCTTACCTACTGCTTTAGAGGTCTGCTTGGATGATTTCAGGTCATCAGTGATGATGATGCCCAAGTCTCTTTCTTCCTTTGTGACTGCTAGCAACTCCCCTCCCAGCCTATAGGTGGCTTCAGGGTTTCTCTTCCCTATGTGCATGATTTTGCACTTCTTTGCATTAAATCCCAGTTGCCACTCTTCTGGCCAGTTTGCTAGTTTATCCAGATCTCTTCTCATTCTGCACACCCCATCTGGATCATCTACTCCGTTGCAGATCTTGGTGTCATCTGCAAACAGACAAGCCTTATCCTCTAGTCCATCTGCAAGCTCACTAATGAAGATGTTGAAGAGGACTGGCCCCAGGACTGATCCCTGAGGTACCCCACTTTTGACTTGCATCTCTTCTGACTGTATACCATTTACTACCACTCTCTGTTTTTTGCCTGTCAACCAGTTTGCCACCCAGTTGACCAACTTCTGACCCACCCCGAGCCTACCTAGCTTATTTATCAATCTTCTATGTGGAACAGTGTCAAAAGCTTTGCTGAAGTCAAGGTAGGCGACATCAACTGCTCCCCCTTGGTCCACCACTCTGGTTACCCAGTCAAAGAAATCTATGAGATTAGTTTGACAGGACCTTCCCTTTGTAAACCCATGCTGTCTTGGATCCTGTGCCCCCTATGGATTCCAGGTGTTGCACTATCCTTTCCTTAAGGAGTGCCTCCATAATCTTGCCCACTACTGAGGTAAGACTGACTGGTCTGTAGTTCCCCGCCTCCTCCTGCTACCACTCTTGTGGGCGGGATCACTAGAGCCGTTCTCCAGTCTTCTGGGACCTCTCCTGTACTCAGAGACTCACTAAACAGTTCTGCTAATGGCTCTGCTAGTTCCACCTTTAGCTCCTTAAGTACCCTGGGATGTATGCCATCAGGTCCCATTGCCTTATCCACCCTGAGCTTACAAGCTCTTGTAGGACCCTTTCTTTTGTGAGGGAGTAGTGCTCACCTCCTCCCCTGTGTCCATGATGCTGAGCTGTGGGCCCTGCCTACCTTCTCTTCAGTAAATACTGAGCAAAAGTATCTATTTAGGATAGATGCCTTTACAGGGTCCTCCTCCTCACATGATCCCTTTTCTCCATTAAGCTTAGCAATACCCCTCTGGACTTTCTCCTTTCACTAATGTATCTATAGAAAGTCTTGTCACCTTCTTTTACTGTTCGTGATAGTGTTTCCTCAGTTTGGGACTTTGCCTGCCTTACTGCCTTCCCTGCTTCCCTTAGGGCAGTTTGGTATGCCTCCCTATCTTCATCCCACTGTGTTTCCTTATATTTCCTGAAGGCCAGCCTTTTGGCTCTGACCTTTTCTGCTACTGTATTTGAGAACCAAAGTGGTTTCCTTCTTCTTTTGCACTTCCTTTTCTGTCTAACACAATGGGATGTTGCTTCAAGTATTGCATCCTTAATGCTTGCCCACTTTGCCTGTACCCCCTCACCTGTGTTTCTTTTTGCCAGGGCTAGCTTAACTCTGTTGGCCATCTTATCAAAGTCAGCTCCTCTGAAGTCCCATATTTTTGTCTTGGAATGGGATGATTTAGATGTAGTAGCCAAAGTGAACCATACCATGTGATGGTCACTGGCCCCCAGGTGACCTTCTACCTGGAGATCTGTGATCCCTTCCCTGTTAGTCAGTACTAGATCTAGGATAGCCCTGTCTCTTGTGGGTTGCTGTACCAGTTGTTTGAGGCCCTCCCCTGCAGGGAATCCACTATGTGTCTAGTTCTGGCAGATGTTCCTGCTGGTATTGACCAATCTGTATCTGGCATGTTGAAGTCTCCCATTATCAGAACCTCCCCTTTAGCTGTCATGTTTTGTATATCTTCTAACAGTAATGTGCCTATGTCCTCCCCCTGGTCTGGGGGCCTGTAGACAACCCCAGTTCTTATGGCTGTCCCATTTCCTGTTTCCAGGGTGACCCACAGTTCTTCTGGCTCCTTATGTGTATTCTGAATTTCTGTAGCTTTGATATTTTCATTGACATACAGGGCCTCCTGCCTAATTTTTTGCACCTCGGTCTCTTCTGAACAATACATAGCCAGGTACTGAAGTCTTCAAGTGTGGTTACTGGTAAACCGTCTCACTAAATGCTACTATGTCCAGTTTAGCCTCTGACATTATTGCCTGCAGGTCTGGGATCTTATTTCCCAGGCTGTGAGCATTGTGTGCATGATTTTCCATTGGCCAGATTTTGGTGTGTGTTGGTTGTTGGGTGAGGGTTTGGCATTACCTGTCGTCGTGTGGGGAGACAAACCTTTTTTCTTACCTGGTGATGCAAATGAACTGCAAACATGCTGAATCCCTGTTTGACCACTAACTGAGGGGGGGAGGGGTGTTCTTCCCATTCGACGTAATGGGTTGCTGCACCCCCTCCCCATTTGCTAGTTTAAATATTCTGCAAAGACGTTAAACTTCTGCCCCAATGCACTGACTCCCTCCTTAGTCAGATGCAGTCCATCAAATTTAAAGAACTTTCGCTCCCAGAACTGTTGCCAGTTCCTACAAATCTGTGTCCTTTTCCTGGCACCAGCCCTTGAGCCACGTGTTTAGGCTCCCTATCTCCCCTTCTCTGACCTTCCGTCCATCTGCTCCCTCTCCCAGACTGGCAGGATCTCAGAGAAGAGATGCTGGACAAAATGGATGATAGTTTGTCACCCAGCCTGGTCAGGTGTTCCTTGGTCTCCACAATGGACCGGGCTGGCGAGATCATTAGTCTCTATGTGTACTAGGACATCAATGTTTCTCCTGCTTTGTGAATTAATTTTAGCAATGCGGTCAGTGTCTCTCCATGCTGATGGTACCTGGGAGACATCTGACCAATTCCCTGGCTGAGATGGGTATCAACTCCCCGAATCATGGAGTCTCCTATGATCAGAAGTTTTTTGGATTTCCTTTTTGCTTTTTTGTTTTGGTTCCTGATTTGGGTGAGTTTTGTTGTGCTAGCTGCTGTGCTGCAGTGTCCTGCTCTGCAGTGTCTTCTGCCTCTTTGTTTGATTTAAGAGATAGAGGCAGATACCTGTTTGTAGTGTTTATATGGTTTTTGGAGGTAATATGTTGGAGAACAGAGAGTGATGGGGCACCCAATTTGCCCCTCCTAACCACCTGCCAACCTCCTGGACCAACTACCCTCTGTGGTCGAGGTTTTTCTGTTGGATGCTGGGGAAATGGCGGGTGGTTCTTATAATGTATTTCCTTTTGAATATGAAATTTGAGGCATGCAATCTCTGCCCATGCTGCCCGGAGCTGAGCCCTAAGATTTCCAAAGGCCCAGCATGTAGGACAGTGTCCTAAATCTTGTAAGACTGTCCTTCTGAAAATTGTTCCACAGTACCTGCAGTTAATGATATCCATTCCAGATAAGTTGCTGGGTTTATAACCTAGGCAGAGTAATTAGAAGGAAACAAAAGGAAAAAAAATGCAAGTAATGGTTTGATTGTGTTTTGTTTTTGTTTAACTTGTTATAACAAGTTAAATTACTAGTGCCCCTGTAAATGAACTCACCTTGTGGAGGCCCCACTGATCCACCCCTTCCTGCTCTGCCACAGGAAATGTCACAACTGAGGTACCCTATAAAAGGAGTGTAGTGTGGGGTGGTTGGGGATGGGGTGGGTGGCTGGGCCCTTCCCCTGCCGAAAAAGAAGAACCACGGACGAAAGAACAAGGAGGCAAGAGCAGAAACAGTCAACAACAAATGCAGTAACCCTGAAAGCTTTTCCTAATGTTAGATAAAACTGTAAAACCTGTAAAGCACCACCTTGTATGGTATACCAGCAACAACAATTTGAATCAGAGAAAAATAAAGCAATGAAATGTTAGCAACAAACAGTAGCAATCCCTGTGAGTAAAAAATAAAACCACCACCACACAGTAAATCTGCTTAGCCAAAATAAATCTTAATCCTTTTCCCTTGCTCTGGTAAGTTTCTCTGCTCTGCCTTTCAAGCAGTCTTAGAAGGAAAGAGCTCAGGTGAAGCTAGGTGCCTTGGCCAGCAAACCAAGTCTTCTAAGTCTACTTAACTATGGTGCTACCCATAACTGGTTTCTTTCCAACAGATTCTTGGTAAATGAAAAGAAAACAAAAGTAATGCTATTTGGATCCAAACCATTCCTCACAAAGATCTCCAAGACAAACTCCTCCCTCCTTGTACCCACACCTGCTGGTCCCCCCATTGAAAATGTCCCTAGTTTTAAATACTTAGGTGTCACTCTGGACCCCTCCCTTACATTCGCCGACCATGTCAATAATTCTGTGCACAGAGTTAATCAGAAGCTGAGTGCCACCTACAGCCTAAATCAAGTCCTTTCTTATGAGGCCACCTAGAAATTGCACAAGGAAACCTTTTACCGCTCCTTGAATACTGCTGTCATGTCTATTCCTTCATATCCTCAGCTCTGCACTACAGACTGAACTCCGTCTACAACAGTATCTGTCACTTTGTCCTCCATGTCCCCTTTTCTAGCCCTCATTGTGTATTGTACCAGTCACTTGGTTGGCTCCCACTGCAAGGACAGTTCGACTATGCCCTTGGTTGCTTAGTTGACAATATCTACAAAAGTTTCCAGCACACATGAACCTAATACTGGAATGCCAGACAATCAAAAACAAAGGATAGAAAATGTTTAATCCATACATTTATTCATATCAAAAAAAAGCTTCCAAGCTCCAACAGTCTAACTGTTGGAGCTTGGAAGTTTTCTTTTAAATGAATAAACGAATGGATTAAAAGTTTTCTATCCTTTGTTTTTGATTGTCTGATGTTCCAGTATTAGGTTCATGTGTGCAGGAAACGTTTGTGGATATGTTCTGAGTAAGTTTCTACAGCACCATTTCCCGGTGCGCAATCATTTAAAAAGATTCATTTAGTTGACAATACTTTGAGAGGCAGACACCTGTCCCCATACTCATCCTTCCTCATGGGCAGAGTGGCAGCTAGGAGCCTCTGCGAATCATCCATCCCCCCCTACCGGTAGTTCCATCAATCTCTTCTACCATGGTTAGTAAAGCCTTTTCCGTCTCTGCCCCCTCCCTATGGAACAGACTCACTACATCTCTCTCTCTGCTCTTCCACCTCCTATCTCCCTTCAAAAACAATTTCAAAGAGTGGCTGCTGTCTGAAGCCAAATGCTACTGTTTTCATGGGTAATCTCTGGTATCCCCTCTCTCCACCCCCCCACCTATTAGCAGTGTCTCATCCTTGCTACATCTCCACTACCGCTCCTGTCCTCTTCCCCCACTTTTGGGGTTTCTGCTGTACCATCACCATTTGCTAAAGGGAAGTGTTGTACTCGATTTCAGAGTTCCAATTTGCTCATTGACCTGTGCACTATTAGTGTACCTGAATGCATTGTGCCCTTTATGTATCATATCTGAGACTTATGTATTTTTGACCTGTATGCCGGCCTTCTTTGACATGTTGTATTCTTATGTAATTGCACTTTATGTAATGACCCCTTGTTCTGTAATTTCCTGCACCTCATGTTGAAGCCTGTGTTTACTGTTCTTCTCCACACCCGTACTGCTTAATGTGCCATGCTGTGGCTCGGGTCATGCCTGGAAATGGTCCTTTGGATCAGTGCACCCAGCCGGTTATCAAAGACATAAATAAATAAATAAAATTGGCTTGCATTCATTACTGTTTGGATGTATACTTACTTTTACAGTTTGTCATTCCTTTGTATATTTTAGCCTGTAAGTAAATATTCCTGTGGGACTACGTTAACATGTTGACTGCTGCTGTCCTCCATGGGAGACCTAAGAATGCCAGAATGCTGCATCTCATGGGGTTATTGCAGCTGTAGTCATTTCAAATTAATAAATACTGCAAATAAATAGTGGTTCAGCCACAAGCTCCTCATCTAACTTTCTATCACAACTGCCGCAAGTTGTGCTTTGAAAATACACATGCATCACAATGACACGCACATTATTTTGAATATCATAAAGAAGAAATGTTGCAAATGTCACAAATTTGGAACTAGCCCATAGATGTTTTGGTGCATTTGCCACGATGCAAGCTGTGCCCCGAACCAGGAACTGTGCTTGTGTCATGAGTTTTGAAAATCCAGCCCGTGGTCTGTAAGTCAATCAAAATGTAGGATTCCACCATTTCAGAAGTCAAAAGGCAGTGGTTACATGGATACAGCACTGTAGCTGAGATTACTGCTTATCTCTGGCTCCAAACAGAGCACACATATCTCTCTCAATTATTTAAACACAAGCACTCAAATGCTGCTCCTGGCTGTCATGCAAAAAACATGCACAGCAGATGATGACAGACAAGTGTCAATTTTGATATGCTGAAGCTCTGTAGAACAGACTTTGCTAAATTGCTCTACTATGTCAGCCTGTCATGTTGGTAGGGTTTTTATCTTTGGCTTTACATCGCCAACTCAAAATATGTTTTGCTCCAAGATAGGCAATCAAGAACAAAACATTTTACAAGCTCACTTATGAGGAAATGACTCGGCACTAAGTGACAGTTTATCAGTTTAGAAACAACATCAAGGTGCTTTGCTCATATCTTGGCCTCAGTCACACAGCCCGCATCCATCACACTTAATGTTAGATTAATTAAAGAAACAGGCAGGAACCCCCCCCCCGTCCTGCAGCCCCCAAGGTATGACTGTTTGTTTCTTATTCACCCTAATCCCAACTCAACCACATTCTACTCCCTCTTACTTCACCTCATACTCCCATCACCCTACCAAACCCTAGTCACTCGCCCTTACCTCTCATGAATCTACCCCTCCATGACGAAGTCTTCAGGAACCACCACTCCCCTACAGTAGACTGAATCCAGATAGAGCCTTTTGTGTTGGACAGATGGTAGGCACAGTAGCCGGGAGTGCCCAGATTTACATGTTTGATTATGGTAAATAACAGATAAAATCTCTATACGGTACATGAGGTAAATAGTTACTTTGGGTATCACTTAATCCACTCAGTAGCTTGCACGGCATGGCTTCAGTAGCTTGCACTACCTGAATTTATCATTGACAGGCATGATGGATAGTGAGATAATACACTGTGCTCACCCACTCACTCTATGACCAGTACCAATTATACCTTGCTGAGCCTTCCATATGTTAACTCTTCGATCATTCATCTTGGCTCATTATTTTTTTTACGGTTGGTGTGTGGAGATATATATATAATGGCATATTGCTAGATTGTTTGAAATTGTGTCAGATCAATTTTGTTTTATTCAGTTTAATCAACCTTTACATTCCTATTTTCAAATACTTTTTCCCCATACCAACATTTGTTTAAACAGAGCCAAGCACACCGATCAAAATGGACATAATGAGAAGGATTTTGGAGCTTGTTTTATTAATAGTGTGTTAAATTGCTAATATTTGTCCATCGCGATTATTGGTACCACTATGACAGTGGTAGTCGCTGTTATGTCTTCTGCACTGTTATTTTACATCGTGGAACATGCAGTCGCTGTGATTGACTCGCAATTTTTTAAATCGCCATTGTGTAGTCACGATTTTCACGGGATACCCCTGGAGCACCATTCTGTTGGCCAACACTTTTCGTCTGACTTTACATCCATCACCGCAACATGTGCTACACTGTGCTGGAAGTCATCTCCAGATGAACTTAGAGGCTAACCACGCTCAGCTGCTCAATTTAAAACATATTAAGAATTACAAATAATTGCTATGTAACTGAGCTGGAAGTGGTTCTGAGGGGGGGACGAAACTAACTCACTGTTTTTAAGAATAAGAATTATTGGCCGGCCCACCAGCACAGTGGCAAGGTGACCACTTGTGACACTGATGTCCCGGGTTTGGGAACAGACCCGGGAGTCAGAGGGCCAGCCAGGCAGAGAAGGATGGAGTATCCGAGGGACAGCTCTCTTTCTATGGGGGAGATGGGGGAGTGTTCAGTCGATTGGCGACCTCTGGTGGAGGCCAGGAGAATCGCAGAAGGGCTGACACCTAGTTGAGTGGGAGGCAGGACAGACACTGGTGTCATTGCATGCGCTACCTCCCTGGGGATCACTGCAAAAACCTTTGGTCCCCCAGGTATGACACCCTGCCCCAATGCCATTCCCATTGCCACTGGTGCCCATTGGGGGGTCCCACTCCCATGGCCCCACCCTGGGGAGGGTAATCCAGGGCATGCTACTAGTGTCCTTTGGGGGTGGGGTGCCTTCCCGGTGGCCCTGCCCAGGGGGGTAAGCCTGGGTATGGTTGGATGGCATTAAGGGCAGAGACTGAGCTCCCTTCTCAGAAGGAATGGGGGGGGGCAGAGCAACAAAAAAAAGAATAAGGATTATCCTACAAAAAGCCATTTTTCATTAACATTTATATGAGATCATAAACTGATAATAAGGAATTACCACTTTTGTTCTGATGAAGTTGCAAGTTGGCCAAGAAATGTTAACATAGTTGGTGGAAGAAAATAAATTGGAAATCTGTTTAGTCAGGAGTGGAACCTTCATCGGTTCATTGTATTCAAATGACCCTAAGGCTCTCAGCTGCAAACCTGGAGACCTGGGTTTGAATCCCACAGCCCTTACTTGCATACTGTGTGACCCTGAGAAAGCCACTTAACTTCCTTGTGCTCCCAGATCACACCTGGAAACAAGCTCCGACTCACTGTGCCTTTCCTGGTTAAACAATTTCCCTTTCCTTATCTTCCTTCCTTCCTTCCTTCTTACCTACCTACCATTCTTTATCAATGATAGTCATGGTTTGAATGCTGCTACAGTTCTATATCACTGGTAGATGTGAACTAATATTCCTGTTAATCTTTATTGTTGACAGCCATAGGGCTAAATGTTTGAAAGTTTGAGATTTTGCTGGAAGCCATGGGTGCACCAAAGATATGGCACATGGGCTTACAGAAGTCTAAAGGGATTTTCTATCTCATGTAGCAATTGATGCAGGTTAGACCATCTTTTTGTGGTCTAGCTTGCGTTAATAGTAGAGACCATTTTTGTGGAGCTGGTGCCTGAGATTTGGTTCAAGCTGCCGTAAAGTGGGTAAACTCGTAACTGTGCCAGAAATTGTAAAATTAGGTGTAGTTGTGGCAAACGTGTATGGCACACAAAAAGGGTTTGATGGAGGACTAGATACAAGTCCTGCACCACCCTTTGAAAACATGGCCCCTGGACTGAGTACTTCTACCATTCTTTATTACTTGTTGACTTTGAACAGTTCTACAGTCTTATATCACTGCTAGATAAGGAATGAACACTTCTACGATTCTATGTCATTTGTAAACGTGACCTGAAGATTTCTATCTTTCTTTTTTGATGGCAAACACAGGTTGAGCATGTCCATCATTCTCTATCAATGGTAGGCCTGACCAGAATATTTCTATCATTTTATCTCACTAGTAAATGTGGAACAAACACTTCTACCATACCTTATAACTTGTATTTGTAGACTGAACACTTCCACTATTCTTTATCACTGGTAGTCATGGACTGGAAACTCCTACCAATCCATACCACTGGTAGATGTTGAGCTGCAACCATGAAGTTATCTGGCTATTTCTAGATAGTTTATAATATTTGTAAGGAAAATGTCCCTGGTGGTCTCACAGTGGTACTGCAGGGAGGCATGAAATTTGGATAGAGATATTCCACTGACACTCACAGAGCTACCTAGGCATGTCATCATACCTCTTAACTCCTGCCTCATAAATCAGGGACACAGCTTAAAAAAATCAGGGACAAAGGACCAAAATCAGGTGCACATCTTCAAAATTGGAGATATCCACCCAGAAAGCTGGTAGAATATGGGGCTTAGTGCAAAATGCATTTTCTAAAGAAGAACAAGTCTATAACTTTAATGCTTGACATTGTTTTGTGCTTACACTCCCCATTGTTTAGCCACAAAAACAAAAATTTTAGGAGGGCCAGAGTAAAATTTTGAGGCAAAATCAGGGACGTCCCTGAAAATCAGGGACACTTGACAGGTATGCATGTCATGGGTTGCAACTGTAGGCTGAACATTTCTCTTATGTCTTTGTCACTGGTAGGCATTGCATGAACATGCCTCCCAATTTCTATCACTGGTAGACAAAGGCTGAACACTTCTATCATTTTTTATCGTTGGTATATTTAGACTGAACATTTACTGCTCTTGATTGCTAGTAGACATTTACTGAACAGTTTACTCAGGGTCCTTTCTTCTCACTTGAAGTGAGCAGGGGATAGGGCCTTTTCTGTAGCAGCTCCTGCCTTGAGGAATACCCTTCCAAAGGAAATCTGCTCGACTCATTTTATGGCATCCTTTAAGGTGAAACTCAGAAAACATCTGTGGAGACCAGCCTGTGATGTTACTGAACGAATGCTGCATGATGCTTCTGCATTTGCATTTGGCCTTTAATCTAGGTTTGAGCTGTTTATCTACATTGTTTACATGTGCTGTGTGTCATTTATTATGTTTGCTTGCACGCATGTGCAAGAAACATAGTGCCATCATACGAGTTTTCCAGAGGTGTGTCAGCCTCTTCCAGTTCAGTCAGTGTATTTGCAGGCACGGTCGCAGTGTGCCAATCACTGCTCCAGCTGTCCATGACAGCTGAAAATGCAGTGGCATACAGTTGAAAAGGGAGAGCTCCGCTTGAGTGAGCAGAGCTCTCCCCCCCCACACACACGTGCGCATGCATGCACGCACTGCATGCTCATCGCCTTCCTCCCTCCACACTGTACAGCCGACGGGGTGCCCAATCCCCGGTCGGCTCCATGCCCCAAAGAGCAGGTGCCCGCGCTGGGAGCCCACTCAGCGTGGCAAAATGATGTGTAATGGCCGACGGGTGCCCAATCCCCGTCGGCTCCACTGTCTCATCCCCATTCTGTCACCAACAGGGTGCCCAATCCCCATCGGCTTCACTGTCTCCCCCAGTACAGGTGTCACGCTGGGAGCCCACCCCAAGTGGCAACAGATGCCATGGTCGACGGGGTGCCCAATCCCTGCCTGCTCCACCCCCCAGCTATCTCTGCCACGCTGGGAGCCCACCCCAGCATGGCAAATGTCCCGCGGCATCGTAATAAAAACAAACAAACCTAAAACACAAAAGCGGTCCCTCGCAGTGTCTGCACCCACCCGTGCCCACCCACTGCGCACCCTGCCTCCACACCCCACCAACTCATGGCTTACCTCCGAGTCCGCGCGACGATCTTCAGTGGACCGGGAACACGCCTGCACTCTTCAAAGCCGACCGCGAACTGAAGAAATGCCAGTAAGCTGTATAATGGGATAGATAGGGGTTTTTCAACTTTGTTGCATATCTCAGACATTTTTGGAATTTTTGCAAATTTTCATCATGAGGTTTTTGGGACCCCTCCTCATGAATTCTTGCACTGTCATGGCGTTACTCGGGCCCGAAGGGTGATTTCGCAGCCACTGTGCGAAATCACCTTTCCAGAATGATTAACAAAACGACACTGCCAGTGTTCATAAGGTGGGCTCTCAAAAAGCCTATTTTTAAAATTTGGTGGAAAAATTCCTCAAAATGACTGTTTTACGAGCGTACGTTGCGCAATTCCTACGCAAGCTCGTAAGTTCACGAATTTTCAATATTTTCACTTCAGATTTTCCACATTGCCATTTTACCACACCTTCTTATGAGCAGTACAGCTGTCATTTTTCACATCTCACCCAAAATGTGCTTCCGCCCATGTAGCACACAATGGCGCAATCAGTGTGTGAAATCAATGTAAGGGACACATTAAGAAAATCACAGTGACACTGTTCATGAGCAGAGGTCTTAAAATGGCTATGTTGGAAATTTGGTGAAAAAATTCCTAAAAATGACTGTTTTACGGAGCGTTGCTGCAGTTCCTACACCTGCCGTAAGTTTGATGTAAATTCCAATATTTCTCACCCAGATTTTTAACATTGCCATTTTACAACACCTCCTTATGAGCAGTACAGCTGTCATTTTTCACATCTCACCCAAAACGTGTTTCTGCCCATGTAGTGCACAATGGCGCAGTCGGTGTGCGAAATCAATGTACAGGACACATTAAGAAAATCACAGTGATACTGTTCATGAGCAGAGGTCTTAAAATGGCTATTTTGGAAATTTGGTGAAAAAATTCCTAAAAATAATTGTTTTAGAGTGTGCGTTGCAGAGTTCCTATGCACGCTCGTAAGTTCGCAAATTTTCAATATTTTCACTCCAGATTTTCAACATTGCCATTTTACCACATCTCCTTATGAGTAGTACAGTTGTCATTTTTCACATCTCGCTCACAACGTGTTTCTGCCCATAAGCACAATGGCAGTCGGTGTCGGAAAACAATGTATGGGACACCGTTAAGAAAATCACAGTGACACTGGTTATGAGCAGAGGTGTTAAAATTGGCTATGTTGAAAATTTGGTGAAAAATTCCCAAAATGACTGTTTTAGGAGCTTACGTTGTGCAGTTCTCACTACCTGAGCAAGTTTGAGAATTTGTAATATCAACACCAGATTTTCAACAGTGCCATTTTACCGCACTTCCTTATGAGCAGTGTGCAGCTACCATTTTTCACATCTTGCCCAAAATGTGTTTCCACACATGTAGTGCACAATGGTACAGTCGGTTTGCGAAAACAATGTTTGGGACAGATTAAGAAAATCACAGCGACACTGGTCATGAGCAGAGGTCTTAAAATGGCTATGTTGAAAATTTGGTGATAAAACTCCATAAAATGACTGTGTTACGAATGAGCATTGCGCAGTTTCCATGCACCCTCGTAGGTTCATGAATTTGTAATATTTTTAGTCCAGATTTTCACCAGAGGCATTTTTCCACACCTCCTTATGAACAGTACAGCTGTCATTTTCCACAACATGGCCGAAATGTGTTTTCACACTTTCAGAGCAGAGATGCGTGGTTGCTGTGGGAAATCATCATTCGGGACAGATAAAGAAAATCACACTGACACTGTTCATGATCAGAGGTCCTAAAATGCCTGTGTTAACAATCTACTGTAAAAAAAATCCCCAAACTAGTTACATTACGGGTGTGCGTTGCACAGTTTCTACCCATGCTCGTGACTTCACCAGTTTTTTTAAGATTTTCACAGCAGATTTTCAACATTGCCCCATGAACAATACCGCTGTCATTTTTCACATCCTGTTTGGATTGTGTTTTTGTACCTGTGGTGCCAAATGGCATAGTTGCTGTGCAAAAGCAGTTTTCAGCTAACAAACTAATATTGCCACTGTTCATGAGGTGGGGTGTCACAAAAAAACCATGGTGAAAATTTGGAGTGAAAATACCAACGAATGCCTGAGGCTTTAGGGTTTCCGACCATAACGCCCCACCCTGTAGATTATGACAGGCATCAGGGGTGTGACTTGGGATTCTTGCCTGTCATGCTCATACCATGCCACCCCCAACCACACCCTGCAGCCAGCGAGAGGCATCAAGGTGTGCCTCGGACTCTTCGGACCCAAACTTCACCCCATTCTCCTATACCGCACCCATCTCACCGTATTTCCTGATGGAATGGGGTGCGCATAAGGGCCAAAGACCCAAAGGCACACTGTGACACTTGTCAGTGTCTGCAGGGTAGGGTGTGATGAAATGGTATGGTCGGTATGCCTGACGACCCAAAGGCACACCCCAATGCCTGCCACTCTCTGCAGGGTGGTGGTGGGGTTGGCTTCAGTTCAATACTTCGCTGCCATTCCTATTACGCAGCTCTGTAGCTTCTACACTACCAATGCCAGTGCCAGCAAGCAAACATTCGGCATTGACAAATGCTTGTTCTGTATGTGGCACTGTTTGCACACTCTGACATGGAAACATAGAAACACAGAATTTGATGGCAGATAAGGAAAGTTTGGTCAAGCAAGTCAACCCATTTTTCCTCTACCTACTGTATCACCACAGATCCGAATAGCTCTCTGGCTCCTTTTCCATCCCCCTTTCCTTTTCACTAAGATACATTCTGGGACCTCTCCGCCACCTTCAGTGGAAGGCTCTCTCAGCAATCCACCGCTCTCCTGTGAGGAAGTATTTCCTCACATCTCTCCTGAATCTAACCTTCTCCAGCTTCATAGCATGCCCCTTATTCTGGAGCTCCTTTTTTCTGAAAAATACTTCCCTCCAGTACCTTATTTACCCCATGAGGTATTTAAAAGTCTGTATCATATGCCCCCTCCCTCCTCTTGTCCAGGGTGCACATATTGAGGTTCTTTAGTCTATCATAATAGAGGCTTTTGGTGCAGAACCTGCAACCATTTTAATTGCCCTCCTATGGACCACCTCCACGCTGTCTATGTCCTTCCAGAAATGTGATCTCATGAACTAGACACAGTACTCAAGGTGGTGTCTTATCAGCAATCTATGCAGGGCAACACCACCGCCCTCCCTCTTTCCTGCTAGTGATACCCCCTCCTTATGCACCCGAGCATACCACTAGCCCTCCCAACTGTCTTATTGCATGGTCTGGCCACCTTTAGGTCATCTGATATGATTACCCCAGGTCTCTCTCCTACGTGGTGGTTGTCAATACCACTCCTCCCCATTTTAAAACTCTGCCCCAGGGTTCCTGTGCCCCAAATGCATTATTTTGCACTTTTACTCATTGAAACCCAGCTGTCATGCCCCTGATCACTCCTTGCATTTTCTCCAGTCTCTGTTCATCCTTTCAACCCCCCCCCCCGGAGTATCCACCCTACTGCAGATTTTGGTTTCATCTGCAAAGAGGCAGACCTTCACTTTCAGCTCCTCTGCAATGTCACTGATAAAGACATTAAAGACATTTGAGAAGAGGATGACATGATTTGGAAGAAGGAGAAATAATTAGTCAATAATTGACCATTTGGAAGAGGGTTATATAATTAAGCAATAATACATGACATGGTGTGGTATATGTAAGCAATAAAGTATGTACAGGGGTTAGATTAATAGTCTGTTAATCACCCCCTTGGGGCGTAATGTTGCATGAAGTGAACATGAAGTGAAGCCGAGTGCCATATTGCTCCAAGGGGGTGATTAACTGACTGTTAATCTAACCTCTGTACATACCTTATTGCTATTATTATAATGTTGAAAAACTAAACTCATTCTTTCATATTTGTGGCATAATTTATCAAAAGAAAAAGGCCCATTTTGATGTTAAATAGTCCCTCTGCCTTGTAATGCATAAATTTGCTGGCATAGAAAATTGTTTAGCGCAGACAATTATTAAGTTTTTAATGGTGTTTCTATAAGAACCTGTGTACATTCAAATTGAAAAATAAGGTTAGAAACATTTGTTTTATTAAATTTCATTAAACTCTGTTTGTACATGAATTTCCTATCCTGATATTTCCCCCAGTCACTTTTCTAATAACCTTTTACATGACCAATTTTTTAATGCTGTTTCCATTTAGTGTACCACATTAAATATTATAGTGTTCTGTCCCACAGCATGAACTTGCTTTTTTTTCAAATGAGCACTACAAATCTTGTGTTACATAGTTTTCCTTTTAGTGCTCTGACAATGGGCATGCATTACTGTCAGCAAACCTGCTTGCCCAACTCTAAAGCGCATGTTCATTCCTAAAGTCTGTATTTCAACACAGCTAGAACTTGCATTTTCAGTGCACATTTTGTTAAAATAGAGCATCCCAGTGTGCTAACACATCATCATCATCATCATCTTTTGGCAAACTCTGTTAGTATATGCAGCTTGACAAAAAAGATCGGGTCTCACCAAAGCACAACTCTCAGCTGAAGTGTGCTCACATATCTTGCTTCATCGTCACTCCCCACCACCCATTGTGCTACTTGCATGGCTTTAGGTGCATTCAGCAAGCAATAACACATGACGAGGTGTGGGTTATCGCATGATAAGAGCATGCCCAGGGGTGTACTAAGGCGCAAAGCCTGAGCCTATGCCCTGGACTGCAGTTTATCTGTAGCTTATAACACACATCTCAGAGTGTGTTATTGCACTCATAAAATGGGTCACTAGCAAATAAATCAATTAAAAATGGAATGGAAAAGTGTAGATAAATAAAGTAAAAAAAATGTGACTATTAGTAGAAAGAGAAAAGGTAGTTATTGAGTAGGAATACTGCTATTTTATTAAAAGTCAGTTTAGGGGTTTTGTATCTCTCTGTCAGTATACTGAACAGCTACACACTGAAGAGCATGTATAGCAGGGTTAATTTACTTTTTTATTCACGTTTTATTTCTTTTTTAGCTTTTTTAAGGAGTGACCGATATTTGTTATGGTGTTTCTTGGCAGCCGCTGTATGAGCCGTTCTGTTATAGTATTTTGCCATTGCCATGAACAGAGACACACACACACACACACACACACACACACACACACAGAGGATGCTGTACAATAGGTTTCTTTCTTTTGTGTGTGTGTTTCTGAATAGATGAGGCAATGCAAACTGAGTTTTTTTACAATGAGTGGCAGCGAGCATGTCACTAGCTACTTGCCGTATTTAGGGTGCCATTATAACACTTCCAAATTTTCATGGTTGGAGTTCACGTGAACTGTGAAATTAAATGAATTGTTAAATAAATAACATTTTTGTAGGACATCAAGGAGGATCTGGTGTGACGAATCCTGGAAGACAGGGTATAAGTTTAATTTGAAAGCCGCACCATGCAGCAGTTGCGATCGTCACCAGATGAATTTGTGTTGCTGTTGAGATAAGATACTATTTTTTTAAGGACAGAAAGCAAAGAAACAGAAAAAAAAGGATTGTTGTGCTGATGTGCAATGCAAATGGTGGTGCAAGTAACAGACGGTGGTTTGCGGAATGGTGGGAGGAACAGGCACTGGCATGTGGTTCTGTGGAAAAGATGTTTAATTGAATGGCAGGGTATTGATATTTTGTCGTTGTGAGGTTGCCCAGGGAAGAAAAGTGCTAGTTGGCATGGATATCGGCTGATAAGGACACGACTCGAAGGTACTTTCAGCCAATCAGTTTGTAGCATTTTTCTGACCCATTTTTGTGTTGCTTGGTATGAGGAGGTGGGGTACGCAGAGGGTGGGCGCAGGTTGGGGGAGGAATCGACGAGGGATTGCAGCAGCCAATTACAGAGCTGCAAGCCGCCAGTCCCCCTCCTTTAGTGTGCCTTACTGGTGAAACACTTCAAGAAAATAAAAACTGATGGGGTAGCTCACTCCCCGTCAGCATAATCCTCCCCTTTCCAAATTTCTCCTGTGCAGAGGGGGGTGAGCAATCCCCTCGGCTTCTTGTCACTACCCCCAGCACTCTATGCTGACAGGGATGCCCAATCCCCCTGTCAGCATGCCCCCTTATTCATCATTTTGCCGATGAGGCAGCCCACTCCCCATTGGCATAATGCTCACCCCTCCAATGTCTTGTCTGCCAAGGGGGGGTGCCCAATCCCCCTCGGCTCTTGTCTCCCCCTGACCACAGCACTCGTTAGGTGCCAATGGGGTGCCCAATCCTCCATCGGCTACAGCCCTCCCAAACAGTCAAGTGGCACGCTGGGAGCCACCCCAGCGTGAGCAAACAAAATGTCCCTGTAAAAAAGAAAACCTTCCTGCGATGTTTTTTTTTAAATAAACCTATAAAGTAGAAAACAGTCCCTCGTCGATTCCTCCCCCAACCTGCACCCTCTGAGTACCCCACCTCCTCATACCTCCCTCACTCCATACTTACCTCTGGAGCCCGGCGCGATGATCTTCGGTGGACTGGGAACACGCTCCACTTGCAAAGCCGACCAATCATGAATCAACGAAGAGATGCTGGTAAGCTGTATAATGGCATAAATGTTTTTTTTTTTCAACTTTGGTGCATATCTCATCCAATTTCATCAATTGTTTCACCAAATTTTCAACATGGGATTCTTGGGACCCCCATTTCATGAATTCAGTCGCTGTCATTTTGTTATTCCTTCCCGAAAGGTGATTTCGCAGTCACTGCGCGGAATCACCTTTTGGAACTGATTAATGAAATGACAGTGTCACAGTTCATGAAGTAGGCTCCCCAAAATCATATGTTGAAATTTGGTGAAAAAATTCCCCAAAATGACTGTTTTACGAGCATGCATTGCGCAGTACCTACGCCGCGCGTAAGTTCGAGTATTTTTAATATTTTCACTCCAGATTTTCAACACTGTCATTTTACCACACCTTCTTATGAACAGTATAGCTGTCATTTGTCACATCTCACCTGAAATGTGTTTTCGCACATTTAGCACGCAATAATAATAATAACAAACTTTATTTTTAATGTGCCTTTCAAATATCAAGGCGCAGTACACAGTTAAAATAGTTTAAAACGAATACTACATCATTATAAAAGCATACAATACAATTAGAGTCTGTCATCCTTAACACCATCACCATAAACCTTGTTCCATAAATGCGTTTTCAGTACTTGTTTAAAGCCCCCCACAGTCATCCACTCCCTAATCCAATGGGCTAGAGAATTCCAGAGGGTTGGTGCCACGAACATAAATGCCTGGGCTCCAGAAGATTTTAAAAACACCCTCGGAACTCTAGCAACCCATGGCCGACCGGAGTGGTCACTCAGGGAGGTAAGGAACCAGAAGCTCTTTCAGGTAGTCAGGGCCTAGTCCGTGTAGGGATTTATATGTCAGTAATCCAACTTTGAAGGTAATCCACCACTGAGCTGGCAGCCAGTGCAGCTTCCGCAGCACTGGTGTGATGTGAGAAGATTGAGGAGTCCCCATCAACAACCGGGCTGCGGAATTCTGCACTAGCTGCAAGCAGTGGATATCAACCCCCAGAAGCCCAAAGTAAAGGGAGTTGCAGTAATCTAAATGCGAGGTCACAAAAGCATGGATCAATGTAGGGAGGTCCCCAGACGAAACAAGGTGCTTGATCCTAGCGATATTCCTCAGATGATAAAAGGATAACTTAACGACAACCGACACCTGCAAACGAAGTGTCAGACCATCGTCAAGAATCACCCCTAGATCTCGCATGTGTTCAGAGATAGGAAGCACGGAGTCCACAAGGAATAAACTTATGGATTGACCTGCTCCCTACCCCCCTATCCGGCGACCTGAATCCACAACCATCACCCTTCTGTCTTCCCAGGGTTCAGCTTCAACCAGCTGGACTTCATCCAACCCTGGATTTCGGCGAAGTAGTTATTAAATACCAAGAGTGCTCCATCCTGGTCGGGTGCAAAAGACAGGTAGAGCTGGGTATCATCAGCATAGCAATGAAACTTCAGTCCATACTGTCTTACAATGTCTCTGAGGGGAAGCATATACACCACAAACAACAGACAGCACTGAGCCCTGGGGCACCCCACAAGACAGAGAGATAGGGTCAGAGGAAAAAAAACCCGACACCACCCTCTGAGTTCTACTGGTGAGAAATGAAGTAAACCATCTGTGGACCAAACCAGAGAGCCCACAGATGAATCTCAGGCATTCAAGCAGAACCCCATGGTCAATGGTGTGAAAAGCTAATGACAGATCAAGAAGTACCAAAATGGACCTTTTTTCTGGTCTCTCACCATCAGGAGATCATTGAGCACCCGAACTAGCGCAGTCTCGGTACTATGCCTCTTTTGGAAACCGGATTGGAGAGGTTCTTAGATGCTATGGATGGTCAAACAGTTCTCCAGCTGAGCAACCACTACTTTCTCAATCACCTTCCCCACAAAGGGGAGGTTAGAGATTGGCCTGTAGTTAGCGAGAGAGTCTGGGTCCAAAGAAGCCTTCTTCAACAAAGGTGTCACCACTGCCTCCTTCAGGGAGCAGGGGTACTCACCGGAGTCAAGGGAGCACCAGACTATCTGCGCGAGAACCGGGTCAATAACACCACCACAGCCCATTATCAGGGATGTAGGACCCGGATCTAAACTACAGCATGTAGTGCGCGTACCCTGGACAATCCTCATAACAGCCACGATTTCCGGCCGTTCGAAGGAACTTCAGGAAAAAGGAGGGATAGTGACCAAGTGCTGATCTTCAACAACTTCCATAGAGTGTGCTACACAGGTCTCTGACCTGATGTCAGCCACCTTATCAGCAAAGAACCGAGCAAGCTCATCACACTGCAATTGTGAAAAAGCTCTACGAACCTGCAGACATACTGGGTTGCACAACCTGTCCACAGTTCGATAGAGCTGAGCTGGTCGGTTCTGAGCAGCAGCAATTTCCCCGGACAGGAATTCTGCCTTCTTACAAGAAATTTCTGACTTATAGAGTCGTTAATGCTCTAGCAGTCTAAGATGGTCGGCATCTAAGCCAATGGCATGGTCAGTGTGCAAAATCAGTGCTCAGGACACATTAAGAAAATCATAGTGACACTGTTCATGAGCAGAGGTGTTAAATGGCTATGTTGAAAATTTGGTGAAAAAATTCCCCAAAATGACTGTTTTACAAGCATCCATTGTGCAGTTCCTACGCATGCTCGTAACTTTGAGCATTTTTAATATTTTCACTCCAGATTTTCAGCATTACAATTTTACCACACCTCTTTATGAACAGTACAACTATCATTTTTCACATTTCACCTGATATGTGTTTTTGGACATGTAGCATACAATGGCATGGTCAGTGTGCAAAATCAATGTTCAGGACAGATTAAGAAAATCACAGTGACACTGTTCATGAGCAGAGGTCTTAAACTGGCTATGTTGAAAATTTGGTGACAAAAGTCCATAAAATAACTGTGTTACGAGTGCACATTGTGCAATTTCCATGCACCCCCGTACATTCACCAATTCGTAATCTTTTCAGTCCAGATTTTCAACATTGGCATTTTTCCACACCTCCTTATGAACAGTACAGCTGTCATTTTTCACAACCTGGCTGAAATATGTTTTCGCACTTCTGGCACAGAATAGCATGGTCGCCATGGAAAATCAGTGTTTGGGATAGATTAAGAAAATCACAGTGACACTGTTCATGATCAAAGGTCCCAAAATGCTTGTGTTGAAACTCTGCTATAAAAACTCCCCAAACTAATTACATTACGGGTGTGCTTTGCACAGTTTCTACGCACACTCATGACTTCACCATTTTTTTTATATTTTCATTCCAGATTTTCAACGCTGCCATTTTTTTACATCTCCTCATGAACAGTACAGCTGTCATTTTTCACATCCTGTTCGAAATGTGTTTTCACACCTGTGGTGCCAAATGCTGCAGTCGCTGTGCAAAATCAGCTTTTGGCTAACAAACTGATAGTGTCTTTGTTCATGCGGTGGGATCACAAAAAGTCCATGTATTAAACTTGGAGGAAAAAATATCAAGAAACACCCTGGATGTTGGGGTTTTCAATCATAATGCCCTACAGGCGTCAGGGATGTGGCTCGGGATTGTTGACAGTAATGCTCATGCCATTCCACCCCCACCTGCACCCTACAGCAAGTGACAGGCTTCGAGGTGCGCCTTGGATTCTTTGGCCCCAGAATCCATCCCATTCTCCTATACTGCACTCATTTCAGCATTTTTCCTTATGGAATGAGATGAGTAAAGCCCGAACACCCAAGGCACACCTCGACACTTGTCAGTGTCTGCAGGGCAGGGTGAGGGGAAATGTCGTGACCGTTATGGACAAAGACCCAAAGGCACACTCCAGTGCCTGCCCATCTCTGCAGGGTGGGGGTGGGGTTGGCATCAGTTCAGTACTTCACTGTCATTCCTATACTGCATGGGCTCAATTCTCACAGGAGCCTGCATCTGGCACCTACGGCAAGCAACACCTTGCACCAGTGCCTGATACACCAGGGACCCTGCACCTGATTCAGGTACAGGAGAGGTCCCAGTGGCTAAGTCCCTATGCTAGCACTGACTGGGACCCTGTGGCAAACCCCTGACACACTGCACAGGTTCACCACAGGCCACCAGAGACTAACACAGGACCCTCTGTCCCACTATGTAATGGGCATGTGGACCCAACCTGGTGTGTCGAAGTCCCCCCACCATGCTTGGTGCAATTGGTGCCTGGCCATGGAGGTGAGTGGTGGGACATGGTGGGCACTGGGGAGCAGTCTGGACTGGTGTATGGGAGATTTGGGCATCACCTGCTGGGGCATGGGTGGGCACTGTACCATCATACGTTGGTGCTGCAATAGCACTGATGGGGCAGGCATTGGGGATCGGGAGAGCCATATCAGGACGGGGGTTTGAACATGGTACATAGGTGGCATTGGGGAGCTGTGAGGGGTGCCATTGGACCACTAGGACAGGGGCCACACATATGGGGCCAGACTCTGGGGTGTATGGGGAGTGGACCTTCACCCATGGTGTACTGCACACAGGCATGTCACCCAGGGGACAATGTCTAAGTCCCCTTACGGCTGCCCTGGCTGGTCTAAGGACACTTAGAATTTCTTCTGCCAGGTGATGCCTGTGAATCACAGGATGCAACTTGCATCGGCCGCAGTCCTCCTACTGCCATGCCGCAGTACATTGCAGGTGCAAGCCCTGTTTAGAGCAGGTGGACTGCGGTTGACGCAGGCCACCTTTGTGAATCGCATGGAGGGCAATCATAGATGCAAGGTGCACCTTGGACCATATCTGTTTACCACAGGCACCTTGCGTCCGACACAGGGTTTTGAGAATCTGGACCCCATCTGTCTATCTCCTGCACTTCCACTGCTAATGCCAGCAAGCAACCATTTGGCACTGACAAATGCTTGTGTAATAAGCTCTGGCCCATAAGAGGCTCACAGGTGACCAGTGGGAAGCTCATTAAATAGGAACAGACTGCATCACCTTTTTAATGTCTTTATAAGTGACATTTCAGAGGGACTGGAAGGAAAAGTATGCCTCTTTGCAGATGACACAAACATCTGCAGCATGGTTGATACACAAGGAGGCATGGAAAGGATGAGAAGGGACTTGGCAAGGTTGGGGGAATGGTCAGAAGTATGGCAATTTCGATTCAATGCAAAGAACTGCAAAATAATACACATGGGAAACAAAAACCCAGGGCCAGATTATACAATGGGGGGTAGTAACAACAACAAAAATGGAAAGGGACCTGGGGGTAATCATATCAGATGTCATTAAGGTTAGAAAGCAATGTGAGAAGGCAGTAGGAAGGGCTGGGGGAATACTGGGATGTATAGGGAGAGGCATCACCAGCAGAGAACAGGAACTTGTTATCCCACTGTAGAGACAGTTGGTGAGACCCCATCTGGAGTACTGCGTCCAGTTCTGGAGACCCCATCCCCACAAGGACATAGACAGGGCGGAGGCAGTCCAGAGGAGGGCAACTAAAATGGTGCAGGGTCTGCAAGAGAAGCCATACGAGAAGAGACTAAAGGAGCTTAATACGTATACCCTTGAGGAAAAGAGCGAGAGTGGGGATGATAGAAACTTTTAAGGACCTCATTGGAATCAACAAAGTCCAAGAGGGTAGCATCTTTCAGAAAAAGAGATGTGCAAAAACAAGGGGACACAATTTGAAGATAGAGGGGGGACAGCTCAGAGGCAATGTGAGGAAGTATTTTTTCACAGAAAGGGTGGTAGATGCATGGAGCAGCCTTCCTGAGGAGGTTGTGGGCTCTAAAGCTGTGGGAGAATGCATCGGACAGACATAAGTCAATTATTGTGGGGGTAGAAAGAAATAAGGCTGTTGGTTAACTAGGATCTGCAGCTTATCCTGTATGTAGGGAAATGGGCAGACTAGGTGGGCCAAGCAGTCCTTATCTGCCGTCAAAGTCTATGTTTCTATTTCTCCTGTCTGCAAGCTCAGCCCAGGCTAATGTACAAAGACTTTATCACATTTCTTATGAGTCTTTCCTAAACATGTTTTATCTGTTTACAGGAGTGCACCTGATTTGAGGCCAAAATCAAAAGCTAATAGTTATATAGTAGAGCCCTCCCCCACCCACACACACATACACTCCCAAAAGCTGCTTAAAAGCCTGCAATTCATTCACATCAATTCCATTTTCTTACTTAGTTGGGGTTCAGTACCAACAAGTGTAAAATCATGTACACAGGGCATAGGAACTCCATGCAGCCCTGTTTTGTGATGTCACAAAACGAAGGCTGTGTGAGCGGGCACCATTCAGTTCTATGGGGCTAATATTTTCAAATCTATTTATACCCTTTAGTGTGGTAATTTTATTCTGTCAAAGTGATTGATGGACTAATTGGGACAGGGAGGGTAAAAGAGGAGGAGGAGGAGGAGGAGGAGGAGGAGTAGCTCTCTACATAAGGGAAGGGATCAAAGTAATGGAACTAAAAGGTAAACAGAAAGTGGTAAGACAGCTGGGAGGGCCAGTGACATTCAGGGGTGCATAGGCAGGGGTATCACCAGCATATGGAGGGAGGTAGTGATGCCATTATATAAAACCAAAGTCAGGCTTCACATGGAGTACTGAGTGCAGTTCTGGAGGTCGCACCTTCGTAAGGATATTAACAGGCTGGAGATGGTCCAGAGAAGGGCGAATGAGATGGTGCAGGGCTTGCAACACAAGACTTATAAGGAGAAATTAAGGGACATCAATATGTACTCACTGGAACAGAGGAGGGAAAGAGGGGCTATGATAGAAACATTCAAGTACCTCAAGGGTATAACTACTGAGAATCAGCAGACAGCTGCTATAGAGACATGTGCCAACTTCTGTGTGATATTCTTTTGTTCTTGCACATCTGTAATCTCCAGTATTTCAGTAACCACATAACCACACTGCCTTCTTTGGGCAATTTTATGCTGGCTCATGCCTGGTGTCAGATGGGACACAGAGGACTCACCAGAATGTGTTGCCATTTGAAAAACTTTATAGAGTGTTCTTTTACTGGTAAGTATTTTGGAAAGCTGGTGAAGGTCTCACAATTTTTATTATGATTTTACCTCCTTATGTCTGTCCTCTTTGGTCCCCCCATCCCCACACTCCAACAGTCATCAGTGCCACAGCTGCAGCCTTCTTCTTTCCAAGATGGTGGATGGGCAGCTGCCTTCACAGTCTGTGAAGTCTGGCGTCTTTCAGTGCAGCTTGTGGTCATCTTCCAACTTCATGAGGCACTGCCAGCTAAAACAACTCAGGACAAGCAGCTTTCAAAGTGGGGAAGAAATGGAATGAGCAAGAATCAAGTACTCATTCAGATGCGGCGTCAATTTTAAGATCGGCATACTGATGTGGACACTGCAAATAGAACCCCAGCTCTTTAAGCAGCCTTATGAAGAGTAAAGGCTTCTCGAAGCACTGGGGTTCTGTTTATTGTACTGTAAGTGGGCTGCATCTAATTCGGTAATTTTTTTGAGTATGCCAGTAGTGGCAGTACTTCTGGCTCTCTCATGTGGCAGCCACACTAATTTAAGCGCAAAGCCTTTTACCAAGGTCACATTTGCTCTGTTGAGCTGATGACAGTGGTCTGTCCCATAAATGCCCTGGTGACTTCTTCCAGCTCAAAGTGCCCAGCCCCAGATTGACAAAAAAATAAATAAATAAAGCAGAACTCGAGCTGTCTTGTGGGGGTCATTCGAACCCCCCAAGCCCCCCCCACGTACAGACCTGAGACCAATATGGAATTAAAAAAAAAATCAGTGGCGCACAGCTTCAAAAGTCCCACACTGAGTTCTGAGGGGGCAGCTTGCCCCCCCATAATCTGTGCCGCTGTGTCAGAGTGCTGAATTAAAGAGCAGTGACCTAGTAGCTGCCTTCCCCAGCCCATTTGATTCCCTACCTGACGAATAGTAAAGTGATGAAGTTTGGCATAAAAAGTCCTTTGCTAAAAAAAGTTATATCCCTCATAAAATTCCAAATCGCTAGGCTGGCAAAAAAAGCACAGACTTCCCGGTCTGGAAAACATGCCCATACGTCTGCCCACACAGCCCTGTTTTGTGATGTCACAAAACGAAGGCTGTGTGAGCGGGCACCATTCAGTTCTATGGGGCTAGTATTTTCAAATCTATTTATTCTCTTTAGTGTGGTAATTTTATTCTGTCAAAGCGATTGATGAACTAATTGGGACAGGGAGGGTAAAAGAGGAGGAGGAGGAGGAGGAGGAGGAGTAGCTCTCTACATAAGGAAAGGGATCAAAGTAACGGAACTAAAAGGTAAACAGAGAGGCGAGGTGGCACTGTGGGTCACCTTGGAGACAGGAAATGGCACCACAATCCACACAGGTGTTATATACAGACCCCATCATGGGGGGGGGGCATGGACAAGGAAATGATAGGAGGCATCCTTAGAATGGCAGATAAAGGGGAGGTATTGCTGATGGGGGACCTGAATATGCTAGATGTTAACTGGAGCACCTTTGCTGCAGCCACATCCAAGAGCAGAGTAATTCTCGATGCCCTACGGGGGCATGCCTCAGGCAGCTAGTGTTGGAACCCACTTGGGAGGGAGCAATCTTGGACCTGGTACTCTCAAATGGGGACAGTGAGAGGATCTTGGATTTAGAAGTGGGTAGCCATATGGGAACAAGCAACCACCAGACAGTGTGGTTCACAATAAACACAGACATAAAGTCAAGCCATACAAAAGCAAGGGTACTGGACTTTCAGAGGGCTGACTTTGGCAGAATGGGAGAGTGCCTAAGGAATGCACTAGCAAAAGTGCAGATAGGAGGGGGGAGGAACAATGGGGCAAAATCAAAACTGCCATCAAAGAGGCAACAAGTCTTTGTGTGAAGCAAATAAATAAAAAAAAGGAAAAAACACTATGGTTCTCAAAAAAGGTGGTGGGGAGAAAAAGATAGCCTTCAGAAAGTATAAGGAATCACAGAAGGAGCAGGAAAGAGAACTGTACCAATTAAAGCAGAAGGAAGCGGGGAAGGCAGTTAGAATAGCAAAGGTGCAAACCAAGGAAAAGATAGCCAGCTTAGATAAGCAGGGGGGAAAAACCTTTTATAAGTACATTAGTGAGTGAAGAAAGACCAAGGGAGAGATAGTGAGGCTTTATAAAGGGGAGGGGGCTAGGCAGAGGGTGACAGTGAAAAGGCAGAGATGCTGAACAAATACTTTTGTTCAGTACTCACAAAAGAAGAGGAGGGGGACATACCTATGTAACCCCCCGCAAATGGGGGTTCCCAAAAGTCTTCCAGGAGCTTGCCTAAGTGCTCCAAGTCTGGATTGTGTTCGACGCTTAAGCCGTTTTAAAAGGCACTGCAGCGAGTGCTTTTAGAGCCTCTGCGTACTGTCTCTTTAAAAGCTGTCTGTTTGCAGACATAATTAGTTTGTATGGGGGGACTGTGTGTATTTTGCCTGAGTCCTGCTCAAGCTGCTGGCAAATTGCTTCATTTCTGCCGTCTCTAAATGTGCAGAGGGAGCTCTTTTGAAAGTTGTAACTAATTGCTGGGAATTGTTTGGAGTACTAATGAAAATGCAGTTTGTTCTAACCTGTTTTCTTGCAGCCTGGACTGTTTTTGTTTAGCTACACCATTTGGGTCCTGGACTGCCGAGTGGGACCAATCAGTACTTGGGACTCTAAAATGGAACCTGCTTTGGGCCATTCAGGACTGGGACTCTGAAGTGGAGCTTGTTGAAATGGGTCTGTGTGAAGAGAGCCTCTGGGAATTGTAGTTTCTGGACTATTGGCGCCTTTTTGCACCTATAGAGGGAGCATTGCTGTGACTGACAACTGAACCGACCAACCAAACTCTTTGGATCTGTGTGAAAGCCCCAGAGCTATTTGTTGGCAAGCCAGATTTGAGTTGGATGCTGAAGAGGCAACACTGCTGAGTGTGCGAGCAGCCAGTTTGCTGCGTAGTTCATGCGGGAGAACCGTGGAAGGCCTGATTTCTGACCTACTTGCCTGATTTCTGCCCTGAGGGGAAGAAGAGGACGTGTTCGGACTGAATCCAAAGTTTGTGAAGAAAAAGCAAGCTGCTACTGTTGTGAGATCAGGCTTACCCTGTAGAAGACCAAAGATTTTGCTGAAAGCGATCGGCCTGTCAGGACTTTAGCTACCGTAGTGCTCCCGGGTAATTGCAGTGTTTTTTGCGATCAGGACTGAGGAGTTACCTATCTTGTACAGTAAACTTTATTTTACATATAAATCTGCTATGTGCTGCAAGGGGGTCGCAATCTGGTTTCTCCATTTGCTGTAAACTGTGTGCTAGTGCTGGAAGTAGTTTTCCCAGCCAGAAGCGAACTGAATCCGTGCTGCCTGATGCAGTTAGGCCCTGCCACGAGGGTCTTGCCTCACTACCTTGCTGCACAGAAAGATCCATCATCAAGGGGCCCTGCTTCCTCTGGCAATCTAGAGAGCTCATCCATCAGCCCTCCTGTGTTTAGCCTGGGTATCGTGAGTAATTATCAAGGTAGCTCCCTGCAACTCTTGTTTAATCAAAGTGTGCCATCTGATTGTTTTGTGCTTTTCTTTCCACGAACTGAACCATCTGGCTCCAGATTACAAATTGTGTGTGTGCATGTTCTTTTTCCATCACTGGGCCCCAACCAGCTGCAACGGACCTGGCCAGCCCCTTTCTCCATCCTGGGTACCCAGAGAATGTGACTGAGCGGGACTCTAAGTGCATGCACAGTGCTGTGATTATTATTATTGTGTTTATACCAATTAACCTGATTTTCCCCCCTCCTTGTTACAGCTCCCCTGAATAAATCAGATCTGTTTGTTTCTGAAAATTTACATTGATTGTGGTGTCAGTTTATGCTAAAGGTATTGTATTGTTGCTGTTGTACTGCATCACCTTGTTTTACAGGGGGTCCCCAGAGCCGAGCTGAAGGAACCAGTCCTGGGGGTAAGTGCTAAGCACAAGTGTATGTCGTTTGCATATCTGGGGTATTGGGGAAGTTACTGTTGTGTACTGTGTGGGTCACTAGTGGGAGAAAAGGGGGGTCACAGTGTCCCAGAGGGCTGTGACCTGGTTAGACTAGCCACAACCAACCCTAACCTTTGGGTGGAGACACCCATTTTAGAACTCAGACCCCTCAACCTGTTACTAGCCAAGCAGGCAGGGGTAGTGGCCCAAGGGATAGCGCCACCTAGGGGTTACATCTTGGAGACACCGCTGGGATTAGCATCCCCTAGTGGCCAAATTTATGAAGTGCTGTTAAAAATAAATGGCTACCCCAACAGAAATGGCTATATACCAGTTGGTGGGGTGGTGTACTGGGCATGAGATCGACTCCCAAAACACTGTACTTATCCTGGATATTCCCCTGGGCACCAATAAGGACACTGTAGAGGGAGTGCTTTCCAAGGCTGAATGTTTACAAAACCCTATGGTGGTGGGTTGACAGGCTAATCTGCTCGCCCAAAGTTTCATGGCCTTAGTAGAGTGTAAGGACGCAGTAGACAATTCCACAATGCCACGGACAATCACCCCTTAAGGAGCCCTCACAGCCTGGAGAGTGGTAACTAAAGACAGTAGAGACCCCGGGGAGAATGAGCCCCCCCCATCTGAGACTCTTGAGGAGAAATTTGCTAAGTTGTTGCTGGAGGAAGGGAAAACTGTGGAGAACTTAAAGAAGCTATTTCTGCCACCTGGGTGTGTTCCTCCTCCAACACCACCTTCCGCTCCAGCACCCATTGTTGCCCTTCTTTCTGTGCCCGTGCCAATGCTGGCTCCTATGTCTGTACCTGCCATTAGTCATGACTCTTACCGAAGGTTGAGAATCTTCTCCTGCACCCTCCCCACCCCACAGGGGGAGGATGATTGGGAGACCTGGATAGATTGTGTTGCCCCCTTGGTACCTGAATGGCAGTGTGCGGAACCTGAGAAGCGAAAAAGAATCATAGAAAGTTTGAGGGGTCCTGCCCTAGAGGCTATTACATTTTTGAGGTCCACAAATCCTGATGCATCTGCCCAGAAGTACCTATCTGTGCTTGAAGGCAATTTTGGAAGCATTAAGTCAGGAGAGAGCTTGATGTGGAAATTTCAAGGTACAAAACAGTGGCCAGGGGAAAGTCTCTCTGCATATGTTACTCGTCTGGAGAGAGCTCTGCAGAAGGCTTACCGAAAAGGTGGGGTAGCCACCAGTGACTTAAACCATGTGAGGTTGGAGCATGTACTGCAACATGCAAAGCATTCTAAATTGCAGCTCCTTCAATTAAGGCCCCTAGACAGAAGAGGTAACCCACCGGACTATTGTGACTTGATAAAAGAACTCCGGAAGGTTGAAGATGAAGAGGGGGATTGTAATTCTGGGGTGAGCGCAGCCCAAGTGATCACGGCACCAGAAGGCCCGTCGGAAGTGGGAACCAATGGGGGTGTGCCACCATGGGATGAACTGCTGAGGGAGTTCAGGGAAACAAAAAACAGTCTCTTTATGAAGACTGCTCCTGCAAGTACAGGCACCGACCCTTATCCGACTGCATCTGCTATGGGGGTGGGGGTGCCTACCCAGGCATCTCCTACTGACAGCAGCTCAAAACTCGATGTCTTGACTATGGAAGTGAAAGAATTGATGAGATGTCTCCAAATGCTTATCACACCACAGACAGAGATGGCACCAAGGTTTTCAGTTGGTAGTATCACCGCCCCAGCTCCCAGTGTGATGCCTCGGCCACCCCAAATCCCAGAAAACATATTTTGCCATAATTGTGGGAAAGATGGACACATGAAGAGAGAAAATGCTGGTCTACAAAAGACCTAGATAAAGTTGTATACAGGCTTCGAGGAGAGCTTTGGAAAACGAATCAGTGGTCAAGGAGTGCCCAAAATGACCCCCGTGAGGGTTCAAGAAGTAGTAACTCAAACCCATACGTGGCTAAATCATCTGTCCAGGCCTCTGCTGCTATCCCTCTAGAATGGTCCAAGGTGGTGGGTCCCTCCATGGAGATGACTGTGAAAGTAAATGGAGTGTCTACTAGGGCTGTGCTGGACAGTGGCTCCCAAGTAACCATCATGTTCCAAGACTGGTACCAAAAACATTTACCTGATGTGCCCTTACAGCCTTTGGAAGGACTGCGTGTCTAGGGGTTAAGTGAAAAGGCATACCCCTATTCGGGTTACATTAGAATTTGGCTGTCTTTCTCCACCTCGATAGCTGGAGTGGCTGAGCAAGTGGAAACCTTGGCATTAATGTGTCCCCTTACTAGCTTGTATGATGGAGTTCCTTTGCTGATTGGGACGAACGCCCATATGTTTGGACGGTGGGCACAACTCTGCTATGAAAAACAGGGGAAATGTCTGGTAGAGCTTTGAGGATTTCTACCTTGATCAAGAAGGCTTATGAGTCATGGAAGAATACCGAAGAGATGGAGCCAGATGAACCGGTTGGGGTCGTATGGAAGAAGGACCCTGAGTCCCTAATTCTGGCACCTAACACTCAGTGTACCTTACAAGGAGAGGTCCGCCTAAGGTAGGATGTTAAGAATAAAATACTCATGCTGGATGCACCAGGCGATGGAAAATTGCCAGAAGTGCTGCTGGTTAAGCCCAGTATCTTACCTGCTCAGGCCCATGCCTATGCCCGATGGGTAATGGTCCAGGTCCATATGTGTCAGACAGAGAAATTAGGGTGAATAGAGGTTGCACCCTGGCTAATGAACACTGTGCAGACACGGCAGTGCTACCAAGTAACAAGTATTCGGGAGAGAATGACAGAGTGACGCCCGACTTGTTTGATTTTGGTGACTCCCCGTTGCCAGCCGAATGGAAGATGAGAATCAGTAGGAAGCTTGCCCAGAGAGATCAGGTGTTTCCCTAAAGGAATGGCATGTGGGATGTGTGCAAGGAGCTGAGCATCATATCCAGCTGCATGATGAGCGGCCATTCCGTTAGAGGTCCCGACGCCTGGCACCGGCTGACATAGATGATGTAAAACGCCCCCTACAGGAGATGCTTACGGCTGGTGTAATTCAAGAATCCAGAGGCCCTTATGCTTCACCTATTGTAGTGGAGAGAAAAAAGAATGGAACAGTACAGATGTGTGTGGATTATCGGATCCTCAACAGGAGGACCATTCCTGACCCATACACCATGCCCCGCATTCAAGATGCGCTAGACTGTCTGAATGGTAGCAAGTGGTTCTCCGTTTTGGATCTTCACATTGGGTACTACCAGATCCCCATGGCCCCCAGAAGACTGTGAGAAGACAGCCTTCATATGTCCACTTGGGTTCTATGAGTTTATGAGAATGCCCCAGGGATCTCGGGTGCCTCTGCCACCTTTCAACTACTGATGGAGTGTGCAGTGGGGGACATGAATTTGTTAGAGTGCCTGGTATAACTCGATGATGTTATAGTGTTTGGGAATTTGTTGGTGGAACATGAAAGCAGGCATTTCAAAGTATTGGACTGCCTGGAAGATTTTGGTCTCAAGCTATCCATCAACAAATGCCAATTCTTTCAAACCTCAGTGAAGTATGTGGGGCATATAGTATCCACTGAGGGGATAGAGACTGATCCTAGCAAAGCTGAGGCTTTGACCACCTGGCCCCAGCCAAGCAATCTAAAAGAGTTACAAAGATGTCTAGGATTCTGTGGTTATTACAGGCGGTTCATTAAGGACTATTCCAAGGTGATTTTCCCACTTTTGAATCTTACCCAAGGTTGCACTCCCACAAACAGGAAATACAAAAGAGTGGCAGCCACTGAAACTGAGAGAGTATATTTCCATCCTAATGAATCTTTTGGGTTATGCTGGATGCCTGATTGTGAAGCTGCTTTTCATGAAATCATATACTAACTCACCCATGCTCTTGTCCTTGACTATGCTAATCCTGCAAAACCATATGTGTTACATACTGATGCTAGCCTACAAGGTTTGGGGGCGGTGTTATATCAAGAACACGAGAATGGCCTGAGACCAGTGGCCTTTGCAAGCAGAAGTCTGACCCCATCTGAGAAGAATAATCCTGTACATAAACTGGAGTTCCTGGCAATGAAATGGGCTATTGTGGATCAATTCAAAGAATACTTGTATGGAGCAAAGATACTGGTAAAGACAGATAATAATCCTTTAACCAATGTACAGACTTCAGCCAAATTGGATGCCACTAGCCATAGGTGGCTCTCTGCATTGTCTACCTATGATTACACTGTAGAGTACAGAGCAGGCCTAAATCATTTAGATGCTGATGCTCTCTATCAGAGACCTGTTCCCAGAAATGACTGGGTCAGACTGTCAGAACCTGACATTCGAGCGCTATGCCAGAAGTTTGACCAGGAGGAACAAGTGTCCATGGACACAGTGGACTGTCTAGTAGATTGCTTGGGGCCCTCTGACAATTGTATACCTGTTGCTTACTGTCACTTTTCTGCATTAGACATTGGTGCACTACCGCAATTAGATAATGACAGTCTTCAGTGGGCTCAATCCTGAGATCCTATGATCAGATTAGCACTTGAAGCCCTCTATGCAGGGAAAGATGTGTCCAAGTTGTGCTCCTCTTATTTGAGAACTGCATTGTTGTATAAAGAAGGCCCTAAACTGAAACTGATTGACCGAGTGATGTACAGAGAAACAGTAGACAGAGGGGGACAAGTAGACAAGCAACAGTTGGTTTTGCCTACCGCTTTCAGAGACTTAGTACTGAGGTCCCTACACAACCACATGGGTCACCTCAGTATAGACCGAACCCTTGATCTAGTGTGGTCAAGATTCTACTGGCCTAAGATGGGGGCTGATGTTGAGCATCATGTATGGACTTGCAGTTGCTGCCTGCAGAGAAAGGCCTTGCCCCAGAGGGCTGCACCCCTTGTTAACATCACCACCAGCACCCCCATGGAGTTGGTTTGTATTGACTTTCTGGGTTTGAAGCCTGATCAACACAATATTAGCAACGTGCTGGTGGTCACTGACCATTTTCCAAGGTATGCCCAAGCCTTCCCCACCAAGGACCAGAAAGCATCCACTGTAGCAAAGGTACTAGTAGAAAGCATCTTTGTTCTTTATGGGGCCCCTCAGAGAATCCATTCTGATCAAGGGCGAGATTTCGAGAGCCGGTTAATCAAGGAGATGCTCTCGCTGTGGGGAGTACAGAAATCCAGAACCATCCCTCACCACCCCCAGGGGGACCCACAGCCTGAATGGTTTAACCGCACTCTGCTTGACATGCTGGGCACTGTCCACCCAAAAGACAAGCCCAGATGGAGCCAGCAAATTAGCACCTTGGTACATGCTTACAACTGTACCAGAAGTGACGCCACTGGGTTCTCCTCTTACCGCCTTATGTTTGGAAGAGAAGCCCGCTTTCCTGTGGATGTTTGTTTCAGTGTTTCTCCTGATGGGGTCAGAGCTGACAATTACCTACAATATGTGCAGAAGTTAAAAGCCCAATTGAATGATGCATACAAACTAGCACAGACCATGGCTGCAAAGAGAAATCTGGCTAACAAAGAAAGACATGATAAAAAGGTAAAGGCCCAAGAGCTCCAAGTGGGAGACCGTGTATTGTTAAGAAATCTGGGACTGCATGGCAAACACAAATTTGCTGACAGGTGGCATCATCTCCCTCACATTGTAGTGGGTAAACTGGATGATCTGCCTGAGTATAAAGTGTGGCCTGAAGACAACTCAAAAGATGTCAAGACAATGCATCACAATCATTTGTTGCCCATTGGTCAAATACTGATTGAATCTGAGCCCCCAGAAATTACTCCCCCGGACCAGTGACAATGGCTGCTGCAAAACAGAAACAGAGGAGGGCTGCCCCTGTAGTTCCTGACTTAAGGTTTCCTCTACAGCAAACCCCCATTGAAAATGACTGTCAGTCTACTTCAGATGAAAGTGAGTGCAACTATGGTTACTACCCTTCATATGAACTAAGTCAGCTGTTTCAAGGTAACCTCCTGGTCAGTTATGGGGATGAAGCTGGGCCCTCTGGACTGCCTAAGCTCCCAGCTTCATCCTTGGAGCCAATGCTCCCAGAGAGTGAAGTGCAGAGTGTTAAGTCTGATGATCTCGAGTCACTATGTATGGTGGAACTGTTTGAATTACCTCAGACAGAGGCAGGTGCTCTGAGTCAGCCCGGTGACATGCTGGAACAAGAAGAGTATTTTGAGTGTGATGATAGTTCACTGCCAGTGCCAGAATGCTCTCCATGTGAGCCAAGTGTTGTGGACTCATAAATTGCTGATCCAGAAGCTTACAGTGTTTCAAGTTCAAACCTTCATACCCCGATGGAAACTTCCCTGGCAAGTAAAGATAGCACAGAAAGTGAGGCCAAAAGTACAGGAACTGTAACAGTTCCCTCTAGAAAGACTGGTCAAGCTGTAAAGCCTGTAGTGCACCTCAGCTATGATTCCCCTAGGAGGCCAGTGGACTTGCCTCTCAATGGTCCATAAAGGAGTGTATGTGTCCCAGAGCTCACTTCCCAAACTGAGCACAAGTGCTAACTCCAGGTTAATTGTTCTGCCCTCCTGGCATGGTGCCCCTGTCCCCTCTAGCCCCAAGGTAGCTGATAGGGAAGGGCCCACTCTCTCCAAGTTCTATATGCAGGAGGTAATGACCTGAGTTAAAGTACAATGTATGTATAATGCTATGTGAAAAGTAATATGCTGACTGATGATTACAAGTTTAAGCCTAATGTGTTACAGTGTAAATGTATATGATTGTTTGTATTAACTTTAGGGGGTACTTACTTGACGCGGACGCTATGTTTTTCCAGGCCAGAAAGGGTGTAACCCCCCTGCAAATGGTGGTTCCCAAAAGTCTTCCAGGAGCTTGCCTAAGTGCTCCAAATCTGGATGGTGTTCGGCACTTGAGCCGTTTTAAATGGCACTGCAGCGAGTGCTTTTAGAGCCTCTGTGTACTGTCTCTTTAAAAGCTGCCTGCTTGCAGACATAATTTAGTTTAGTTTAGTTTATTGTTCTTGGAATTAATACCTTTCAGCCAAAGGCTCTTTTACAAAGGTTCCACGTCAATTAGTTTGTATGGGGGGACTGTGTGTATTTTTGCCCGAGTCCCGCTCGAGCTGCTGCCAAATTGCTTTGTTTCTGCCATCACTAAATGTGCATAGGGAGCTCTTTTGAAAGATGTAACTAATTGCTGGGAATTGTTTGGAGTAATAATGAAAATGCAGTTTGTTCTAACCTGTTTTCTTGCAGCCTGGACTGTTTATGTTTGTTTGCACGCATGTGCAAGAAACATAGTGCCATCATCGGAGATTTTGGAGGTGTGTCACCTCCTCCTCCAGTTCAGTTAGTGTGTTGGCAGGAGGGTCCCTGTAAGCCAATGTATTCTGGAGCTGTCTATGACAAGCTCCAAAATGCAGTGGCATACAGTTGAAAGGGGGAGCTATGCTTGAGTGAGCAGCGATAAGATATCAGCTGCTCACGCGCAGCTCCCCCCCCACACACACAGACGCCCACGCAGGCGTGCGCGCCCCCCGCACGCACGCACTGTATAGCCGACGGGGTGCCCAATCCCCCACCTTCCCCAAAGCTCTTCCGAAATGCCACGCTGGGTGCCCACCCCAGCGCAAGGTATGATATAGCCGACGGGGTGCCCAACTCCCGCTGGCGCCACTGTCCCAACCTCCTCCCCAGTAGTAAGAGCCACGCTGGGAGCCCACCCCAGTGTGGCAAGCATCTAGGCCGACGGGGTGCCCTAACTCCCGCCAGCTGAAAGCACCCCCACCATCCTTGTGCCACGCTGGGAGCCCACCCCAGCGTGGAAACATCCCATGTCGTCTGCTTTTTTACCTGTAAAGAAAAAAACGGTCCCATGTAGTCTCCCGCCCTCCCACAACCCGCACTCACCCACTGCGCACTCCAGCCCCCACACCCCAACCCCATACTTACCTCCGAGCTTACGCACGATCATCGTGGACCGGGAACACGCTCTGCACTCTTCAAAGTCGACCGCCGAACTGAGGAAATGCCAGTAAGCTGTATAATGGGCTAGATAGGGGGTTTCAACTTTGTTGCATATCTCAGGCATTTTGGAATTTTGCAAATTTTCAACATGGGGTTTTGGGACCCCTTCTCATAATTGATGTCACTGCTGGCGCTATTCGCCTGAAGGGTGATTTGCAGTCACTGTGCAAAATCATCCTTTGGGCCTGAATAATGCCATGACAGTGACATCATTCATGAGAAGGGCTCCTAAATCCATGTAAAATAAGGTGCCAAATCCAAAAATGACTGTTTGGCGTCGTTATGCAGTTCCTACACAGGCTCGTGTAAGTTCGCAAATTTCAATATTTTCACTCCAGATTTTCAACATTGCCATTTTACCACACCTTCTTATAAGTAGTATAGTTGTCATTTTCACATCTACCCAAAATGTGTTTCACTTCATGTAACGCACAAATGGCGAGTCAGTGCTGTAATTCAATGTACGGGACAAATTAAGAAAATCACAGTGACACTGTTCATGAGCAGAGGTCTTAAAATGGCTATGTTGAAAATTTGGTAAAAAATTCCTCAAAATGACTGTTTTACAGCGGCGCGCTGTACAGTTCCTACACACTGTAAGTTCGCGAATTTCAATATTTTCACTCCAGATTTTCAACATTACATTTTTACCACACCTTCTTATGAGTAGTACAGCTTTAATTTTTCAACTCTCACCCAAAATGTGTTTCCACCCATGTAGCGCACAATGGCGCAGTCGGTATGCGAAATCAATGTATGGGACAAATTAAGAAAATCTCTGTGACACTGTTCATGAGCAGAGGTCTTAAAATGGCTATGTTGAAAATTTGGTGAAAAAATTCCTAAAAATGACTGTTTTACGAGATTATTAAGCTGCGAGTTCTCGCACACCTTGGAGGTCACGAATTTTCAATATTTTCACTCCAGATTTTCCAACATTTCCATTTTACCACACCTTCTTATGAGTAGTACAGCTGTCATTTTTCACATCTCATCTAAAACGTGCTTCCTTCCATGTAGCTAAATGGCGCAGTCGGTGTCGGTGAAATCAATGTCACGGATAAATTAAGAAAATCACAGTGACACTGTTCATGAGCAAAAGGTCTTAAAATGGCTATGTTGAAAATTTGGTGAAAATTCAAAAATGACTAGTTTTACGACGCAAGTGCTAGGTACAGTTCCTCACGCACGCCTTGTAAGTTTTGAGAATTTTCAATATTTTCACTCCAGATTTTCAACACTGCCATTTTATTACACTTCCTTATGAACAGTACAGCTACAATTTTCATATGTTGCCCAAAATGTGTTTTGCACATGTAGCGCACAATGGTGCTGTTGGTGTCGCGAAAGCAATGTTTAGGACAGATTAAGAAAATCACAGTTACACTGTTTATGAGCAGAGGTCTTAAAATGGCTATGTTGAAAATTTGGTGACAAAAGTCCATAAAATGACTGTGATAACAGTGAGCATTGCGCAGTTCCACGCACCCTCGTTACTTCATGACTTTGTAATATTTTCAGTCCAGATTTTCACCAGTGACATTTTTCCACACTTCCTTATGAACAGTACAGCTGTCATTTTTCACAACATGGCTGAAGTGTGTTTTCACAGTTTCAGCGCAGAGATGCGTGGTCGCTGTGGGAAATCATTGTTCAGCACAGATAAAGAAAAACACAGTGACTCTGTTCATGATCGGAGGCACCAAAATGCCTGAGTTGACAATCTGCTGTAAAAAATCCCCAACCTAATTATATTATGGGTGTGCGTTGCACAGTTTCTATGTACGCTTGTGACTTCACCATTTTTTTAATATTTTTAGTACAGATTTGCAACATTGCAATTTTTTACACCTCCCCATGAACAGCACAGCTGTCATTTTTTACATCCTGTTCGGAATATTTTGCACCTGTGGTGCTAAATGTCGTAGTCACTGTGACATTAGCAGCTCGCCTAACAAACTGATATTCCCCTGTTCATGAGGTGGGGTCACAAACAAACATGTTGAAGATTTGGAGTGAAAATACCAACGAATGCCTGAGGTATTAGGGTTTCCAACTATAACGCCCAACCCTGTAGAGAATGACAGGCATCGGGTGGGACTGGGATTCTTGCCTGTGATGCTCATACCATTCCACACCCTGCAGTCAGTGAGAGGCACTGAGGTATGCCTTGGACTCTTGGCCCCAAACTTCACCCCATTCTCCTATATCGCACCCATCTCACCATATTGAGATGAAATGGTGTGCATGAGACCAAAGACCCTAAGGAACACCGTGACACTTGTCAGTGTCTGCAGGGTGGGGTGTGGTGAAATGGCATGGCCGTTATGCATGACGACCCAAACGCACACCCCAATGCCTGTCACTCTCTGCAGGGTGGTGGTGGGGTTGGCTTCAGTTCAGTACTTCACTGCCATTCCTATTACGCAGCTCTGTAACTTCTACACTACCACTGCCAATGCCAGCAAGCAAACATTCGGCATTGACAAATGCTTGCTTTGTTTAGCTACACTATTTTGGTCCCGGACTGCCGAGTGGGATCAATCAGTACTTGGGACTGTAAAATGGAGCCTGCTTTGGGCTAGTCAGGACTGGGACTCTGAAGTGGAGCTTGTTGAAATGGGGCTGTGTGAAGAGAGCCTCTGGGAATTGTAGTTTCTGGCCTGCTGGTGCCTTTTTGCACCTATAGAGGGAGCCCTGCTGTGACTGACAACTGAACCGACCAACCAAACTCTTTGGATCTGTGTGAAAGCCCCAGAACTGTTTGTTGGCAAGCTAGATTTGAGTTGGATGCTGAAGAGACAACACTGCTGAGTGTGCGAACGGACGGTTTGCTGCATAGTTCGCATGGGAGAACCGTGGAAGGCCTGATTTCTGACCTACTTGCCTGATTTCTGCCCTGAGAGGGAGGAGAGGATGTGTTCGGACTGAATCCAAAGTTTGTGAAGAAAAAAGCAAGCTGCTACTGTTGTGAGATCAGGCTTACCCTGTAGAAGACCGAAGATTTTGCTGAAAGTGATCAGCCTGTCAGGACTTTAGCTACCATAGTGCTCCCGGGTAACTGCAGTGTTTTTTGCGATCGTGACAGAGGAGTCACCTGCCTGGTACAGTAAACTTTATTTTACATATAAATGTGCTATGTGCTGCAAGGGGATCACAATCTGGTTTCTCCATTTGCTGTAAACTGTGTGCTAGTGCTGGAAGTAGTTTTCCCAGCCAGAAGCGAACTGAATCCGTGCTACCTGAAGCAGATAGGCCCTGCCACGAGGGTCTTGCCTCACTACCTTGTTGCACAGAAAGATCCATCATCAAGGGGCCCTGCTTCCTCTGGCAATCTAGAGAGCTCATCCATCAGCCCTCCTGTGTTTAGCCTGGGTATCGCGAATAATTATCAGGGTAGCTCCCTACAACTCTTGTTTAATCAGTGTGTGCCATCTGATTTTTTTGTGCTTTTCTTTCCACGAACTGAGCCATCCGGCTCCAGATTACAAATTGTGTGTGTGCATGTTCTTTTTCCATCACTGGGCCCCAACCAGCTGCAACGGACCTGGCCAGCCCCTTTCTCCATCCTGGGTACCCAGAGAATGTGACTGAGCGGGACTCTAAGTGCATGCACAGTGCTGTGATTATTATTGTGTTTATACCAATTAACCTGATTTTCCCCCCTCCTTGTTACAGCTCCCCTGAATAAATCAGATCTGTTTGTTTCTGAAAATTTACATTGACTGTGGTGTCAGTTTATGCTAAAGGTATTGCATTGTTGCTGTTGTACTGCATCACCTTGTTTTACAGGGGGTCCCCAGAGCCAAGCTGAAGGAACCAGTCCTGGGGGTAAGTGCCAAGTGCAAGTGTATGTCGTTTGCATATCTGGGGTATTGGGGAAATTACTGTTGTGTACTGTGTGGGCCACTAGTGGGAGAAAAGGGGGGTCACATGTCCCAGAGGGCTGTGACCTGGTTAGACTAGCCACAACCAACCCTGACCTTTGGGTGGAGGCACCCATTTTAGAACTCAGGCCCCTCAACCTGTTAGTAGCCAAGCAGGCAGGGGTAGTGGCCCAAGGGATAGTGCCACCTAGGGCTTACACCTAAACCAAACAACAGAAGCACTCTGTATAGGGGTGTCAATACCAGTTCATTTTCAGAAGAAAGGGTCCTGAAAAAAACTCCTAAAACTGAAGGTGGACAAAGCAATGGGACCTGATGAAATTCACCCCAGAATTCTGAAATAACTAAGGGGAGACCTAGTGACACCACTGACTACCCTTTTTAACAAATCATGGGAGGATGGTGTGGTACCTGGGGACTGTAGGAAGGCAGATGTGATTCTCCTTCACAAAAGTGGGAGCAAGGCAGAGGCAGAAAACTACATACCTGTTAGTTTGACCTCAGTGGTAGGGAAAATTATGGAATCACTTCTGAAAAAAAGAATTGTTGAGTGCCTACAGGCCAGGGGGGGCACAGGACCCAAGGCAGTATGGATTCATAGTTGGAAAGTCATGTCAGACAAATCTAATAGATTTCTTTGACTGGGTGACCAAAGTAGTAGACCAGGGAGGGGCTGTGGACATGGCCTACCTAGACTTTAGCAAGGCATTTGACATAGTCTTACACAAAAGATTAATAAAAAAGTTAGCCAGCCTGGGAGTGGGTCCCAGGGTGGTAGCCTGGGTAAAAAAATTAGCTAGACAACAGGACGCAGAGGGTAATAGTAAACGGAATCCACTACGAAGAAAGGGGGGCTACTAGCGGGGTATCACAGGGTTTAGTATTGGGGCTGGTCCTCTTTAATGTCTTTATAAGTGACATTGCAGAGGGACTGGAAGGAAAAAGTATGCCTCTTTGTAGATGACACAAAGATCAGCAACAGGGTTGATACACAAGGAGGTGTGGAAAGGATGATAAGGGACTTGGCAAGGTTAGAGGAATGGTCAAAAGTATGGCAGCTAAGATTTAATGCAAAGAAGTGCAAAGTAATGCACCTGGGAAACAAAAACCCAGTGGAAGAGTACACAGTGGCGGGGTACTAACAACAACAAAAATGGAAAGGGACCTGATGGTAATCATATCAGATGACCTAAAATTAGGCAGGCAATGTGAGAAGGCAGTAAGGAGGGCTGGGAGGATACTGGGATGCAGAGGGAGAGGCATCACCAGTAGAAAACAGGAAGTTGTCATCCCTCTGTACACACAGTTGGTGAGACCCCATCTGGAGTACTGCATGCAGTTCTGGAGACTCCATCTCCGCAAGGATATAGGCAGGACAGAGGCAGTCCAGAAGAGGGCAACTAAAATGGTGCAGGGTGTGCACCAGAAACCACATGAAGAAAGAGACTAAAGAAGCTTAATATGTATATCCTCAAGGACAGGAGAGAGAGGGGGAATATGATAGAAACTTTCAAGTACTCAAGGGAATCAACAATGTCCAGAAAAAGAGATGTGCAAGAACAAAGGGGCATAGTTTGAAGATAGAGGTGGGATTGCTGAGGGGCAATGTGAGGAAGTATTTTTTCACAGAGCGGGTGGCAGACACATGGAATGGCCTTCTTGAGGAGGTTGTAGGGTCAATAACAGTGGGGGAATTCAAGAATGCATGGAACAGACATAAGGCAATTATAGTGGGGCGTAGGAGGAAGTAGGCTGTTGGTTATCTAGAATCTGCAGCTTATCCAATAGGTAGGAAAATGAGCAGACTGGGTGGGCCAAGCGGTCCTTATTTGCCATCAAAGTCTATGTTTCTATGTGTGTTGTGAGTAATGCAGGACAAGTGCCTCATGTACCCAAGAAGTGATGATATTCTTTGTTATACCACAACCTGCTATGAACTATTGATATTATGAACTAAATCCATATTTGTATCACTAAAATATGAAAAACAGTTTTTAAAATGTTATAATAATTTATTTTCTAATGTATAGTAATACACTGAAACAAGATAGTCATTTTACCTTTTGATGTGGATGGCATGCGGTGCTGTTTTAATGCCTCCATAGTGCGATCAGGAACCAGGTTGATTATATATATTAAAGTGATTTATTTTTTATTTACTTATTTTTTTAATAAAAGCTTGTGGCTTCTTTGTGTGATGAGAAGGTTTCCAGTGGAGACAGTATAGCGCAGTGGTTTAAGACTCTGAGCTGCAAACCTGGAGACCTGGGTTTGAATCCCACAGCCCCCCACTTGCATACTGTGTGACCCTGAATAAGTCACTTAACTTCCTTATGCTCCCAGGTCACACCTGTAAACAAGCTTTCAGCTTAATGTGTCTCTCCTGGTAAAAATAAAAATATTCTGTGGAATGAGGTGCCTGAAACAGAGTAGGATTTATATTTTGTGATCTAAATGGAGTCAAGTGATGAGCAGAAACCACAGTTTGAAAGGAAGCCAAATGAGTAGTGAGGACCAAAACATCCGATATCTTGGAAGTGATGAGTAAATTACCCTGTCCAACTATTTACCTTAGGAGCTGATAAATATGCAAGTACAATGTTAGATGTGAATATTTTAAAGGGAAACTGTGTAAATTCACTGCCCCAACCCCTGAAAAGTTTACCCCCCTCCAGCTTTTTATGTGAAACGCTTTTTTCTCAACTGCTACTTACTTTATTTCTCATTGCAAGTCTCCAACTGGGAATATGGTGGATGCTGGGGGTCTCCACTTACTGTAAAGGTGTGGCGCCACACCGTTCAAAATGTATTGAAGCTCAGCAGTGGTGCCGCACCTTACAGTAAAATGGAGCCCCCAGCATCTGCCATATTTCCAGTTCGCAGACTTTTGCAATAAAAATAAAGAAAGTAGCAGTGCAAGAAAAATGCACTTTTCAATATAAAAAGCTGGATCGGGGTACGTTTTTCAGGGGGGGGGGCAGTGAATTTATACAGTTTTCCTTTAAAAGTGTTTGAAACCTGAAAGTTCTGCTGCTGCATGTGGCTTTACAGTGAAATGGGCAACCAAGGGTGTGCCTCTGAAAAGAGGAAGAGGGGGTCTGTGAAGTTGCATGCAGCAGTACTTTGTAGAAGAAATTTTGGTCTGGGTTCTGGACAGCTCATTTTGGCAGTCTAACTGAAGCTGCCAAAATGTACATTCTTTAAAAACAACTTGAGTATGAGTAGGGCCAGAGAGTCAATTGTATACAGGATCGAACAGAGGGCAAACAGAGGAAGCTGTAGACAGTGGGAAGGCTGGCGGCTGGAGGTTTTTGGGAGCTGCGATTATGTTGTGGTATTTTTTCATTTAATCATGTCTCCATAAACCTCTCAGCCATTCAGATTCCTTCATTCTTTTCATCTAGTTCATAAATAGAAACTACTACTTCAGTACTACTACTGATACTGTTATGTGTCACTGGTAGGCATAGGCTGAATACTTAAACAATCTTTGTCACTGTTAGATATAGACTGGACACATCTGCCGTTCTTTATCTCTGGCAGGTATTTACTGAACACATTTACAGTTCTTCTTTATTGCAGGTGGACATTTAATGAACACTATTTTTGTATTATTGATAAATGTAGACTGAACATGTCTACCATTCTTTCTCACTGGTAGGCATAGGCATTCTAAATAGACACTTCTGAAATTCTTTATTGTCGATAGATGTAGACTGAACACTTCTAATGTTCATTATAACTGGTAGACATTTAATTAACCCTTCTTACATTCTGTATCACTGACAGGCATACTGTAGGCGTTCTAAGTCTACCCAGTACAGTTTGGGAAAGGCAAAAAAAACAAGCACAGTGCACAGATGACATAGAACAGCTTCAGGATTTAAGTGCTGTTTAAACCTTTATTAAAGAACTGGTGACATGTTCAGTTGAACTTTAATAAAACATAATATTTAGGCATTGTCCAGTTTGTATATCCTATTAGTTCTGTATTCCTCCTCCCCATTATTTAGCAGTAAGGCCATTTGCATGAAAAACAGGATCTTTTCTCCTGAAGAGTTCATCTGTTCCTGCTGCTTTCTCCCTACCTGAAGTCACAGAGCACTACTTGAGACCTCACAGTTACTCCCATGGCAACAGACTGTGATGTCACAACAGAGGATTATGACTTGAAGGAGGAAGTAAGCTATAGAGGCAGATTAACTCAGATTTGAACTCTAAGGGACAACAATCATATATTCATACACATTTCTTTAGTAATAAAGTATGGGGAGGAGAAATATATTAAATATAAATTAAATATAAGCAGAATTAGGACCGGCTCGCTGGTGCAGTGGTTGAACTACCACTTGAGATACCAGTGACCCTGGTTCAGGAACAGACTTGGGGCGATGGAGGGCCAGCTGAGGGGAGGAGGATCAAACACCTACTGGCTGCTCTCCTCCTCAAGGGAGGGTGGGTTGCCTATCCTGCTGCTCTGCCACCACCTGGGTGACCATGGGTGGAGGTGCAGTGGAAGGGCTTGAAGCAGAGTGGGGGCAGGAGGACGTCGGCCGGGAGCTGCAGCAATAGCACATTGTGATGTGCTCCACCACTTGGCTTCCTAGCATGCTGACATCCCTACCAGAAAAAAGGAAATACCCCACCATGGCAGTCGCAGAAGGGACCCGGCTGCTCCAGATCCCATAACCGGGCTCCTGATGGAGACCACCAGGACCTCCTGATGCACAATTTAATGGACTGGGAGGTGCATTGGGGACCACCTTCCCTCCCCATTGGGGGGGCAGGCCAAAGCATGATGCAGATAGGTTCAGTGGCTCCAGGGAGTTACCCGTGGAGGGACTAGGGGCTCACCAGCGTAGGGTACTTGGAAGGGAACCACCTAGCTGGAGGGAAGGGGGCAGGAAAATAGCAAAATATTTAAAAAAAAATGCAAGCAGAATTGTACCTAATTATTATGTTTTTTAAAGTTTTCTTTGAGGTGTCAGTAGCTTTTTAAAGAGCAGCTGACACCTTCAGGACAACTTTAACAAAGCATATTATTTAGACACAGTTCAGCATGTATGTCACTTTAGTTCTATATTTCTATATATCTTTATTCATGAAGATTTAAATTATTCCTGTTGCTTTCTCCCTACTTGAAGTCATAATGCATTGCTTGTAACACCATAGTTACTCTCATGCTAACACACTGTGATGTCACAATAGAGCATTATGACTTGAAGTAGGGAGTAAGCTATAGAGGCAGATGAACTATAAGAGAACTCTAAAGGATAAAGATCAAGGATTCATGCAAATGTACTCTGTAATAAATAATGGGGAAGAGAACTATATAGAATATATATGGAATGCAAGCTGAATTGAATCAAATTATTATGTTTTTCAGTTTTCTTTGAGGCGTCAGTAGCTCTTTAAGGTGACGAAGGTGCACACACCAAGAATCACTCAATGTTTCACCATTACGACTTTGTCAAGAGCGATGTGCACCACCTAGAGTGCACCTTACATAGTCTGCACTTAAAGGTGCAGTCCCACAACTACAACAGCAGTGCAGTGAGTGTGTAAGTGCTCAGTGATAATCCATCATAAATAGTTATACAAAAAAGATGAAAAATCACACATATAAGAACCTACAAAACACAAACCATTTCATAATACAAAAAATATTACACAAGCCTCAGAATATATCATGATGCAAAAAAGTCTCATAATTGCAAAGGATTTTTCACTTAAGATTGCATCACAGTTCCTAACTCCTGGTAAAACTTCAAAATGCATGATGAGTATACAGTTTAAAAGCATGGTACGGTATAGTAAAAAGGTTATTCATTATCAGAGTAGGAACAAGGATGAGTTGATTGAACTGAGGCTCATTTGTGGATTGCAACACGGCCCCACAGCATTATGTTACAAAAGAGCACAGTTTTAACATTCAATAAATAATTTACAATGAACAATAAGCAATAAAATTTGATACAACAAATAAAGAACCAATTATACAGAATAGAAGATTATGAGTGTAACCCCCACTGTTGGGGGCTTACTTGATAGCACAGGAAGTTGCTCCCATTTCCCCTGTCTTTCCCCATAGTTTCCCTGGTCCTGGATGGTCCCCCTGGTAGTTCCCTGGATCCCCCCCCCCCGGCACACGCAAAGTTTTTTTTTAAAGAACGGTACCCAGGGAGGTGTAGCATGGAGCCGCTGCCCATTTGGTTGCATTCTGGTGGTGGGTGGTGCTCCACACATGTGCAGAAGGTGCATATTCATTCGGCCACTTGGAAGCCCTTAGAGTCACCTCTCCGGTGGTCTCAGTCCCTGGGTGAAGTAAAATTGGGACCAGCGACTTTAGCTGGACCAGAGAGGCAGTGGGAGAAGAAGGAAAGCATTTTTTGTGAGCGCCAATTGTGCTCAAGAATTTGAGCCACCTCATGAATTTTAATGAGGCGGCTCATGATTATTAATGGACCAAGTTTCTGTCTAGCACTTAGGGACATTTAAAGCGGTGCTAGTGACAGAAAAATGAAATAAATAAAATGTTTAAATGTCCCTAGGTTTAAGAGAAGCATGGGACTTGAAAAGAACGGTGGGGCATTAAATGTGTAAAAAATGTATATTAAGGCTGCAGCATAGGCAATCAAGGTGGACCTTGTATGGGCTTCAATAGGACTATGTGTGTCTGCCTAGGGGATTGCTAAAATAGCCCCAGTGACTGAGAAAGGGCTAATTAAAATTGTTAAACAGTGCAGTCACTTAAAAGAGCATAGGGGTGACTACCAAATGGTGGGGCATACATAGAATAAAAGTAAAAGGACTGACTGCAAGAGTGACTTAAATCTGGGACACTGCATAAACTGTGTTGGGACTATTTATACTGCAGCCATGATGGCAACCAGGTGACCATCTCACAGCCAATGAAAGGAGCAGGATTTCACAGGAGGATTCTGGGGCTTCTTTAAAGACTCTTGGGGGAAAATACCAGGGATTATTCTGGCGCCATTTTAAGCAGCCAGTGATGCATCGAGGGTGTCTCATACATATTAATTTTCTTTGAGGACAGTGACTCCAGCCAATGGGGAGCTGACAGAAAGCTCCCAAAAAACAACTTTTGGACTCTGGTCAGTTCAGCAGAGCCCCTCCACAGGGAGGGGGGGCTCCAGCCCCTATGCAGAGAATGAAGCTACAAGGCTGGAAGAAGCCTGCCTGGGGGTTGCCAGAAACCTGTCTCCCAGGGCTGTGAATCTACCTTCCCCCATCTGAGGAGAGTTGAAGGAGAATGTGTAGGCAGCTCTGTGGAGAAGGAGAGCTGCCAGATTCTGATGCTGTGGTAGGAAGCTGCACCACAGCAGTGAAGGTATAAAGAGAAGGATATTTGAAAAGGAAAATAGGATTACAAAATGGACTAATCCTGAGGAGGAGAGAGCTTTCTGGTAGTCGCCTGTACCTGCGCAGTGAGACATGGTGATCTAAGAAGTGTATCAAAAGTTACGTGGAAGTATGGAAAAGGAAAAAGATTCTGTCTGACCCTGGAATAGACAAAGTGTCTAAGGAGATGAGGGGAAGACACAGGTCTGAGGACTGGTTGTAGCATGGAAGAATGGCTACTGGAAATTGGATGGGAATCTGGATTCTGAGAAGCTGAAGAGAATCTCTTCTGGGATTGTAATGCACCTGCACAATGAGAAAAGAGACTTTCTTAATGTTTTGGTGAGCAAAAGTTATGGAATTGTGTGTGCGCCAAAGTGAGAGTGATCGCTGTGTCGAAGTTGAGAGACTGTGAAACCAGAAAGATAAGCAAGTGTAACCCCCAGGGGCGCTATCCTAAAGGCTACTACCCCTGCCTTCTCTGACTGTAACAGGGTGAGGGGTCTAGATCCGTTGGCGGGTGCCTCCAACGAGAGGTCGGGGTTAGAACAGTCGAGTATGACTCGGTCACAGCCCTCTGGGTTGCTGCAACCCCCCTTCCTCCAATTAGTGGCCCACACAATTCAATCACAGTGTCCTTACCATATACACTTACCCCCCAGCTCGAACCAATCAGCTTGCTCTGGGGACCCCCTGAAAAGTAAGTTGCAGTTACACAATATTCGCTGTGCAGTAATTCACCATTAACACACAAACTAGCCAGTGTACCTTTGCAAAACAATCAATCTGATTTATTTAAGGGGAAGTAACAAGGACTGGGGGGAATCAGGTTAATTAGCTTACCACTGCAATATATATGAGTATCTACCTAGGGCTCTGTGCACAGGCCTAACCTATAAGTTACTGTCTATGGGTACCCAAGCCATAAAGGCTAGTTCCTTGATGCAGCTGGTTGGAGTCCTGACACAAACAAGCATTTAATTCCTACGAAGGTTAAGTAGAGTCAGCTGGCCCAGATAGTGTCACAGTACAGAACCCAAAATGTCCTGCCCTCACTAGGACCAGTGGCCAGGGAGCTACCCTGATTTAGAACTCACAACTCCAGCTGACAGAGCGCTCTCGCGCCTCTCACAGGACCAAGCCTGTACTTCAAGCACTTCACCACACATTTATATGCAAGGCAGAGGGGTAGCATACTAGGCAGCTGCTATCCTTCTCGATCACCCACATGCCATACACTGGGCCAAACCGATGCAGCTTCACGTTCCTGACAGACCGGACGTGATTCAAGCAGACTCTCCAGTCTTCTACAGAATTGACCTGATAGGTAGCCGCTCCTGCACAGCCTCCAAACTGCTCCTGCAGCAGATTTAGCCCGTGATTACTGGTGTTTCCAAATTCCCCAATGCTGGCCTTACACACGCTCCCGTGATGACTGCTCAAACGCGAGGAGCCCGAGCTCCTTCCTTGCTCCACAGCCACAACGTCTGCCCTTGGACAGTATGGGGAAAGCCTCTCAGTTCGGTGCCACCAGATCCCATTAGTGGGCTGCTGAAGCCCAGCCACTAAGCTTCCCCCCATTGGTGCAAAAAAGGACCATGGTCCAGAACTCACTTCTCAGAACCACTAGCTGTGTCCCATTGGTGACAGGCTCCCATCGAGAGTCCTGATTCTAGTTGGTCACTAGTTACTCCATTTCAGATACCTCTTTCCCTATTGGACCCTTCAGACAGTCCTGGTCCAAAATGGAAGGACACAGCACACAAAGTCCAGCTGCAAGAAAGGCAGGTTAAACAACTTACATTCCACGAACACTCTAAAAGGTATGCGGCAAACAATTACATTTTCTGGAAAGTGCTCACCTCTGTCCCTTGGATGACGACCGAAACTGGAACAATTGTCAGCGGCTTGGTGGGACTCAAGCAGAGGAACACACAGCCCCTTATAAGCAATAAATGTACAATGCAAGCAGACTACTCTTAAAGAGACAGTACGTGGCGGCTCTACAAGCACTCACAGAGCCATCTAAATGGCTAAAGTGCCAAACGCCAACCACTAGGGGGACACTTAGACAGCTCCTAGATGGCTGTTAGAAACCCCCATTTGTAGGGGGGTTATACCCTTCCTGGCCTGGAAAGAACTTGGTGTCCGCGTCAAGTAGTTACCCTTAAATCACTTTAAGGCGGAACTGTTTAAATTAACAACACATTAGACCTTTGATTACACATATCGCACAGTTTACTTTTTACCTGTACAACAGTACACATATCACAACCCTTTCTTTTTATAAATCAGGTCATTACCTCCTGGCTATGACAATTGATAGAGGGGGCCCTTCCTTATCTGTTACCTGAGGGCTACCTGGGGTAGCAGCACTATACTCAGAGGGTAATATTAACAGTTAGAATCGCTCTCAAGACTAGCTTGGCAAGGAACCTCGAGACATAGACTTCTTTATGGACTATATTTAATGGCAGGTCCACAGGCTGACCCAGAGACTCATAGCAACAGCAGCCTGGGCCGTTACTTCTCGGCCAGTGCATCTAGGGTCTCATTAAAATCTTTCTACAAGGCCTGGCTCATTTCAGCCTCATTTAGATTAGTAGGAGGAACCTGCACATGAGAAGGGGACCCAGTGCCCATAGTACTTTCGGGGACATGACCCTCTATATCAGGACCCACACTACTTAGTTCAGCCAAGGGCATTTCTGGCACTACTGGGATGTTATCAGGGCACTCAAAGTATTCTTCTTGCTCAGGCAGATCCCTAACAGATTCCCCCACATCACTTTCCTCTTCTGAAAAGTCAGACAGTTCAGCCAGCCCAGACAATTCAGCCGGACTCAAAGACCCTACTTCTTCAGCTTTGATGCCATTCACTTCATCCTCTGGGAGTATTGGCTCCAAAGACAAAGCTGGGGGCTCAAACAGTCCATAAAACCCAACTTCGTCCCCAGAGTGAGCTAGGGGGTTGCCCTAAAGAGTTGACTCCAGTTCATAAGAGGGTAATACTCCACATCATGTTCACTGTCTTCAGCCACAGGCAGAATCAGAAAGTCAGCAGAGGGACAGGGAAGACTCCGGGTTTAAGTTCTGACGAGTCAACCCTAGAATCTCTTTCTGGCAGCAGCTCTACTATAGCCCAGAGGGAGGGGCATTAGAGGCGCAATCTATTAAAACTGTCCAATTGGCGGTAGGTGATGTCGGTATAAAGTTTTAAATCTTTGAATTATTTTCGGCCTTACTTTTGTACACAGGCAGATCATCTAGTTTGCCCACTACAATGTAGAGGAGATGGTGCCATCTGTCAGCAATCTTGTGTTTGCCATGCAGTCCCAGATTCCTTAGCAATACCCGATCTCCCTCCTGAGTTCTAATAGCTTTCACCTTTTTATCATACTCTCTCTTGTTGCCAAAATTCCTTTGGCAGCACATAGTTTTACCAGTTGGTATGCAAGACTTAGCTGGGCCTTTAACTTTTGCACATACTGTAAATAGTTATCAGCTCGAATCCCACCAGGAGAGACATAAAGCACACATCTACCCGGCAGTCAAGGCTTCTCTTCCAAACATCAGGCGGTGGGGGAGAACCCAGTGGCATCACTTTTGGTGCAGTTGTAAGCATGTACCAGGGTGCTAATTTGTTGGCTCCATCTAGGCTTGTCTTTTGGGTGGAGGGTGCCTAGCATATCTAGCAAGGTGCAGTTGAAACGTTCAGGCTGGGGATCCCCCTGGGGGTGGTAAGGGGTAGTTCTGGACTTTCGCACCCCCCACAAGGCTAGCATCTCTCTAATCAGACTGCTCTCGAAATCTCTCCCTTGATCGGAATGCATTTGCTTGGTGGCCCCATAATGAACAAAGAAATTTTCAACAAGGACTTTAGCCACCGTGGTTGCCTTTTGACCCTTGGTGGGGAAAGCCTGGGCATATCGGGTGAAATGATCAGTGACCACCAATATGTTGCTGATATTTTTCAGATCAGGTTCTAAGCTCAGGAAATCAATGCAGACCAGTTCCATGGGGCACTGGTAGTGATATTGACCATGGGGGCAGCTCTCTCAGGTAGGGCTTTTCTTTGCAAACAACGCCCACAGGTCTTGACATACTGCTATACATCAGCAGTCATTTTAGGCCAGTAGAATTGGGTCCACACCAGGTCAAGAGTTCGGTCTATGCCAAGACGCCTCATGTGGTCATGCAGGGACCTCAATACCAGTTCTCTAAAAGCGGTGGGCAGCACCAGTTGTTGTTTGTCTATTAGCCCCTCTTTGTCTACAGTCTCCCGATATAATAGTTTATTGTTCAGCTTCAACTTTGGACCTTCTTTGTGTAACAGGGCAGTTCTCAAGTCAGCAGACCGCAGTTGGGACACATCTCTCCCTGCTTGCTGCACCTCTAAAACAGGTTGTATCATGGGATCTCGAGACTGAGCCAGCTGGAGGTTATCATTATTGAACTGAGGCAGCGTACTGAGTGTCTAATGCAGAAAAAATGGCAGTAAGCAGCAGGCAACATGAGTTCTCAGATGGGCACCAAGCAATCCACCATGCAGTCCACAGTATCAGGAGACACTTGTTCCTCCTTGTCGAATTTTTGGCAAAGGGCTCTAATGTCGGGTTCAGACAACCTGATCCAATTGGCTCGGAACACAGGCCTCCAGGAGAGAGCATCAGCATCTCTATGGTTTAGGCCTGCTCTGTATTCAACAGTATAGTTGTAGGTGGATAACGCAGAGAGCCACCTATGACCAGTGGCATCCAGCTTGGCTGATGTCCGAACATATGTCAAAGGATTATTATCAGTTTTCACCAGTATCTTAGCCCCATACAAGTAGTCATGGAATTGATCAACAATAGCCCACTTTAAAGCTAGGAACTCTAGTTTGTGCACTGGATAATTCTTTTCAGAGGAGTCAAACTACGGCTGGCAAAACTCTGAGCCTCGAACCCGTTAAAGTGCTCTTGGTACAATCTGACCCCAATTCTTGCAGACTAGCATCAGTATGAAGAACATAGGGGTTAGCTGGGTCAGCATAGGCCAGCACCGGGAATGAAGTAAATTGATATATGATGTCATAGAAGCTTCCTCACAGTCGCAGTCCAGCGAGTACCAAACACATCATTTGGGTGGAAATAATTATTTTCAGTCCCAGATTGTGCAGTCTTCTTATATTCTTATGGGTCGGGGTACCTTGGTGAGATTAAGCAAGGCGGGATCACGAGATAGTCTCTAATAAATCTTCGGTAGTATCCACAGAACCTCAGGAACCTGCCAGCTCCTTCAAATTTCTGGCTAGTGGCTAAGTTGTTAAAGCTTCTACTTTGCTGGGGTCAGTCTCTAAGCCTTCAGTGGATACTATTTGGCCCACATATTTCACAGAGGTTTGAAAGAATTGGCACTTGTCTATAGATAATTTAAGACCAAAGTCCTCCAGCTGGTTCAGGACCTTGAACAATCGACTTTCATGTTCTTCCAACGAGCTGCCAAACACTATGACATATTCTAAATAAACCAAACACTCGAGCAAGTTCATGTACCCCACAGCACGTTCCATCAGGCGCTGAAAGGTAGCTGCGGCACCTGAAATCCCTTAAGGCATCCGGATAAACTCATAGAAACCCAGGGGGCAAATGAATGCAGTCTTCTCTCGATCCTCCAGAGCCACTGGGATCTGATAGTACCCACTGCGAAGATCTAACACAGAGAACCACTTACTGCCATTTAGACAGTCCAAGGCGTCCTGTATGCGTGGCATGGTATACTGGTCAGGGATGGTCCGCCGGTTTAAGGTACGGTAATCCACACACATCTAAATGGTCCCATTCTTTTTCCTCAATACTGCAATGGGGGAAGCATAAGGGTTCCTGGATTCTTGTATCACACCAGCAGCAAGCATCTCTTGCAGATGCCGTCTCACATCGCCTATGTCAGCAGGGGCCAGGCGCCGCGACCTCTCTCGAAAAGGACTTTCATCATGCAGTCGGATGTGGTGTTCAGCCCCCTGCACACATCCCACATCCCATTCTTTCAGGGAAAATACCTGGTCTCTTTGGGCAAGCTTTTCACTGATCCTCACTTTCCATTCAGCAGGCAGCGGGGAGTCACCGAAATCAAACAAGTCAAGCGTGACTCTGTCATCCTTCCCCAAACCCTTGCTATTGGGGAGCACTGCAGTGTCCACACAATGCACACTAGCCAGGGTGCAGCCTCTATTCACTCGAATCTCTTTGTCAGACACATTATGGACTTGAACCATCACCCTCCTGGCATAAGCATGGGCTCTAGCAGGCAAGATACTGGGTTTAACCAGCAGTCCCCCATGCAACTTTCCTTCCCCAGGTGCATCCAGCATCAATAGTTTATTCTTGACATCCTTTTTAAACTGGACCTCCCCTTGCAAAACATACTGGGCATTTGGGGCTAATAGCAACGGCTCTGGATCCTTCCTCCAGATGACACCCTCCAGGCCTTCAGGTTCCTCCTGACTAGCCTTTCTCTGAGTCTCATAGGCCTTCTGGATCAAAGCGGGTATCCTAAGAGCTCGCCCAGTCCTGGACACCTGCTTTTCAGAACACAGTTGTGCTAGTTGACCAAACATGTGAGCATTGGTCCCAATCAACAAGGGTACCCCATCATACAGTCCAGTGGGGGGGCAGACTAAGGCCAAAGTTTCCACCTGTTCGTCCACCCCAGCCACAGAAGTAGGAAACGACAACCAGATCTGAATATACCCCAAATACGGATGAGTCTTGTCACTCAGCCCCCATACATGTAGACCATCCAAGGGTTGTAGTGGCAGCTCAGGTAGATGTGTCTGATACCAGTCCTGGAACATAATGGTCACCTGAGAGCCACTATCCAATACAGCCCGGGTGGGTATCCCATTTACTTGCACCGGGGCCTCCATCGAGGGCCCTACCACATCAGAACATTCGGGGTGCACAGCGTTGACAGTTGCTTGGGCATTGGCACGAGTCACAAAGCCCTTCCTAGGGGGTCGGACGTAGGCCCTGCGATGCCAGGTGATCAGCCTGCTGTTGACCTTCCTTAAATTCTCCGCCAACTGGCACTCAGTCTGAAAGTGTCCATCCTCCTCACAATGGTAACAGAACTTGGGGTCCTGTGGGTCTCTATTGGGGGGGGAATACTTCATCTGCTGTGGGCCATCCGGGGGGGCAAGGGGACTCCCCTGGGCTAGGATGTTTGTTTCTAGATAACTCTGGTTCCCCAAACCTAACAGGGTGGGTAGTGGTTTGTTTCAAGTCCCTCACTAGTTCTTGTAGATTTCTGATCTTGGCCCTCAACTCACTTTCTACTTGGGGACCAGAGGAAATGGCACACACCCCCACCCCTCCTTGTAACTCTGGGGATACATCAGGCCCCCCTGAAGGGTGGGTCTCATCGGGTTCGCTAGACTCAGGGGTTGGGCACAGATTCACAGCCCCCACATAGGATTCCCACCCCTCCTCATCAGTCTCTACTTCTCTAATCTCCCTCATCAATTGACAGTATTCAGGCGGGGCAGCTCGCCGATCATGTAACTTAAGTTTTAACAGTATCACAATGGAAAATCTAGCAGATTTTAAAACATGTTCCAACCTGACCTGGTTCAAGGCTGTGGCGGTGATCCCTCCTTTTCGATAGGCCTTCTGCAATGCCCTTTCCACCCTAGTAACAAAGACAGAAAGCTTTTTATTACTCCACTGCTTAGCAGACTTGAATTTCCATAATAAGTCTTCCCCAGTTTCTGTGCTTCCAAACACTCCCTCTAAAGTAGAAAGATACTCTGCTGCAGTAGTTTCCGGGCTAGTAGCCTGCAAAAACCGAATGGCTTCCAAAGCCGGACCCTGCAGGCTCTCCATCAGTCTCTTTCGTTTCTCCCCCTCAGAGCATTACCACTTCTGGACTAAGGGGGTGGCATAGTCCATCCACACCTCCAAATCATCCTCCCCTGAAGGCACTGGCACTATGCCAGAAAAAGGTTTTAGCCTACGCTACGAATCTAGCTGTATCGAAGGAATCACTAGGGGCAGTGGGGCCAAAATAGAACTCTTGGGGGGCCCAGGAGAGGTACCGGGGGAAGCCTGGGGGGTGGGATCACTGGAAAGGTCCAAAGCCTGCAGTAACTCTTGGGTAGTCCTCCCCTCCACAGCTAACAATTTAAGCAGTTTATCTTTGAAGCTATTAGTCTGGGGAGACCCCCTGGGAGTGACTGACCCACTCCAGATGTGAATGACCCTTCACCCCTGTTGGGCACCTTCTGGGTAAATCACGGGGGGTACCCTCTCGGGGTCAATGGCTACACTACATAAAAGTAACACCTGCAAAGTCTGATCGAGTAGGTCAGCCATACGCCCTCTCACCTCTACCTTACCCAAACACTTAACACGCTCCACTACGGAAATAAGGTCATCGTTCGTTGTCCCTAGAGGTACTTCTAGCAGTAACACAATTCTCTGAGAGTCCAGCTCTTCAGCTTCACCCCACCCCATCAGTTTATGTACCATTATCTTAATGGGGTCCAACTTGATTTTAGCCATGATATCCCCTTCCAGCTTTTCCTTCAATTTATCCATAGTTAGGTACTTTGTCCACTCAGCCACTAGGGGACGCTAATCCCAGTGGTGCCTCCACAATGTAACCCCCAGGGGTGATATCCTAAGGGCTACTACCCCTGCCTGCTCTGACTGTAACAGGGTGAGGGGCCTAGATCTGTTGGTGGGTGCCTCCACTCAGAGATCGGGGTTAGAACGGTCGAGTATGACTCGGTCACAGCCCTCTGGGTTACTGCAACTCCCCTTTCCTCTCACTAGCAGCCCACACAATTCAATCACAGTGTCCTTACCATATACACTTACCCCTCGGCTTGAACCAATCAGCTTGCTCCGGGGACCCCCTGAAAATAAGTTGCAGATACACAAAATTCGCTGTGCAGTAATTCACCATTAACACACAAACTAGCCAGTGTGCCTTTGCAAAACAATCAATCTGATTTATTTAAGGGGAAGTAACAAGGACCAGGGGGAATCAGGTTAATTAGCTTACCACTGCAATATATATGAGTATCTACATAGGGCTCTGTGCACAGGCCTAACCTATAAGTTACTGTCTATGGTTACCCAAGCCCTAAAGGCTAGTTCCTCGATGCAGCTGGTTGGGGCCCTGACACAAATGAGCATTTAATTCCTATGAAGGTGAAGTAGACCCAGCGGGCCCAGATAGTGTCACAGTACAGAACCCAAAACATCCTGCCCTTACTAGGACCAGTGGCCAGGGAGCTACCCTGATTTAGTACTCACAAGTCCAGCAGACAGAGCGCTCTCGCACCTCTCACAGGACAAAGCCTGTACTTCAAGCACTTCTCCACACATTTATATGCAAGGCAGAGGGGTACCATACCAGGCAGCTGCTGTCCTTCTCGATCACCCACACGCCATACAGTGGGCCAAACCAACGCAGCTTCACGTTCCTGACAGACCGAGCGCGCGATTCAAGCAGACTCTCCAGTCTTCTACAGGGTGAGCCTGGTAGGTAGCTGCACTCCTGCACAGCCTCCTCCAACCACTTCCCAGTGGATTTAGTCTGTGATTACTGGCGTTTCCAAATGCCCAACGCTGACCTTACACATGCTTCCCGCACGACCGCTCAAACAGCGCAGTAGCCCTGAGCTACTTCCTTGCTCACAGCCACAACATCTCTGCCCTTGGACAGTATGGGGCAGGCCTCTCAGTTCGGGCGCCACCCGATCCCATTGGCGGGCTGCTGAAGCCAGCCACTAAGTTCGCCCCCCCATCGGTGCAAAAAAGGCGCCATGGTCCAGAACTTCACTTCTCAGAACCACTAGCTGTATCCCCATTGGTCAGCAGGCTTCATCGAGAGTCCTGATTCTGGTTGGTCACTAGTTACTCCATTTTAGACACCCTCTTGCCCCTGTTGGACCCTTCAGACAGTCCTGGTCCAAAATGGAAGGACACAGCACACAAAGTCCAGCTGCAAGAAAGGCAGGTTAAACAGCTTACATTCCCACGAACACTCTAAAAGGTATGGGGCAAACAATTACATTTTCTGGAAAGTGCTCACTCTGTCCCTTCGGTGACAGCCAAAACTGGAGCAATTTGTCAGGGGCTCGGGTGGGACTCGAGCAGAGGAACACACAGCCCCCCCTTATAAGCAATAAATGTGTCTGCAAGCAGACTGCTCTTAAAGAGACAGTACGTGGAGGCTCTACAAGCACTCACAGAGCCATCTAAACGGCTTAATCGCCGAACGTCAACCACCAGGGGGACACTTAGACAGCTCCTAGATGGCTGTTAGAAACCCCCATTTGTAGGGGGGTTACACAAGTGTATCTGGGCAGGTGCCTGCTGTCTGCTCCTGAGATATAGCTGAGAAAAGAGACTGTTGTGATGAACCCGTAGTTTAGATTCTGCACCGCCCCCTGGAGTCTGGGAGACAGGAAAGAAACAGAAACTGCTTTGGCTGCACACCATAGCTGGCTTTGAGAGAAAAGAAAAAGATGACTTCGGATTTACTCCTTGAGTCCAGAGCCGGGTACTCGCTAACCCCCACCAAGTGGGGCTGCCAACTGCGGGGATCTCGGGGTTATTCCTCAGTGCTAGGGCACTCTGACCTGTAGAGGAGCCAGGCTATGGGGCCACTCCAAGGTCTGGGTCCCTTGTGGCTGGCAGGCCTTGCCATGTGCTCTGCAACAGGCCTCAATAGGCCGAGGGGAACAAGCTGCGAGATCTTCAATCAAGCTGAAGATCCAAGCTGCAGTTTCCCTGCCCCTTCAGGTTTAAGCATCAAGCTCAGTTCTGCATCTGCTGTTTCACCAGCCCCCCAGTACTTCACTCATCTGTGCCACCCATGGACTGATTCTGCTGAACTGTGAGTAAAACACAAGAATTGCCCTGCAAATTCTGGGGATTGTATATAGTTGTGTTCATCTTATGCTCACTGGCATAGGAAGCCAGTAGAGTAATCAAAGAAAACGGTATGAATTTAATTTTTGTTCAGCGAGTTCACCAATGCCGGCCAATCATCTGCACCTCAAGCATGCAACTAGACATCTGGGTACCCAAGGACAGAATTTGGGGCACCATTCTGGAACTGGTAAAAGGGGGACTGGGTTTTGGGACAACCTGCAGTAGTCAGATAGCTAGGTAGAGAGATGGTGGCTGCAATGAATAAAATGGTGGGTTTGAATCAAAATAAGGGGAATGACTGGGGGAAATGGAAAATCTTTAAATGTAAATAAAAATGTTTCTTCTTGACTTCTCTTCCATGTTACCCCATCCTAACCTTCCCCATGTAAATAAATTATGATGTCACTGTTTCAGAAAGAGCTGACTCAAGAGCCTGAGTTGGTGAGCATATTATTACCTGAAGTTAATGATGCCAACTGCTTAAATGTGGGGAGGTTTGAGTTTGGAAAGTCCAGGGCTGTGGTAACTGTTCAGGGAGGCGGGTTGGTACGACGTCCCAGGGGGTTGTACTGGCAAAGAACAGACCCACTAATTGTATTCTGGGTGGAGGCACCACCATTTTATTTTATTCTTGGGAAAGGACCCCATGTAATATCAGCTTAGGAACCCAGGCCCCTTAACCTTGTAACGGCCGGCAAGGCAGGGGTAGTGGCCATCTCTAGGACAGCGCCAGAGGGGCTACACAAATAACAAAAACAATAAACATTGAGATGTCTGATAACAAGCAAGTGGTTCTTTAGCTTTGTCATCAAGTCATATTTTTATCTTACCTCACCTAATCTCACCAGAGACTGGTCTCAAGGCATGTGGAATACTATTCCACTAAATACCACCAACAGCTTAATCTGGTTCGGGGTCAGTTGGCATTCATCTGTATCCCCCTCCTGGATCGTGCCTGAAAATAGGGCAGAATGTGTCTAGTGCACTTACCCGGTCAACAAAAACTAACTAAAAAATAGTAAAATAAATAAGCGACCGGCCCAAGGTAGAAAAATGATGTTCTACCTATTCGCAGGTTACATTTGGTGACCACTAGTTCCAATCCTGTTGCCGATATCAAAAAGGCAGTTTTCTTTCTGTAAATAACGTTGGCTAACTCTGTAAGCTGCCCTCAAATACCTTTGCAGATAAGTGAGAGGATGTGGCCATTCCTACAATTGCTCAACCTCTGCCATCCAAAATCGCCATACAGTTAGCAACAAGCTGGTGCTAGCACAATGGGAAAATTACTGGATTTTTAAACTTCAGGCCATGGTGTTTCCTAGTCTAACTTATTGAGTTACATTAACTCCGTTATTATGAAGTTGATGGATTTGTCAAGTATCTGTAGTAAGCCTCCCATTTTTTACCCTTTTCAGATACCGGGATGCTGTCAGAGTTTATTTGCATCTATAGGAGCCAGGTTTGTAAAATTTTTGGTGGGGCCCAGAGGTCAGGGGTCAAAGCCCCGCCCCCTGGCCCAGGGATCAAAGCCCCACCCTCTGGTCCAGGGGTCAGAGGTCAACCTCCCACCACCGGGGGGTCAGGGGTCCTACTTCATCTCTGGCTTTTACCCTCTCATTCCTACTGCTAGGTTTCCCTTCCCTGATCTTGTGCCCATACCATGCATTCTTAAATTTCCCTACTGTTTGTCCCCCACCTGTGCTGAGAGGCTGTTCCATGAATCCACAGTGCTTTCTGGCTTTCTATGAAGACATACTTCCTCATGTTACCCTCTAGCCTCATATCATAACCCCTCATTCTTGAACATCCCTCTTGTGCCTTATATATGCCTTTATTTCTACACACCCCCACCCATCCCTCGGTGGTGGTTACTGTCTCCCCCCAAAACAAAGGGTCTGTTACAACTCTGTGCACATCATGTGCTGTGCTGGCCTGTAATCGTACTTAGTACTGCACTGCGTCCCAATCCCCAAATACAGTACTACTATATTTAGAAGCTTGTGCTATCGACCCACCCTGGACCGCCGTTCTTACGTAGCACTGAAGTTATAGTACTTTGGCCTCTTACAGCACTGCACGCTGTATGCCATGTCAGGCTGTCAGCTGATTTTTTTATTACATTGAGTTGGGAGATTTCCCCACACACACCCGGCCCCCCTCGGGTGGAAGAAAAGTCTCCCAACTCAAACCAACAACACCCAATCCAACAGCCAGCAAGCAAGCAACAGAAGTAGCCTAGCACAGATACAGTACAGTACAGCACAGCACAGGAAATGTGACAAAACTATGCTGTATTCTCTGTAGCTGAATTAAACTGGGCAAGCAGGCAGAGGCCTACTGGAAATACATGAAGGGAAAAACAACTTGGAAGTTCAGTACCGTAAATCGTCCAAATCTGGTTCTACTAATTTACAAAATGCACTTCAGTACAAAATTATAATCTCTTAACAGTAAACTGTGTGACTAAAGCTCCTTCTTTTCTGCAGTACACTCAGTTCGTATTTCTGTCCCACATGGATGAGAGGCTTTTTTTTTTTAATAACCCCACTGAAACAGTACTTACTAATTAACTGCATCAATGGGCTATTACGGAAGCTTCACCAATGTGGGGCTGAATAGAAATATGAACTTTAAGTGTACTGCAGCAGTAGCAAAGAAGCTTTAGTCACCTACAGCTTACTACAGTGTATGGTGGAATGATTTTATGCATGGACTTCCTTGCCTGGAATATGCTTGTTGTGCTGCAGTAGTGACATCATTATATAGTGTATGATGGAATGCTGTTATTGTTAAAAATCCATCACTTTCAAAATGTTATTATGCTGTAGTAGCTACGTCATCGCAGCTGTTGAGCTGCACTAGCTACGTAGCTGCCATATCATAACAACATCGAATGCGCTAGCACATGCGCATTATAAGACCAGGATGCAGCGGTAAAAAACAGTGAAACGAGCGGCAAAGTGGAAAATAAAACAAAGTAAGTTGCGGCTTAGTAACAGCATTCCATCCTACACAATAAAACAATGTATTCCCAGCTATCCATAACAAGCTGGGTTACTTCATCTCGAGGTCGCCAATGGTGACCGAACCTCTCAAACTATGCTCTCGAGGTTCAAATGGTCACCATGGCAACTTCTCGATGAACTAACCAGCTTGCTACAAATAGCTGGGTATACATTATTCTCTATATACCGTATGATGGAATGCTGTTATACATGGAATTCCAGCCTGGAATATGCTTGTTCTGCTGCAGTAGTGACATCATTATGTTCTGCTGCAGTAGTGATGTCACTACTACAGCAGAACAACTTGGAATGCTGCCACATAGTTGCTTTTCTCTATCTAGTTAAGCTGGAAGTTTTTTGTTTTTTTTAAACATGAACTTGCAGAAACATCGACATCACACTGCGAAAGTTAAATACTGTTAAAATATTTATTCTCCATTGCCTTTACTATCTGGTTTTGTGTGATTTTCTATGCTGTGACTGCCCATACACTATAAAAGATTGTGTATGAGCAGTCATACACAATCAAGGATATTCTTGTATCTCGAGGTTTCCTTGGTAACAGAGCACCTCTTCAGCTGCGCTCTCAAGGTCATCTGTTACCAAGGAAACCTCTCGATACAAGAATATCCTTGTGTATGACTGTTCATACTACTACTCCAGCACAACGACCAAGAATGTTACCACACAGCTTTTGTAAACTTGAATTTACAGAAAAAGCTGCAGCACATTAATTCAGTCATTTGAGCCCACCAGCAACACTCAAGTGCCCTCCCCCATTCCCAGTTCACTGAAAGGCAGAGTGTCTGAAATAGGCATGGATTATGCCACTACACTATAAAACATAATATAATAACATAATGAGTTTGGAACTGTCTGATTTTGAAAGCAGCACAAGGGAAGTCACAGAGTTTGGAACTGTCTGATTTTGAAAGCAGCACAAGGGAAATCACAGAGTTTGGAACTGTCTGATTTTGAAAGCAGCACAAGGGAAATCACAGAGTTTGGAACTGTCTGATTTTGAAAGCAGCACAAGGGAAGTCACAGAGTTTGGAACTGTCTGATTTTGAAAGCAGCACAAGGAAATCACAGAGTTTGGAACTGTCTGATTTTGAAAGCAGCACAAGGGAAATCACAGATTTGGAACTGTCTGATTTTGAAAGCAGCACAGGAAATCACAAAGTTTGGAACTGTCTGATTTTGAAAGCAGCACAAGGGAAATCACAGAGTTTGGAACTCAGTGCTTTGGCTTCTCAGAAGGAACTAGAAGGGGGACAGGATCAGATCTACAGTACAGTAACTTCTTGTTGTTTTGCATTGTTTCTTGTGGATTCTACTTGGTAGAATGTTATTTATTTTCTTTCTTATTACTAAGGGGCTAGCAGGGTATTGTTTGGGGCTACTGGAATTTTGAAACCTGTTTTGGTAGCTATAAGTGGGCTCATTTGTTTGACACTGTGTGGCAGGCTGCATTTGTAGAGACCTATTTCTTCTGTTCTAAAACATAATTGGTGTGATTTAACTGGGTCTGTTTCTTTGAATTGGAGACATATATCTTCTAATTCCAAGTCTATTTTGATGTGTTGTTGGTGAAGCTGTTTGAATTGGAGTCCTGTTTCTTTGGGTAGCAAACTTATTTTGGGGGCTTTGAGTAGAATTGTGATTCATTGTTGCTGGCTTCACTAGCTGCAAAGTTTGGAGTGCAGAGTGGGAGGAAGGTGCTAATGCTCTGACCAGAGGCCTCAGCTACCTGATTGTTTCTGGAAGACTTGGGCTGGTCCCACCCTTGGTCCATTATTTCCTTTGTACCAGGGGTTCTGACATCACTTCCTCAAACAGGCAAAGGATATGCACCTGTCATAGCAAAAGCAGACATCCAGGAAAGGAACAGCAGCAGTGAAGGGTGACTGCTCTCTCAGTGGAAGGGAAGTGAAATGCAAATCTAGGAGCTTTCATTATTACTTTATAGCATTGATATTACATTGGGAAAGGAGGAGCAGGAGTTTGAAGAAGGTTGTGCAATGGCTACTTAAAGTCTGTTTTTGAGTGTGGATAGGAAGGATAGGAATATAAAAAGCAGTTGCTCAATATATCTAAATGTGTGCAACAAAGGAGTAAGGAAATAAAGAAAATGTTTTGCACTGATAGAGGAGGAGAGGAGACTTGGGGAGTGTTTGGTATCCTGCATCTGGAAGGGTGGGGATCGCTGGTGGGCGACGAACAGCAATGGGTAGGGTGGTAGGCTGCAACAACTGCAGTGCACCAATCTTTCTAAAATTGCCTGGAGTGTGGGAGGATGTTTAGTGTGCAACCACATAGAAAAACTTAGAAAGGAGATTGAGGTCTGCAGGAGGAACTAAGACAGGCAAAGGCAGATTGGGGGTGGGTTTAGCTCAATACTGGAGGAGGAAGAAGGAGATGAGGAGGTGATTTAAGCCAACAGTGGTGAGGAGAGGTCAGAAGAAGGAAAAGCAGAGACAAAGGGCCCAGGCCAGGAAGAACAATTGCCGGAAACCAGGTCAGGAGACAAAGACAAATGGATGGAGGAGATAGGGACTTGTGAGGGAGGCGAAGAAGTGAAAAAAGTCATGGAGTGGAAGGAGAGAACAGGTTACTATGAAGAGAGGAGCAGGCATTTGTGAAGGCCTTCAGAAAATAGTTGTGCACTGCTAGAGAGGAGAAGGTGGAGGAGGAAATGATGAAATTAGAGGAGGAATTGATAAATGCCTGGACAGAGCGCTGGAGCGGGGGAAGTTCTGCTGGGAGGGTGCAACAGGGTAAAGGGGAAATAATGTGCAGGAGGAAGAAGAGAAGCTGGAAATGAGGGCGGAGATGAATGGAAGCAAGCAGGAGTAAGAGGGATTGGAATCTTAGTGCTGGGGGACTCAATACTAAGAGGAGTTAGGTGGGAGGTAGCAAGGGAGGGCATAGTCGCATTTGGGTGGAGGCCATGCCAGAATGACAGCGGAAAGGATGGGACAGTCTGTTCTGAAATATGCTAGAAGGGGGTAGGGACAAGCCTCATTTAATTATACATCTTGGGACAAATGACCTGGCTGACAAGACAAGTAGATACAGTCAGAGGAGGTTTGAGGAACTAACACAATTATGTGAGGGGCAGGAAGATCAGTAACTTTTTCAGAGATACTTCCGGTGCAAAGGCAAGCACAACAAGAAAGCTGAGAATAGAGAATTTAATGGATGGCTAAGAACCTGGTGTTGTGTTAAAGGGTATGGGCTGTTGGGGGGGTGGGGAGGAGGACCTGGGAGGACAGTAGTCTCTATGCCAGGACAGACTACACTTGAGTGAGGAGGAAAGAAAGTGTTGAAACAGAGGGATGGAGGAGTACATAGAGGAAGTTGGGAATTTAAACTAGGAGTGGGGGGTGGCAGTTGGGGAAGAGATATGCAGAGACCACAGGTTGGGAAACCATATGAGCTTACCCCCCATAACAGTGACAAAGGACAAATGGCAAGTACTGTTGGTGATGCTAGGAAAGGAGGGCAGGATGGGAGGGGGGAAGGGTGGAAGATGGTTATCCTTAATGCTAGGAGCCTTGGGAGGAAAACTGCAGAGTTACAGGTTCTCATGGCAGAGGGAGAGGTGGACATCGCAGTCATCATGGAAACATGGGCCACCCAATACAATGACTGGGACCTGTCTGTACCAGGGTACAGATTATTTCGTAGGGACAGAGTGATTGAGAAAGGAGGGGGGGGTGGCACTATATGTGAAGGAAGGACTGAAGTGTGTAAGGGAGGAAGGGGAGGAGGGTAGTACGGAGTCACTTTGGATGCAAATCCAGGATTCCAAGAATAGGATTTTTAGAATGGGAGTGGTGTACAGGCCACCATCTCAGATGGAGGAGTTAGACAGGGAACTAGCAGGATAGATCAGGAGGACCTAGCAAGAAGGAGTGTGGTGATTGTGGGGACTTCAATATGCCAGGAGTGGACTGGAGCACACGACAACCAGGAACAGAAGGAGCAGGTACTGCTGGATGCCTTCCAGGACAGCTTCCTGCAAAATGAGTCAGTGAACCAAGCAAGTTGAAATACCCTTGACCTTGTGCTGGCAAATGGGGACTTTGTGAGAAGAATTTACAGTGGAGAACGCTTGTCAGGGAGTGACCACCGCTCAGTATGGCTCACATTGGATATGGGCAAGGAAGGAGGGAATCTGGCACAAGAGTGCTGGACTTCAGGAGGGCCGACTTTGGGAGGATGGGGAAGTGGTAAAGGTACCTGGCAGAATTCAATCTAGTATGGACACTAACCAGAGGTGGGAGCTCATAAAGCTGGGGATAGTGGAGGCAACCAAAACCTCCTGCTGCAAAGCAAGGCAGCTGGAGCTAGAAACCGATCTAGTTGAGCAAGGAGATCATGAAAAAGGTAGGAGGAAAAAGCTGCCTTTAGGAAGTACAAGAAAAACAGGCAGGGGAGGACAGGGAGGAGTACTTGACAGAATCGAAGGAGGTGACAAGGGCAGTGAGGCCAAAGCATCTCTGAACTCAGGCTGGCACAAGGCATTAAGAGGAGAAGGACTTCTTTAAGTACATTGGGAGAAAAGGGCTGTAAGGACCACATAGTAAGGATTAGGAAGGAGGGGTTGGGTGGAAGCAGAGTGCGATAAAGCGGAAGCACTAAATAAGTACTTCTGCTCAGTATTTACTAAAGAGAAGAGGGGCTGACACCCAAGGTGGAAGAAATGGCAGAAGCAGGGGTGGGAAGTGGTGACAGATGGGAAATCATGGAGCAGAGTTAGAGAGGGTTTGAAGGCACTGAGGGTGGACGACGCCAGGCTCAGATGGCATCCACCCCAGGGTACTGAAGGAGCTGGCAGAGGTCCTTGCAGGACCTTTGGCAGACCTATTTAATGCCCTCACTACATTCAGGGTGTGTACCTCAGAACTGGAGGATGGCTCATGTGGTGTCCCTCCACAAGAGTGGCCCAAGGATGAACCAGGAAACTACAGACCAGTGAGCCTCACATCCATCATGGGTAAGCTAATGGAGACTATCCTGAAGGAGGGCTGGTGGCCCTCCTAGAGGCCAAGGACTACAGGACAGCAGACAGCATGGCTTCGCCCATGGCAGATCCTGCCAAACCAACCTGGTCGGAGTTCTGTGACTGGGTAACTAGGCAACTGGACAGGGGCCATGCAGTGGATGTCCTGTATCTGGACTTCAGTAAGGCATTCGACTCAGTGCCACATGGAAGGCTGGGAAGGAAGTTAGTAGGCACAGAGGCGGGTGCAAAGCTGGTGAGATGGGTAGGAAACTGGCTGCAGGAGGGCAACAGAGGGTGGTGGTGGGTGGGAGCTCTCACACCCAAGGACAGTGACGAGCGGTGTTCCACAGGGCTCAGTGTTGGGACCAGTGTTGTTTGGGATATTCATTGCAGACATATCATGGGACATCAAGAGCAAGATCAGTCTGTTTACTGATGATACCAAGGTAGGCACAGTGGTGGATGACCTAGGGGGATGGCAGGGGCTGCAGGATGCTCTGGCAAAGCTTGAAACCTGGTCAGACACCTGGCAACTGGGCTTTAATGCCAAAAAGTGCAAGGTGCTGCATTTTGGGATGAAGAGCCCAAGGAGGAGTTACCAGCTAGGAGAGTGCAGCTAGGCCAGACAAAGGAGGAGAAGGATCTGGGTGTGCTCATTACAGGGTCAATGAACAACTCAGCACAATGTAGGAAGGCAGCTGCAAAGGCCAACAGAATGCTGGGTTGTATTGCAAGGGGTATATCCTCGAGGAGGGAGGAGGTGATTCTGCCACTGTATAGGTCATTAGTTAGACCACACCTGGAGTACTGCGTGCAGTACTGGCGTCCGTATCTGAAGAGGGACATTAAGTTACTGGAGGGGGTGCAGCGCAGAGCAACAAAGATGATCAAGGGGCTGGGGAACTTATCATACGAGAGGAGGTTGAAGGAGTTGAACATGTACTCACTGGAGGAGAGGAGAGACAGGGGTGACATGATTGAAATCTTTAAATACATGAAAGGAATAAACAAGACAAGTACAGAGGGGCTGTTCAAAGTAAGGGAGGGAGGGCCACCGCAGGCCATGATATGAGACTGGAGGGAAGGTTCAGGAGGAGAGATGAGAGACACTTTTTACAGAGAGGGTGGTGGCTGGGAGGAATGCGTTACCTGCTGAAGTGGTATGCAGTAGAACAGTGGACTGCTTTAAACGAGGATGGGACAAGACAAGGGGGAGGGTTAATGAAGGGGAAGGGTGGAAGGGAGGAGCATCTGAAGAATAAGGGGTGCTAGCTGCACATTCGAGCAGACTTGATAGACCTCTAGGCCTTTATCTGCTGGCAAATTTCGTATGTTCGTATAAACATTTATAATAATATACAGCTCGGGGGGCCAGTAGACTACCAGGGATGTTAAAAAATACAGGGGGTGGGGGGCGCTAGACTACCAGGACAGTAAATAAGATTATATATTTTATTGTGATGGGGAGGGCCACTAGACTACCATGGATAGTTAGTACTTTATTCTGATTATTCAGATGGGGCGCAATGAAGCCCCCTGAGCAAAACGCACCCTAATTTAACACTCTAGGGCATCCCTGGGCTACAGAAATTGATTTAGAAATCTGGCCATCTCATCTCTCACTCTTTATTCACTAGCGAGCAATTTCTTTGGCTGGCAAATTTCGTATGTTCGTATAATATATATGGGGACAGACAGTGAGAATGGACAAAGTAACTACATATTACAGTCAACAATCCAGTCATATAACTAGCCTTTGCCTAGCAACATGTTGCTCAACCAAGCCGGCTCCATGGTGCCAAGCAATGGGGCATCGCCCTGGCACACTAGTGATCTGCATTCATGTCCTGAACCCAGATGTCAGGAGCATGACCAGCAGAGAGGGAGCCAGAGCCTCCCTCAGACACTTCCTTCCCAGTGGGGGCCTAGCAGAGGCATTCTTGGTGGTGTGGGTGACCACATGCTGCAGAGTACACCTCTCCAGATGACATCCGATGGATGCTCTGAATCCCTCTCTGCCAGCCTCTGCTGTATTCATCCTGGGCTTGGGATGCAAACCTGGGCTGCCAGTGTGCCATAGTGATATCCCATCATTCAGCCCCACAGAGCCAGCCTCCACTAGCTCTTTAACACACGATAGTGTTCCATCCCAGACAGGAGTTTTGGCTTACTGTGGTTTCATGTAGAGTTCAAGCAATCTTTAGCATAGCTTTAATAAATCTTGTACCCTTCTCTTCCCTTCCTCCTTATGAGTTACCCTTTATAGCATAGATACGAACATACGAAATTTGCCAGCAGATAAAGGCCTAGAGGTCTATCAAGTCTGCTCGAATGTGCAGCTAACACCCCTTATTCTGCAGCTGCCCCTCCCTTCCACCCTTCCCCTTCATTAACCCTCCCTCTTGTCCTGTCCCATCCCCTTTTGAAGCAGTCCACTGTTCTACTGCATACCACTTCAGCAGGTAACTCATTCCACCCAGCCACTACCCTCTCTGTAAAAAAGTGTCTCCTCATCTCCCTCCTGAACCTTCCTCGCTCCAGTCTCATATCATGGCCCCTGGTGGCCCTCCCCTCCCTTACTTTGAACAGCCCCTCTGTACCCGTCTTGTTTATTCCTTTCATGTATTTAAAAGTTTCAATCATATACCCTATCCCTCCTCTCCTCCAGTGAGTACATGTTCAACTCCTTCAACCTCCTCTCGTATGATAAGTCCCCAGCCTCTTGATCATCTTTGTGCTGCTGCTGTACCCCTCAGTAACTTAATGTCCCTCTACAGTCACAGGTGCCAGTACTGCGCAGTACTCCAGGTGTGGTCTAACTAATGGCCTATACAGTGGCAGAATCACCTCCCTCCCTCGAGGATATACTCTTGCAATACAACCCAGCATTTTGTTGGCCTTGCAGCTGCCTTCTCACATTGTGCTGAGTTGTTCATTGACCCTGTAATGAGCACACCCAGATCCTTCTCCTCCTCTGTCTGGGCTAGCTGCACTCCCCAGCTGGTAACTCCTCCTGGGTTCTTCATCCCAAAATGCAGCACCTTGCACTTTTTGGCATTAACGCCCAGTTGCCAGGTGTCTGACCAGGTTTCAAGCTTTGCCAGATCATCCTGCAACCCCTGCCATCCCCCTAGGTCATCCACCACCGCGCCTACCTTGGTATCATCAGCAAACAGACAGACTATTTCACATATTGTAACAGCATTCCAATACATAACAGTAAATACTTGATAACAGTGCCACAGTTGGGGTTCAGCATCTCCTGCCATCTGCTACCCCAAACTGCCACCCCTAAGTGGGTCACCCTTATGCTCCATCAGTTTCACTTTTTTCCACTGTATGGTTGGGCCACTTGAACAATGCTGCAGCCTAAATAAAGGAGTCCAAACAAGTCCCCTTCAGCCACGTCCTCTGGATCGGGGAGAGGCTCCACTCAGACACCAGCAAAAGTCCCTAATATCAAGACAGCTCACTGGAAGTAACTCCATAATGACCCAATCACCCAAACCAGTTGCAGTAACTTGACTTATGCCCTCACCCAGAGCCAGCAGCAACACAGATGGGAGTTAAACCAAGAAAGGAGAGTACCAATGAATACAGCACAGTGCCTGAGACAGTCGAGGATTTGGTGTTTAGCTGTTATCAAATGTTGCACTCAAGTCAAGCATAGGTAAGAAAAAATAAAATTATAACAATAATTAATGAATAAAATAATTTTAACCATCAACTCCCCCACCTCTCAGCATCCAAAGCCCTCCCAGTCCCTACTCTTCCTTAAAGCACCTGCTTTGATAAAGTAACCTCCCACTCCTTGGCACCCCATTCCCTCCCTCCCCCCAACATACCTACTTCCCACTGAAATAATATTCTCCCAGAGATTGGGCAAGCACCCAGAGACCATCCCCAAAGTCAGCAGCCCACCCCTCGACATTAGCACTCCCCACCTGATAGATACTAGCATTGAGATCCCATCCCCAGTGCTAGCCTACCCAGAAACTGGTGTAGCGCCATCTACACATCCAAACACCCCCCTTATAGATAGATCAGTAACTCCCTGCTCATGTAAAGATCAGACTAGTACTGGGAGCCCACCCCTGAGTCAACACCCCTGTCCCCACTCCCCAGAAATTGGTCTAGTATTGTGTGCCCAGCTCTGTTGCCAGTAACCCCCTTCCCACCCTCAGACATTAGTAATTCCCTGCACACCTAGAGATCAGGCCAGGGCTTGGAGCCTATCGCAAGAAGCAGATCCACCTAGAGATATCCCAGCATTGGAAGCCCACCCCTGGTGCCAGTAACCTCAACCCCAAGACTGGGGCAACACTGGTAATCCATCCTTGCTGCCAGCAACCCTTCCTTCTCCAGAGATTAGGTCAGCACGAGGTGTGCATCCTCAGTGTTATCAGCCCCTTCCCCCATGAATTTCAGAAGGCCTCCTGTACCTCAATATGAGACCCACACTTTGATCCAATGCCACACACAGTCTTCATCCTCTCTTTTAGGGTTCTGGGTCTAAATGTTGATATTTGCACTCCATAGTGCTTTGCAGAGGTGGACTACGTGGATTGAAAAGTGGACCTCATATTGAGGTACGGGGGCTCAATGGCGAGCTCGTCTGTGTTTGGGGGGGGTGGAGGACTGCTGACATGAGGGATGGGCTCCCAGCACTGGCCCAGTCTGTTGGCCTCCTGGCTGTGAGTGTGAGACCCTGAAGAGGGGAGCACACACAACTATGTCTTCAAAGATAGTAACCTGCTGAAGGCAAAGAGTGGATACCATAGCAGGGTTTACATGGCTAAAGGGTTGATTTGCAAGGGTTAGAGAGAGGGAGAGGGGTGTAATGGTGAGGACAGGACAGCCTGGGATGTGTAGTAGAGTACATGGGTGTGATTGTCACACCAGTGTTTGGCTGCTGCACATTTTGGTGGCTCTATCAGCCAGTATCAGGCTGCTCCATTGCCCTGAACGCCCTCTGCTTTACACTCTCTGCCGCAGCCTCACTAGTTTCTCAGGCAGCAGGCCTCTCCTCGACTCTGCTACCGCTGGTGCCACTGACTTTCTCTCTCCTCTAGGGTCCTTGCCTTGGTGAACAGGTCCGTCTCACCGGTTGGTGGGTGCTGTTCCACTGCTGTGACTCAAGAGTCCTCCATCCTTCCTCCTCCTTGATTCGAATCTCAATGGACAGACAGGGACAGCTCAGCCCTACTGCTTCTTTGGGGAAGTCCTTGCACTGTCTTCAGCCCTCCTAGTCACTACCGTTACTGCTCTGTACTCACACCCACTCCGACCACTCACACTCTGTGCCAATGAATGCTTACGCCCCGGTCCTCGCTCACCTCTCCGCTCCTCGAAGCGTGGTTTCATTCAAACCGTACTGCCGCCCAATCAGAATGTGGCTCCCTCTCAGTCAGTAGGCACATGCTTGCACAGACAGGAATTGGGGCCAATGGAAAATGCCACCACCACGGACCACCAATGATAGAGGCAGAAGGTTGGGATTACTCGGGGCGAGGGGGAGTTTCTCGCTGCAGCTATGCCGCCGTGCCCAGCAAGGTCACGCACTAGCACAACAATCACATGCCCAAAATGGTGCAAGTTAAAAAAAAATGCCTCCGTAGCCCACCAATAAGAATGGAGCCCGCTGGGGACAGGACAAGCGATGATCGCCATGGCCTGGGACGGGTCACAGGGGGCATGCAGATCCAAAAAAAAGATGGGGGAAAAAAATGTGCATGGGAAAATATTGTTGGGGCTGAGCCCACATCCAAAAATATTGATGGGGCACATGCCCCATGGGCCCATACAACCCGGCACCTATGTTTGCATCATGCATTTTGAACTTTTGTTGGCAGTTATGACACAAACTTAAGTGAAAAATCTTTCACAATTATCTAATTTTTTGCATCAAGATATATTCTGCGGCTTGTATAATATTTTTCGTATTATGAAATGGTATGTGTTTTATAGGTTCATATATGTGATTTTTAATCTTTTTTGTATAACTAGTTATGATGGATTATCACTGAGCACTTACACACTCACTGCACTGCTGTTGCAGTTGTGGGACTGCACCTTTAAGTGCATACTACATAAGGTGCACTCTAGGTGGTGCCCATCACTCTTGACAAAGTCGTAATGGTGAAACATTGAGTGATTCCTGGTGTGTGCACCCTCGTCACCTTAACAATTTAAATCTTGAAGCTGTTCTTTGTCTCCAGTCCACTGTGAGTCTGTTTTTTGCCGTTCACAGTTTATTCTTTAATCATGCCACCGGGTCTCCAGTTGTGGCTTTTTCTGTTGACCCCCACTAAAATTCCTTATTACTGGTAGATGTAAACTGAACTCTTCTACCATTCTTTGGCACTGGTAGACATTTAATGACCCCTTGTACCATTCTTTATCACTGAACGACATAGACTGAACACCTCTGCCATTCTTTATTGTTGGTAGACATTTACTGAAACACTTTTACTGGTTTATATTGCTGGTATACGTTGTCTGAACTTATCTGTTATAGCTCCCATGAAGTTTGGTGTTTCACAAAGTTCCATCCTGGACCCCTCCTTTTCTCCTGATTTGTAAATAATTGTCATAGCAGTGTCCACTGTATGCACATGGCCTTGCACACTTTTTGAATTTCCAAATGTGTAGGTTGAATCAACTCTCTGCTCATTGCTGATTTCCTGAAAAATAAAGACTTGGCTCACAAACAGTAGACTTGTACCAAATACCAAAAAGACACAAGTCCTGTTATTTGGATCTTCTGTCAAAGTTAGATCTTATCTGAATGCCCTGTCCATATCCTGTTCTAATGGTCCCTTTCTTAATGTGGTTCACTTCTTCAAGTATCTTGGAGTCATACTAGACCCTTCCCTGGCCTTTCCTTCATATATCCCTTATACATGCCAGACTGTCAACTGCAGGTTAGGCCTGGCCTACAAAGCCAAACATATACTAACTCCGGCTGCTCATATTTCCCTTGCTAGAAGTGTATTCCTCCCTAGCATAAACAAACTCTGGTCAGAACCGATACAGCTGTGGAACGCTTTTGGGATGAGTTTACCCATTATTTCTAATGAATTTGCACAATGCAGATCTGTGGAGAGGCAGTTTTAATGTGGTCTTCATTTTACACATTTTTACAATGTGTTTTCCTGGAATATGCCTGATGATTGCCATATACTTAGTCTGGATAGTTCACAGAAGAAATAGCATCTTATTTTCAGTGGGGTTCTACATCTACACAACGTTATGCTGCATTGTGTAAAATCAGAATGTACTAAAAACAACATTTTACATCTGGAGGGACATATTAAGTGCCGAATCGATGCACAAGCAGAAAGATGTGTTGCACAAAGAGGGTGCGCTGGTCGGCACTGATATAATATTCAAAGAGAATGCACCACCGGTACAGGGTGTGCATAGAGTGAAGCCAACCAGGATGAAGAGCAGCACTGCAGAATTCTGCGGTAGAGTTCAAGTTCAAGTTCAAGTTTATTGCAGGAAAACTCCATTGAGCAAGCTCATTCACAAGGAGGTCCTGTGACATAAACACTTAAAGTACAAACACAGATAGGTAATAACAGTATATACATGAAATACATGTTACATGATACAGGCTGGATATACATACAAGGGTACCACATAGGGTGACCGCAGGTGGCAAACATTAATATGAGACAGGTAAGCAACTTTCAGGTTGCATACTGATAAATGAAACATGATGACTGGTGTGTGCAATACATATATTTTGGCAGCTAGAACAAACAGACTACAACTGATAGGGGGGGAGGAGTGATTTGATAGAGTAGCAGTGGAGCGTAAGCATAGACAAAGCCAGGAGTAGAAGGGGAAGGGAAAGCAGTTAATATGACAAAGCAATTATACCTTACCAGTGGATAAATATGGCACACATGGGGAAGGAAGAGACTTAATGACAGTTACAGGTGTCTTTTATTTTGGCTGAACTTAGTGATTTGAAGAAGTTTATTGAAACTGTGCTAGTTAGTTTCAGTACGGTTTGTAATTGGTTCCAAATGGAGGGAAGGGCTTATGCAATAGCACGTTTACCAAAGGAGGTCCATGTCCTTGGTATGTCAAGCATAATAAAGTCAGATTTTCTTAACGAGTATGCACTATGTGAGATACTAATAAGGGAAGAGAGATAGTTTGGCAATTTCTGCAGGAGCAGTTTAAGAGTCCATAGCCCAGCATGGAGCAGGCGTCTAGTAGTAAGGATGTCCAACCAACAGCTGCATATAAGTCACAGTGGTGCGAACGGTAAGGAGTTGGTAATGAACCATAGCACACAGTGATAAAGGATGTCCAGTTTACTTAGATTTGCAAGAGTGGTGGAGGAATAGATTACATCGCCATAGTCGAGTAGGGGGAGAAAAGTGGCCTGTAAAAGCTTGTTTCGAGTTTCAAGGGGGAAAAGGGGCCTATTTCTGTAGAAGAAACCTAACCTTGATTTTAACCTTCTAGAGACATCTTCAACGTGGTCATTGAAAGATAATTGATTGTCGATCCAGATACCCAGATATTTAAATTTGGTTACAACTTCCAGAGGCTCGTTTAGCGTGGTGACAATAAAGTCTTGGGCAAGGGTATTGGGGGGGTCTGTGACAGCACTGCAGGAAATATCATCGCTTTAGTCTTCTTAGCATTGAGCAGAAGCTTTGCCTTTATTGGATTATGCTCAAGTTGTGCGAAGTCCGCTTGAAGCACTCCCTTGACTTCAGATAACGATGAGCCAGAAGTATACAACACAGTATCATCTGCGAAAAAGTGCAGATTGGATGTAGATATGTTAGCATCTAAGTCATTAATGTACAAAGAAAACAAGATAGGGCCTAAGATGGATCCTTGGGGGACTCCTCTTGCAACTGGCAAGGCAGCAGAAAAAAAGTCTTCCGCCTTTACTTTTTGGAATCTTCCAGTTAGGTAGCTAGAGAACCACTGGGTGGTATGGTATGTGGCACCCAACTTTGCAAGGCAATTGACTAATAGTTTGTGATCAACAGTATCAAAAGCTTTGCTGAGGTCCAAAAGACTGCACCAGTTACCTTCTTAGCATCTATAGCAGAGATCCAATCATTGGTTACTTTTGCTAGTGCAGTGATTGTGCTGTGATTAGCCGGAAGCCAGATTGAGCTGGGTTAATGAGAGAAGGTTTCCAAGTGAGATTTTAACTGAATATGGATCAGTTTTCAAGAACTTTAGAAAGGATAGGCAATATGGAGATAGGCCTATAGTTGTTTACATCGCATGGGTCACCAGATTTAAATAGAGGAGGATATGTGCTGATTTCCAGCAGGACGACACAGTAGCAGATGTAATGGAAAGATTGAAGATGTGGAGAATTGGGGCAGTGAGATGGTCGTAGCCTGACCTTAGGAAAAAGGGTTCCAAGCCATCGTCCCCTGCACTTTTTTTGGTGTCTAAGTTAAGAAGAGAATCTTCTACTTCTTTATAAGTTATCTCGCACAGTTGGAAGGGGCTGGGTGCAGGACTAGAGTATGCTGGCTCACTGCAGCACCATCATAAGGTGACGAGTCAAAAGCTAATCCAGCTGTGGCAAAGTGGGAGTTAAGTTCCTCCAGGATTAGGGACTTGTTTTCCACAATCTTGCCACTTGCAACTATCTTTGTTGGGACAGAGGGGTCCATGGGCCGTCCTTCTATAGCTTTGATAGTCTTCCATATTTTATGAGGGTTACCTTTAGCTTGTTCGAGAGTAGAAATATAATAGTTAGCTTTAGCAGAGTGAAGTTTTTTCACACAGTTGTTCCTGACTGTTCTAAAGGCCTGCCAATCTGAAGATTCTTTGGAATGTCTAGCTTTAGCCCAGAGCTTATCTCGAGCTATAAGGGCTGCCTTGAGATCCGAGGTGAACCAGGGGTTGGAATTGTTCCGTACCCTTACTTTGATGAAAGGGGCATGCTTATTTATAATTGTAGTGAGTTTGTCATTAAGGATGTAAGCTGCCTTGTTGACATCTTTGGCTAGAGTAGAATCTTGCCATCTGATCATGCTCAGGTCAGATAGGAAGTTTACTGCACTGAATTTGCGAAAGGATCTTTTTGTTATAAAGATGGGTTGCGGCCGGGCCTTAATTTGAGATCTTATGCAAGCAACAATTCCATGATCGCTCATGTCATTGTGAAACACTGCCGAATTAGATATTTTGTGTGGATGGGTGGTTAGTACCACATCTAGAATGGAACTGTTAGCAGTATTTAGAGTGTTGTTCCTAGTGGGTTCACTGACTAATTGCCCAAGACCTAGCTTGTCACAAAGGGATTTGAGGCCGTGTGATTTAGGTGACAGCCAGTCCATATTTAGATCTCCTAGAAATATTGTTTCAGTTTTTGCATCTATGAACATGGATTTCAAAAGATTAAGGACTTCATCACCACCAGACGGGGGTCTATAGCCACCTAGGATAGTGATACATTCCGAGGAGGGGAGATGAAGGCTCAGTGAAACTAACTCAAATTCCTTGGCTAGAGATTTGCAACTAATATTGGTGACTGAATACTTAGATTTGGTGTAGATAACCACACCCCCGCCTCTAGACTCTCTATCTGCTCTAAATAAATTGTAGCCCTGCAGTGATATTTGTTGATCAGTGTTCGTCTTTTTTAACCACGACTCAGTAATTATGATTAGGTCAGGGTTAACGTGTGCAGCCCAGGCTTGCAGCTGTACCAGTTTTTTAGGCAGGCTTAAAATGTTGACCATCATCATTTTGGGACCTCTGGCCTCAACAAAATCGATAGGCGAGGTAAGTTGTGGGGGCAGGGTTGAGCTCCACATTTCCTGAGCAGAGAAGAAGCAGAAGTGTAACTTTCTTTAAGGAGCTTATAAGAATGGAGACTGCTTTTTTATTTCTTTGCGGTAACCCATATCGTGCTGTGCAAGAGGCGGCACCACTGTAATGACAGTTTATCGTGATCAATGTAAGTGCTTGAATAGACATAGGTGAGGACAGTAGCAAGGGGTGTAGGCTAACCGGGGGGAATAGGCTAAAAGGGGAGAGGAGAATGACATAGTGTCTGCACGGTAGACTGTTATAACATTAGGTATTGATAAGGTACATTGGAGAACTGAATTGCATTGAGGTACTTCGAATTGCACTGTATTGCTGAGAACTCTGCACCTTAGGAGCAATAAAAACACAATAAGGAGAGCCATGGTCCCAGACTGAGTGGTCTCGTGATTTGCATTAGTGCAATATTTTCTAGGCAAGTAATTTGCCCTCCTAGGTACTCACTTAAAACCTAGATTAGAAAATACAGCAGAAAGGGGAACAAGGAGAGCAGGAGCAGCTTAGTTAGTGGTGGGGCTCAAGAGATATTCACACAGGGCAGTCTTATTGGCCACACTCAGATACCAATCATAGGTTGGCAGCAGTCAAAACTAGCCCAATGAAGCAGTAATATGATATAGGAGGCGGATCATGAGTGTATTTAAAGGAGGCCTGGGAGAGGGGAGTGGTGGGGGTGGGAGAAAATTTCAGGTCAGAGCGAGAGTTGAGAAGTCAGAATTAAGAAGGAAACACTGTAACAGGCTATAGAGAAGGTGCCCCAATCAGAGCAAAGCAGGCAAGCGGGCGTACCAATCACAATCCCCCTAGGGCAGTGCCGCACCAATCAGGGGTGCCCAGGCGTGCTGGCTCTCTGCAGAGGATTCTATCAGTATCTATCGGTATGACAGCGCAGTGTAGATAATAATAGGGTGCTCAGCATCTATCTGACTTGAGTCTGAAGGGTGGATGGCAGACACTGAGGGCTTCCTGTTTTCAGCTGCAGAGCTGTCGCACAGGCAGTTTTAAGGAAGTTGTCAGCCTGTTGAGTGAAGCTTAGGGGAACCTCAACTACAACCACCCCTTGTAGAAGCACCGGGAAAGAAGTAGAATGATAATGCAGGCCATATTGCCCACGAATGAGTACAGTGATTTATGTAGAAGACCAAGAATCCCTCTAGTGGCAGGTCTGTATAACCTGCTAATGGAAAACTAGCCACAGGAAGAGCAGTCAGATGGAAGAGGTGTAAGCACTTTAAAACAGTAGTAGAAATTACAATCCAGCTAATACAGTTGAAAAACTTCTAATTACACAATTGAAATGTGCTTAGTTCTATCGAAAATTTAACAAAGTGCCAGGTGTCTATAGCAGGGGAAAAGTCCTGGCCAATCAGAGTGGGTTTGCTGGAAGCACCCGTGTTCCGATTGGCTGCACTGTCCCGTACTTTCCAAGGAGCTGCAGGTGGGTGTCCTGGTCTTGGTCGGTGGTTGGCTGGGTGCCGGCCGACTGTGGGGGAGCTGAAGCAGCTCTGTTCAAGGGCAGGCAGCTGGAGAGAAGAAAAAAGAGCAGGTCTTAAATAGCATAGAGGTTAAAGTGGGTTAGATGTGAACAGTTTAGTAAGACAAAAGGTAGTTAGACTTATCGGCACCAAGGCAGAGTGCTTGGATGGGGGGTTACTGTAGCAAACAATGCAATGCAGTAACTCTGTGACACTGCGCTTCATCCTGGTGGGCTTCATCGTTCCTGTTGAAAATGTGACCCTGGATAGGAGTCACAGTGCAGACAGCCACCAAATCAGGTGCATCCAGGATGACCCCATCTGAATACTTTCCAGGGGGAATGCATGGCACATACTGGTATGCACTGCAGCCCCTATGAGCAATAGCCCTATAAGCAATATTCAGCCCAGGAATACAAATTAAGTAACTGAGCATGCAGGGTGCAAAGGGGCCTTATGAATGTTCACTACCAGCCCATTTGCATGTTGGCATAGGGATGAATGCGCCGGAGCAGCTCTCGCCCCCAAGTCCTGACCCAGATCACTCCCATGTGGGGCAGGCCCTGAAGTCTCTGGTGGTATAGTAGCACCCACCCCAGCAGTTCCACCAGCCCAGATCATACCAGAGTCCAGACTCTATCGTTTCCATATTGTAGGGACCCCAATGCTATCCCTAATTGCATCTGAATACACCTACAATCCATGTCCATAGTGTAGTGGCCCCTGCTCCCCATCAACAGTGCACAGACACCCCCCCTCCCTGCCCTCCAGCCCATCCCATTGTGGTGACTGGTCTGTAATGGGATTGTACCACTCTATCAGTGGGTGGCAGAGCACTCGCAGTAGGATGCCGGAATGTGTTATATGTAGGTACGAGCTGTGTGTGGGTGATAACACCCAGTGGCCATACTCCTCAGGAACTTGCATGCGGATCCATCCTCCCGATGCCATTGCACTGCTCAGTGTGGGTGACAGCCGATGCTGTACCCACTCACACGGGTCCCAAAACAGGCATGTTACAGCTGACTTCCCATTTGTTTGTACAATTGGGGAACTGCAGATGAACTATCTATAGCCTGAAGTGTACACCACAAATGGCATTACAGGATACTGCACCCCATGGAACCTCTGACACTACAGCAGTCCGGAGGGTGGCATGTTACACAGGGGAACAGGGGAGAGTGTGGACTTGCAGCAGTGTATGACAGCAAGAAGACACAGTATTGGCAAGGCATGCATTGGAGGTTTGTAAATTTCCTCTTCAGTTTGCCAGGGACGTACACATGGCTGCATACACTGGTGGATCCGCAGCTGGCATGGTGCCCCAATGTATGGTACAGCCAGTTGGGTCATTCCAGAGTGAAGGTCCCAAGGCCTGGTTCAGTGCAGTCAATGGCTGGCCATGGCAGGGTGTGGAAGGCAGTGGTAGCCTTTGCAACAGGTTGGATATGAGAGGAGTGAGGGTGTCTGTGTACAGGGGTGGTGGATGGGAGTCCTCTAGACTATGGATATGGACCATGGTTTCCTCTGGTGCAATCTGGTCTGGGGGGGGCCTACACTATGGAATTCTTCAGGAATGGAGCTGACTAGATTGGGGATGGAAGGGGGTACCTCTAGTCTACCAGGGCTGCCAGGCTGCTGTGCACCTGGGTGCACATATGCAGCCTGCCTGTGGTTGGCTGGCTAGGTTAGGCCAGCTATTCATGACCTAACTGTGGGCTGCAGTGCTCTGGACTGTGAGGGGCACATTCCCACTCAATATGCTGCAGCACAGCATATGCATGGGATTGCCCCCTCGACTTGAACAGCATACCAATTGTGTGTGCCCCGGCCCATTCCCTTGTGGCTGGCGCATCCCGTAAATTTGAATATCATGCTGCTGTGCACTGTTGAAGTTGTGCGGCACATCTCCCATTTCCATCAGGATGGGCCAAGTATCTCCTTTGAATACGGGGGCCCTGAACTAGGTAGTCTGAGTAAATATATTATAAAAATAGTAAAATCATGACCCCACTGAAAAAAAGATATTGCATCTAATCTGGGACAGCCTGAGTAAATACAGAACAAAAATGTGTAAATGAACATCCCTGTGACAATGAGATGTAGCATCTCCCCTGCTGTATCCAGGATACAAAATATTGGATAAGAAATATTCAGTGCCCCCAGATCCAAATAACCATTACTCTGTAAGAAGCCTTCATTTTCCCTGTGTTTTCCCCCACAAAGGCAGAATCAAATCGCTGTATAAATCCCTGTAGATTTTTCCATAAGCCACTGGTTCCTTATTTATGACTTTTTTCTTTAGTCATTATATCTGCAGCCTTTTATTAGGAAAAGAGCTCTGATTTGTTGCTCAGTATTAATAATTGATGTCAAAATGGCCTTGGAATGATTTGGATTAGCATGCTATGCATAAGGCATAATGGGGGACTATATGAAATAATAAATATCAAGCTCATTATTTCATGAACTATACTCAAAATTAGAAATCACAAGTCAGACAATCTTTCAAAAGATACTAATAAGGCTTGTAAAGAAATGTATTGCAAATAGAGACATTTGCACACACACACACACACACACACACATATATATACATATATATATTATAGTGGCGCAGTTGCGTCACTATACTTAGGGTTGAGCAGTCAGTTACATACTAAAGTCAAACGTTTGGGCATTAATAACTTTGGACTCATTCAATGAATTTGCCTGAAATTTGGTTCACGCGTTGGGGCATGATAGATCACTTGATCTGCCAAATTGCGTTTTGGTTGGAGTGCCAGTCTTTGTGTACGAAAGCACTGAAAAATGCAAAATTATCCATTTTTGGATGCACCTTTTGGCATTCTTAATGTGGTCCTGCATGGTCATCTTGTGGTGTGCTGCTCTGCGAGATGGCTCATTTGCAAGAGCTTTAGTGGCTAAACATGTCACTTTTTGCTTGGTGAAAAAATATTAAGGCATTCAAAAGTTATGGCACTTTTAAGTTCCCATTATAAGTCAATGGGAAAATTTATAGTATATCTTGCGATCAAAGAATGGGGTTCTGGCCATCTCGTCCCGCCTGGCGGTCAAATAATTTGCAGCCTTGTGGTTCAAGAATCTTTGTTCCTGAGGAATTTCAAAAATTCTTTGACCGCGAGTCCGCCATCTTGTTTTCAGTTTTCCGATTGCACAAACACAAATATCTCGGCTGAAGGGTCACTTCTGAAGTAAAACTTTGATGGGTTTTACTCAGGGGACCCTGATCTATCGAGCCATGGCTTTGGTTCCATCCAAATCAGTCCAAAAATTGAGTTATTAGCTTTTAAGTTCTTTGTTCATGGCTCGCTAACAATCTTTGATAGCGAGCCGATAAATTCTTTGATCGTGAGAAACTTTGATCGCGATCGTGCATCACGAGCGAGGGACGAGATGGCCAGATTACTAAATCAATTTCTTTAGCCAAGGGGTGCCCTAGAGTGTTAAATTAGGGTGGGTTTTGCTCAGGGGGCTTCATTGTGCCCCATCTGCATGCCAAAAATAATGTACTAACTACGCTGGTAGTCTAGTGACCCCTCATCACAATAAAATATATAATCCTATCTACTGCCCTGGTAGTCTAGTGCCCCCAACCCCCTGTATTTTTTAACATTCCTGGTAGTCTAGTGGCCCCCAATAAAATATATAATCCTATCTACTGCCCTGGTAGTCTAGTGCCCCCACCCCTGTATTTCTTAACATCCCTGGTAGTCTAGTGGACCCCAGGCTGTATAATATTATAAATGTTTATATCCTGGTAGTCTAGTGCCCCCAGCATAATGAAATAAATAATTATTTATTACCTAGTAGTCTAGTGGCCCCCCCACCCATCCATGCCAGTCCACCCCATTACCCCCACCCTTCCCCCAGCGGCTGGCACAGACCACCTCTCACTCCTCGGCCGAGCTGCAGGCTATCTGCATTACAAGCGGTGATGCAAAGAGGTGCTCTGAAAATAGTTTCTGTGTGCCTCTTTGCATTGCAGCTCATGTCTGAACAGTCGGCGGCTGGCCTGAAGCGAGTGAACTGTCAATCGCTGGCTGGCAAAGGGTTGGGGGTGCTGGGTGAACTGGACGTGTTGCTACTAGCTTTCAGGCTATTAAAATAATTGTTTGTTTCGATATGTTTGAAACACCATCTCG